>JASDFA010000001.1:133718333-134950000 GCA_035772735.1 Datura wrightii
AAGAGTATAATAAGCTTTAGGGACTCAACCCTATACTGTACTGCTCTATGGAAGGACTGAATATGAAGAAAGAGTAACCACCCTATCATGCCTTGTAGTCTCCTGCCTATGGTATGTGGTGCACAACACATCCATAGACAAGACTCTACTTAGCACGGCTTGCAGACTCTACGACTTGCTCTGATACCAAGTTTGTCACACCCCGCCTTGGGAGGCATGACTGGACCTTGGTGCCCTACTAGGACCTGGACTGCTGGACTACTGAGCCTAAGCACTTCTGGTGCCAGGCTGGCTCTAATTCTGGATTTATGAAAAAAATGGGCTATATAACGGTTGTAAATATAGCCTCCGGCCAACAAAGCCTATAGCCACCTGTAGGAATATAACAGCTACCCAGAACAACTAAACATAAGGGAACCTATGCGGGCCGACAAGGCCACCATGCTGACTAGTTATCATTGAAAAGTAGAATCAAACGCTAAACTCATCTGTGATAGACAAGGTCACCAACTGACAACTGAACAAGGCCCCTCACTGTTATCACATGCAAACTAAAAACATACACACGACCCCACACGACCAGTACAACTAACCAAAAGGAATATACAATCTGCAAGCCTCTAAGAATAACAAGATGGTTGGGACAGGGCCCTGGCCTACCCATACTGTACAAACAAAAGGGGAAGTAAAGCTTTAGCTGTCAAGCTTCGGATGATAGGAGCTGAAGACTCTGTACGCTGGATGGAACTACGAGGGATCTGATCCTTATCTATGAGTACTTGCAGGCAAGTAATGCAGCGCCCCAAAACGGGCGTCAGTACCACTGGTACTGAGTATGCAAAGTAATAACTGAAAATAACTGAAAGCAAACAATAATACTGATAGATACTGAAGTAATAGGAGACGGGCTGAGACTGACTGAAAAGAGCGTAACTTTACTGAAGAGAGTAAGAGTCATACCTGATAACATGGCGGTCTACTTTCTATCTATTAATAACTAACACAACATAGCATACAAGAACCTTACCAGCCCCCATATGCCATAAGGTACCAACCAACACACAATCTATATACCCCTACCCAGGTCATACCATCCACCTAGTAACTATGAGCATCATGCCGGCCCTTGGGTATGCAAATTGGGCTCGTTAGGCCCCTGACAATAGCTGTATCTAAGTCCGGAGGACTCCTGAAATCTGAAATCTGAAATCTATAATCTGAAATCTAAAATCTGCACCCCGGGCGCAAGCGTTCGAAAGGGGGTGTGGTATAGTGCTGATCAGCCTACTATGGGGAATCTGCATCCCATGTTCGTCTGCTGGCGGACGGCATGCCACTCTGTAGAGTGACGTATCCTCACCCTCTGGCGAGCAAGTCGACACAGCTATTAACCCTGGGGCGGTCAAGGAAGCTCTAAAGGTGTCCAACACAGAACAATCGTGTCTCCATAGATAACAATAGGCACATGTAATATATATACTAGATCTGATAATAATATTTATGTTCTAGTATTCTGTTTTGAATCTCATATTGAAATGTACTGAATCTGATACTGAAATATACTAAATCTGTAATAATATTTCTGGAATATTCAGCTGGGACTTATACTGTTTTACTGAATTTCATGCTGAACACTACATTATATTTCTAACATGCTTACTAAATTTCATACTGAACATAATATATGACTTCTAAAACACTCTACTAAAATTTGTACTATTTTGCTATATTGGAACTACTAGCTTGCCGAAAGAAACCGGCTTTAAATACCTCAACTGCCGACTTTCTGATTAACTGGCGTAGCTCGGCTAGTATTTAGCTATTTCTCCCGACTGTATTCATATTCACGAAAGAATAGAGTTAATTATACTATTATTTTGGAAAGAAATCATACTTATGGATATACCTACTGCCTATTCTTCGACTTATCGGAGAACGGCCGAAAACTCATAATTTCTCGAAAGTCTAGAAGGGAGAAATACTCACTTTAATGCTGGGAGTATATTAACACTAGTTTGGAGCAATTCCACTTACCTTGGCTCAGTGAGACGATGATTCGTCAGCTAAATTTCACGAAACTAACTCCGTAGGAATGCTCCCTGCAGCTTTATACTTCACTACCCGAAGTTAATTTGAGTTTGGACTACATTTGACGGCGTAAACGGAAGGAAATTTAATCAAACCCTTTGTTCCCCTTTGTTTCTGTTCCTTTACTGGAAATTATGTGAAGGGAAAATGATTTAAAACGAAGTGGGAGCCTTATATACTTGGGGCCTTTAAGTCACATTTGTCGAATGCGATTTACAAGTCGCATTTGCCTTGCGACGCTCCGACTTGGCGCTTGTTCGGTCTCTCCCCGGGCCCGTTTCTCACATGTATGGAATTCTAAAACTCTTGACCAACATGCGAATAGGCCAACTAAGTGTCAAGAACTTACGGGGTGTAACATGAACTACGCATGAAATAATACCGCTGAGTTGACCATGATACATAAGCTTGATATTAATGAAATCATATGTAATTGAGTAAAATCATAATAAATTGAAAATTATAGGTTCATGAGAGATAGATGCAGAAAACATGCATTCATAATCATAAAACCTGGATTAAATCATAAGAGACTCAAATTAATAGGAGATCATGAGAGATTTCATCAAAATTGGTTCTAACCTTAGAAATTCATAAAACTTGATTAGAAACTTGAATTCGTGATATTGACTTGAAATTGGGCATGAAAGTGGAAGAAGTTCCCAATTCATGAACCTACATACCTGGGCTTGATAATTCCTTAACTTGTCTTGAAGACCCAAGAGAAATTGAGAAGATGATGATGAAAACCTTAGCTTTTACTTGAGAGGATTCAATCTTCAATTTGAGGTGTTAGGAGTACAATGATTGTTAGGAATGAATAAAAACTTGTAATAACCCCTTTAGGAGCTCAAAATGACTTAGTGTAATACCCCAGAAGTGCCTAAGACTAGACTTGGGATTTGAAATAAAAATAGTAGAAAAATCTGAGATTTCTCTCAGAATGACTCATGGTACAAGTCATTGGTAGGTCTAATAACCCGTTAAAGGCACTCGTAGTGAGGGTCTGCAGAAGTAGACGAGTCTAAGGATGACCCGTTGGTTGATATAATGATTCATGGTAAGGGGTCATTGTGAGGGTGGTCCTTGTCAAAGTGGCCGGCACTAGTCATGGTACGATTTATTGTATGGGACAACGAATCTTGGTATGTTTCCGTTGGGTGGATTTCCAGGAAGTGAGTAGTGGTGATGACGGATGGAAGTGATGAGTCGCTGGGGCTAGTAACGACTCATCTTGTCCAGTCATGGTGGCAGAACTGAGTCTGGAAAATAGAGTGAAACCACAAGTAATGTAACGACCCATTGGAGAAAAGAACGAATCGTTGTGGGCCTCGTGGTCACTGGCAGTGCAAAAATTTCAAACTTTTCATTAAGGGTATTTTCATAATTCCTAAGCCCTAAGGTCCTAAACCACATCATTTTAAGCTCAATTAGCAGGGTTTTATGGGTGTTAAACCTATTCTAAGCATTTTCACTCCATGCATGCAACTTAGAGCTCTTCCTTGGAGATCAAGCTTGAAGAATTTCTCCAATTGCTTTTCAATTTCCTTTGGGATTTCAAGAGGAAGTGTAAATCTAATTTACCTAGGTTTGTGAGGCTATGGATGAGATTTCCTTTCACTTTCATTCCCTAAATCTTTCTCAATTCCATAGATTTCAATTCTAGATCCAAGTTTCATGATATTTGTGGTTTATTCCAATTGCTGTGAAATTCTCTATGATCTATTGATGGGTCAATTCCCTTCATGTATCAAATTATGTTTTATGATCTATGGGTAGATTTTATAACTATTTTGATTATTAATTTATAATTTCATATTTTAATTGCATTATGCCCAATTATGCATGCTTCATGAAAAATCAAGTTATGATTCTATTATGATTTTGATCTTATCAAGTGTAAATTATGATTTATGTTATGAATTCTCTTCAAGTACTCATCATGGATCTATGAATATCAAGTATATACATGTTTTACAAGTATGCATGGATTTCTTAATTTATGGATTTATGACTCTTGACCAAATCATGGGCCCTTATTCATGGAAATTATGTATTTCAAGTATGATCAAGTATGTTATGATGTAATTGGCCATGAACTTCATGAATAATTTATGATTATGATATGAGCCTCACGTGAATGTTTCTGGGAGAAGAATCTAGCACCTAGTAGACCCGGCGTTCAGGTAAACCTCGTGGTCTCAGAACTACGTGCCACTGTACGTACATATATACAAATGTTAATGGATCCCCGTGATATCACATAATGCACATCCCTTGCCTGGCAAGCCTGGGATGACTCTGCCCACTTGAGCGATATAGATGGGGCATCATGTAAGCTCTATCATGATGGTGCCGGTTATGAAGAGTCCTTCCATTGTTCCTCATGATTTATGCATGGTTATGTTCATGTTACTTTGGCTCAAGTTATGTTTTATAAAGTCTTCTCTTATGATTATGATCATGACTGGTTTATGAATGGTTTGAAAACCTTGAACCCTTATGTTTACATTATGATATTTACTATATGATCATGCCGTCCTACTCTTATGAACTTTTGTGTATTTTAAATGTTCGTTTTACTTACCTTGCATACTCAGTACATTTCAAGTACTGACCACATACTCTATGCTGTATCATTTCATGATACAGGCTCGGACATTCAGGTTTTGCCCCGCCATTAGTCGATTCTCAAGGTTTGCATCCCTCAGCTAGAGTTGGCGAATCGTTATCCTTCGAGGAGCCTTTTTCAGTTTATGTTCAATGTTTTTAGTTTCAGTTCTTAGTGAGTTAGTTAGGGTCTTGTCCCATCAACTCGTTAGTATGTAGAGGCTTATCAGACATAGTATGTATTTAGCTTTAGAATTGTATTATGTATTCAGATGTTCAGATGTTATTATGTTCTCAGACTTCTACTATAATGTATGATTAGACTTCCACATCATTATGTTGAGTTTTA
Organism: Datura wrightii; assembly: GCA_035772735.1. NCBI lineage: Eukaryota > Viridiplantae > Streptophyta > Magnoliopsida > Solanales > Solanaceae > Datura > Datura wrightii. The sequence continues at coordinate 133,723,381 of JASDFA010000001.1, forward strand.
GATGTTATGTTCATCCATTGGTTGACTTGGATCCTCTCAGGGTTCCTTACCCCGTGTCTCGATCCGGATCTATGTTCGGGTCATGACACTTAGTTTAGGAGTTAATTACATAGAGTATGGAAATATCCTAAATTAAACGACTGGAATATTAATTCTAGTAGACTTAACGACTCACTTCACGATCCGCTAAGAGACTTCATGGGCCGTGACATGCCATCTGTTACTAGTGGGACAACAATCAAATTCTTTGATCTTCTCTTGATGCCTCCACTTAATTATTCATCCAGAAACTTAACGTATCACTTCACCAGTTGTTAAGAATCACTGAGACTCATGATTTTCACCAACTTCCACACTTAACGGGTCACTTAACGACCCATCAAGTTACTTAACAAGTTACATGATGGTTCATCTTGTGACCTGGTGTACATTTTCCTATTTTCTCTATTTCATGCCTGGAGTCTGATCTTAGGGACTTTTGGGGTGTTACATCATCTCCCCCTTGGGAACATTTGTTCTCAAATGTAGATTAAGTAGACTGGAAGGATAGGGAATGAACTATAATCCCAAAACTGAAAGGCTATAACTAATAATAGATGGAGTAACTAACTTCGGACTAAGATACGTGACTGAACTGAATTCATGAAACATACGTGCATACTAAGACATGAAAGGGGCTAAGAGACATGAACAAGACAAGAAATTGAATAGAGTACTACAGAGGAAACTGACACCTCATGCTGGAACTACACCAGAAGGGAAAAGATGCGGGTATCTAGCCATTGTATCTGCTTCTGCTTCCCTCATAGCTCCTTTAACTAGCTGATTCCTCCATAATACCTTCATGGAAGCTACAACCTTTTTCCTCATCTTGTGAACCTAGTGGTCAAGGTCTCAACCAAAAACTCCTCATAGGTAATGCTATCCTTCACACTTATGCTCTCTACCGGAACAACTAGAGTTGGATCACCGATGCACTTCTTCAGTATAGACACATGGAAAAGTGGATGCACCGAAGCAAACCCCACTTGTAGCTCTAATTCATAAGACACTTTTCCAACTATCCTCATAATCATATAAGGACCAGCATATCGGGGGTTGAGCTATCCCTTCTTACCAAACCTCATAACTCCCTTTCTAGGAGGCACCTTAAGAAATATCCAATCATCTCCCTCAAACTTAATCTCTCTCCTCCTAACATTCGCATATGATTTCTAACAACTCTGAGCTGTTTTCAACCTTTCTCTAATAATATGAACTTTCTCCATAGTCTCATGAACTAAATCCGGCCCTATCAACATAGCCTCACCTACCTTGAACTACCAAATAGGTGATCTTTGTCTCCACCCATAAAGAGCCTCAAATGGAGCCATCTTGTCATGCCCCACCTTGGGAGGCATGAATAGAACCTAGTGCCACACTGGGATCTGGACTAGCCTGGTTGGCCTGGTGCACTTCTGGTGCACGCCTATAACTTAATTCAAGGAATTGATGAGCTATATCGACAAGGCCACCTGTAAAAGAAGATAGCTAACCACCAACAACACAATAATAGGGATACTATGCGGGTCGATAAGACCACCATGCTATCTAATTATAACTGAACTTAAAACAGGCAACTAAACTATGCTATAGCCGACAAAGCCACCACTGATAGCTAAACAAGGCCCCACACGGACATCACACAAAATAAACATACATAGGCCGGACACAGCTAACAACAAAAGCTAACTACTAGAAATCTATAGCCTGCAAGCCTCTAAGAGTAGAATAATGGTCAAGACAAGGCCCCGACCTACTCCTAAACTGTACAACAGAAGAACAAACCTCTTTTAACTACCAACTCCAAAGGAAGGGAGATGAACAAACTGTTAACTATAGCTGATGACTAAGAGGGTCCCAAACTACGTCTATTCACACCTGTAGGCAAGTAATGTAGCACCCAAAGGATGGGCATCAGTACAATATGTACCGAATATGTAAGGAAGTAAAATGATAACTGAATGAAAGCTGACAAAACTGAAGTTATCATGAAGAAGGATAAGAGTTAACTTGAACGATCTCACCATCTGAAATATCTAACTAACAAGTATACATACATAAACAAGAACCTAACCAGGCCTCCATAAGCCTAAAAGGTACAAACAACACAGAATAACCTACTTGGGCCCCCATAAGCCCCGACAAGTACAAACAATATACACTCTACTATCTGGCTACTGAAGGTTTGTTAACATATTGTCGTTCAGGAATGTTCATTCTCTAAAACTATGTCTGAGCCAAATAGGCTCCTATAAATGTATATGTGTTTGAGCTGTCTGGGATGTGTAACTGGGCCCCGAGCCTTGGATTGACTATGAGCCATAATGTAATCTCTGATAACTGGATCTCGAGCCTTGGCCCGACTATGGGTTGTAATGAGACTGCTATAACTGGATCCCGAGACTTAGCTCGGCTATGGATCATACTGTAGCTGTTGCAGCTGAGCCCCGAGCCTTGGCTCGACTACGAGCTATAATATAACTGTTGTAGCTGGACCCCAATCCTTGGCTCGACTATGGGTCATAGAATCTCTTGAAAACTAGATACGACCCTCACGACCTCACTCTGGTCCCTTCAAACATATTACTGCTCTTGCAAACATAATTTTATAGGCAAAAACATACAAATCCCGAATATCATATACAACAATCGAACTGGCTAGGGTTAACTTTGACGAGGGTTTCTATATCGTCGTTATCATCTCAATTTAATTCATAACAGCTGATCCCAATAGGTTTACTATGAAATACAATAGACACACAAGTCTTATTAACTTTATGATGAACGTAACTTGCCGAAAGGATAGCCTTACATAACTCGAGTGCTGACTTTCGTTAGACTGGCGAGTCCACTTGTAACTGGTGGTTCTATCCCACTGCAACCCTGATACTAATAGAATAGGGCTAATTTCAATACTAAATTCAGCAAATGATGATAAATTTTGATACTAATATTTAATATAATTCAACTTCAAATAACTCGACGAAAACCCGCAATTTTTTGAGAGTTCAAAAGGGAGAAGTGCTTACCTAATGCTTGTGGCCGATTAGGAATCAATTTGAAACAATTTTGAAAACTTCTACCCAGGCAGAGCTCTAGTTTGCTGAGCAAATATTTGAGAAATAACTCCGTATTAATTCTTCCCGTAGGCCTAGAACTCATTACCCGAAGTTAATTTAAGTTTGGACAGCGTTTGGCAGCGTAATAGGACGAAAATACGTCGAAAATTCGCGTGCCCTCTCTACTTAGCCGTGGAAATATGTTTTAAAATGATTTAAAGTGAAAGGGGGGACTTATATATATACTAAGGGCGGTGACGGGGGGGGGGGGGAGGGGGCGCCGTGCTGCCTATAGCACTAGCCTCTCTGCCACATCGCGCCTCTCAAGGTTCCAGTAGGCCTGGCGCGCCGCGCTAGTCAGTGGTAGCTGGCGTGTCGCACTGGTACCGTCCAACCCCGCTTTTGGGGTGTTTCCTACATGCGTCAAGCTCTCTTTTTTCGTTACAAATCCACTTGTAGGCCTACTAACCGATAGAGTTTTACGAGGTGTAACATCCTCCCCCCTTTAGAAATATTCGTCCTCGAATGTCATCTTTAGGCTTAAAAGAGTTAAATCTTTTAGCTAATACTTAGAAAAATTTCAGCAGAGTCCCCTCTAAATTATGGACTATCCCGAAACCTGAAACGCAGAAAAGTCCAACATAGGCATCTCACAGGATGCTATAAACAACTATTTCACCACAGAGAGGTAGCTAACTAGGCAGTACTGATAACATAAGTAGTTGAATGACGACTTAATAACAATATCACCTTAACTATATAATCTGAATCAATCTTGGAACAGGTGAGGATATCTAGATCTCATGTCATCCTCAGCTTCCCAGGTCATTTCTTCTTTGTTTCTATTCCTCCATAACACTTTAATAGAGGAAACATCTTTAGTTATCAATCTACAAACCTATCTATCTAATGTTGCAATTGGAATTTCTTCGTAGGCTAACTCCTCAGTAACTTGGACATCCTCAATAGGAAAAATTTGGGTTGGGTCCCCTATACACTTTCGCAACATAGACACATGAAATACTGGGTGAACAGACTCTAACTCTGAAGGAAACTTTAATTCATATGCCACTCGGCCTATCCTTCGGATGATCCTATATGGCCCAATGAACCTCGGGCTAAGGTTGCCTTTCTTGCCAAATCTCATCACGCCCTTCATCGGCGACACTTTAAGGAATACCTAAACATCTATATTAAGTTTCAAGTCTCTACACCGAACATCAGAGTAGGACTTCTTGCGACTCTGGGCTGTTAGTAACCACTCTCTGATAAGTTTCACTTTCTTTTCTAATTGGTGAACCATATCTGGTCTAACTAACTCTTGCCTCTCCTACCTCAAACCATCCGATAGGGGACCTACATTTCCGCCCATACAATGCCTTATAAAGTGCCATCTGAATTGAAGAATGATAACTATTATTATATGCAAATTCAATGAGGGGTAAATGTTCATCCCATCTTCCTCCAAAATCTAGGCTCACATGCCCGTAACATATCCTCGAGCATCTGAATGGTGCGGTTTGCCTGACCGTCTATCTGAGGATGGAATGCTGTACTCAGATTAACCTGTGTCCCCAAACCTTTCTAAAATGATTGCCAAAATCTAGATGTAAACTGTGCCCCCCTGCCTAAGATGATAGATGCTGGGACACCACGCAAAAAGACTATCTCTTTAATATATAGTTCAGCGTAATCTTCAGCTTAGAACGTAGTCCGAACTAGCAGAAAGTGAGCTGATTTTGTCAATTATCAACAACCACCCAAATAGAATCAAATTTGCGTCTGGCATGGGGTAATCCTATCACAAAGTCCATATTAACTGCCTCCCACTTTCACACGGGTATAGCTATCTCTTGAGTTAAGCTACCAGGTTTCTGATGTTCGGCTTTCACCTGTTGGAAATTAGGACACTGCGCCACCAATTTGGCTACGCCTTTCTTCATTCTAGGCCACCAGTATATTTCTTTTATGTCGTGGTACATCTTCGTCGAGCCTGGATGAAGAGAGTAGCAAGAGTAATGTACCTCTTCCATAATCTATTGGCGGAGCCCTGCAACATTTGGAACGCAGAGGCGACCCCTGTACCGCAAAACCTCATCTCCGATTATCTCGAAAGCTAGTAATCCACCTTGCTGAATCTTATCTCTAAGCTATGCTAAATGAGAATCCTCGTACTGCCACTCTTTTACCTCTACCACCAGGGACGATGCTGCTGTATTCTGAATTATAGCCCCATTATCCTCTGAATCCACTATCCGAATTGCTAAGCTGGCTCGCCGGTGCAATTCTCAGGCCATTTTCCACTGTTCTGGTCTCAGATGGGCCAAAATTCCCATGGATCGATGGCTGTGGGCATCTGCTACAATATTGGTCTTCACTAGGTGATACAAGATGTTCACATCATAATCTTTTAACAATTCTAGCCAATGATACTGTCGTAAATTCAACTCTTTCTACGTGAAAATGTACTGGAGGCTTTTATGATTAGTGAAAATGTCCACATGTACACCATACAATTAATGCCTCCCTATCTTTAAGGCATGAATTACCGCAGCTAATTCCAAGTCATGAGTGGAATAATTCTTTTTATATTTCCTCAGTTTCCTTGAAGCATATGCAATTACCTTCCCATGTTGCATCAAAACACACCCTAACCCAAAGACTAAAGTGTCACAATACACAAAGTAACCCTCTAAGCCTTCTAGAAAAGCTAACACAGACGCTGACATCAATTTAGTTTTTAATTCCTGGAAATTCAGCTCACAGGCCTTAGTCCCGTGAAACTTAGCTGCTTTCGGAGTCAATTTAATCAAAGGCGTTGATAGGGTAGAAAATCCTTCCACATACCTTCTATAATACCCGACTAATCCCAGGAAACTATGACCCTCAGTTGGAGTTGTAGGTCTAGGCGATGTCTTTACTACCTCTATTTTTTGCGAATCAACCTGAATACCAACCTATGATACAATGTGTCCCAAGAAAGCTACATAATTAACCAGAACTCACATTTAGAGAACTTTTCATATAGTTGGCGGTCTCTGAGGATCTGAAGTACTGCTCGCAAAGGATCTCTATGTTCCGCTTCTGAGCGGGAGTGCACCAGAATATTGTCGATGAATACTATCACAAGTAGATCTAAATATGGCCTGAATATATTGTTCATCAGATCCATGAACACTGCTGGGGCATTTGTCAACCCGAAGGACATGACTAGGAAGTCAAAATGACCATACCTGGTCCTGAAAGCTGTCTTCAGGATATCTTTCCCCGAACTCGAACTTGGTGGTACTCAGATCTCAAGTCAATTTTAGAAAAATATTTCGCTCCTTGCAGCTGATCAAACAAGTTATCTATCCTGGGAAGTGGGTATTTATTCTTAATAGTAACTTTATTCAACTGCCAATAATCTATACAGATGCGGAGGGAGCCACCTTTCTTCTTAACAGACAGAACTGGCGCACCCCACGGCGAAGTACTCGGCCTGATAAAGCCCTTATCTAGCAGATCTTTAAATTATTCTTTCAATTTCCTCAATTTAGAAGGAGCCATTCGATATGGAGGGATGGATATATGCTATGTACCTGGCAGCAAGTCTATAGAAAAATCTATCTCCCTTTCTGGGGGAATACAAGGAAGTTCGTTTGGGAACACATTTAGGAACTCATTAACCACTGGAATAGACTGGAGAGTCAGGGATTCATCTTGCATATCCCAAACCCTAACAATATGGTAGATACAACTCTTTGCTATCAACCTTTTTGCCCGAAGATAGGATATAAACTTACCTTTTGGCGTAGCTGTATTACCCCTCCACTCACGTACTACTTCCCTTAGAAAGTGAAATCGAACAATCCGGTAAATTCTTTTTGTAATAATAGAGTCACTGACGGGTGTATACACTAAAAAGGGTCGCTAAAAAAATTCTGGCACTATATAAATCTTTTGGGCTACTAAGGGAGCAACATACAATAAAGTGGAGCCCGGGTCTATCAAGGCATAAACTGAGTAAGAGAAAACATCTAATGTACCTGTCACAACATCTGGTGACGATTCTAATTCCTGTTGCCTTGGTAGTTCATATGTGCGATCCTGACTGCTTCCTGAACTAGATGCCCCTGATCTACCTAGGCTTCTACCGGCTGGAGGTGAGGGACCGCTCCCTGCAAAAGGTGCTGCGGCATACGAACCTGCTGAGGATCTATCCTGTTGGCCCTGACCGCCCTGGTGTCTAATCGGGCAATCTCTCATTATGTGCCCCTCCCGTCCACAGGAATAACAGGCGGTGGAATCATACCTACATCTCCTCGAATGTAGCCTATGACAGGTACTGAATCGTGGTACTGCTAATCCGATCTGATCTGGCCCCCTCTTCTACGAGCCTTGTGCTCATGAACTTTCATCTGGACTTGATTGCCTCCGATGATATGATCTATTGTCCTGCTGCTGTTGGAATAGGGGCCTAGGTGGCCTACCTAATAGGCAAGGTTTGGGTCCGCTCTATAATTTTCTTGAAAATATGTGGGCCTAGCCCTCCGATGGTGCTCCTGACCTGCCCTTTCCATGGTGTACTAATGTTGTCTGAGATCCTCTATATTCTAAGCAAAGGCCTGGATGAAATATCCATATCCTTTTGCAGTGTAGGTGTAATACAGGACTCCACATATTTCGGTGCAAGTCCCATAATAAACCGGTGCACCCTGACTGGCATAGTGTCAATAAAGGAGGGTGCATATCTGGCTAAGGAATCAAATCTCAATGCATAATCTCTGACACTCATTCTGCTCTGCTCCAGGTGTAAAAACTACTCTACTCTAGCACGCCGAACCTCCAAGGGAAAATAATGATCTATGAAAGACTCCGAGAAGCTAGGCTATGTAGGTGGAGGTGCATCTCTGCCTCGGGATCTCTCCCGACTGTCATACCACAAGACTTCCACATCTCACAATCGGAATACTGCTAACTCAACTGATTCTATAGACGAAGTATGCATAACCCAGAATATTCTCTGCAGCTGATCTATGAAGTTCTGAGGGTCCTCTCTATGATCTGTTCCTGTAAACTGCGGGGGAACTCAAGGCAAGGAAATCACAAACTCTCAAACTACCAAGCCCTTCAATGGTCTCAACTACAGCTGGTACTACTAGCTGAGGCTGCCACTAGGCAGCCATCATCTGAACCAACATATAGAATGCACCCCTGAGCTCCTGATCTGATGGTATAGGAATAGCTGGGTTGGTGCTGGTATATCTGCTGCTCTAGCAGGCTCTGAATGTCATGGTGAGTGCTGGGGAGATCGAGGTGACGTCTCCCTATCGCCCTCAGATTGGGCTGACTCTTACTGGGGGCCCTACTAGTGCCCTCTCCTGCTGCCACATCAAGATCTCGACTAGTTGCATTCCGTCGTGTGTCATACATTTCTTTGTAAAAGAGTAGAATAACATAAGCTTAGGGAGTTATCCTATACAACACAGCTCTATAGCACGACTGGAGAAGAAAGAAGAGTAACCACACTATTAAGCCTTGTAGCCTCATGTCCGTAAAATGTGGTGCACAACACATCCATAGATAAGACTCTACTTGGCACGGCTTTCAGACTCTATGGAATACGACCGACTATGATACCAAGTTTGTCACGCCCCACCTTGGGAGGCATGATTGTCACCTAGTGCCACACTGCGATCTGGACTAGCCTGGTTGGCCTGGTGCACTTCCAGTGCACGCTTATAACTTACTTTAAGAAACTGACGAGCTATATCTCTCCTACAAATACAACCTCTGGATGACAAGGCCACCTATAAAATATGATAGCTAACCACCAACAACACAATAATAGAGATCCTATGCGGGCCGACAAGACCACAATGTTGTCTAGTTATAACTGAAATGAAATCAGGCAACTAAACTATGGTATAGCCAACAAGGCCACTAACTGACAGCTAAACAAGGCCCTACACGACCATCACATGAAATAAACACACATAGGTCCCACGCGACCAACAACAAAAGCTAACTACTAGAAATCTGTAACCTGCAAGACTTTAAGAGTAGAATAATGGTCGAGACAGGGTCCCCATCTACCCGTAAACTATACAAAAAAAGAACAAACCTCTTCTAACTACCAACTCTGGTGGAAGGGAGCTGAAAAAACTGTTAACTCCAGCTGATGACTAAGAGGGTCACAAACCGTGTCTATTCGCACTTGCAGGCAAGTAATGCAATGCTTCAAGGACTTCAGTATAATATGTACCAAATATGTAAGGCAGTAAAATGATAATTGAATGAAAGCTGATAAAACTAAAATAATCATGAAGAAGGGTAAGAGTTTAACCTGGATGATCTCACCATATGAAACATCTAACTAACAAGTATACATACACAAAAAAGAACCTAACCGGGCCCCCATAAGCCTGGAAGGTATAAACAACATAGAATAACCTACCTGGGCCCCCATAAGCCCCGACAAGTATAAATAATGTACACTCTACTGTCTGGGTACTGAGGGTTTGTAAATATACTATAGTTCAGGAATGATCGTTCTCTTAAACTGTGTCTGAGCCAGATAGGCTCCAGTAGCTGTGTTTTTGTTTGAGCTGTCTGGGCTGTGTATCTGGGCCCCGAGCCTTGGCTCGACTATAGGCCATAATGTAATCTATTGTAATTGGACCTCGAGCCTTGGCCCGACTATGGGTCGTAATAAGACGACTATAACTGGATCCTGAGCCTTAACTCAACTATGGATCATACTGTAGCTGCTGTAGCTGAGCCCTGAGCCTTGGCTCAACTATGGGCTGTAATATAAATGCTGTAGCTGGACCCCGAGCCTTGGCTTAACTGTGGGTCATAATAGAAGCTCTTGAAAACTGGATACGACCCTCACGGCCTCACTCTGTTCCCTTCAGACATTATACTGCTCTTGCAAACATAATTTTATAGGCAATAATATACAAACCCCAAATATCGTATACAACAATCGAGCTGGATAGGGTTAACTCTATGAGGGTTTTTATATCGTTTGTTATCGTCTCAATTCAATTCATAACAGCTGATCCCAATAGGTCTACTCTGAAATACTATAGACACACAAGTCGTACTAACTTTACGATGAACTTAACTTGCTAAAAGGATAGCCTTACATAGCTCGAGTGCCGACTTTCTTTGGACTGACGAGTTTTGGCTTGTAACCAATGTATCTATCCTACTGCAGCCCTGATACTGAGAGAATAGGGCTAATTTTAATACTAAATTTTGCAAATAATGATAACTTTCAATACTAATATTTACTATAGTTCAACTTCGAATAACTCGGTGAAAACCCGCAATTTTTCGAGAGTTCAGAAGGGAGAAGTGCTTATCTAATGCCTGTGGCCGATTTGGAATCAATTTGAAATAATTTTGACAACTTTTACCTGGCGGAGCTCCGGTTTCCGAGCGAATTTTTGAGAAATAACTCCGTAGTAATGCTTCCTGTAGGCCTAGAACTCGTTACTCGAAGTTAATTTAAGTTTGGATGATGTTTGGTAGCGTAATCAGACGGAAATACGTTGAAAATTCGCGTGCCCTCTCTACTTAGACATGGTAATATGTTTCCAAATGATTCAAAGTGAAAGGAGGTACTTATATATATATATATATATATATATATACACTAAGGGTGGTGGCAGGGGGCGCACAACGCTGCCTATAGCACCGACCTCCTTACCACGCTGCTCCTCTCAAGGTGCCAGCAGGCCTGGTGCATTGTGCTGGCCAGTGCACTGTTCGTTGGTGCGTCGCGCTGGCCCTGTGCGCACTGGTCTTGTCCGACCCCTCTTCCAAGGTTTTCCTTACAAGTGTCAAGCTCTCTTTATTCGTCACAAATCCATGCATGCGTCTACTAACCAATAGCGTTTTATGGGATGTAACATCTGAATACTAGAGTGGTAGCTATTATTGTAGGAAAACTTGATGAGAGGTAAGTGATCATCCCAACTACCTTTGAAACTAATCAGGCAAGCTCTCAACATATCTTGAAAAGTCTAAATGGTCCGCTCGGCCTAACCATCAGTTTGTAGGTGTAAGGCTGTGCTAAGCTTCACCTGAGTATTAAGACCCTTCTGAAACGATCTCAAAAATTAATAGGTAAACTGAGTACCCCAATCAGAGATGATAAGCAATGGAACACTATATAACCGAAGTAACTATTGAGTGTAAACTCTAGCATATTCCTCGCCTGAGTCCGTAGTCTTAACTTGTAAGAAATGTGCTGACTTGGTCATTTGGTCTATAATCACCCATATAGAGTCATGCTGTCAGGGGGAGGGGGGTATAAGGCAATCCTATAATGAAGTCCATATTGTCCTATTCCCACTTCTATGTAGAATACTGATATCCGGAAGTGTACCTCCTGGTCTCTGATGCTCAACCATCACCTGCTGGCAATTCGAACATGTACCCATAAAAGCTGCAATATCCTTCTTCATTCCATTCCACCAATAAGCATCGCACAGATCACGGTACATCTTGGTGGCACCTGGATGGACAGAATACCAAGAGCTATGAGCCTTTCTCAACACCTACTCTCTCAATACATCCACACCCAGAAAACATAATCGACCCTAATTTCGAAATACACCATCTCCCCCTTGGGAGAAAATCTCCACTTTCTAATTTCGAACAACTTCCTTCAATATCACCAAAATAGGATCCTCAATTTTCCTTGCACTTACCTCTATCACCCATGAAGATTCCGACCATTAGAAACAATAACACAACTATCTGTTGAATTGGTAAGGCGAATCCGTAAACAAGCAAGCGTATGGACCTCCTTTACCAATTTTTTTCTCCCATCCTCAACATGAGACGCACTCTACATGAACAATGTAATAAGAGCATCCGCCACTACATTGGCCATGCCCGGATGCTAAAGGAAACTTATGTAATAGTCCTTGAGAAGCTCAAGCCATCTCCATTGCATCAAATTCTAATTCTACTAAGTAAACACATATTGAAGGCTCTTGTGATCCTTGAACACATCCATATTGATGAGTTGGTAATTTACCAACTCATTAGACTCCTAGAATGAGCTTTTGCATGAATCTCTCATCAATTAGGAAGGTTTTATGCCTTTTCTCTTTGATTTGGTAGGTATTGGATTATAAAAAGAAGAGTAAAGGAAGAACAAAGAATGAGTCTGCTGGAAGCAAGAACCTGCATTCCGGACATTGGCACCTGGGAAACGCAGGTGCAACACATAAGTACACTAGTCCTGAGCTGAAGGGCACCTGTGAAATATATGTGCAACCACAGATGGATTCCAACAATTTTATCCATAACCTACGCAAGACTTGCAAACCACAAATGGGCAGGTGTGAAATGCAGGTGTCGTCCAAGTGGCCATAATGCTGATTGGGTAAAATTGGCCAACTCTGGCACAAATTCACTGGGGAAGCTTCCAAGGGCATTGGAGTAAAATTGCACAAAAAGAGAATATGCAGAATTATGCTAAATGTGTTCATACTTTTAATAACTTGTACATCTTAGCTATGAAGAATTGTAAAGAGAGAAGCAGAGAGAAGTTGAAAAGTACATTGTCTTCTTCTTCTTCTTTTCTATTCTTGAGCTATAATCACCATTATTGTAGATTTGTAAGTTTAAATTTCTATTCAAATATGATGAATGTTACAGAATCACCAATGGGTATTTCTTTTTTAACTTCATCTATGTGTAGCTAATTTAATTTCTAGGGGCGTGTGCATGATTGTGGTTTAAAATGGATTGGGTGTTGCTGATTAGTCTTAAATTTAATTGCAACACATGAATCTAGTGTTTCCTCTATGTTTGAATTTTATAATTAATGGTTGCAAACAATACTTTACTTTTCTTATCTTTCTTTTACTTCAAAGAGAGGAGAAGGATATGGGCAAGGAAGCATTACTGAGGATTTGGGTCAAAGATTTGTAGGGTTGTGCTAGAGATAGTCAAAACCTATTCTAGTCACCCATTAAAGGGCTAGAACTACAGATAGTTCAACTCTTCCTCAAGCTTTTGGTTGCTGATTATTGACCTTGGGGGTTTGAGAATACCCAAGGCAAATTCACCCAAGTGGTTGAGAAACATCAGGTGTAGCCTTTACCACTACTATTCATGCTATAATTGATATTTGAGACTAGTTAATTAACCCAAATCCAATTGATTCCAGTATTAAAATCACATCCCTATTTCATTCTCATAGCTTGCAACAATCAACTTGCTTTGTTTTTAATTTGACATTAGTATTATATAACTTACTTGTTTTCCCACAATTTTCCCTTTTATATAATATAAAGAATGATGCATGCCAAAATGATTTACTCTATGACTTTTGGTTGATCTATTCCAACTCTCTGTGGATTTGATCCCGACTCATAGTTGGATAAATTATATTGCATATGACCATGTACACTCTCTCACTTTGAGGAATGGATTTTGACATTATCAATTTTGGCACCGTTGCTGGGGAGTTGAATACGGTTCCCATTAGTTGTTAAGTAATTCAATTTTTTTGCTGCATCTTGTGTTGTTTTAACATTTGTTTTTAGTTTGTTGGTTATTTAGGTTTGCAAAAGATAAGGAGCGCTAATAACACAGGCAAATGGATGGTTTAATGGAGGTGGAAGATGATCCCATAATCAATGATGTAGCTAGTGCCTTTCGCCTACCATCTATGGTAGGGAACGCAGTCTTTCATGTCACGAGTACCATGCTTCACCTTTTGCAAATGAAACATTTGTTTGAGGGAAAAGCTTTCAAGGATGCTAATTGGTACCTCAAGAATTTCATTGAGATATGTCAACTATTCAATATAAAAAACATAAGCCAAGAGTTGATAAGGTTGTGGCTATTTCCATTCTCATTAACGGGTGAAGAAACAGTGTGGTTAGAGAAGCTACCTACGGGGTCCATAACTTCTTTGAATGAATTAATCGACGCCCTCTTGGTAGGTTTTTCGCTCAATCTCTATCATGACCCAAGTGTAGACCCTGGATGCGACATGGTACTTAGAGCTATAAGCGACCCCAAGTTAACCTATGGCATAACATATTCTAACATACTGCTACTAATAAGAAATCTTAAGTGGAAGGTATCTAAGACTAAAACGTTGTTGTAAGAGAATAATGCAATAACTGATAAATACAGAAGTCTGAACAATACTGAGGATAAAAACGCTGAGACTATTACACTTTGTCTGAAAGCCTTCAAAAAATTGATGAGTTGCCTGGACAGGTCCCCAGCTAATTCCAAGGTCTATAGCTAGACAAGAAAAACTGGATAAAAGGAAATAGCTCCAGCCTATGAAAAATGAGGATAAAACTAGATAAAAGGAAATAGTTCCAGCTCACGGAAAATGAGGACTCACCACTGAACACTTTTGGATATCTGTCATGCCACCTTGGGAGGGATGACTGGCACCTAATGCCATACTGGGACCTAGGCTGACCTGGCTAGGTATAAGCACTTCTAGTGCCTGCCAGCAACTCAAAATCAAGAAAACAAACTGCTACATCTCGGCTGCAAACACAGTCTCGGGCCAACATGGCCACATTGTAAACCTGTAAAAGAAAACAACTAACCCAACGAGCAAGACAATAAAAGGGATCCTATGCGGGCCGACAAGACCACCATGCTATTTAGTCATACCAGAAGGCAAACAAGCGGTCACATTCATACTCTAGTCGACAAGGCTGCTAACAAACTAGCTAAACTAGGCCCCACATAGCGAACTCGCAAAATATAACTTATATAGGTCCCACACGACCAACAACAACAAATAACTAAAAAACTGTAGTCCCCAAGCCTCTACGAGGGGAATAGTGGTCTAGACAGGGCCCCCACCTACCCAAAAGTTGTACAACAAAAAGAACAAACCTTTCTAACTATCAACTCAAGAGAAAAGGAGCTAACTAAACTGCTAACTCTAGCTGACACCTAAGAAGGTCCTGAACCATGTCTATTCACACATACAGGAAAGTATAAAGTGCCCCATAGATGGGTGTTAGTACAATATGTACCGAATATGTAAGACAGTAATAAAAGTTGAATGAAACTGATAAAGGAACTAAAAATAATCAATAGGATGGAGAACAATTTAACATGAATAGCCCCACAATCTAAATCATAACTAAGAAGTAAATATACAAAAAAGAACCTAATACAGACCCCCATGAGCCTAGAAGGTGCAATAAACATAGAATAACCTACCTGGGTCCCTTAAGCCTTGGCAAGCGTGTCACGACCCTAACGGAGGCCCAGATCATAACACGGGACAAGGAACCCCAAGAGACCCAAAGTCGACCCATGGTATAAGCATACATCTAAATCAATCAAGAAGTTGAATATTAAACAATGTACTCATACTGGAGGTCTAACTGGAACATAACATCGAAATACGAAATCTGAAGCCGAATACATACATACGTCTGAAAAGCCTCTAAACATGGAGAGTTGATGGGACAAGACCCCAACTAACTCAAAAATACTGAAACTGAAATACATATAAGAAAATTGAATAGTCTAGTCCTCGGGAGATGAGGACTCACTCACATTATGAATGCTAACTATGATAAGCTGACAAGGAGCGGGGCTGAACCTGAGAGTTGGGTATTGTATCATGAAATTATACAACATAGTGTACGCGGTCAGTACGTAGAATATACCAAGTATGCAGGGTAAGTAAAATTGCTAAAGTAAACAAAAATCATTTAAAGATGATGCATGATATAATATAAACATTAAGAGTGTGAGAGTAGCGCTTGCATGCATTCTTTATGAAATCATGATCTCTTCATAACATAACATAACATAACTTCATAACATCATACTGAATCGATTGACTCAAAGTTGAATTCTGACATTTATAAGTAAAGCTGAGCATTGAGTCAAACCTGCTTTAGTGCATGCATATATATATATATATATATATATCATTAGTAATGAATATGCATATCTAAAATCATGAGGAACAATGGGAGAATCGTTTTTTAACCGGCATACCACGATAGAGCTTACGTGATCCCAA
Source organism: Datura wrightii (assembly GCA_035772735.1). NCBI lineage: Eukaryota > Viridiplantae > Streptophyta > Magnoliopsida > Solanales > Solanaceae > Datura > Datura wrightii. The sequence goes on from JASDFA010000001.1 coordinate 133,739,515, forward strand.
CTATCACACTCAAGTGGGTAGATCCATCCAAGCTAGGGACAACACCATGATATCGATACCAAGATGAAGACCCATTCGGGAAGGGGAAGCTCTCAAGGGAGGTCCCAAAGTAATATGTATAATAGTGTAAACCTATATTGGCGCGTAGTTCTAAGGCATAGGGTGATCGATCCTTAGCCTACTCGGTGCTAGACACTACTCCCAAAACATGCATATGCTCTACGTCATTTTATAACAAAGCTCAACATCGTCTATTGACGAAGCTCAATGATCAAATACATCTCAAATATGAAATCATGTATATGAGAAGCTTTAGCTCAAGATATACCACAAGCTGAAAACATAATTGGGAGCCTTCTCTCCAAAACCATGTGGTAAGTTATACATAGGAAAAGTTTAACTCAAAACATACCATAAATTGAAAATATAATTGGGAGTCTTCACTTCAAAACCATGTGGAAAGATTAATTCGGGAAAAATCATCATTTCCTACTTAACATGTGGGCATTGCACAAATCTTTATCATACTTAGAAATACTCAATCCTAATTGAAATCATAATTGTAAACATGGGAAGCATCAAATCATGCTTTTCATCATAATATCTGATCACCGTCATGTATTCATCACAAATCTTATCTTTCATGAACATCTCATCCATGGGCTTTTAATTCATAAAACTACAATCATGATTTTAAACTGAAAACATTATAAAATTTTCCCATGATTCATAATTCAATAGTAGAATCATAATCAAATCATACCCATGTATAGAAATAGAAGATTCATGCATTTGGGTTAAAACCCCATAGATTATACATAGAATTTCATACTTTAGAGAGGGATTGGGCATGGGTGTGAAAGAAATCACCCATTCATAACATTACATACCTGTTGGTAGCTGATTCTAACAATTCTTTAGATGTCCAATGGGAATTTGAAAAGAAATTGTTAGATGCTAAGCTTGATCACCCTCTCAAGTCTTCTACCTTGCATGCATGAATGAATGAGGCCTAAAATGAACTTAACCACTTTAAAAGTCACTATTCATAACTCAAAACGACATAGTTTAGGCCTTAGAAACATAGGAATTACGAAAAGGCACTTACTAAATTCGCAGAAATTAACTGTCAGATGGCCCTAACGAGGGACCTAATGAATCGTCGTCACAGGTCATGACTCGTGGCTCGGCTCGTGAGGTTCACTGCTCAATAGGTCTCCTGGGGTCTTAACGGGAAACCTCACGACTCGTTACTGGTGACCACAACTTGTGGTCACCACTTGTTATGTACATTGCCTCCAGTCTTCTCTTCTACTTCTCATTCACCCTATGACTGACTGAACGACTCGTGGGGTCTGATTGCGAGTCGTGGTCATGTCTGTGGGAATCCTTTTTCCCAAATTTCCAAAACTCCTCAATGGCCTCCCCACGAGTCACATTACGACTCATGGGCTGTACCAATGAGTCATCTCATGACTCGTTCGATGCCTGGTGCTAGTTTTTTACATTTTATCTCCCTTTCAATTCCCGGGTCTGATCTTTGGGCTTTCGGGGTATAACAATATCTCCCATTTGGGAACATTCGTCCTCAAATGTTAGAAAACACACAAAAAAGTAGAGAAACTGCAATCATCATATTCAAATACTGATCATTTAGATTGAAAATTGACAAAATGACTACCTTCAATTCGAATCGCATAACCAAACTAATTTCATGAATCACACACACATCTATATACAAAAAAGAAACTTGCGCACATGAACTGAACATGAAAACTAAATAAATTCTGAGTGCAAAACTAATACCTCAAGCTAAAACTGGACCGATAGAGTATAAGTGTGGGTATCTAGCCATCATATCTACTTCGACTTCCCATGTAGCTTCTTCAACATGCTGATTCCTCTATAACAGTTTAACTGAAGCTACTTCCTTATTCCTTAGCCTTCGAACCTGACGATCCAATATTTCCACCGAAACCTCTTCATAGCCAAGGCTGTCTCTTACACCAACACTATCCACTGAGATAATTATAGCTGGATCACCCAAATACTTCTTCAAAATCGATACATGAAACACAGGATGCACAAAAGCTAATTGTGAAGGATACTCCAACTCATAAGCCACCTTGCCAACATGTCTCACTATCCGATATGGGCTGACATAGGGGGGACTAAGTTTACCTTTCTTTCAAAACCGCATCACTCCCTTCATGGGAGACACCCTTAGAAATACCCAGTCATCGACTTCAAATTCTAACTCTCTTCTTCTCATGTCTGCATAAGATTTTTGGTGACTCTGGGCAGTTTTCAATGTGTATGTTATCAACTGAACCTTCTCCATTACTTCATGAACCAAATTTGGCACTATCATTGCCGCCTCACCAACTTCAAACCATCCGATGAGCGATCTACATCTCCGCCCATAAAGATCCTCGAACAGCACCATCTGAATAATAGAGTGATAGCTGTTATTGTAGGAAAACTCGATCAGGGGAAAGTGATCATCCAAACCACCTTTGAAGTCATTCACGCATGCCCGCAACATGTCCTTGAGGGTCTGAATTATCCGCTCCACTTGACCATACATTTGCGGGTGAAATGCTGTGCTGAGCTTAACCCATGTACCAAGCCCCTTTTGAAATGACTTCCAAAACTATGAGGTAAATTGAGTACCTCGATTTGAAATGATGGACAAGGGAACTCCATGCAATCAGACCAACTCTGGGATATATAGTTTTGCATAATCCTCCGCCGGATCTGTGGTTTTAACTGGTAGAAAATGTGTAGCCTTGGTCAACCTGTATACCACAAACCAAATGGAATCATATTATCGACGAGTACGAGGTAGACCTGTGACAAAAAAAATTTAATTTCTTCCCACTTCCAAGTAGGAATGTTGATATCCTGAAGCACACCTCCGAATCTCTGATGCTTAACCTTTACTTGCTGATAGTTCGAACACTTGGCTACAAATTCTGCAATATCCTTTTTCATGCCATTTTACTAATAGATTTCCCCTAAGTTGTGGTACATCTTAGTGGCACCTGAATGGATAGAATACCTGGATCCATGAGGCTCATGCAACATCCGAATCCTCAAATCATCAACATTTGCAACACATAAGCGACCTTGGTACCGAAGCACACCATCTCCCCCTTTGGAGAAGACCTCTACCTTTTGATTTTGAATGGCTTCCTTAACTTTACCAGAATCGGGTCCTTATCATGTCTAGATTTCACATCAGTCACCAAGGATGACTCTGATCCATTCTGCACAACAATACCGCTATGGGTCGAGTTGACCAACCTAACTCCTAACCTTGCGAGTCGATGTACATCTTTCATCAGCTCCTTCTTCCCCTCATCCACATGGGACACACTCTCCATAGAGAGTCTACTATGTGTGTCCGCTACCACATTAGCCTTACCCAGATGGTAAAGGACACTCATATCATAGTCCTTGAGCAGTTCCAACCACCTCCTCTACCGAAGATTGAGGTCCTTTTGGGTAAACATATATTGCAAACTCTTATGGTCCATGAACACATCCATGTGGACCCCATACAAATAATGTCACCATTTCTTCCATGCGAACACCACCGCGGCGAATTCAACATCATGGGTCGGGTAATTCTTCTCGTGGACTTTTAGTTGTCTAGAGGCATATGCTATAACCTTTCCATGGTGCATCAATACACACCTAAGTCTGATCCTTGAAGCATCGTAATACACCACGAATCCATCAGTACCCTCAGGCAGAGTCAACACCAATGCTGAGGTAAGTCGGGTCTTCAACTCATGGAAGCTCTTCTCACAAGCCTCCAACCATTGGAACTTCACCTTCTTCTGGGTCAATTTGGTCAAAGGTGCTGCAATAGATGAGAAACCCTAAAAAAATCTTTGATAGTAGCTGTCTAAACCCAAGAAACTCCGAATATCTACAGGATTCACCGGTCTAGGCTAATTCTTCATCGCCTCGATTTTTGGAGAATCTACCCTTATGCTCTCACTTGATACCACATGGCCCAAAAAGGCTATGGAGTTCAACCAGAACTCGCACTTGCTGAATTTGGAATATAATTGAAGATCCTTGAGGATTTGAAGCACTACTCTCAAATGAGTGGCATGCTCCTCCTCGCTCCGAGAGTATATCAAGATGTCATCAATAAACACGATCACGAACATGTCTAGGTATGGCTTGAACACCCTATTCATTAGGTACATAAAGCTACAGGAGCATTCATTAGTCCAAAATACATAACTACAAACTCAAAATAACCATACCGCGTACTGAAGGCTGTCTTCGGGATGTCACTCCCTCAAACCCTAAGTTGATGGTACCCAGATCTGAGATCTATCTTCAAGAAACATTTGGCACCCTAAAGCTGGTAAAATAAATCATCAATCCTGGGTAGAGGATATTTGTTCTTGACAGTGACTTTGTTCAATTGCCGATAATCAATGCATATGCGAAGAGAACCATCATTCTTTCGGACAAAGAGAACTGGTGCACCCCATAGGGACTTTCTTGGTCTAATGAAACCCTTATCTAACAAGTCCTTCAACTACTCTTTCAACTCCTTTAGCTCACCTAGAGCTATTATGTAAGGTGGAATGGATATAGGATGCGTGTCGGGAAGAAGGTCAATACTAAAGTCAACCACCAGCTCGGGAGGAACACATGGCAAATCATCAGGAAAGACCTCTGGATACTCACGTACTACTGGAACTGACTAAATAGTCGGGGTCTTAGACTCAACATCCTTAACCCTAACTAGATGGTACACCAAACCCTTAGAAATCATCTTTCTGGCTTTAAGGTAGGAAATGAAAGGACCTACAGGCACAGCTGAACTACCCTTCCATTCTAAGACTGGCTCACCCGAAAATCTGAACTCTACTACCTGGGTTCTACAATTAACTGAAGCATATCATGTGAATAGCCAATCTATGCCGAGAGTAACATCAAAATCGTTCATGGCTAACTCTATCAAATCTGCGGAGGCGACCTTCTAAAGGATTGAGACTGGGCAACCTCTATACACCCTTCTAGCTATAACTGAGTCACCTACTGGAGAAGAATCTAAGAAGGGTTCTGACAAGACTGCGGGACTGACTCCAAAGCTACTAGCCACATAAGGTGTTAGAAAAGACAAGGTATCCCCCGGGGTCTAACAGAGCATAAACATCAATATGGAAAACCCACAACATACCAGTGACCACGTCCGGGGAGACCTCCTGCTCCTGATGGGATGATAAGGCATAGAATCTGTTCTGGTGCTGGCCGTCAGTTGTTCTAGTAGATGCCCCCTGATGGGCGGAGCATGCGGGAGGGGCTGCTAAACTAGAAGATGGGCCTTGGCCCCCAACCTGATCCTGTCTCGCTGTTAGGCAATCTCTAAGCATGTGTCCGGGCTTCCCACACTCAAAATAAGCACCTGAACTTGCCAAGCACTGGCCTATGTGCCCCCGACCACACTTGAGACAAGTTGAGATGCTAAAATCTGCGGGTCTGCTGCTCTGACCCCTCGAGCCTGATGCTCGCTCTCTCTGATCATGTCTAGGCCTGGATGGCACGCTCAATGTTGAAGATGCTGGGGTTGATGATCTCTAGTGGGTCGGCTGTCGGTGCCCACCAGCTGACCTCGGCTGTAAGAATCTGTGGTCATAGCTCCTGACCCTCTTGGCCTCCCTCTCTCTCAGATGTGCCGCCTCCATCTGCTGGGTGTGAAAAACTATCCATGGGAAATCCATATCCTAATGGAGCATAGCGGTCCGACAATCCTTGTCCAAATAGCCCGCTACTCCATAGACGAACCTACTCACCCGGGCCCTCTAATCGGCTACTAACTCTGTGGCATATTTCAATAGGCGACTGAACTCAAGGGCATACTCTTATATCGTCATTCTCCCTTGCTTCTAATTCACGAACTCAACTACCTTCAGCTCCCTCATCTCACGAGGGAAGAACCAGTCTAGGAAGGAAACATTGAACTCTTCACAAGTGAAAGGACCTTCTCCGGCGACCCTGCTATCCTTCCATTGGTGAAACTAGATATGTGCAACCCCTTTCAATTGGTAAGAGGCCAACTCTGTGCAATCAACTCCATTCACCCCCATGACTTGGGTGATTTTGACAATCTCATCTATGAACTCATGCGGGTCCTCATCTACCTTGGACCCAAGGAACTCCGACGGGTTCATCTTCAAGAAGTCTCTGACTCGAGCCGCCGCTGCATTGCCATTTTGCAGAACATGCACAACGGCCTACTAATTTACCTGAGCGGTCAAGTCTGTGAAAGCATCTGAATAGCAGCTCGGAACTCAGCATGAGCAACTAGCTCCGGTGCTTAGGGCTCCTGAACTAGTAGGGCTTGCTGATGCTCATTACCGTAGCCATCCTTTTGGCCTTCACCTTTCCTATTTCTTCTATCATTCATTCTTTGAGGAGCCATGATTCTGCAATCGCGAATAGAAAGACTTTTCATAGCACGACATAGATAATAAAAGAAGGAAAAATTTTCTAAATGTCTCATAGCCTCTTCATCATAAGTGTGGCGCGCTTTACACCCATGAAAAAGACTCTACTCAATGCGGCTTTCAAACACCCTAGGACACTTCAAACCTATGGCTTTGATACCTAGTTTGTCACGATCCGAATGGAGGACTGGATCGTAATACGGGACAAGGAGCCTCGAGAGACCCCAAATTAACCCATGACATAAGCATACATCTAACTCAATCAAGAAACTGAATATTCAACAATATACCTATAGAGGAAGTCTAACTCAAACATAACATCAGAATACGAAATCCGAACCTGAATACATACATATGTATGAAAAGCCTCTAAAAGTGATTAGTTGATGGGACAAGACCCCAACTAACTCAATAAGAATGAAACTAAACTACATATAAGAAAACGGAATAGTCTAGAACTCGGGAGATGAGGACTTACCTATACTACGAATGCTAACTCTGATAAAGTTGACTATGAGCGTGGCTGAACCTGAGAGCCAGGTCTTGTATCATGAAACAACACAACATAGAGTATGCGACTAGTACGTGGAATGTGCCAAGTATGCAGGGTAAGTAAAAATGCTAAAGTAAATAAAAATCATTTAAAGATAATGCATAATATAACATAATCATTATGAGTCTGAGAGTAGGGCTTGCTTGCATTCTTTTTGAAATCATGATCTCTTCAGAACATAACATAACATAACTTCATAACATCATACTGAATCGATTGACTCAAAGCTAAATTCTAACTTTTATAAGTAAAACTGAACACTGAGTCAAACCTACTTTAGTACATGCATATATATATATATCATAAGTAATGAATATGCATATCTGAAATTATGAGGAATAGTGGGAGACTCGTCTTTTAATTGACATACCACGATAGAGCTTACGTGGTCCCAACTATCACACTCAAGTGGGTAGAGCCATCCAAAGCCTTTCCAAGGATAGGGATTATACCATCATCATCATGTATTCATCACAAATCTAATCTTTCATGAACATCTCATCCATGGGCTTTTAAATCATAAAACTATGATCATGATTTTAAATTGAAAACATTATAAAATTTGCCCATGCTTCATAATTCAATAGTAGAATCATAATCAAATCATACCCATATATAGAAATAGAAGATTCATGCATTTGGGTTAAAACCCCATAGATTAGACATAGAATTTCATACTTTAGAGAGGGATTGGGCATGGGTGTGAAAGAAATCACCCATTCATAACAATACATACCTGTTGGTAGCTGATTCTAACAATTCTTTAGATGTCCAATGGGAATTTGAAAAGAAATTGTTAGATGCTAAGCTTGATCACCCTCTCAAGTCTTCGACCCTGCATGCATGAATGAATGAGGCCTAAAATAAACTTAATCCCTTTAAAAGTCACTATTCATAACTCAAAACGATGTAGTTTGGGCCTTAGGAACATAGAAATTATGGAAAAACCCTTACTAAATTCACAGAAATTAACTGTCAGGTGGTCCCAACGAGGGACCTAATGACTCGTGGTCACAAGTCATGACTCGTGGCTTGGCTCGTGAGGTTCACTGCTCAGTAGGTCTCCTGGGCTCTTAATGGGCAACCTCATGACTCATTACTGGTGACCGCGACTCGTGGTCACCACTTGTTATGTACACTACCTCCACTCTTCTCTTCTACTTCTCATTTACCCCATGACTGACCTAACGACTCATGGGGTCTAACCACGAGTCATGGTCATGTTTGTGGGAATCCTTTTTCCCAAATTTTCCAAACTTCTCACTAGCCTTCCCACGAGTCACATCACGACTCGTGGGCTGTAACAAGGAGTCATCTCATGACTCGTTTAGTACTTGGTGCCCATTTTTTTACATTTTTTCTCTGTTTCAATCCCATGGTCTGATCTTTGGGCTTCTGGAGTATAAAAAAGCCCCAATCAGTCTATATACCTCTATCGGTATCCCTGAGGCCCCATAAGTGACTATAACTGTATCTCAGGAAGACTAGGCCCTCGTGACGGTCAGTAATATCATCTTTGGCATCAAAGGAGTTTGTAGAAGACACCATCGTGGCCTCGAAGGCTTTACTTTAGTCCCTTCAGACCCTCAATAGCTCCGTAAGCAACTCGATAGCTCATAAGCAACTCAATAACTCCGAAAGCAGTCTCATAGCTTTGTGAATGATGGCAACATCGTGGCTCCATAAGCAATCCATAGCCCCATAAGCCTTAAGCAGCATCATAGTCCCATAGGCAGTCTATAGATCCCTAAGCAGTTCGTACGATCAGTAGTCCCTCAGCTATTTACAGCAAGGGGTCGTATAAAATGTGATTAACCCTTATAAGGGAGTACTATGATACATCCTTACATCTATTCGTAATGACTAACTACAACACTTCAGTTCTTTAGTTACCACAGAAGTACCAGTCGTATCAATGTTACAACGGGAATAACTTGCAAAAGGAATACCCTTAACATACCTCCAATGTTAATTCTCATTTATCCAAATAGTTTCAACCTGCAACTAGTAAATCCACTCAATTGCAACCCTAACACTGAGAGAATAAGGCTATTTCAATACTAGGAATTGGAAAATAATGATAGCTTCCAATAAGATTAATTATAACTTCAACTTCGTTCATTTCAGCCAAAAACTCACCAATTCCCTAGAATTTAGAAGGTAGAAATGCTTACCTATCACTTGTAGCCGCTTAGGACTCAATTAAAAGTTATTTCTATAGTTTTTACTCGACAGGGTTCTGATACTTCGAGTGAATTTCTGAGAAATAACTCTGTAGGGATGTTTCTCGTAGGCCTAGAACTCGTTATCCAAGGCGAATATGCATTTGGATGGAGTTTAATGGCTTAAATCAGCAAGAAATAGATGAAAAGTAGAGAGAAAGTACCGTAAGGTCGAGCTTTGATTTGGGAAATATTTTTTATGACCTGAACTTTGAACTTATAACATTTATATAGGTGGGGCGGTGGCCTAGGGGGCGCAGCGCACTGACCATCATGTCAGGAAGGAGGCGCAATGCCATGCTCGTATACTCAGCACCCGAGCCCTTTTTTGCATCCGTCGCACTCAAAAACTCTCAACAAACATATGCACGTTTCAGTTAAATGATAAACACTTACGAGGTGTAACATCATCCCCCTAGGAAAATTCATCCTCGAATATAATCTTAGGCTTAGGAGACTCAACTTCTTTAAGTTCTTCCAGAAAATTTTTTGCAGACTCTCCTATGTAATATGGACTATTTAGAAAACTAAAATGTAGAAAAGTCCAACATAGGCGCATGTCAGGATGATACAAGCAATGATACATCATAGTTCCATATCATAAAAGCGAGCAACTAAATAGTACTGATAATATAAGTAACAACACAATAATTGAACAACAATTTCACCTCAACTGTACAATCTGGGTCAAGCCTAGAATAAGTGATAATATCTAGACCTCATGGAGTCCTCAGCTTCCCAAGTCATCTCCTCCACATTTATGTTCCTCCATAAGACCTTAACGGAGGCTACATGCTTAGTTCTTAGTCTACGAACCTATCGATCTAGTATAGCAACTGGAGTCTCTTCGGTAGGAAAATTCCTCATTAACTTGAACATCCTTAACTGGAACAACCCAAGATGGGTCTCCTATAAATTTCCATAGCATCGACACGTGGAAGATTGAATGAACGAATTCTAGCCCTGAAGGTAGTTCTAACTCATATGCCACATGGCCTATCCTTCGAAGGATTCGATACGAACCAATGAACCTAGGGCTAAGATTTTCCTTCGTTCCAAATCTCATCATGTCCTTCATCTACAAAACCTTGAGAAATACCCAATCATCAACATTAAACTCCAAGTCTCTACGCCGAACATCAGAATAGGACTTCAGACGACTCTAGGCAAGTCAGTGAATGCTCTCTGATAAGTTTCAATTTTTCTTTCGACTGATGGATCATATCAAGTCCGATCAACCTTGCCTCCCCTACTTCAAACAACCCTATGGGGGGCCTAAATTTCCACTCATATAAAGCCTCATAAGGCGCCATCTGAATATCAGAATGATAACTATTATTGTATGCAAATTCAATAAGGGGTGGATGCTCGTCCCAACACCCTCCAAATCTAGCACACATGCCCATAACATGTCCTTGAATGTCTTAATAGTGCGCTCTGCCTGACTATCTGTCTAGGGATGGAAGGTTGTACTCAAAGTAACCTACATCCTCAAACCTTTCTGAAATGACTACTAGTATCTAGCTAGGAATTGTGCCCCTATGTTAGAAATAAAAGATGTTGGGACACCATGCAGCCGGACTATCTCCTAAATATACAACTCACCATAGTCTTCGGCTGTAAAATGTAGTCCTGACTGGCAAGAAGTGGGCTAATTTCATCAATCTATTAACAATGACCCAAATGGAGTCGAATTTACGCCTGGTGCTAGGTAACCATGTTACAAAATCCATATTAATTGCTTCCCATTTCCATATAGGTACCGTAATCTCTTGAGTCAGTCCGCCAGGTTTCTGATGTTCAGCTTTTACCTGCTGGCAGTTAGGACACTGTGCTACAAACTTAGCTACACCTTTCTTCATTCTAAGCCACCAGTATATATCCTTTATACCATGGTACATCTTCATCGAACCTGGATGAAGAGAGTAACGAGAATAATGTACCTCTGCCATGATCTACTGGTGGAGCCCTCCTATATCTAGAACACAGAGTCGACCTCTAGAACTTAGGGCACCTTCTCCCATTAACTCAAAGGTTGATAGTTCACCCTGTTGAACCTTGTCTCTAAGTTGTACCAGGCTAGTTCCTCATACTTCCATTCCTTTACTTCCACATTTAAAGATGATATTGTTGTATTCTGAATCATGACCCCATTATCTTCTTAATCTACCACTCGAACTGCTAGGTCGGCTAACTGACCTAGTTCTCGAGCCATTACTCTTTGTTCTGGCCTTAAATATGCTAGACTGCTCATGGATCTGCGGCTAAGGGCATCAACTATAATATTAGCCTTCCCTGGGTGATATAGGATATTCACGTTGTACTCTTTCAGCAATTCTAGCCAATGACGTTGTTGAAAATTCAACTCTTTCTGCATGAAGATATACTATAGGCTTTTATGATCAGTAAAGATGTCCACATGTACACCATACAAGAAATGCCTCCATATTTTCAAAGCATGAACCACTACAGCTAAATCTAAATCATGGGTGGGGTAGTTCTTTTAGTGCTTCCTTAACTACCTTGGAGCATAGAAAATTACCTTGTCGTACAACATCAAAACACACCCTAACCCAACGCATTATGTGTCACAGTATATAGCATAGCCCTATGAACCTTCCGGTAAGTCTAGTACTGACGCTGATGTCAATCTATTATTCAACTCCTGAAAATATGCTCACAAGCCTCGGTCTAGTGGAATTTAGCTGCCTTCTGAGTGAACCTTGTCAACGGTGCTGATAAGGAAAAAAATCCTTCCACGAACCTTTGATAATACCCGGCTAACCCTAGGAAACTACAAACCTCAGTTGGAGCCATGGGTATAGGACATGTCTTTACGACCTCGATTTTTGTTGAGTCCACCTGGATACCTGCATATGATACAATATGGCCCAAGAAAGCTACGGAATTCAACAAGAACTCACATTTCGAGAATTTTGCATATAACTGGCGGTCTCTGAGGATATGGAGTATCGTTCTTCGCAAATGATCTCCATGTTCAGCTTTTGGGCAGGAATATATCAGAATGTCATTAATAAACCCTATCACAAACAAATCTATATACGGCCTGAAGATGTTGTTCATCAAATCCATAAACACTGTTGGGGCATTTTTTAATCTGAAGGACATGACAAAAAATTCAAAATGACCATATCTGGTCCTGAAGGCTGTCTTTGGAATATCTTTCTCTCAGACCCGCTCTTGATGATAACCGAACATTAAGTCAATTTTGGAGAAATATTTCGCCCCTGCAGATGATCAAAAAAATCATCTATCCTTAGAAGGGGATACTTATTCATAATAGTAACTTTATTCAACTGCTGATAATCTATACATATTCGTAGGAAGCCGTCTTTATTCCCCACAACAAAACTGGCACACCCCACGACGAAGCACTCGGCCTGATAAAGCCCTTATCCAACAAATATTTCAACTGTTCTTTCAATTCCTTTAGCTCGGAAGGAGCCATTCGATATGGAGGGATTGATATAGGTTGGGTTCCTGGTGTTAGGTCGATGGAGAAATCGATCTCACGTTCTGGGGGAATACCAAAAAGCTCGTCGGAAACACCTCAGGAAGCTCACTAATCATAGGGATGGACTGAAGTGTCGGCTATTCTGCTTGCATATCCCGAACCCTAAAAATATGGTAAACGCATCCCTTCGTTGTCAACTTCCTCGCCAATAGATAGGATATAAACCTACCTTTTGGCATAACTATATTGCCTTTCCATTCTCGTACTACCTCCCCTAGAAAGTGAAATCAGACGGTCCTGGTCCAACACTCCACTTTGGCATTACAGGGTGCTATCCAATTGATACCTATAATTACATCAAAATCAACCATTTCTAACTCCACTAAATCGGCTAAGGTTTGGTGACCGACAAACTCTACTGTACAACCTCGGTAAATCCTCTTAGCAGTAGTAAAGTCACCGATGGGTGTAGACACTGAGAATGGTCGCTGAAGCAATTCTGGTGTTATACCAAATTCCCATGCCACTAATGGAGTAACATAGGACAAGGTACAACCTGGATCTATCAAAGCATAAACTGAGTGAGAGAAAACTCCAGCATACCTGTCACAACATCTAGTGAAGTCTCTGACTTATGTCTCCCTAGTAAAGCATAAGTGCGATCCTGACCACTACTAGAACTAGATTTCCCTAATCTACCTCGACCTCTGCCAGCTGGAGCTGAGGGCCTGCGTGCTGCTGAAGATCCTAGAGCATACGACCCTGCTGAAGACCTGTTCTGCTAACCCCAATCAGCTTGATCTTTGGTCGGATATCCCCTTATTATATGACCCTCTTTCCCACAAGCATAGCAAGCAGTAGAGATATATCAACACCTTCCAAAATGTTGTCAACTGCAAATCCTACAATTTAGTGTAACAAGCCTAGTCTGATCTGAACCTCTCTGCTGTTGTGAGCTTGAAGCTCGTGAACTCTCGCCGAGACCTGACTGTCCACAACGATACGCCCTGCTACTGTAGAGGCGAAGGTATAGGTGGCCAACCTGGAAACCGAGGTCGCCCCCTTGAAACTCAGCTTGCAAATCACTAGGTCTAGCCCTCTGGTGCTGCTCTCACTTACCCTCTCAGCCTCATACTGGCGCTGCCTGATTCCTTTTACATTTTGAGCAGAAGCTTGAATGCGTGCAATAACATATCCTCACTCAATGTGGCAGTAATACAAGCCTCCACATACTCCATAGCAAGCCTGTCATGACCCGAACATAGACCCCGATCGACACATGGGACTAGGAACCCCGAGGGACTCTAAGTCGACCCATGGAATGAACATACATCTAACTCAATCAATAAAAGCCAAAAATTTAACATGATAAACTTAGCGGAAGTCTGAAATAAGCATAACATCAGAAATACACAAGAATTTGAAGTTGATTACATCCCTTTGTCTGAAAAACCTGTAAGTCTGATGAGTTGATGGGACAAACCCTCAACTAACTCGCTAAAGCGAAAAACTGAAAATACATAAAGAAAACTGATAAAGCATGTTCATCAAAAGATGAGGACTCACCAATAGTTGTGGAATGCTAACTCTAAAAGGCTGGCTAAGGACGGGGTTGAGTCTGAATGTCGGGGCCTGCATCATAAAATGATACAACATAGAGTATGCGGTCAATACGTGGAATGTACCGAGTATGCGAGGTAAGTAAAACCACTTAAATAAGTAAAATCATTTAAAACATGCATAATATAAAACATAAAAAAAAGAATCCGAGAGTAGGGCTTGCAAGCTATTTTTCTGAAACACGATCTCAACATAACATAACAGCATAACTAAATCGATTAGCCCAAAGCTGAAATCTGATAGTCATAAGTAAAGCTGAACATTGGGTCAAATCTGCTTTAGAACATATATATATATATATATATATATATATCATGAATGATAAACATGTATAACTGAAATCATGAGGAACAATGGGAGATTCGTCTTTGAACTGACATACCACGATAGAGCTTATGTGGTCCCAACTATCACACTCAAGTGGGTAGAGCCGTCCAAAACCTTTCCAGGGATAAAGATGATACCATGATATTGATATCAAGCTCGAGGCCTGATCGGGGCAGAGGATAGCTCACAAGGGAGGTGCCAAAGTATGTATAAGATATGTATAACCTACATTGGCGCGTAGCTCTGAGGCATAGGGTGATAGACCCTTAGCCCACTCGGGGCTAGACACTACTCTCAAAAACATGCATATGCTCTCCATCATTTTTCAACGAAGCTTACCATCGTCTATTGACGAAGCTCAATAATCAAATACATATCAAATCTGAAATCATATATATAAGGAGCTCTTTGCTCAAACCATACTACAAGTTGAATATAAATGGGAGTCTTCTCTCCAAAACCATGTTGTATGCTTAATTCGTAAAATCATAACTCATACTTGAACATATAGGAATTGCTTGATACTTTAACATGCTTGAAAATGCATAATTCACTTGAAAACATGATCATAAACATGGGTATCTTGAAAACATGCTTTCATCATAATATCTCCTCATACTTGAACATTCATCATAAATCTCAACTTTCATGAACTTCTCATAAATGGGCATTTTAATTTATAAAGCTTGAAACATGATTTTAATTGATAACAACGTAAAACTTGCCCATGAATCATAATTTAATAATAGAAACATATTTAAATCATACCCATCTAGTAAATTAGAAATATCATGAATTGGGTTAAAACCCCATAGAATCAACATAGGAATTTCATGATTTAGAGAGAGATTGGGCATGGGTGTGAATTGATTCACCCATTCATAACCCTATATACCTAAAAGGGTTTGATCTTACCACTTATTTGATTGCCCAAGGAAGGTTTGAAGGAGAACCTTGAAGGATTATCCTTGATCACCTCTCTGGGCTCTTACTCTTGCATGCATGAATAGGAATGACTTAGAATAGATTTTCCCCTCTTAAAACCCACTATTCATAGCCTTAAACAACGTAGTTTAGGCCTTAGGATCATAGGAATTATGGAAAAACCCTTACTAAATTCACAGAAAATAATTGATTGCCAGTCCCTATGAGGGACTAGATGACTCGTTACTCAAGACCACAACTCGTTGCACCGGTCTTCGAGTACACTGTCCAATAGGTTGTCTGGGGGTCGCCACGGGGGACCTTACGAGTCGTTATAGGTGACCATGACTAGTGATCACCACTCATCACCTTCACTGCCTTAGATCAAATTATATCCAACATGCTGACCATGACCCACCCACGAATCGTGGTGACTGACCACGACTCTGGGGACCTTCCGTAGGGTACACTGCCAGGCTTCCTTCACCTTCCCAAAAATCATTGCCCACGACTGACCCAACGAGTCATGGGATCTGACACTGACTCGTGGTCATGTCCGTGGAGACCTCAAATCCCAAAATTTCCAACTCACTCCCTGAACCTCACCATGAGTCACCTCACCACTAGCGGTCTACCCCACGGGTCACAGAACGGCTCGTTCTGTGACCTGGGGCTAGATTTCTAGTTTTCTCCGTTTCACTCCCGGATTTGATCTTAGGGCATCTGGGGTATTACAATATCTCCTCACTAGGAACATTCGTCCTCGAATGTTGAAAAACATACAAAAAAGTAGAGAAATGCAATCATCATATTCAAATATTGATCATTTAAGCTGAAAACTGACGGAATGACTACCTCTGAACTGAACTTCATGGCTAAACTGAATTCACAAACCGTACATACATACTTTGACATAAAAGAAACTTAGGCACATGAACTAAACATGAAAACTAATTAGAGTACTGGGGATAAACTGATACCTCAAGCTGGAACTAAGCCGATAGAGAAATAATATGGGTATCTGTCCATCATGTCTTCTTCGGCTTCCCATGTTGCTCCCTCAACATGCTGATTCCTCCATAATACTTTAACTGAAGCTACTTCCTTGTTTCTTAGCCTTCGAACCTGAAGATACAATATTTTCACTAGAACCTCTTCATAACTAATGCTGGCTTTCACACCAACACTATCCACCGGGACAACTAAAGCGGGATGACCCAAATATTTCTTCAAAAGTGATACATGGAAAACAGGATGCACGAAAGCTAATTCTGAAGGCAACTCCAACTCATATTCCACCTTGCCAAACCGTTTTACTATCCGCTAAGGGCCAACATAATGAGGGTTTTGTTTTCCTTTCTTTTGAAACCTCATCACATCCTTCATAGGACACACCTTTAGAAACACTTAATTACCCACTTCGAACTCAAGTTCTCTCCTTCTCATATTGGTATATGACTTCTGGTGAGTTTGAGCTATTTTCAACTTGTCCCGTGTGAGCTGATTCTTCTCCATGCCTCATGGACCAAATCTAGTCCTATCATCACAGCTTCCCCAACTCCGAACCAGCCAATAGGTGATCTACATCTCCGCCCATAGCGAGCTTTAAAAGGGGCAATCTGAATACTGGAATGGTAGTTGTTATTGTATGCAAACTCGATAAGAGACAAATGATCATCCGAACAACCTTGAAGTCAATCACACGTGCTCTCAACATGTCTGCAAGAGTCTGAATTGTCCGTTTTTCTTGACCGTCCATTTGTAGGTGAAATGTTATACTGAGCTTAACCTGAGTACCCAATCCTTTTTGAAACGACCTCCAAAACTGAGAGGTGAATTGGGCACCTCTGTCTGATATGATGGACAAGGACACCCCATGCAATCGAACAAACTCCTGGATGTATAGTTTGGCATAATCCTCCGCTAAATTCGTGGTTTTGACCGATAAAAAATGAGCAGCCTTGGTCAACCTGTCTACCACGATGCTAATATATGAAAATGAAGTTCATATGGATTTCTTCCCACTTCCAAGTAAGGATGCTAATATCTTGGAGCACACCTCCAGGTCTCTGATGCTCAACCTTCTCTTGCTGACAGTCTGGACACTTAGCTACAAATTCTGCGATGTCTTTCTTCATGCCATTCCACCAATAGACTTCCCATCAGTCACGGAACATCTCGGTGGCATCTGGATATATCAAATATCTAGAGCCCTGAGCCTCATGCAACATCTAATTTCTCAAATCATCAACATCCAACACATAAGTGACCCTGGTACCGAAGCACACCATCTCCCCCTTTAGAGAAGACCTCTACCTTCTAATTCTGAACGGCTTCTTTGAACATTACAAAAATAGAGTTCTCGTCTTGTCGAGCTTTCACGTCAGTCACTAAGGACGATTCTGATCTTTTTTGAACAACAACACCACCATCGGTCGAGTCAACCAACCAAACTCCCAATCTTGCTAGTCAATGCACATCATTCACCAGCTCCTTTATTACCTCATCCACATGGGACACACTCTCCATAGAGATTCTACTAAGTGTGTCTGCTACTATATTAGCCTTCCTCGGATGGTAAAGGACACTCATATCATAGTCCTTGAGTAGCTCCAACCACCTCCTTTGACGAAGATTGAGATCCTTCTAGGTAAACACATATTGTAGACTCTTATGTTCCGTAAACACATCTACATAGACCCCATACAAATAATGCCTCCATATATTCAAGGAGAATATCGCTGCCGCCAATTCAAGATCATTGGTCGGGTAATTCTTCTCATGCACTTTCAGTTGTCCGAAGGCATATGCTACGACTTTTCCATGCCGCATCTGTACATAACCAAGTCCGATTCTTGAAGCATCAGAATACACCAAAAGCCCATCGATACCCTCGGGTAGGGTCAACACTGGTGTTGTGGTAAGTCGAGTCTACAACTCCTGAAAGCTCCTCTCACAAGCCTCCGACCATTTGAATTTCACTTTCTTTTGGGTCAATTTGGTCAATGGCATTGCAATGGATGAAAAACCCTCAACAAACCTTCGATAGTATCCAGCTAGGCCCAAAAAGCTCCGGATATCAGAAGGATTCACCGGTCTAGGCCAATTCTTCACCGTTTCTATTTTCTGAGAGTCCACCCTTATGCCCTCACTTGATACCACATGGCCCAAATGCACCATAGAGTTCAACCAAAACTCACACTTGCTGAATTTGGCATATAATTAATGGTCCTTGAGAGTCTGTAGCACCACCCTCAAATGAGCGACATGCTCTTCCTCGCTCCGAGAGTATATGAGGATGTCATCAATGAACATGATCACGAACATATCCAAGTATGGCTTGAACACCCTGTTCATCAAGTCCATAAAAACTGCAGGAGCATTAATTAGTCCAAAAGACATAACTACAAAGTCATAATGACCACACCGCGTCCGGAAGGCTGTCTTCAGGATGTCACTCTCCTGAACCCTGAGTTGATAGTACCCGAATCTGATATCTACCTTCAAAAAGCACTTGGCACCCTAAAGTTGGTCAAACAAATCATCAATCCTGGGTAGAGGATACCTATTCTTGACGGTGACCTTGTTCAATTACCAATAATCAATACACATACGATGATAACCATCTTTCTTTTGGAGAAAGAGAACTGGTGCACCCTATGGGGACTTGCTCGGTCTAATGAACCCTTATCCAAAAGATCCGTCAAATGTTCCTTTAATTCTTTTAGCTCAGCTGGAGCCATTCTGTAGGGAGGAATAGATCAGTCCTGGCCCTCTTGGCCTCTCTCTCCCTCATATGTGCTGCCTTCATCTGTTGGGCATATAAGACTATCTGAGGGAAATCCATGTCCTAGTGGAGTATAGCGGTCCAACAATCCTTGTCCAAATAGCCCACCACCCCATGAACGAACATGCTCACTTGCGCCCGCTGATCAACCACTAACTCTAGGGCATACTTTGATAGACGAGTGAACTTTAGGGCATATTCTTGCACCATCATCTTTCCCTTGGAAAAGCTGATCTAGAAATGCAGGATGGAACTCCTCCCAACTGATAGGGCCTGCTCCAGCTACCCTACCATCTCTCCACTATCTGAACCATATGTGTGCAACCCCTTCAACTGATATGAGGCCAACTCAGCACACTCAACTCTATTCACCCCCATGACCTGGGTGATCTTCACGATCTTATCGACAAACCCATGTGGATCTTCGTCCACCTTCAACCTAAGAAATTCTAGCAAAATCTCTAACTTGAGGTGCCTGTTGGTTGACTTGAGCGGTCAAGGTCTGCGCTAACATCTGAATAACTGCCCTAAATTCAGCATGGGCAACCGACTTCGATGCATGGTGCTCATGGCTAGTGGGGCTTGCTGGTGCCCGTCAACATTGCCGTCCTCGTGGCCATTTCCATTCCCATTCCTCCTACTGCTCACTCTGCCGGGAGCCATGATTCTGCAATCATGTATAGCATGAGTTAGAAGGATAAGAAGACATATCATCGCACGACATAGATCATGAAAGAAGGGAACATTTCCTAAATGTCTCGTAGCCTCTTCGTCATAAGTGTGGAAATCGACTTTGGCATTGATCAGGAAAGGGGTTAGAACAATTATGCCCATCTTAGTTAGCTGAGTGACCTCCAAGTGACTTCTTGGGATTAGAAGTTCTAAGCTTAACTGATCATTTTCATAGCTTGTGCTTATACTTACTTAGACATTAGGAACATTGGTATATGGGAGAATCTCCCCGCTAAATTTAGGAAATTCAAATGATAACTCAACAAGAGCTAAACATATAGACGCGTGGCTTGAATATAACTGAAAGAATTCAACTGTATGTTATAATATGAAAATCATATACATTAAGACTTCTTACTGGAAAGACATTTAAAGACTTAAGTTCTTAGGCCGGCACGCAACTTCAGATACTTGATCGAGACATTAACATGATTCTCAGAATATGATCTCTTGAAAACTTCTTAGCATAACACACTTCAACATAGCATAGGGACCGGAAGACATTACTTAAGAATCTGAGATTTGGATTTGTTCAACTTGGGAATTCATAAGCAACTCTCCAAGTGCTGCCTTATAGGCAAATAAAGACTTATAACCATAATTCGGACGCCGTTGGATTGACTTTCACAACTTCTTAATTAACTGAGGAGCTCAAGAAAGCTTACATCATTATAAATGGATTAGAATCTCCTAGGATCACCCTTTTCGGTCATGGAAGATAATTTCAACACTTAGAATCGATAATTTAACATAAACGTCTAGGGGTATAGCAGAGAGATTCTCTTCAACTTAAGTTACTATTTTACAAACGTTCAACTCTATCAAATTTATAGAAGGTCGTCACCTAATATTCATTATATCATTACCACATAATGTATTTATATCACTTATTTAAATTAATGCCTTGGTGACTCTCAAGAGGTTTAGATAGCACAAGAGTTACAGTAAATTTACGGCGACATTCTAAAGACAAATTTTGTTGCCCTAGCGTGTAACTTGAACATAAGCATAAGAGTAAATATATAATTATTTTTGTATAACCTGCTAACATTAAAATATTGTGTATAACCTTCCGATAAAGATGGTTTCATAGAAATATCAATAATTTACTCATTCGAATTCTATCTTTCAAGTTCAACGTATCGGTTGGTTCGAAAACTCGTTAACTAGTCAGTTAGATAAAGGGAGAGAAATCAAGGAATATCCTCTTGGCCTTATATACCTTAGAACATATTCATAAGAGGGTGGATAACTATTTTAAGGCATTTTGATTTCGTTGTTCTCATTTACCCTTATTTAGCTTAAAATTGTTTTCTAGCGTTAAGTTCGTCCGCGTGTCGTCTTCTTGCCTTTTTACCAATTCACATAGAAACTAGAATTTTGAAAACATTTGATATCAAATGCATGAAATAATATAAAGTACCAGCTCACGGTGCCCATTCTGAGGGGACTTCAGACTCGATTTACAACTACAACAATAAAAATCGTAAACAATACGCCTTTCACTTCACATTTGTTCACTTTAAGAATATTTAACTTTTCAAGCCTTCTATTCAGTATTTATAATATTTTGGGAAGAACCATGTATGCCTCAATAGGAACACAAAACATAGGAACATTGGCCCGATCAACAACAAGATTTCATTCTTGGAAAGTAAGAATAGGGACGCCTTTACATACCTCACTTCGTCGCGTCTTTTTAGCCAATTTCTTCCGCTTGCTAGAAACTCCGACACCTTCAACTTCCTTACTTACACTACATGGAATGAGGACTGGTTTATGCCAAGTTCCCAGTCACAATTCATGTCCCAAAACGTACAACCAAACAACCACATCATAATATAATTTTCAGCAAACCTACGTACCTTAGGCGTCTTAAACTTGAGGCAATTCAAGAGAGTTTCGCTTATGTGCTTTTGGTGTTTAACCTCCCCAAAGGTGTGGTGTATTCCTTACATCTTTTGGATAAATTCCAAGATCTATATAGTTGTAACAACCTCCCAAAAATGGGCAGAAACCTCAGTCAAATATCACATAAAACACATATTGACTTTATTTCATTTCCTTACTTTAGCTTGGGAATTTGAGCGGATAAACCAAGTAGGAACACTTACCTTTCACTTGTGTATAGCTCATGCCCATATGGATTTCCTCTTCAGCCAAATACTATTTCAAAAATGTGGCAACCATGCTGCCAAACTGCAGCAACAACACACACCCAAGCAACACATAACTTCCAACTTCACTTCCAACATAACTTGTTAATTCATGATAATTTAAAGAGTAAAGACACCTACCTCCTCTTGTACTCAACTATCACCAATATAGAGGTAGAACTTCACCTCCTTACTGCCCAAAAATGCAACAACTCGACAATTAGAAGCTCACGACATAAGATACCCTTTCCAAGCTTGGACTATAAGGAAATTTGACCTATGCATACAATTTCTTACCTGGGATTTGTTTTCACCATTGGATATAGCTCTTAATTCTATGAATTTTGCAAAAAATATGAGGTGAAACGGAGTAGAAATGAGCTTTTTAGCTCAAAATTACTTCATATAGGTGGGCTGGCAAGGGTTTGGGCGGCGCCCGTGCGACATGCCCTCTCTCTCGCGCACGCCTGCTGCCTGCCTTTCTCAGCGCCCGTGCACTTGAGCGCTTTTCCAGCCGACAGTGCTGTCTTCAAATGAGCACAATGTTTTACT
The DNA here is from genome assembly GCA_035772735.1 of Datura wrightii. NCBI lineage: Eukaryota > Viridiplantae > Streptophyta > Magnoliopsida > Solanales > Solanaceae > Datura > Datura wrightii. The sequence continues at coordinate 133,762,342 of JASDFA010000001.1, forward strand.
CCGAACTCCGATTGACGAGCGGTTTTTTTTCACTGTAAACTAAACTCAAATACCTTTCATTTGACATGTTATGGGACTTCTGGATCATTATATGTTTGTATATATGACCATTTAAAGTTGACCCTTATTTACAAACTTCACATCCTCTTCGCTTTTCCCTTTGCACATGTTTTCCTTCTCACCTACGGACAACATACGACCCATAATTCCCTTAATATGACATATAACCATCAAATAATCATCAAAAGAAATTTTGGGGTGTAACAAGTATTCTGCTTATTTAAATGAGAATAGTTGTATGCATGTGTCATGGGTCGACTTGGGATCTCTCGGGGTCCCTTGTCCCGTGTCTACGATCCGGGTGTACATTCGGGTCGTGACAGTTTTGGAGCAAAGCCTCCTAAGTATGTTTTCAGCTTGTGGTATGTTATGAACTAAAGCTTCTCATATGCATGATTTCATATTTGAGATGTATTTGATTATTGTGTTTCATCGATAAATGATGTTGAGCTTCGTTATATATGATGTAGAGCGTTGCATGTTTTTGGGAGAAGAGTCTAGCGTCGAGCGGGCTAAGGGTCGATCACTCTATGCCCCAGAACTACGCGCCAACGTAGGTTGATACTATTATATGACTTGGGACCTCCCTTATGAGTTTTCCCTTGCCCGAATGGGTCTTCAGCTTTATATTGATATTATGGTAGCGTCCTTAGCCCTGGCAAGGCTTTGGCCAACTCTGCCCACTTTAGTGTGATAGTCGGGACCACGTAAGCTCTATCGTGGTATGTCAGTTAAGTGACGAGTCTCCCATTGTTCCATATGACTCAGTTATGCATATTCATTACTCATGGCTATTATATACTCATGTAGGTTCTAAAAGTAAGGTTTTACTCAATGTTCAACTTTTCTATAAATGTCATATTTCATCTTTGAGTCATTCGAGTTAGTTTGACGTTATAAAGTGATGTTTTATCATGTTATGAAAAGATCATGATTTCATAAAGAATGAATGCAAGCCTTATTATTAATTTACTGATGTTTATGTTTAATTATCGCATTGTGTTTAAAAGGACTTTTACTCACTTAAGCGGTTTTACTTACCTTGCATACTCGGTACATTCCACGTACTGACCGCGTACTTTCTATGTTGTTTCATCTCATGATACAGGACCCCGCTCTCAAGTTCAGCCCCATTCTTAGACAATGTATCGGAGATAGCGTCTGCTTATTGGTAAGTCCTCATCTTCCATGGACTAGACTATCTATCTTTTCTTTATGTATTTCAATTTTCAGCTTGTTGAGTTAGTTGGGGTCCTGTCCCATCAACTCATCATGTTTAGAGGCTATTCAGGCATATATATGTATTTGGCTTCAGATTTATATTTTGATGTTATATTTAAGTTAGACTTCAACTATGGATGTATTTATGGTTATTCAGTTCTTGATTGAGTTAGATGTATGCTTATGCCATGGGTCGACTTGGGGTCCCTCGAGGCTCCTTGTCCCATGTAACGATCTGGGCCTCCGTTCGAGTCGTGACAAACTTTCTATCAGAGCCATAGGGTTGAAGTGTCCTAGGGTGTTTGCAAGATGTGTTATGTAGAGTCTTTTTCATGGGTGTGAAGCGCGCCACACTTATGAAAAAGAGGCTACGAGACATTTAGGACCTTCTTTCATGATCTATGTCACGCGATGAAAAGTCTTCCTATCCTCCTATTCGTATTATTCGCGATTTCAAAATCATGGCTTCTCGAAGAATGAACGGAAGAAGGAATGGAGATGGTGAAGGCCACGAGAATGGAAATGGTCGTGGGCATCAGCAAGCCCCGCTAGTTCAGGAGCCCCACGTACCGAAGCCATCTGCCCATGTTGACTTCCGGGACACTGTTCAGATGCTTGCGCGGGCCTTAATCGCTTAGATCAATCAACAGGCCATTGTGCATGTCCCAAAAAATGGCAACGCAGCAGCGGCTCGAGTCAGAGACTTCTTACGGATGAACCTGCCGGAGTTCCTTGGGTCCAAGGTGGATGAGGACCCACAAGAGTTCGTGGATGAGATTGTCAAGATCACCAAAGTCATGGGGGTGAATAGGGTTGAATGCACTGAGTTGGCCTCTTATCAGTTAAAAGGGGTTGCATACATCTAGTTTCGCCAATGGAAAGATAGCAAGGTCGCAGGAGTAGGTCAGGTTACTTGGGAAGAGTTCCATGTTGCATTTCTAGACCGGTTCTTCCTTCGGGAGATGAGGAAGCTGAAGGCAGCTGATTTAGTGAATTTCAAGAAAGGGAGAATGATTGTACAAGATTATGCCCTTGAGTTCACTTGACTATCGAAATATGCCCCAGAGTTGGTAACCGATTAGAGGATGTGGGTGAGTAGGGTCGTCCATGGAGTAGCGGGTTATTTGGACAAGGATTATAGGACTGCAATGCTTCACCAGGTTATGGACTTTCCTCGGATAATGTCGTACGCCCAGTAGATGGAGGCATCACACTCGAGGGAGAGGGAGGCCAAGAGGGCCAGGACCGAGAACCATGGATTCTCTTAGCAGAGGTTCGATGGTGGGCGGCGACAGCAGACCCACCAGATATGATTAGCCCCTGCATCTTCAGCTTGGTGTGTTCCATCCTGACCTAGACATGATTAAAGAGGGTGAGCACCAGGCTCGAGAGGTCAGAGCAGCAGACCTACAGATTCCAACATCCCAGTTTGTCGTAGGTGTGGTCGGGGGCACACAAGTCAGTGTTTGGCAAGTTCAGGTGCTTTTTTTGGGTGTGGGGAGCCTAGGCACATGCTTAGAGATTGTCCAGCTGTGAGACAGGATCAGGTTGGGGGCCGAGGCCTAGCTTCTAGCTCAGCAGCTCCTCCCACACGCTCAGCACATTAGGGGGCATCTACTAGCACAACTGGCGGTCAGCGCCAGAACAGTTTCTATGCTTTGGCATCTTATCAGGTGCAAGAGGTTTCCCCGGATGTGATCACTGGTATGTTGTGAGGTTTCCATATTAATGTATACGCTTTGCTAGATTCGGGGGCTATCTTCTCTTTTCTGACACCTTATGTGGCCAGTAGCTTCGGAGTCAGTCCTGAAGTCTTGTCAGAACCCCACTTAGTTTCCACTCTAGTATGTGACTCACTATAGCTAGTCGGGTGTATAGAGGTTGCCCAGTCTCAGTTCTTCATAAGGTCACCTCAGCAGATTTTATAGAGTTAGCCATGACCGATTTTGATGTTATTCTCGACATGGATTGGCTATTTGCATGCTATGCTTCAGTTAATTGTAGAATCCAAGTAGTAGAGTTTAGATTTACAGTTAAGCCAATCTTAAATGGAAGGGTAGTTCAGTTGTGCCTATAGGTCGATTCATTTCCTACATTAAGGCCAGGAAAATGATTTCTAAGGGTTGTATTACCATCTAGTTAGGGTTAAGGATGTCGAGTCCGAGACCCAAACTACACATTCCGTTATAATAGTATGTGAGTACCCTGAGGTCTTTCCCGATGGTTTGCTAAGTGGTCCTCCCGAGCGAGAGATTGATTTCGGTATTGACCTTCTTCCTGAAATGCATCCCATATCTATTCCTCCCTACAAAATGGCTCCAGCCGAGTTAAAAGATTTGAAGGAACAGTTGAAGGACCTGTTAGATAAGGGCTTCATTAGACCGAGCAAGTCTCCATGGGGTGCGCCAGTTTTATTTATCTGAAAGAAGGATGGTTTGCTTCAGATGTGCATTGACTATCGAAAATTGAACAAGGTCACCGTTAAGCACAGGTATCCTTTACCCAGGATCAATGATCTGTTTGATCAACTTCAAGGTGCCAAGTGTTTCTCAAAGATAGATCTCAGGTTTGGATATCATCAGCTCAGAGTTTGGGAGAGTGATATCCGGAAGACAGACTTCAGGACATGGTATGGTCATTATGAGTTTGTAGTTATGTATTTTGAGCTAGCAAATGCTCCTGCATCTTTTATGGACCTGATGAACAGGGTTTTCAAGCCTTATCTAGACATGTTCGTGATTGTGTTCATTGATGACATCCTTATATACTCCAGGAGCGAGGAGGAGCATGTCTCTCATTTGAGAGTAGTGCTTCAAACCCTCAAAGATCATCAATTATATGCCAAGTTCAGAAAGCGCGAGTTCTGGTTGAACTCGGTAGCATTTTTGGGCCATGTGGTATCAGGCGAGGGCATAACGGTAGATACGGTGAATCCTTCAGATATTCAGAGGTTCTTAGGTTTAGCTGGTTACTGTCAGAGTTGAGGGTTTCTCATCTATTGTGGAACCTTTGACCAGGTTGACAAAGAAAAAGGTGAAGTTCAAATGGTCAAAGGCTTGTGAAAATAGCTTCCAAGAGTTGAAGACTTGACTTACTTCAGCACTAGTGTTGACCCTACCCGATGGTACCGATGGATTTGGGGTGTACTGCAATGCTTCAAGGATCGGTCTTGGGTGTGTGTTGATGCAGCATGGGAAGTGATAGCATATGCCTCAAGATAGTTGAAAGCCATGAGAAGAATTACCCGACTCATGACCTTGAATTGGCTGCGATGGTATTTGCCTTGAACATATGGCGGCATTATTTATATGGGGTCTGTGTGGATGTGTTTACGGACCACAAGAGCTTACAATATGTGTTCACGCAGAAAGACCTCAATCTACGACAAAGGAGGTGGTTAGAGTTACTCAAGTACTACGATATGAGTGCTCTTTACAATCCGGGCAAGGGTAATGTGGTAGCGAACGCACTTAGTAGGCTCTCTACGAAGAGTGTGTCCCATGTGGATGAAGGAAAGAAGGAGTTAGTGAATGATGTACATCGACTTGCAAGGTTGGGAGTTAGGTTGGTCGACTTGACCGATGGCAGTGTTGTTGTCCAAACTAGATAAGAGTCGTCATTGGTGACTGATATGAAATCTATACAAGAGGAGGATCCAATTACGGTAAAGTTGAAGGGAGTCGTTCAAAGTAAGAAGGTGGAAGTCTTCTCCCAAGGGGGAGATGGTGTGTTACGGTACAAGGTCGTTTGTTTGTTCTAGATGTAGATGATTTAAGGAGCCGGATACTGAGTGAGACACACGGAACTGGGTATTCTATTCATCCAGGTGAAACCAAAATATACCATGACTTGCAAGAAATATATTGGTGGAATGGAATGAAGAGGGATATTGCAGAATTTGTAGCCAAGTGCCCGAACTATCAGCAAGTAAAGGTTGAGCATCAAAGGCCGGGAGGCATACTTCAGGATATTAGCATTTCTACTTGGAAGTGGGAAGAGATTAACATGGATTTCATTATAGGCATACCTTGTACTCTCCGACACTGATTCAATTTGGGTGGTGGTAGACAAATTGACCAAGGCTGCACATTTCCTACCAGTGAAAACCACAGACTCAGTGGATGATTATGCCAACTTTTATATCCCAGATTTTGTTTGGTTACATGGAGTGCCTTTTACCATTATTTCAGATCAAGGTACTCAATTTACCTTTCTATTCTGGCGGTCTTTTTAGAAGGGGCTTGGGACTTAGGTTAAGCTCAGTACAGCCTTCCATCAGCAGATGTATGGCCAAAAAGAACGAACAATCCAGACTCCCGAGGACATGTTGAAGGCATGTGTGATGGACTTCAAAGGTATTTGGGATGATCACTTGCCCCTGATCAAGTTTGCTTATAATAACAGTTATCACTCCAGTATCTAGATGGCACCGTTCGAGGCTCTCTATGAGTGGAGGTGTAGATCGCCCAACGGTTGGTTTGAGGTTGGTGAGGCAACTAATATAGGGATAGATTCGGTTCATGAGGCTATGGTGAAGGTTTAGTTGATAAGGGACACGATGAAAATCGCTCAGAGTCGTCAAAAGTCGTATGCTGATGTGAGGAGGAGAGAGTTGGAGTTCGAGGTGGATGATTGGGTCTTTATGAAGGTATCTCCCATGAAGGGAGTCATGCAGTTTGGGAAGAAAGGAAATCTTAGTCCCCGCTATGTTAGTCCCTACTGGGTTATGAGAAGAGTTGGTAAGGTAGCGTATGAGTTAGACTTACCCTCAGAGTTATCTTCCATGAATCCTGTGTATCATTTGTTGCTTTTGAAGAAATGTTTGGGAGAGCCAACCTTGGTAGTCTCTATGGACAGCATTGGAGTAAAGGATAGCCTTAGCTATGAGGAAGTTCCAGTTGAAATATTGGATCGTTAGGTTCGGAGGCTAAGGATCAAAGAAGTAGCTTCAATTAAAGTATTATGGAGAAATCAGCATGTTGAAGGAGTTACGTGGGAAACCGAAGCGGATATGATGGCTAAATACCCACGCTTACTCTCTACCGGCTCAGTTTCGACTTGAGGTATCAGATTTTCTCTAAGACTCCATTTAGTTTCATGTTCAATTCATGCACACAAGCCTCTTTTATTTATATAGGTGTGTATGTGATTTTCAAATTTAGTTCAGCTGTATATTTTGAATTAGAGGTAGTAATTTTGTCAGTTAGTTTAAATGATCAGTATTTGAATATGATAATTGCATGTTTCTGTTTTCTGCTTGTCTTCAACATTCGAGGATGAATGTCCCCAAGGGGGAGATATTGTTATACCCTAGAAGCCCAAAGATCGTACCCGGGAGTTGAAACAGCGAAAATGTAAAGTTGATGTTGCAGACTCAGGAGAGTCATGAGACGACTCGTGAGGACAGCTCATGAGTCATCAGGTGACTCGTGGGGAGGCCAGGGAGGAGTTTGGGAAGTTGGAAGAAAAAGGGTCCCCACAGGCATGGCAACGACTCGTGCTCATATCCCACGAGTTGTTAGGTCAACAGTGGGGTGGGGAGAAGGAAAAGAGAAGGAAGAAGAATAGTGTATTTCACGACCGCTGACCACAATTCGTGGTCACCCCTAATGAGTCTTTATGTTAACAGTTATGAGCCTAGTATATCAGACGAGGCAGTGTACTTGACGGGCATGGTAACAAATTGTTTTCCCCAGTGACGAGTCGTCGGGTCGTCTATAAGGACCACCTGGCAGTAATTTCCTGTGAAATTAGTAAGGGCCTTTCCGTAACTCCTAATTTTCTATGTCGTTTAAAGCTCGTTTTAGTGGGTTTAAGGAGAGGAAAACCTATTCTAAGTTGTTTCCTTCCATGCATGCAAACTTGAGAGATTGAGGAGGTGATCTAGAGCAAGTCTTCAAGGTTTTCATTCAAATCCTTCTTGGGTAATCATAGAAGTGGTAGAATCAATCCCTTCCAGGTATGTAGGGTTATGAGTTGGTGTTTCCTTCCAAATCCTTTCCCAATTTATATCTAAATATGAGAATTTGCTATGATCAAGTTATTAGGTTTTTACCCAAATGCATGAATCTTCAATTTCTTTATTTGGGTATGAATTGATTATGATTTTATGATAGAATTGTGAAGCATGGGCTAATTATCTAATGATTTCAATTAAATTATGTTTCTATGCCTTATGAATGTTGAAGTCCATTCATGATATGATCATGAAAAGTGAGATTTCTGAAGCACGTGTGATAATGATGAGATATTATGATGAAAAGCATGATTTGAAGATACCCATGTTTATAAATATGTTTTAGATGAGAATTGAGTATTTCTAAGAATGATAAAGCTTTCGGCAATGCCCACATGTTATGTTTCAATGATGATTTTCCCGAACTAAGCTTACCACATTATTTTGGAGCGAAGACTCCCAAATTTTATATTCTAGCTTGTGGTAGGTTTTGAGTTAAATCATCCTATGCATAGCTTCTCACATGGTTTTGGGGCAAAGGCTCCCAAGTATGTTTTCAGCTTGTGGTATGTTTTGAACTAAACCTTCTCATATGCATGATTTCCTATTTGAGATGTATTTGATTATTGAGCTTCGTCAATAAACGATGTTGAGCTTTGTTATATACGATGTAGAGCATTTTATGTTTTTGGGAGAAGAGTCTAGCACCGAGCAGGCTAAGGGTAGATCACCCTATGCCCCAGAACTATGCTCCAATGTAGGTTGATATTATTATATGACTTGGGACCTCCCTTGTGAGTTTTCCCTTGCCCAAAGGGTCTTCAGCTTGAAATCGATATCATGGTTGTGTCCTTAGCCCTCGCAAGGCTTTTGATGGCTCTACCCACTTGAGTGTGATAGTCAGGACCACGTAAGCTCTATCGTGGTATGTTGGCTAAGTGACTAGTCTCCCATTGTTCCATATGACTCAGTTATGCATATTCATCACTCATGGCTATTATATACTCATGCAGGTTCTAAAAGTAAGGTTTGACTCAATGTTCAACTTTTCTATAAATATCATATTTCAGCTTTGAGTCATTCGAGTCAGCTTGATATTATAAAGCTATGTATTGTCATGTTATGAAAAGATCATGATTTAAGAAAGAATGCATGCAAGCCTTACTCTCAATTTACTGATGTTTATGTTTAATTATCACATTGTGTTTAAAAGGAGTTTTACTCACTTTAGCGGTTTTACTTTGCATACTCAGTACATTCAACGTACTGACTGCATACTTTCTATATTGTATTGTCTCATGATACAGAACCCGACTCTCAGGTTCAGCCTCATTCTTAGATAGCTTATCGGAGTTAGCATCTGCTTGTTGGTAAGTCCTCATCTTCTAAGGACCAAACTATCAATCTTTGCTTTATGTATTTCAATTTTCAGCTTATTGAGTTAGTTGGGGTCCTTTCCCGTCAACTCGTCATGTTTAGAGGCTATTCAGACATATGTATGTATTCAACTTCGGATTTATATTCTGATGTTATATTCAAGTTAGACTTCCTTTATGAATGTATTAATGGTTATTCAGTTCTAGATTGAGTTAGATGTATGCTTATGACATGGGTCGACTTGGGGTCCCAGGGGGATCCTTATCCCCTGTAGCGATCCGGACCTCCGTTCGGGTCGTGACAATTGAGTAGGATAGGGGATCAGGCAAACCCCTGAGTCTTAGAACAACGTGCCACCCTAGGTATAAATTCATCTTCAAACCCTACGGGGACTCACTAGTGATATCACGCTCTAATCATTCCTAGCCTTGGCAAGCTTGGGACGCCTCTGCCTACTTGAATGAGATAGTTTGGGGCATCATGTAAGCTCTATCATGATTGTGTCGGTTAAGATAAAGCCTCCCATTGTTCCTCATGTTTTCAGATACTCATTTTCATGTCTTATGAAATTATGTCTTATGGAATATTTGATCTATTGATTAGTTTATATGTTTTCACTTATGGTTTCAAGTATAGTACACTGTACAATTTTTATTTCTAAACCATGGGTCATTTTGCTCAGATTGCGATGAATAGCTTATGATCATATATACTTTAGATGTATGGCTTTTAACATTTTTCCCTTACTCTCATGATTTATCCTAATTTATGTTCATGATTTCATAGTATCATCTTACTAGCATGTGTTACTTTCTCTACACACTCAATACATTCAATGACCTAACCACATACTCTATGAAATATTTCCTAATGATATAGGTCCTGATGACCAGTCTCAACCTCCTCATTAGCTTAGTCCTATTCAGTCCCACTCTGTCCCACTTTGGTGAGTCCTCATGATCTGAGGATATTTAACAGTATATGTTTTACGCCCATGTCTTTTAGTTTCAATCTTTAGCGAGCTAGTTAGGGGTGCTATCTCATCAGCTCATCAGAGGTTTAGAGGTTTTTTAGATAGCTTGATTAGATTGTTTTCAATTATGTTGGGTTGTGTTACATTTATGTTGATATGCTATGCTGACTTCCGCTTACATCATGTTCATGCTCTATTTTCTGCTGGTAATGCTCTTAAATCATGCTATGTATGTACCATGGGTTAGTTAGGAGCTATTCATGGTTCTAGGTCCCGTGTCTCGGTCCGTGGTCTAGGCTCGGGTCATGACAGCACAATAGCTCCCAAGACAAATTGCTCCTCAAGGAAGATGTATTTTGAGCGATCAACTTGCTCCTCAATGTGTTCTTCTACCTATGCTGGCCTTTTGTTTTTACATGGATGCTAGACATAGCTTGGGAAATGCCAATGTTTAATCTCTTTCGTCTATGAGACATAGTGCCTGCAAGAATTTAGCCCATAAGAATCTACATTACAAGCCATCACAATAACTATCACAACATTCATCACTAGAAGCATTTGGGGATTTAGACTACCCCACACTTATGTTCATGGTCTATGCGACTACCCCACACTTAATTTCAAGCAATGCTTTCATGAAATCTTCCACTTTAACACTTTATCAAATACCTTGTGGGCAACAAGTGTTTAACTCTATATTCATGGAGTTTAAGCATGCAACATTATTCCAACAACATAATAAAGCAATTCTTCAATTATAATTCATCACAATGCTATCAAGAATAGTGTTTCCTTCATTCCCCATCACAATCAAAGCATGTATTCTCAAAAAGTTCAACTTGAGTTTTCATGGGATTGTACATAATCATGAGATCATAAAAAATTTCATATATCCACATGTTTACCAAGCAAAGAGAAAAGCAAGAGAACATACCTTGAGTCTTGAATTAGAAAGAAGGACAGGAGGGGGAGATAAAGCATAAGAGGAGAAGGGGGGTGAGTTGAGGGAGTTGAATACTATGCCTCTAGCGGACACGTAAGTACACGTGATTGTACAAGTAATATAGTGACTCTTTGCGAGCCGAATGTCGTTCCCACAGGGACTAGACTTTTAGTAAATAATCAAATTCAAGTATTTCTCCCAAATTTCACAAGTGTAAGTTTTCGAGATTTCAATGTCTGTGTGTTACTAAAATATTAAAGTTATCACAATCTAACATGAAAACAATCAATAGAAAAATCTAGAGTTAAGGCCAAACAGTCACGTATTGCTAGAATTCACATTGGTGCAAGTAGTTATCATTGTAGTTGTCACATGATTTATGACATGTCATAGTCTTTCGAGCCTCTAAACATATATTTGAGTTAGTCTCACAACTACATCGTTGAACGGGGATGTGACAACCTAATTCATATGCATTAATCTAGTGGAGTGGTTTACGGGATTAATGCTCTTGGTTATGGACTTTCGAACCTCTAACCATTTAACCTAGAATTAACATCACAACTACATCTACGATTGGTAATATGACAATTTAACTCCAAGTGTCTAGGTATCTTCCCATTTAATTACCGAGTGAGGCAAATTAGGTATACTTCTATCCTAACCGCAAATCAAGTCTTGGAAACTGTCATGACCCGAACATAGGCCCGGATCAAGATATGGGAAAAAGAACCTCAAGAGGCTCCAAGTCGACCCATGGCATGAAGATAACAACTAAATCAAACATAGATAATAAGAATATCAAAATAATTAATAAAGTGAAAGTCTGATAGTCACATAACATCGGAATACATACTAAAAACCGAAGCAGATTACATTCTATGGCTGAAAAGCCTATTCTACTGACGAGTTGATGGGACAAGACCCCAAATAACTCACTAAAGTTTAAAACTGAAAGTAATACATACAATTGAGATGAAAGGCCCTCGAATGATAAGGACTCACCACTCTGGCTGTGTCACGACCAAAACATAAGTCCGGATTGAGACACTGGACAAGGAGCCCCGAGAGACTCCAACTTGACCCACGACATGAACATACATCTAACTCAATCAATAAAAGTGGAAGATCAACAAAATGATCATAGTTGAAGTCTGAACACAACATAGCCTTAAAATACATACACGAATTTGAAGTTGATTATACACTATGTCTGAAAAGCCTCTAATTCTGATGAATTGGTGGGACAAGACCCCGACTAACTCTCTAAGTCTGAAACTGAAAACACAAAGATAACTGATAACGAATGGTCCTCGGGAGATGAGGACTCACCACTGAAGCTGGATGCTATCTCCGGAACTGGCTAGTGACGGGGCTGAGTCTGAAGGTCGGAGCCTGTATCATAAAACGATACAACATTGAGTATGCGGTCAGTACGTGGAATGTACCGAGTATGCAAGGTAAGTAAAACCACTTAAGTAAGTAAAATCATTTTAAACATGCATAATATAAAAATTAATCAAGATAAGAATTTGAATGTAGGGCTTGCATCCCGTTCTATGAAATCATGATCTGAACATAACTGAACATCATAATTGAATCAAATGACCCAAAGCTGAAATCTGATAATCATAAGTAAAACTGAACATTGGGTCAAACCTGCTTTGAACATATATATACATATATATCATGATTGATAAACTTGCATAACTAAAATCATGAGGAAAATGGGAGACTCATCATATAACCGACATTACCACGATAGAGCTTATGTGCTCTCGACTATGACACTCAAGTGGGTAGAGCCGTCCAAAGCCTTGCCAGGGCTAAGGATGCTACCATTATATCAATATCAAGCTGAAGGCCCCTTGGGGAAGGGGAAAGCTCACAAAGGAGGTCCCAAATAATCTGATCATACCTAAGTTGGTGTGTAGTTTCTGAGGCATAGGGTTTACTGACCCTTAGACTACTCGATGCTAGACACTACTCCCAAAAACATGCATATGCTCTACACCGTTTTTCAATGAAGTTGACCATCGTCTAGAGACGAAGCTGAATAATCATCTACATATAAAATGTGAAATCATACATGAGGAGCCTTGGATCAAACCATACCACAACCTTAAAATAATTGGGAGTCTTGACTCCAAAATGATGTGATAAGATAATTCGTGAAATCATAAATCATACTTAAACATATGGGCTTTTCCAATACTTAAACATGCTTGAAAATACTTGATTCACCTGAAAATATAATCATAGACATGGGTAACATTGAAAACATGTTTTTCATCATAAATATCTCATAATACTTGAACATACATCATAAATCTCAACTTTCATGAACTTCTCATGGATGGGCATTATAATTTATAAAACTTGAATACATGATTATAATTGAAAACGTTGTAAAACATGCCCATGAATCAAAATTCAATAATAGAAACATGCTTAGATCATACCTATGATAGAAACTTAGAAATTCATGCATTGAGTTAAAACCCCATAGGATCAACACATAGATTTTTATGAATTAGAGAGTGATTGGTGATGTCGCCCAAATTACACCTCGCAATTGAGATATAAAGCTTTCGATTGTCAAATATAGAACCCAACAAAGGCTGAGGTCGATCCCATAGGGAATATGGTAAGAACTTAAGCTAATGGGAATAGATGTTACTATTGAGTTACTTATTTCCTAAGGGGGAAAGAAATAGAATAATAAACAAAAATAAAATTGTTGAATGTTTATATCAAATTCGGGTTGTATTCAATTAACGACTTGACTAGGATTGTGTTCCCCAAGACTTCATAACCACAAGATTTATACACAAGTGATCTATTCTGGTGTTTAACATGCAATATTAGTATGTTAGGTTCACCTAAATGGTTGGTCCCCTATCTATATGATTATCACCACGCCACTTGGTCCGTATACGAGTTTACTTTAATTAACCCTTACCCTTAATATCGGATTAGCTATCCCGGACAAGTTGAAGCTATTATATGAGGGTTGATAGCCTCAAATCTCCATTGTTAATCCATTTTCCCATTCATTACCTCCTTGGTCTGGTAAGTAAAAACAAGGAAAGTCCTAATGTTTGCAACCATCAAGAATCAATCAAAAAGAAGAGAAAAACAATACATGCATTAAACCCCGTTCAAGAATCACTAGGTAGATTACCTATGTGCGTTAATTAATCTTGGTTCCCACAACCCTAGTTATGGGTTTAGCTACTCATGCTTGTATGATCACAATCACAAAATATTGAATAAATTATAATTGCAACTAACAAATTATCAAAGAAGAAAACCAAGTAAATTGAATAAAACTCCAAAGTTGATGAATAAATTCCAATGTTGTTTTTTATCCTCAAATTCAAGAACAAAATTGTAAACTTTGTTTCTTGACTCAAGAATAATCGTACAATGCCAAAATCCTATTTGAAAAATAATAATAATCAGCTTCTCCACGAATATAAATCTAAAATGTGTATTTATAGTTCCAAGAAAACCTTTTCCTAACTAAAACTAGAAACTAGGTCGGCAGTGGCCACGGGCTAGGTGATGAATCGTTGGGACCTCTAATGAGTCGTGCCTTACTAAAAATAGTCATCCTCAGCAATATACCCTGTTGTGGCAATGGGCCACCTAACGGCTCATCGTTCCTGGGCACGAGCCGTTAGGTCCCTCGTTGTCTAACTCTTCCAAAATTCTAGTGCACCTTACAGTTGGTTCTAATGATCTGTCAACGAGTTGTTTAGTCAACTAAGGACTCGTTAAATCTATCGTCAACTCCACTGGATACTTTGGCAATATTTTCTCTGTCAGTCTTCACGACTGACTTCATGACTCCTTACCAGGTGTAACAAGTCATTCCCTCAACCTGTCAAGTACACTGTCTCAGCATCTTCAAACTTCATCTTTTGCCCACGTCTTCAACGAGTTGTGCCTCCTGCCAATGACTCGTGAAGTGCCTAGCAGTCACCCTTTTATTTGTTTTCACCCTTAATTTGTCCAGTTTACTTCCAAACCTGTTTTCCTGCAACATTAAGCACAAAACACATCATACCTATATAAATATACCCGGAATGTGCATAATTTCTTGGTTTTAAGCATCGAAATTTCCGTAAAGTCACGGCACATCAACACCCTCAACTTAGAACTTTTGCATGTCCTCAAGAAAAAATAAAATAAAATAAAATAATATAAACTACTTCGATGCTTCAATCGAAAAAAAATCTAGGAAACTTATAACAATCATATTCATTCATCAAATCAAAACTTTCTAACCCCTCCCTCATCATATCAACTCACATCACTATGCATATGCAAAATTTCCAACCATGATACAAAGGAATCAAAACATGTCAAAACACTGTCACTTGCAACCATGCACATAAATATATAACACTGACCCAGAAAATTTGCAGATGATTTGGTTGAACAAATGCTCTCACCTCAAAGTAATCCCATACTCACACATGTGTATATGATTAATTCGATATATTTCTCTTGGTACTAGGTAAGATTCACTCACTCTCACAAGGAAATTCGAACTGTGTGCATACAATACCATAGGCTTGACTTTACTTTCAATACCTCAATTTTCAGACAAGTAACCAGGATCACTATAGGACTTTATAGGCTTGTAACGTAGGCTCGGGATCGGGTATGGTACTTATGGAATTAGTAGCTCAACCCTCTTTGGCACTACACACCTCTTGGCTCCACTTTTCACCTTTTTTTCCCTATTTTCTCCCCTTTTCCCTTTAACTGCTTATTCTTTTCTTTGCTTTTGCAACTACGGATGCGATTTCACTTTACTCAAGCTTTCATTGATGTTGCATTTTTTTTTCTTTTCTTGCTTTTTGACAACAATTTTACTTCTTTCTTTTCATTATAAATACCACACCTGCTCTTTCCTTTTTTCATTACCCAATTTTCATTCCTCGCAACTCTTATTAATCACCCCTATAGTAGCCACCCTCAACTTAGGAGATTTGCTTGAGTTGAGGTTCACAATGTCCAAGGAGGGGCCAGGGCTAAAACAGGTTCATTTTTAATAAAAGCTGGAAGGTGAATTGGTGTAAACAAAAAGAAAGGTCAATTTAAGCTCAAACATCTGGATCAAGGGATTTTTATTCTATTTTGGTAGGTCTTTTAAGGCTAAAGTGGGATCATAAATCAAAAACGGCTTATGATCCTTTCTTAATTTCCTATCCTCTATCCCGGTACGACTGACTAGGCAAGTTCTAGATTGACACACACAACCGAATTTAGCTATTAAACCTCACTCACACATAGCTGTCAATATCATCACTTCTACTAATTTCTAGTTCAGGTACAACCATACAATTGTAAACATGCTCACAGTTTCAATGCCATGCAAAGATTCACAAATGTCATACTCGTCAACTTTCACATACACATAAAAAAAAATTTCGGAGGGGTATCAAATTATCAATCAACAAAAAATCAACAAGTTAAGCTCTTGACTTCCTTCAGTTCTCCTAACTTTCTTCCGAATGACACAAAAAACAAAAAAGTATAAAATAAAATTCTAAACGTGTCGGTTCTACTAGATATGAAACGTCCGAGGAAAATGATATCCGGCAAGAAAAACACTCGGGTTATGTTCACCAAAAGGAATGAACAGGTATCTTTCCCCACCCCATCAAGAAAAGCATGTGTCTTCCTCGACGCATATATATATATATATATCCAATAAAACTAGGGAAATAGGGAACATACCTATGCGACCTAGGTGTCAGCTACCTGGTCGGTGGATGGTGTAGATACGCCTCCAATGTTATCTACAACATCACCGGCTTGACTCGGTGCATTTTCAAATCCAATAGTACTCGTTCCTTCTCCACGAGCTCTCCTGCCTCAGTCTCGACTCTCTATCAAGCCTCCTCTCTCGATTCATGCAGTGCTCTCTCCATCTCACTCCGCTCTTTGTTTGTTGATGGAGCAAAGAAGCATCATCTTAAAAACTTGCCTCCTCACGAGGCACTTTCCCTTATCATGTGCCACCGGCTCCTCCGTGATAAAGTCAAAAATCGGTGGTAATTCTTCTTCAAACTCGTCATCTATCATAGGAAGTACTAGTGGAGGTACTGCAGCTACCTATCGTGCGACCAAGTCCAGCACCTCGGCTCTGAGTGCTCCTAGCTCTAAGTACCATCTTGAAAACTCAGGCGCCTGTAACTATGCAAGGCGCTCATCCATTCTCTTCTCAAACGCGTCCAATCAGCCATGCACAGAACTGGAAAATGTCTCAAACTCGTTCGACACCCACGACTTTACTTGCTCCATCAGAACATTAACCTGTAGAGTCGTGTGTGTCTGCTGCTTTTCAGTGTTAGCTAGCCGCCTCGCCATATCAACTAAAAACTCCTATGAAATCGTAACTAGGCTGGCTGTAGCGGATCATAGAGGCGCAACTGGTGGTCTGGGTGCTGCTGCTATAGATGATGATTCAGGAACATCAACAGGTGTGGCAGTGTCCGTTGCATTTGTCGCCTCAGGCTGTCTACCTGTCTCTCTTCCCTCAATAGGATCAACTGCTACCTCAGTGAACTATGTTGCATCAGTCTGCATCCCGCTGCCAAATGCCTCTGCTAATATGGTCGCTCCAGCGAATGCAGCTGCCTAAGTCCTTGCCCTTGATACCGGGTTTCTATCATCTCGAAACAACCCAATATCAGTTATTTTCTAGACCACTATTCTCTAATCAACTGATGGAAGCTCCGGCACCTTTGACTCCTGACAGAGTCTATCAATTAGACAGGGACAGGGGATTGTAGTACCATTATTGATTGCCCAATCTCTAATCTCCTCAGCAATGTACCATGGGAAATTGATGGCATACCCCTCCATTATACTTGCTACCAATGCTGGTTTGTCAGGTGAGAGGATATTATCATTGCTGGTTGGTACCAGCTTGTGCCGCACCAGTGACCAGAAAAAATTTTCCTAAACATTTTGTGCGGCCTTCTTTATCTGAGACTTTGTACCATGCATCCATTCAACCAACGAACCTCTTGTAGAAATGATCCGAGATAGCCAAGTATATTGCTGGATGCTCTCCTGGCTATTCAACTTTTTGGTCCTGACTTTCTTCAACTCGTATAGCCTGTGGTCGAACTCGGACGTGTTCATCAGAGCATGATAATCTGGCCCATATAGCATCCTGGAGATGGTTTGCTCAGATATATCTACTGGATTCTCTCCCACCAACACCTAATTTAAGGTGGGCCTCCTTTTCCAGTCCTATCCCCCTAATGACAAGCGCTTCAATGTGGCCGCATAGGCTACATAGAACTCTTGGACTAAGCATGGGCTATAGCTACCTAATGGCTCGATCAACCAATCGAAGCTGTACTTATCAAACATTTCTTTTAGCTCTGAAAGATCTTTCATCCCTGTAGTGATCCGCTTTTGCTCCTCGTATATGATCCTCTTTGGATTGCCTTTCTCATTAGGAGCAATACCTCTGTTATATATGGACCGTATACCATGAGCACACCATCTCCGCACATTCCTTGGTTGCTCGTTTGATGTGTCCGAGGTCTCAGTCAGTTCATTATCAGAGTCCCCTCACTGAGCATGTGATTCATCGACTCTCTCTGTGTTTAGCCCAGATGTGGGAGCCTCGAGAGCAAGTGCAGCAGCAGCCTTGGCATTATCATCAGTGCGGCTGGGTGGATCCCTTGCCAGTGGAATGGGAGCATCGACCAGGGCTGTCAGATGAGAAGTTTGTTGAGCCCTAGCCCTGGTTGACCTCCTTACTAGCTGCTCCTCTGATATGTCATATTCTTCTTCAGAGCCACTTGATTCTTCAGAGGAGGACGGATCATCATGCAGTCTACGGTATGAAGGTTGACTGCGCTCAAGTGCTTGTTTCTTGGTTGGGCCCTTGTTTGGTGTTCCTCTTGGAGCCATTGTACCTGTGGAAACATTGTTTGTGTGCAAGATGAGATGAAACAAAAAGCATTTTTGGGCTGGTGCCCAGTGGTCCTAATGAGAGACTAAAGAGTTGTTGCCACTGGCAACTACTTGTGAGTTCGCTCGTTGTCACAAACTGGACTTCCTTCATGTTGGGCCAGTGTACTTGACGACTGGTCCCAACGAGTCGTTTCCAAAGGCAACAAGTGGTTAGGTTAGTCGTTAGGTACACTGCCTTAGTGGTTTAATTTTCCCACTCAGGATGAGCTACACAACGAGTCGTTTAGTGATCCATGACTCGTGATGTAGCTCGTGCTCAAAAGTTTTAGTTCACCCATACGTTCATCTTCATCTTCTTCCTATTGTTCATCTCCACAAACACAAAAAATAATTTTTTTCACACCAACCCAATGTAAATTCAGTCGCAATCCATTTGTTTAAACCTGCCTAGGGTTCATTAATATCAAGAGGCATAGATTGACACAAACATAACATTACTCGAAATAAATTCAATTTCATTCAAAACATGGGTCCTCAAAATTCTTGTTTAAATGTAAAGATATAAAAATTAAATGGGAAAGATTACTCACAAGATGCTTGATCGAAGATGGAAGTGAAATAGTGCGTGCGTGCAAATGTTGGGAGTGCAAGGTCGAAGCTTTTTCGATGGGGTTTGAGAGAAGAAGAGGACAAGGGAAATTTGAAGTTGTTGGGAAAGGAAAAGAAATCAGGTTTTATGTGTTTTAAATTAAAAATAACCCTACTTTCAGTTTGGGTCGGGTCGGATATGTTCATTAAAACTTATAACACCCAGTGTGACAATTCGTTAAGTGCTTAAATGAATCGTTGTACCCTTTTGTACCATGACTGGAGATCAACAAACTTACCTGGGACCTAACAAATCAAACAACAACTCATGGGGTCACCCAACGAGTCGTGGCCTGAGTCGTGGTCCTTGGACTAGTGTAGCTTCAAGACGGGTCACTCAACGAATCGTTTGGTCTCCCAACGATTCGTTGAGTGAGCCATTATCACCCTTTACCTTTTAATTCTGCTTTTGATCCAGTGTACATGACGGAGGACCCCACGATTCATTTCTTGAAGAAACGAATCATTAAGTCACCCGTTGCTCCCCTATTTTCTGTAGTTCTCTTCAAGATTTGATTAAACGAGTCGTTAGGTCAGACAAGGACTCGTTTTGTGACATTTTGCACCAGACAACGGATGATAGGGGGTGGCCACCCTGTGTTTGACCTTATATTTTTCCAATAAAGAGCAAAACAACCGGCTACAGAAGTGCGAACCCCCATCACTAATGATGGCTCTGGGAGTCCCAAATCTAGCAAATATATTCCGCTTCAAGAATGCTATGACACTCATCCCTTAATTTTTTGGCCGAGCAACTGCTTCCACCCATTTTGAAACATAGTCAACAACAACAAGTATGTACTTCATCCCGTTTGATCTCACAAATGGACCCATAAAATCAATGCCCCATACATCAAATAGCTCAATGACGAGGATGGGAGTAAGAGGGAACTCATGCCTCCGTGATATGCCTCCTTGTCTCTGACATGCATCACATGCCTTTGCAAAATCATACGCATCCTGGAGAATGGTTGGCCAATAGTACTCACAGTGTAGAATTTTATGGGCTGTGCGAATCCCGCTGTGGTGGCCTCTAACATGGGATGAGTGGCAGGCCTCCAGTATACTCAGTATCTCCAACTCGGGTATGCATCTCCGAATAACCCCATAAGCATATAAGTGAAATAAGTAGGGTTCATCTCAGAAAAATTTCTGCACATCGGACATAAACTTCCTCCTCTGGTGAAAAGATAAGTGCTCCGGTATAACATCACACCCCACATAATTAGCAAAGTCTTCAAACCATGGGATGAAATCTTGTGATGTCGCTAGAACCTGCTCATCTGCGAATGCATCATTTATGTCATGCTCATTTCTGAGTGCTGCATCAGGTTCCAATCTGGATAAGTGATTAGTAACCTAATTTTTTGTCCCTTTCCAATCTTTCACCTCAAACTCGAACTCTTGTAGCAGCAAAACCCATTGAATCAACTGTGACTTTGCATCCTTCTTTGTCATCAGATATCTCAAACCTGTATGGTCTGTGTGGACTATCACCTTAGTTCTAAGCAAGTATGCCCGAAACTTCTCAAATGCAAAAACTACAGCCAACAGCTCCTGTTTTGTCACGGTATAATTTTTCTGAGCTGCATTAAGAGCCTTGCTAGCATAATAAATTGGATGAAAAATCTTTTCAAGCCTTTGAACCAACACATCTCCTAGGGCCACACCGCTAGCATCACACATAACCTCAAAAGGAAAAGACCAGTCAGGTGCCACTATAACGGGGGCAGTGGTCAATCTCTCTTTAATACATTCAAACGCCTTAGACATGCCGTGTCAAAAACAAACTTCACCTCCTTCTCGAGTAGTTTACACAATGGATGTGCAATTTGAGAGAAGTCCTTGATGAATCTTCTGTAAACCTGCATGACCCAAAAAGCTTCGAACACCTTTCACAGAAATTGGAGGGGGAAGACTCACAATTACCTCAATCTTGGACCGATCTACCTCCATACCCTTACCAGAAATCTTGTGTCCTAGCACTATTCCTTCCTTGACCATGAAATGGCACTTTTCCCAGCTAAGCACTAAGTTTGTCTTTTCGCATCCGTGAAGCACCTTGCTCAAATGAGCCAAACACTCCTCGAATGAATCATCCACAACCGAAAAATCATCCATAAATACTTTAATGATGTCTTCCACCATGTTAAAAAATATGGACATCATGTAATGCTGAAAAGTGGCGGGTGCATTACATAATCTGAACGACATCCTCTTAAAAGCAAGTGTACCATATGGACAAGTGAATGAGAAGACATCCTCTTAAAATCAAATGTACCATATGTACAAGTGAATGTGGTCTTCTCTTGGTCTTCAGTGGCTATAAAAATCTGATTGTACCCTGAATAACCATCAAGGAAACAATACCATCCTTTGCCTGCAAGTCTGTCTAACATTTGGTCCATGAATGGCATCGGAAAGTGATCTTTCTGCGTCCACCAGTTCAGCTTTCTGTAATCCATGCATAATCTCCAACCGGTGACTGGTCTTAGAGGAATGAGCTCATTGTTAGAATTTGGGACCACCATGATTCCTCCCTTTTTCAGTACACACTAGACTGAGCTCACCCATTTGCTGTCTGCAATAGGATAAACCACACCTGCATCAAACCACTTTATGATTTCCTTCTTGACAACCTCTTGCATAGGTGGATTCAACCTATGTTGATGTTCAATACTTAAAATACAATCTGGTTCTAGCTGGATCTTGTGAGTGCAAATATCGGCTGGGATTACAATAATATCTTCAATGGTCCACCCAATGGCTTTTTTGTATCTCTTCAAGATAGAGACCAAAGCCTCCACTTGCCATTCCTCCAAGTCAGCTGCAACAATGATCGATAAAGTGTTACTGGCTCCCAGAAATACATATTGTAAATGGGATAGCTCCAACACTAGAGGCTCCTCAATAGATGGCTTGGCCGGTGGTGTCACCCGATTCTTCAAATCAAGATCGATCTTCTTTGGAGCATAAGAGTATGACCCCATACCAGCAAGTGCATTTACAATCTCCTCACCCCATGAATCTTTTCATCCCCAATGTCCATCAGAACGGTTGCTAGGTCATCAAGAGACAATAACTTCTTCATGGCTAAGACCTGTTAAATACAAAAACAAAAAAAAAATAAAAAGGAAAAAAGAACAAACAGTAAAGCAAACACAATTAACAAGATCCTTACCTTTATTCCCCGGCAATGGCGCCAATATTTGATGTCGCCCAAATTACACCTCGCAATTGAGATATAAAGCGGTCAATTGTCAAATATAGAACCCAACAAAGGTTGAGGTCGATCCCACAGGGAATATGGTAAGAACTTAAGTTAATGTGAATAACTGTTACTATTGAGTTACTTATTTCCTAAGGGGGAAAGAATATAATAATAAACAAAAATAAAACTACTGAATGTTTAGATAAAATTCGATTTGTATTCAATTAATGACTTGACTAGGATTGTGTTCCCCAAGACTTCATAACCACAAGACTTATACACTAGTGATCTATTCCAGTGTTTAACATGCAATATTGGTAAGTTAGGTTCACCTAAATTGGAGGTGCTATCTAGATGATTATCACCACGCAGCTTGGTCCGTATGCGAGTGTAGTTTAATTAACCCTTACTTTAATATCAGATTTTCTATCCCCGGACAAGTTCAAGCTATTAGATGAGGTATGATAGCCTCAAATTCCATTGTTAATCCCTTTTCCCATTCATTACCTCCTTGGTCTGATAAGTAAGAATAAGGCAAGTCCTAACATTTGCAACTGTAAAGAATCAATCAAAACGAAGAGAAAAAAGATACATGCATTAAACCCCATTCAAGAATCACTAAGTAGTTTACCTATGTGCATTAATTCATCCTGGTTCTCACAACCCTAGTTATGGGTTTAGCTACTCATGCTTGTAGGATCACAATCACAAAATATTGAATAAATCATAATTGCAACTTACAAATTATCGTAGAAGAAAACCAAGTAAATTCAATAAAACTCCAAAATTGATGAATAAATTCCAATGTTTTTTAATCCTCAAATTCAAGAACAAAATTGTAAACCTTGTTTCTTGACTCAAGAATAATCGTACAACACCAAAGTCCTACTTGAAAAATAATAAAAATCGGCTTGTCCACGAAAATAAACCTAAACTGTGCATTTATAGTTCCAAGAAAACCTTTTCCTAACTAAAATTGGAAACCAGGTCGGTAGTGGCCACGGGCTAGGTGACGAATCATTGGGACCTCTGACGAGTCCTGCCTTGCTAAAAATAGTTGTCCTCAGCAATATACCCCGTTGTGGAAATGGGCCACCTGATGACTAGTCGTTCTTGGGCACGAGTTGTTAGGTCCTTCGTGGTCTAATTCTTCCAAAATTCCAGTGCACCTTACAGTTGGTTCCAGTGATCTTCCAACGAGTCGTTTAGTCAACTAACGACTCATTAAATCTATCATCAACTCCACTGGCTACTTTGGCAATATTTTCTCTACCAATCTTCATGACTGACTTCATGACTCGTTACCCCAGGTGTAACGAGTAATTCCCTCAACCCATCAGGTACACTATCTCAGCATCTTCAAACTTCATCTTTTGCCCACGTCTTCAACCACAAGCCATGCCTCCTGCCAACTACTCGTGAAGCTCCTAGCAGTCACCCTTTCAGTTGTTTTTAGCCTTAATTTGCCCAGTTCACTTTCGAACCTGTATTCCTGCAACATTAAGCACAAAACACATCATACCTATATAAACATACCCGGAATGTGCATAAATTCTTGGTTTTAAGTGTCGAAAGTGCCGTAAAATCACTAAACATCAATTGGGCATGGATGTGAACAAATTCACCCATTCATAACCCTACATACCTGAGAGAATTTGATTCTACAACTTCTCTAATTGCCCAAGGAATAATTAAGAAGAATTTGGAAGGAATTAAGCTTGATCACCTCTCTAGACTTCTAAGTTTGCATGTATGAATAGGAATAGCTTAGAATGAACTTACACCTCTTAAAACTCACTATTCATATCATAAAAAGACGTAGTTTAGTCTTTCGGATCATAGGATTTATGGAAAATCCCTTAATAAACTCTCGAGGAAAAATAGACTACCAATCCCAACGAGGGACTGGACGAGTCGTTACCACTAGGCACGAGTCGTGATCTCCTATCGTTAAGTACACTGGCCATATATCCTCAAAGGGTCCTCACGAGAGACCTAATGATTCGTCATTATGGTCACCTCTCGTTGCCTTCACTTCCAAAACTCACCTAGGGCTCCCCATGGGGTACACTACGACTTGTGGTGCATTCAACGAGTCATGGTAACCCACCCGATAGGTGCATTCCCCGAAATCCTCCTACCTTCACCTCATCCCTGACCACGACTGACTCAATGAGTCATGGGGACGACCACGACGTGGTGACCCATAACATAATTTCCAAGTTAAGTCTCACACCTCACCACGAGTCACTTAACGACTCGTGGTCATCCTGACGGGTCACAGGACGAATCGTTCTGTGACCTGGTGCAGATAATTCTGTTTTCTCCATTTCAACTTCTAGGTCTGATCTTAGGGCTTCTGGTGTATTACAATATCTCCCCCTTGGGAATATTCATCCTCAAATGTTGAAAAACATACAGAAAAGTAGAGAAATGAAGTCATCATACTGAAATACTAATCATATAAGATGAAAACTGACGGAATGACTGACTCCGATTTGAACTACATGACTGAACTGAATTCCTCAATCATACATACATACTTTTACATGAAAGAAACTAAGGTACATAAGTTGAACATGAATATGAATGGAGTTTTAGGGCGAAAACAGATTCCACAAGCTGGAACTGAGCCAGTAGGGAATGGATGTGGGTATCTAGCCATCATATCTACTTCGACTTCCGATGTAGCTTTCTCAACATGCTGGTTCCTCCACAAAACCTTGACTGAAGCTACTTTTTTTTCCTTGTCTTACGAACCTACCGATCCAATATCTCCATCAGAAGCTTTTCATAACTAAGGCTGTCTTTCACACCGACACTGTCCACCGGGACAACTAAAGCTAGATCCCCCAAACACTTCATTAAGAGTGATACACGAAAAACAGGATGAATGGAAGCTAATTTTGAGGGAAAATCCACTTCTTATGCCACCTTGCCAACTCGTTTCACAATCTGGTATGGGCCATCATAATAGGGACTGAGTTTTCCTTTCTTCTTGAACATCATCACTCCCTTCATGGGAGAAACCTTTAGAAACACCCAATCATCGACTTCAAACTCAAGTTCTCTCTTTCTCACATCCACATAGGACTTTTGGAGACTCTGAGCAGTTTTTAACCTGTCCTGTATGAAATGAAATTTCTCCATGGCCTCATGAACTGAATCTGGTCCTATCATTGAGCTTCACCGACTTCAAACCAACCAATAGGCAATCTACATCTCCGCCCATAGAGAGGCTCAAACGGAGCCATCTGAATGCTGGAATGGTAGCCGTTATTATATGCAAACTCAATAAGAGGCAAATGGTCATCCCAACTGCCCTTGAAGTTAATCACATATTCTCTCAACATGTCCTCGAGTGTTTAAATTTTCTACACTGCCTGACCATCGGTCTGCGGATGAAATGTTGTACTGAGCTTAACCTGAGTACCAAGCCCTTTTTGAAACGATCTCCAAAAACAAGAGGTAAACTGGGTACCTCTGTCTGATATGATGAAAAAAGGAACTCCATGCAACCAAACTAGCTCTTGGATGAATAATCTGGCATAATCCTTTGTGAAATCAGTGGTTTTGACTGGTAGAAAATGAGCGGCTTTGCCCAACCTATCCACGACCACCCAAATGGAGTCATACTGTCGACGAGTGCAAGGCAACTTGTGATGAAGTCCATAGTATTCTCCTCCCACTTCCAAGTAGGGATACTGATGTCTTGAAGTACACCTCCCAGTCTTTGATGCTCAACTTTCACTTACTAACAATTTTTACACTTGGCCACAAATTCTAGATGTCTTGCTTCATGCCATTCCACCAATAGACTTTCCGTAGGTCACGGTACATCTTGGTGGCACCTGAATGTATCAAATATCAGGAACCATGAGACTCATGCAGCATCCAATTTCTCAAATCATCAATGTTTGGGACACACAAGCGACCCTGATATAGAAGCACACCATCTCCCCCTTTAAAGAAGACCTCTACCTTCTGGTTCTAAACTGCCTCCTTCAACATTACCAAAATAGGATCCTCGTCTTATCTATATTTCACATCAATCAACAAGGATGATTGTGACCCATTCTGAAGTATAACACCGTCACAGGTCGAGTCAGCCAAATGAACTCAGAACCTTGCAAGTCGATGCACATCCTTCACAAGCTCCTTCCTCCCCTCCTCTACATAGTACACACTATAATACCATATACGTTCCCAAGACTAGACCTGGAATTTAAAATTGAAGTTGGTAGAAATCTGGAAAATTATCATAGAGCGGGTCATGTAACGGATCGTTGGTTCCACCAATGATTCGTAGGAGGTGTCTGTGGTGAGGTGCAGTAGGGTTGAACTTGGGAGTATCCTGTGGTCTGATGTCACAAGTCGTGACTTGTAGTCATGGTGAGAGTGATCCTTAGCTTAGGAGGAAGTAACGGGTCATAGGACGACTCATTATGAGCAGCAACAGATCATGGTGAGAAACTGTGGGAAGGAGTAGGAAAATCTGCAGTCGAGGTTACAGATGGAAACCACGACTCGTTTGAAGGAGGCACGAGTCTTGGTGTGGCTCGTGGGAAGGCCCAGGTGCGGGTCGCCAACGGGAAACAACGGAGGATACAACAGACCGTCGTCTAATGTAATGACTCATCCTGTCGATTCATGGTGTTCGAATATGAGAAGTTAAGTTTGGGTAGTATATGTAACGAATAGATACCACGAGTCGTGGTATCCTAGTATGACCCGTAGGATCACCCGTGGTCACTAACAGTGATGAATTTTTAGGAAATTCATTAAGGGTATTTTCGTCATTCCAAAGTCCTAGAGTCCTAAAATACATCATTTAAGGCTCGAAATGCAGTGTTTTATGAAGGGAAAATCTATCCTAAGCTCATTCACATCCATGTATACATACTGAATGGGTTTAGGAGGTGATCAAGTTAATGTTCTTGAAGTTCTCCTTCCATCTTTCATTAGGCTTTCAAAGGTTGGTAAAATCAGATTTTCCCCAGGTATGTAGGGTTATGAATGGATGAATCTATTCACACCCATGCCCAATCTCTCTCTAAATCATAGAAATTCCTATGTTGATTCTATGGGGTTTTTGACCCAATGCATGAAATTCCTAATTCTCTACGTGGGTATGACTTAAATGAATTTTTATTTTCTAATTATAATTCATGTGTAAGTTTTACATTGTTTTCCATTAAAATCATATTTCAAGCTTTATTAATTCAAATGCCCATTTATGAGATGTTCATGAAAGTTGAGATTTATGAACAATGTTCATGTATGATGAGGTATTCATGATGTAAAGGATGTTTTCAAGTTACCCATGTTATAATCATGTTTTCAAGTGAATTGAGTATTTTCAAGCATGTTGGAGTATTGGGAAATGCCACATGTTCAAGTATGATTTATAATTTATAATATGGATTTCATAATTGATCAATTTATGACATTGGACGATTTACGGGCCCTTGATTTATGGCTAATCATGTATGTAAATAGGGATCAACGATGCTAATGTTTATTTGGCCATGAATCTCATGAATGATGTTTATGAAGTATGTACGAGCCTAATGTGTATGTGTTTGGGAGTAGTGTCTAGCACCGAGTAGCCCGACATTCAAAGGACTATGCTGATGTCTCATAACTACATGCCACTGTAGGATCATGTTGATACTTATTGCATCCCCTCTTTCGTGATATCACATATTGCACGTCCCTTGCCTCCTGGGACAACTCTACCCACTTGAGTGAGATAGTTGGGGCATCATGGAAGGCTATACCATGATGGTGTCAGTTATAACGATTCCTCTCATTATTCTTTATGATTTATGCATGGCTATGTTCATATTTTTTTGTCTCAAGTTATTTTTAATGAATCTTTTCTCCTATTATTATGATTATGATGGATTTACAAATGTTTTGAAAACCTTGAGCCTTATGTTACATTATGATATTTATGTTATGATAATGTTTTCCTACTCTTATGAGCTTTGATGTATTTTAAATGTCAGTTGTACTTACCTTGCATAATCAGTACATTCCACGTACTGACCGCATACTCTATGTTGTATTGTTTTATGTTTCAGGCTCCGATCTTCAGACTCAGCACCGTCATTAGCTCGTACACGGAGTTAGCATCTAGTTCATTGGTGAGCCCTCATCCTCTGAGGACCAGTTGATATCAGTTTTCCCTAAATGTTCAGTATTCTAGACTTGTCGGACTAGTTGTGGATGTTGTCCCATAAGCTCACCAGATATGTTAGAGGATTTCAGACTATGTGTAGTATTCAACTATCATGTATGAAGTGTGTTTCTCTTTCCATGTTATGTTATGAGTATGCTTCCACTATGTTATCATGTTGAGTAATCCACTTTACTGGATTGAGATAGATGTATGTTCATACCATGAGTCAACTTGGAGTCTCTCGGGGCTCCTTGTCCAATGTTGCGATCCGTGTCTATGTTTGGGTCGTGACACACACTCTCCATAGAGAGCTAATACGTGCATCTACTACTACATTAGCTTTGCCCGGATGGTAAAGACACACATATCATAATCCTTGAGTAGCTCCAATCACCTACTTTGGTGGAGATTTAGGTCTTTCTGGGTAAACACATAATGTAGGCTCTTGTGGTCCGTAAACACATTTACATGGACCCCGTATAAATAGTGTCTCCAAATTTTCAATGCAAATATCTCTGCCGCCAATTCAATAGTGTCTCCAAATTTTCAATGCAAATATCTCCGCCGCCAATTCAAGATCATGTCTCGGGTAATTCCTTTCACGAACCTTCAGCTTCCTGGAAACATATGCTATAAATTTACCATGCTGCATCAATACACAACCAAGGCCAATCCTAGAAGCAATGTAATACACCACAAACCCATCGGTACCCTCAGGTAGGGTTAACACCAGTGCCGAGGTGAGTCGGGTCTTCAACTCCTAAAAGCTCTTCTCACAAGCATCCGAACATTGGAGATTCACTTTCTTCTGGGTCAATTTGGTCAATGGCGCTGCAATAGATGAAAATCCCTCAACAAATCTCCGATAATAACCAGCTAAGCCTAAGAAGCACATGATATCTGAAGGATTCACCGGTCTAGGCAAATTCTTCATCTCCTCTATTTTCAAGAGTCCACCTTTATGCCCTCACTTGACACCATATGGCCCAAAAATGCCACTGAGTTCAACTAAAACTAGCACTTGCCGAATTTAGCATATAATTGGCGATCCTTGAAAGTTTGTTGCACCACCCTCAAGTGAACAGCATGCTCCTCCTCACTCCGAGAGTATATTAGGATGTCTTCTATAAACACAATCAAGAACATATCCATGTATGTCTTGAACACCCTGTTCATCAAATCCATAAAAGATGCAAGAGCATTTGTTAGCAAAAAGACATAACTTCAAACTCGTAATGGCCATACCGAGTCTTGAAGGCTGTCTTCGGGATGTCACTCTCCCGAACCCTGAGCTGATGGTATCCGAATCTTAGATCTATCTTTGAAAAGTACTTTGCACCCTGAAGCTGGTCAAACAAATCATCAATCCTGGGAAGAGGATACATCTTCTTGATGGTGACCTTGTTCAATTGCCGATAATTAATAAACAAATATAGAGAACCATCTTTCTCAAGAACAAATAGAACTGGCGCACTCCATAGGGATTTACTCAATCTGATGA
Organism: Datura wrightii; assembly: GCA_035772735.1. Taxonomy (NCBI): domain Eukaryota; kingdom Viridiplantae; phylum Streptophyta; class Magnoliopsida; order Solanales; family Solanaceae; genus Datura; species Datura wrightii. Next base: position 133,792,369 of record JASDFA010000001.1, read on the forward strand.
ATCCCTTATCTAATAGGTCTTTCAATTGCTCCTTCAACTCCTTTAACTCAGCTTGAGCAATTTTGCAAGGAGGAATAGATATAGGCTGCGTATCGAGAAGAAGGTCGATATGAAAATCAATCTTCCGCTTGGGAGGTATTCCCAGTACATCATTTGGGAAGACTTCTGGATACTCACATACTATTGGGACTAACTGGATATTCGGAGTTTTGGACGTTGCATCCTTAACCCTAACTAGATGGTACACACAACCATTGGAGATCATCTTTCTAGCCTTAAGGTAAGAAATTAAATGACCTACAGGCACAACTGAACTACCCTTCCACTCTAAGACTAGCTCACCTAGAAATCTAAACTCTACTGCTCGAATTCTCCAATTAACTGAGGCAAAGCATGCGAATAACCAATCCATGTTGAGGATAACATCAATGTCCATCGTGGCTAGCTCTACTAGATCTACTGAGGTGACTTTCTTAAGGACTGTGACCGAGCAACTTCTATACAGCCGCCTAGCTACAACTAAATAACCCACTGGAGTAGAGACTGAGAAGGGTTCTGACAAGTTTTCAGGACTGACTCCGAAACTACTAGCCATATAAGGCGTCACAAAAGACAAGGTAGCCTCTGGATCTAAAAAAGCATATGCATCAAGGTGGAAAACTCATAACATACCAGTGACTACATCTAGGGAGACCTCCTGCTCCTAGCAGGATGCTAAGGCATAGAATCTATTTTGGCGTTGACCACCACCTGTGCTACTAGTTGCCCCCTGCTGGGTTGGGCGTGATGGAGGAGCTGCTAAACTGGAAGATGGGCCTCGGCCCCTATCATGGTCCTATCTAGCTTCTGGGCAATCTTTGAGCATATGTCTAGAAATCCCACACCCAAAGCAAGCACCTGTACCCGCCAAACAGAGACCCGTGTGCCTCCGACCACACCTATCGCAAACTGGGATAATGGAATCTGTGTGCCTGCTACTCTAACCCCTAGATCCTGATGCTTGTCCCCTCTGGTCATGCCTAGGTCTAGATGGAACACTCATCGCTAAAGATACTGGGGCTGAAGTTCTCTTGTGGGACTGTTGTCGGTGCCCACTATCTAGTCTCAGTTCAGAGAACCCATAAGTATCTGTCCTGGCCCTCTTGGCCTCTCTCTCCCTCACATGCACTACCTCCACCTACTGGGCGTAAAGACTATCCAAAGGAAATCAATATCCTAATGGAGCATGGCGGTTCTGCAATCCATATCTAGGTAATCTACCACTCCGTGAACAAACCTGCTCACTCAAGCCCTCTGATCAACCACTAACTCTGGGGCGTACTTGGACAGACGAGTGAACTCTAGGGCATATTCCTGCACTTTCATCTTTCCTTGTTTTAGATTCATGAACTCGGCCCCCTTGATCTCCCTCATCTCACAAGGGTAGAACTGATCTAGGAAAGCGACATGAAACTTATCCCATCTGATAGGGCCTACACCGAATGCCCTACTATCCTTCCACTATTTAAACCATATGCGTGTGACCCCCTTCAATTGATATGAGGCCAAATTAGAACACTCCTCTCCGGTCACCCCCATGACCTGGGGATCTTCAGAATCTCATCAATAAACTCATGTGGATCCTCGTCCACCTTTGACACAAAAAACTCTGGTGGGTTCATCCTTAGGAAATCTCTGACTTGTTCTGCCGCCACATTCCCATTCTGTAGGACATGCGCTACTGCCTACTGGTTGACCTGGGCAATCAAGGCCTGTGCTAGCATCTGAATGGCTTCTCTGAATTCAGCGTGGATAATCGGCTCCAGTGCATAGTGGTCATGGAATAGTGGGGCTTCTTGGTGCCCGCCTCCATTTCCATCCTCATGGCCATTTCCATTTCCATTTCTTCCACCGTTAACTATGTGGGGAGGCATGATTCTACAATCACAAATAGCACGAGTTATAAGGATAGAGAAACATTTCACCACACGACATAGATCATGAAAGAAGGGAACTTTTCCAAAATGTCTCGTAGCCTCTTCTTCATAAGTGTGGCGCGCTTTACACCCATGAAAAAGACTCTACTTAACGCGGCTTTCGGACACCCTTGGACACTTCAAAACCTATTGTGCTAATACCAAGTTTCTTACGACCCGACCATAGGCCCCGATCGAGACACGGGACGAGGAGCCTTGATAGACTCCAAGTCGACCCATGGCATGAATGTATATCTAACTCAATCAATAAAAGCGGAAGATCAACATAATAATAATAGCAGAAGTCTAAACACAACATAGAATTAAAATACATACACGAATCTGAAGTTGATTATACACTATGTCTAAAAAGCCTCTAATTCCGAAGAGTTGATGGGGCAAGACCCCAACTAACCCTCTCAGTCTGAAACTGAAAATACAAAGATAACTGATAACAAATGGTCCTTGTAAGATGAGGACTCACCATTGAAGTTGGATGCTAACTCTGGAACTAGCTAGTGACGGGGCTGAGTCTAAAGGTTGGAGCTTGTACCCTAAAATGATACAGCATAGAGTATGCGGTCAGTACGTGGAATGTACCGAGTATGCAAGGTAAGTAAAACCGCTTGAGTAAGTAAAGTCATTTTAAACATGCATAATATAAAATATAATCAAGATAAAAATCTGAGAGTAGGGCTTGCATGCTATTTTTTGAAATCATGATTTGAACATAACTGAACATCATAACTGAATCGAATGACCTAAAGCTGAAATTTGATAATCATAACTAAAACTGAACAATGGGTCAAACATGCTTTGAACATATATATATCATGAGTGATAAACACGCATAAGTAAAATCATGAGGAATAATAGGATACTCATCATATAACTGACATTACCATGATACAGCTTATGTGGTCCCGACAATCACACTCAAGTGGGCAGAGTCGTCCAAAGCCTTGCCATGGAAAAAGACGTTACCATGATATCGATGTCAAGATGAAGGCCCTTTGGGGCAGGGGAAAGATCACAGAGGAGGTCCCAAATAATTTGATCATACCTACGTTGGCACGTAGTTCTGAGGCATAGGGTTGACTGACCCTTAGCCTACTCGGTGCTAGAAACTACTCCTAAAAACATGCATATGCTCTCCATCGTTTTCAATGATGCTGACCGTCATCTAGAGATGAAGCTGAATATTCATGTACATATAAAATCTGAAATCATACTTGAGGAGCCTTGGTTCAAACTATACCACAAGCTAAATATAATTGGAAGTCTTGACTCCAAAACCATGTGATACTTAAACATACTTAAACATGTGGGCTTGTTCAATACTTAAACATGCTTGAAAATACTTGATTCACTTGAAAACATGATCATAGACATGTGTAACATTGAAAACATGCTTTTTATCATAAATATGTCATCATACTCGAACATACATCATAAATCTCAACTTTCATGAACTTCTCATGGATGGGCATTATAATTTATAAAACTTAAGAACATGATTATAATTGAAAACATTATAAAATTTTCCCATGAATCATAATTCAATAATAGAAACATGATTAGATTATACCCAAGGTAGAAACTTAGGAAATTCATGCATTGGGTTAAAACCCTGTAGGATCAACATATAGATTTTCACGAATTAGAGAGGGATTGGGCATGGGTGTCATGCCTCAAAACTGGGGTAGGGCGCAACTGGCACTCGATTCATGATTGATTGAGAAGTCGACTATATAGTATCTATAAATGTAACACTAAGGTTGACCAAGCCACCTATCGCAACCAACCAAGATAAATACCGGACCCATAATTCCTTGATAATAATAAATGTGGAACCTAGAAAGCCGACAAGGCTACAATAAAGCTAAACAAAGAAATGGAAAGCCAACATGACTACACAACCAACATTACTATACAAACTAGTCCACATCAGCCTCTACAGAGTAAACAAAATGAAATGAAAGGGACAGGGCCCCGGCCTAACCCTGCCGTACAAATAACTCAAAATAGTCAGAACTAGGAAATAGATCCTGGAAGAGAGGAGCATACAACTATTCCACTGAAATATGGCTCCTGCTGTGTTCGATGATCTGAGCCTCAGCCTATACTTGCAACACGATTGCAGGAAGGGTCCCAAGATGAAGGGACGTCAGTACGAATAAAATGTACTAGTATGTAAGACTGAAAACTATAAACATATAAGATAAAAATGATAACTGGGCCAGAAATAAGGAATAGTAACAACCCGGAATCCTGAAAATAGAAACCTTACAATAACTTATTATTGAAGTGTAATTGCTACCATCTAATGACAATAAAGACTATACTGAAATGCCAGTGGACAACCGATCATAAAATCTATATACAATTTGTCAAGCTAGTGTACCACATCGGGGTAAAATCCGTCAAGCCGATGTACCACACCGGGGTAAAGTAACAATACCTCCAGCTCGTGTACCACACCGAGGTAAAATCAATAAATCTTAAACAAAATCATAAATGGCACTGATATGGCTTATACTGGACAAACTTAATACGTATAGCATAGAAATGACGAATACTAAACATGTGGCCTGCATAGGCCTCCTTCGTAATATATAACTGCAAGTGAGCACATATAACATGTAAAGATAGAAAATAGCACTTAAATGCATGTATTCAAAACTTGTATAAATCATAAGGAACTGCAGATGACTTACGAGTTTCAACAAAATTTATAGATCGTGTTCAAGGGATGTTAGAGCTCGATACTCGCTAGCTTATCATTCGACTTAAGGGAAAGGGATTATGAAATCTCCCCTTTGCCTGGCATATGTCAAAACGCACACTTAAGATAAATGATAGCCATAACCAAGTAATCCTAATTCAATAAGCTCGTTTACCCTTAATAGCTTGTGATGTCTTTACTTAGCTTAATATCGTTTACACATCATCATCTTGGATCTTTCACCAATTTCAGTTAGCAACCAAACCTTTAAAAACATTTAATATCACACACACACACACACACACATATATATATAGATATGTATATATATAATAGACAGTAAGGACCAACTAACAATGTCCATGCTGAGGGGTCTCGATCTCAATGTACAACTACAACAATAATCAACAAAATATCACACTTTAGATTCCCCACTTCGGCTAGGCATAATCTTTAAAATTTAACCTCAATAAAACATGAAACATTAAATCATAAATGAAGCTTAGCATACTGCTTCAAAACTTGTAAAGAGATTTCTGGCTCATTCAATTCACAACGCACGAATCGTACTTAAAAGAGCGATAGATGGGGCGCCTTAAGTACCTTTCTCCGGTGAACTTTTCTTTAGCCGATTTCCTATTTCAATGATAAGCCTTAAACCTCATTAATCCAGTGGTTTTATAGGCTATCAACAAGCTTAATCTCTAGCACAAAATTCAGCCTAAAATAACTAACCAAAGGCAGTCACAATAGCAACAACAACACACGACAACATCAACAACATTTAGCCATTTTCTCAACTAGTATTCACTAACATTTGAGGGAGAAACAAGAGGAAATTTTACCTTGGTTATGCTTAATTCTTCCCCTCAATATGAAGTATAATTCCAGAAAAATAAACATCCAAAATCGTAAGGAAAACGAGCAAAACGCAACTCAAAACCAGTCCATCGGCAGCTCACTTAGCTGCCAATTTCCAGATTTTTGTTTTTCAATTTGAGAGGTTTAAAAGGGGAGAAATCCTTACCTTTACTCCTAGTTTCAACACCTAATAAAATTTGTATATATAGGCAGTCCAAACACATTTTGAAACACAGAAAAAATCCTTCAAAACCTTGCCAAAACGAGCTCCAAAACAGCCCATAGCACAGTTGGCAAAGTAATCTCAACTTAACTTGTTATTTGCTCGGACTTTGCTTGATGTTTCTCCTTGATATTCTTTGTCCTGGCTGCTGTAATTGAGAGACAAATGGAATACTTATCAAGCTAGTCAATTTATATTTAGATGAAAATATTTTTTACAAGTGAAAAATCAGATTTTAAGAAAATAGGGCAGTGGAGGCGCTAGGGCGTCATGCCTGCGTCACCGCTCGGGGTGCTTCGGTAAAATGCCCTTAACTTCTTACTTCGAACTCTGATTGACAAGAGGTTTGACATTATGAAAACTACACTCAAATACCTTTAATTTGATAGGTCATGGGCTTCTAATCATTATATATTGGGAGATATGGTCATTTATAGTTGACCCTTACTTATGAACTTCACATACTCTTTGGTATTCTGTTTGTACACATTTCCCTTGTCATCTACGATCACTATAAAACCCGTACTTCCTTAACCTAGTAAACAAACATCAAATAATCACCAAAATAAAATTTTTAGGGTCTAATATTATTAGGAACATTCGTCCCTGAATCGAAATTAATTTCACTTAATATGCTTCAAAATAGATACACAGTAACTTAGGTATCAAAGACATACCTCAATATCACATCGTCATCGTGAATAGATGAGGATATTTCTTCTTCGTTTCCTCCTCAGCCTCCCAAGTCACTTCTTCGATGTTATTACTTTGCCACGATACTTTAACTGAGGCGACTTTTTTGGTCCGATGTTTCTTGACTTGCCGGTCAAGTATAGCAACTGGACCTCAGTGTAGGTCTTCTCCTCAGAAATCTAAACATCATCGATAGGCATAACACGGGTTGGATCTCCTATACACTTCCGCAACATCAATACATGAAATACTAAGTAGACTGTCGCTAGCTCTAGTGGCAAATCCAACTCATAGGCCACTTTGCCTATCCTGCGTATAACTCTATATGGCCCGACATATCTAGGGATCAACTTTCCTTTTCGGCCAAATCGCATGACACCTTTCATAGGCGACACTTTCAGGAAGACCCAACCATCAACAACAAACTCCAACGCTTGACGACGTACATCCACATAAGGCTTCTACCTATTCTGGGCCATCAGAAGTCGATCTCTAATAAGTTTGACCTTGTCAATAGTCTACTGCACTAAGTCTATCCCCAATAACTCTGCCTCATTGAGTTCAAACCAGCCCACTGAAAACTTGCGCTTTCACCCATATAAGATTCATATTGGGCCACCTGAGTACTTGTACGGTAGCTGTTATTATAGCAAACTCAATCAACAAAACATGATCATCCCAGTTTCTGCCAAAATCTAGATAATAGGCACGCAATATATCTTCAAGCGTCTGAATGATGCATTCAGCGTGTCCATCTATCTAACGCTGAAATGTGGTATTGAGGCTTACCTGAGTTTCCAGGCCTTTCTGGAAAGACTTCCAGAAGTTTGCTGTAAACTGAGCACCTTTGTCAGAAATAATGAACAAGGGGATGCCATGTAGGCGAACTATGTCCTGTATATAAAGCCTAGCATAATCCTCTACAACATACGTAGTCCTAACTAGCAAGAAGTGAGCTGATTTAGTCAATCTATCAACTATTACCCAAATAGAATCATACTTCCTACTCATTTGAGGCAATCCTGTAATAAAATCCCTCTTAATCACCTCCCATTTCCATGTTGGAATTTCTATATCTTGCATCAGACCTCCAGGCCTCTGGTGCTCAATCTTTACCTGCTGGCAATTAGGACACTATGTCACAAGACATGTGATGTCCTTTTTCATGCCATTCCACCAATATAGATGCCTGATGTCATGATACATCTTTGTGGCACCTGGGTGTACTGAATATCAAGAATAATGAGCTTCATTCGTAATCTATTCCCGTAGCTCACCCACATTAGGTACACATAGATGTCCATGGTATCTAAGAACACGATCAGGTCCACAATCAAATAGGCTCTGCTTCTGTTGTGGTATATTGTCTCTTAGTAAGACTAACTCTACATCATCATATTGTCGTTGCTTAACTTCCGCTACCAAGGATGATTCTGCTATGTTTTTACAATAACACCCCCATCTTCAGCATCTAGTAACCGAATCTATAAGTCAACCAATTGCTGTAGAGACTTCGTCATTTTAATCCTGTCAACCTGAATATAATTTAAACTACCCGTATACTTGTGAACATTTGCTTTGTCCGGATGATACAGAATGCTAACATCATAATCTTTCAGCAATTCTAACCACCTTCTCTGGCGTAAATTCAACTCCTTTTGCTGGAATAGGTACTGAGGCTCTTATGATTCGTAAAAATATCAACATGTACCCCATACAGGTAGTGACGCCAGATCATCAGTGCGAACACCACTGCTGCCAATTCTAGATCATGGGTAGGGTAATTCTACTCGTGCTTCATCAGCTGCCTCGAAGCATAGGCAATCACTTTACCGTGTTGCATCAAAATACAGCCTAAGCCAATCTTGGAGGCATCAAAATAAACCACATAACCCTCTGTACCTTTTGGAAGAGTCAAGATAGGTGCTGAGGTTAACCTATCTTTCAACTCCTGCAAACTACGCTCACACGCCTCTTACCACTGAAACTTTTTTCTTTATAAGTCATATTTGTCAATGGTGCAGAGATAGTAGAAAAACCTTCTAAAAATCTGCGACAGTAACCTGCCAATCGCAGAAAACTATGAACCTCTGTAGGAATCAAGGGTCTGGGCCAACTCTTCACTACCTCTATCTTTTGACTATCCACTCTTATATCTTCAGCTGTAATTTCATGACCAAGAAAAGCTACAGATGTAAGCCAGAACTCACATTTAGAAAATATAGCATATAACTTGTGCTCCTTGAGAGTCTATAATACTGCTCTCAAATGATCTGCATGCTCGACCTCGCAGCGCGAGCAAATCAGAATATCATTAATCAAGATGATCATAAATACATCAAGAAAAGGCGTAAACACTCGATTCATCAGGTCCATAAAAGATACTAGGGCATTATTAAGCCCAAATGACATCACTAAGAATGGATATTGGCCATATCTAGTTCTGAAGGAAGTCATAGGGATATCAACTTCCCTAACCCGTTACTGATGGTACCCAGATCGCAAATCAATCTTTGAGAAGCGTCTGCCACCCTATAACTGATCAAACAGGTCATCAATTGTGGGAAGTGGGTACTTGTTCTTAATGTTAACCTTATCCAGCTGCCAGTAGTCAATACACATTCTTAACGACCCATGTTTCTTTCGCACAAAGAGCACGTGTGCACCCCAAGGCGATACACTAGGTCGAAGGAATCCCTTCTCGAGCTGATCTCTCAACTGCTCCTTTAATTCCCTTAGCTCTATTGGAGCCATTCTGTAAGGATGGATCGATATAGGTTGAGTACCTGGAAGTAGATCAATAGAAAAATCTATCTCCCTTTTAGGAGAAATTCCAGGCAAATCCTTAGGAAAGACCTCGGGAACTCATTTATAATAGAAATTGACTGGAGAGTCATAGGCTCACATTCCAAGTTTCTTACCCGAACCAAGTGAGAAATACAACCTTTGGATATCAACTTCTGAGCCTTAAGGTATGAAATAAGCATACCTTTAGGCGTAGCAGCATTACCTTGCCATTCCCGTACTGACTCGCTGGGAAAATGGAAACTGACAACCTTAGTTTTGCAATCAACGTTAGCATAACATGCTGCCAGCCAATCCATACCCATAATGACATCTAAATCAACCATTTCAAGCTCAACTAGATCAGCTAAGGTTGATCTATCACATACTAATACTACATAGTTCCGGTAAACTCGTCTAGCTAAAACAGTTTTGCCAATTAGTATAGAAACAACAAATGGTATAGATAATAACCTAGGGACTGTCTCAATCTGACTCGCAACCTCATAGTCATCTTCCTTTTCACAGGCATACTCTGAAACAATAACACAATTTAGATATACAGTACTTATGACCTCATCCTATAGCATTAACTATTAGTAAAGAAAGTGAAACAATTCCTAAATGTCCTGTAGCCTCCTGATTATATGTATGGTGCACAACATACCCATAAGCAAGAATCTACTAAAAACAACTTTGTGGACTCGCTAGGACACAACTTCTCTCTGATACTAAGTCTGTCATGCCCCAAAACTGGGGTAGGGCACAACTGGCACTCAATTCATAATGATCAAGAAGCCGGCCATATAACATCTATAAATGTAACACTAAGGCTGACCGAGCGACCTGTCACAACCAACCAAGATAAATACTGGACCCATAATTCCTTGAAAATAATAAATATGCAACTTGGAAAGCTAACAAGGTTATAATAAAGCTAAACAGAGTAATGGATAGCCAACACGACTACACAACCAACACTGCTATACAAACTAGTCCACATCAGCCTCTACAAAGTAAAGCAACTGAAATGCACAGGACAGGGCCCCGGCCTACCCATGCTGTACACAAAACTCAAAATAGTCAAAACTAGGACATGGCTCCTGGAAGAGAGGAGCATACCACTATTCTGCTTCAATCTGGCTCCTATTGTGTCTAATGATGTGAGCCTCGGCCTGTACCTGCAACATGATTGCAGGAAGGGTCCCAAGATGAAGGGACATCAATATGAATACTGGTATGTAAGGCTGAAAACTGTAAACATGTAAGATAAAAATGATAACTAGGCTAGAAATAAGTAATAGTAACAAACTGGAATCCTGAAAACAGAAACCTAACAATAACTCATTATTGAAGTGTAAATGCAACCATCTAATGCACAACAAAGACTATAATTGAAACGCCAGCGGCCAGCCGACCATAAAAAATCTATATACAATTCATCCAGCCAGTGTACCACACCGGGGTAAAAATAAAAATGCCTCTAGTTGGTGTACCGCACCAGGGTAAAATTAGTCCAGCTGGTGTACCACACGCGGTAAAATCAATAAATCTTAAACAAAATCATAAATGGAGCCATTATGTCTTATACTAGACAAACCTAATACGTATAACATAAAAATGACGAAACTAAATATGTGGCCTGCATAGGCCTCCTTCGTAATACATAACTGCAAGTGAGCACATATAACATGTAAAGCTAGAAAATAGCACTTAAATGCATGTATTCAAAACTTGTATAAATCATAAGGAACTGTAGATGACTTAAGAGTTTCAACAAAATTTATAGATCGTGTTCAAGGGACATTAGAGCTCAGCGACTCGCTAGCTTATCATTCGGCTTAAGGGAAAGGGATTATGAAATCTCCCCTTGGCCTGACATATGTCGTAACGTACATATAAGATAAATGATATCCATAACCAAGTAATACTAATTCAATAAGCTCGTTTACCCTTAATAGCTTGTGACGTCTTTACTTAGCTTAATCTCTTTTACACGTCATCATCTAGGATCTTTCACCAATTTCAGTTAGCAACCAAACCTTTAAACACATTTAATATCACACACACACGCACACACACACACACACACACATATATATAATACATCAAGGACCAGCTAACAATGCCCATGCTGAGGGGTCTCCAACTCAAGGTACAACTACGACAACAATCAACACAATATCACACTTTTGATGCCCCACTTCGTCTAGGAATAATCTTTAACATTAGCCCTCAATAAAACATGAAAATTTAAATCTTATATGAAGCTTAGCATACTGCCTCAAAAATTGTAAAGAGGTTTCTAGCTCATTCAATTCATAACGCACAAATCGTGCTTAAAAGAGTGATAGACGGGGCGCCTTACATACCATTCTCCGATGAACTTTTCTTTAGCCGATTTCCTATTTCAATGATCAACCTTCAACCTCCTTAATCCAGTGTTTTTATAGGCCAACAAAAAGCTTAATCTGTAGAACTAAATGCATCCCAAAATAACTAACCAAAGGCAGTCACAATAGCAACAATAACACACGGCATCATCAACAACATTTAGCCATTTTCTCAACAAGTTTTCACTAATTTTTGAGGGAGAAACAAGAGGAAATTTTACCTTAGTTCTGATGAAATTATTCCCTCAATATAAATAATATTACAGCAAAAGAAATAGCCAAAAATCCTAAGGAAAACAAGCAAAGCTCAGCTCACAACCAATCCATCGGCAGCTCACTTAGCTGCCAATTTCCAGATTTTCGCTTAGCAATTTCAGAGGTTTAAAAGGGGCGAAATCCTTACCTTTCCTCCTGGTTTCAACACCTACTCAAAGATGGATATATTGGAAGTCCAAAAAGATTTGGAAACGCATAAAATCTCCTTCAAAACCTTGACAAAAAGAGTTCCAAAATAGCCCCTAGAACACTTGGCAAAGTAATCTCAACTTATCTTGTGATTTGCTTGGACTTTGCTTGATGTTCTTCCTTGATTTTCTTTGTCCTAACTGATGGAATTGAGAGAGAAATGGAATCCTTAGAAAGCTGGTCAATTAAGATTTAGATGAAAATATTTTTCCTACAAGTGAAAAATCAGATTTTAATTAAATAGAGCGGTGGAGGCGCTAGGGCATCATGCCCGCGTCCCTGCTCGGGGTGCTTCAGTAAAATGCTCATAACTTTTTACTCCTAACTCTAATTGACAAGAGGTTTAATGTTCTAAAAACTACACTCAAAGACCTTTAATGGGGCTTCTAATATATTGTATATTTGGAGATATGGTCATTTAAAGTTGACCCTTTCTTATGAACTTCACATACTCTTTGGTTTTCCGCTCGTACACATTTCCCTTGTCATCTACAATCAATATAAAACCCTACTTCGTTTAACCTAGCATACAAACATCAAAAAATCACCAAAAGAAAATTTTCGGGGTGTAATAATGGCTTTGAACAAACTCACTCATTCATAACACTACATACCCGAGAGAATCTAATTCTACAACTTCTCTGATTGCTCAAGGAAGAACTGAGAAGAATTTGGAAGGAATTAGATCACCTCTCTAGACTTCTAAGTTTGCATGCATGAATAGGAATCGCTTAGAATGAACTCACCCCTCTTAAAACTCAGTATTCATAGCTTAAAATGACGTAGTTTTGGCCTTAGGATCATAGGAATTATGGAAAAGCCCTTAATAAACTCACAGGGAAAAGCTGACTGCCAGTCCCAACGATCGACTGGACGAGTCGTTATCACTAGGAATGAGTCGTGATCTCCTGTCGTTAAGTACACTGGCCGTATATCCTCAAAGGGTCCTCACGACCTTATGGTTCATCATTGGTGACCACGACTCATGGCCACCTCTCATTGCTTTCACTGCCAAAACACACCTAGGGCTCACCACGGGGCACACCACAACTAGTGGTGCACCTGACGAGTCGTGGTAACCCACCCGTTAGGTGCACTGCCCAAATCCTCCTACCTTCACTTCATCCCTGACAACAACTGACACAACGAGTCATGGGGCTGACCACAAATCGTGGTCGTATCCGTGGTGACCCAAAAACATAATTTCCAACATAAGTCTCCCACCTCACCACGAGACACTTAACGACTCATGGTTATCCGGACGGGTCACAAGATGACTCATTCTATGACCTGGTGCAGAAAATCTTGTTTTCTCTGTTTTCAACTCCCAGGTTTGATCTTTGGCATTCCGGGGTATTACAATATCTCCCCCTTGGGAACATTCATCCTCGAATGTTGAAAAAATACATAAAAAGCAGAGAAATGCAATCATCATACTCAAATACTGATCATATAAGCTGAAAACTAACGAAATGAATGACTTCGATTTGAACAACATGACTGAATTTAATTCATCAATCATACATACATACTTTTACGTGAAAGAAACTTAGGTACATGAGTTGAACATGAAACTGAATAGAGTTTTAGGGAAAAAACGGATACCTCAAGCTGGAACTGAGCTGGTAGGGAATATATGTGGGTATCTAGCCATCATATCTGCTTCGGCTTCCCACGTGGCTCCCTCAACATGCTGGTTCCTCCATAAAACCTTGATTGAAGCTACTTCTTTATTCCTTAGCTGACGAACCTGATGATCAAGTATTTCTACTGGAACCTCTTCATAGCTAAGGCTATCTTTCACACCGATACTTTCCACCGGAACAACTAGAGCTGGATCACCCAAACACTTCTTCAAGAGTGATACATGCAAAATTGGATGAACTAAAGCTAGTACTGAGGGCAACTCCAACTCATGTGCTACCTTGCCAACCCATTTCATGATCCGATACGGTCCAATATAATGGGTGTTGAGTTTCCCTTTCTTTCCAAACCTCATTACTCCCTTAATGGGAGACACCTTTAGAAACACCTAATCATCGACTTCAAACTCAAGTTCTCTTCTCCTCAAATCCACATAAGAATTTTGGGGACTCCGAGCTGTTTTCAACCTGTCCCTTATAAGCTGAACTTTCTTCGTAGCCTCATAGACTGAATCTAGTCCTATCATTGCAGCTTCACCGACTTCAAACCAACTAATAGGCGATCTATATCTCCACCTATAGAGAGCCTCAAACAGAGCCATCTGAATGCTAGAGTGGTAGTTGTTTTTATATGAAAACTTAATGAGAGGCAAATGATCATCCCACTCTTGAAATCCTTCACACATGCTCTCAACATATCCTCAAGAATCTAAATAGTCCACTCCGCCTGACCATCCATTTGTAGGTGAAAGGCTTTGTTAAGCTTGACCTGGGTACCAAGTCGCCTTAAAAATTATCTCCAAAACTAGGAGGTAAACTGAGTACCTTTATCTTATATGATGGACAATGGCAGTCCATGTAACCTAACTAACTTCCGAATGTACAGCTTAGCATAATCCTCTACTGAATCGGTGATTTTGATCAGTAGAAAATGAGCTGCCTTAGTCAACTTGTCATCAACCACCCAAATAGAGTCATACTGTCAGCGTGTACGAGGAAACACTGTAATGAAGTCCATATTGATCTCCTCCCACTTCCAAGTAAGGATATTGATGTCTTGAAACATACCTCCAAGTCTTTGGTGCTCAACCTTCACCTGTTGATAATTTAGATACTTGGCCACAAACTCTGCTATATCCTTCTTCATGCCATTCCACCAATACACTTCCCGTAGGTCATGGTACATATTGGTGGCACCTAGTAGTATAGAGTATCTGGAACCATGAGCCTCGTGCAACATCTGATCTCTCAAATTATCAACACCTGGAACAAATAAGCAACCCTGATATCGAAGCACCCCATCTCCCCCTTTGGAGAAGACGTCTACCTTCTATTTCTGAATGACTTCCTTCAACTTTACCAAAATAGGATACTCATCTTGTCTAGCTTTAACTTCGGTCACTAAGGATGATTCTGACCCATTCTGAACAACAATGACAACACCATTGGTCGAGTTAATAAGATGGACTCCTAGCCGTGCAAGCCAATGTACATCCTTTACTAACTTCCTCTCCTTATCTACATGAGATACACTCTCCACAGAAAGCTTGCTAACAGCATCCTCCACCACATTAGCCTTGCCCGGATAGTAGAGGACACTCATATCATAATCCTTCAAAAGCTCAAAACACCTTCTCTGATGTAGATTCAAATCCTTTTGGAAAACACGTATTGTAGGCTCTTGTGGTCTGTAAACACATCTACATGGACCCTGTACAAATAGTATCTCCACATCTTCAAGGCAAATACTGCCGCCGCCAATACAAGATCATGAGTTAGATAATTCTTTTCATGGACTTTCAGCTACATGGAAGCATAAGCTATAACTTTACCGTGCTGCATGAATACACAACCAAGGCCAATTTTTAAAGAATCACAATATACCACAAACCCCTTGGTACCCTCAGGTAGGGTCAACACTGGTGCTGCGGTGAGTTGAGTCTTCAACTCTTGGAAGCTCTTCTCACAAGTCTCCAACCATTGAAACTTCACTTTCTTATAGGTCAACTTAGTCAACGGGGTTGCAATGGATGAAAACCCATCAACAAATCTTAAATAATAACTACCTAAACCCAAGAAACTCCTGATATCCAAAGTAATCACCAGTCTAGGACAAATCTTCATCACTTCTATCTTTTGAGAGTCCATATATACACCCTCACTTGACACCACATGGCCCAAAAATGCTACTGAGTTCATCCAAAACTCGCATTTGCTGAATTTGGCATACAACTAGCAATCGTACAAGGTCAGTAGTACCATTCTCAAATGAGCGGCATGCTCCTCCTTGCTCTGAGAGTATATGAGAATATAATCTATGAACATAATCATGAACATATCCAAATATGGCTTGAACACCCTGTTTATCAAATACATAAAATCTGCAGGAGCATTCATTAGTCCAAAAGACATAACTACAAACTCATAGTGACCATACCGAGTCCTAAAGTCGGTCTTTGGGATGTCACTCTCCCGAACTATGAGCAGAGGGTATTCGAACCTGAGGTCTATCTTCGAGAAGCACTTAGCATCCTAAAGAAGGTCAAACAAATCATCAATCCTAGGAAGAGGATACCTGTTCTTGATGGTAACTTTATTCAATTGCCGATAATCCATGCGCATACAAAGAGAACCATACCTATTGCGGACAAAGAGAATTGGCGCACCATATGGGAATTTGTTCAGTCTGATGAATCCCTTGTCTAGAAGATCCTTCAACTGTTCATTCAATGCCTTTAGCTCAGCTGGAGCCATTCTATAAGGAGGAATAGATATAGGTTGTGTATCAGGAAGAAGGTCAATACCAAAATCAAACTCCCTCTCAGGAGGGATTCCCGATAAATCATCTGAGAGAACTTATGGGTATTCACACACTGCAAGAACTAACTAGATTGTAGGGGTTTCGGATGTAGCATCCTTAACCCTAACTAGATGGTACACGCAACCATTAGAAATCATCTTTCTAGCCTTAAGGTAGGAAATAAAGAGACCTACAGGCATAGTTGAACTACCCTTCCACTCTAAGAATAATTCACCTGGAAATCTGAACTCTACTACACAGAGTCTACAATTGACTGAGGCATAACATGCGTATAACCAATCCATGTTGAGGATAACATCAAAATCAGTCGTGGCTAACTCTATTAGATCTGCTGAAATGACTTTCTGAAGTACTGTGATAGGGTAATTTTTATATATCCGTTGAGCTAAAATTGAATCACCGATTGGAGTAGAGACTGAGAAGGGTTCTGATAAGATTTCGGGACTGACTCCAAAACTAAATGAAATATAGGGTGTCATAAAAGATAAAGTAGCCCCTGGATCTAGCAATGCATATACATCAAGGTGGAATAGTCGTAACATACCAGTGACTACATCTGGGGAGACCTTCTACTCTTGACGGGATGCTAAGGCATAGAATCTGTTTTGACACCGACCACCACCCACACTAGTGGATGCCCCTTATTGAGTTGGGCTTGCTAGTGGAGCTGATGAACTAGAATTTGGCCTCAACCCCTATCCTGACCCTGTCTGGCTATTGGGAAATCCCTGAGCATATGTCTGGGCTTCTCGCACCGGAAACAACCACTTGAGCCTGCTAAATACTGACCCACATGTCTCTATCCAAATCTACTACACACTAGAGGGCTGGTCTTTGTAGGTCTGCTACTCTGTCCTCTAGATCCTGATGCTCGTCCCCTCTGATTGTGCTTGGATCTGGACGGCACACTCATAGCCGAAGGCATAGGGGCTAAAGATCTCTGGTGGGACTGCTGATGGTGCCCACTAGGTCTTTGCTAGGAGATTCCAAAGCTATCAGTCCTAGCCCTCTTAGGTTGTATCTCCCGCTCACTCATCTGTATCGCCTCCATCTGCTGCGCATATAGGACTATCTGAGCAAAGTCAATGTCTTGAAGAAAAATCACAGTCTGGCAATCCCTGACCAAGTAGTCTACTATGCCATGCACGAACAGACTGACTCGAGCTGTCTGATCTGACACCATCTCAGGTGCATACTTGGACAAGCGAGTAAACTCCAAGGCATACTCCTGAACTGTTATTTTCCCTTGCTTAAGGTTCACAAACTCAGCTGCTTTGATATCCCTTATCTCACGAGGGAAGAATCGATCCAGAAAAGTAACATGAAACTCATCCTAACCAATAGGGCCTACTCCAACTGCCTTGCTATCCTTCCATTGCTTAAACTAGATATGCGCAACCCCTTTCAACTGATATGAGGCTAGATTAGCACACTCCTCTCTGGACACTGTCATGATCTTGGTGATCTTTAGAAAATCATCAATGAATTCATGTGGATCCTCATCCACCTTTGACCTAAGAAACTCCGGAGGGTCCATCCGCACAAAATATCTGACTCTCTCTGTAGCCGCATTCCCATTTTGAGGGACATGTGCTACCGCCAGCTGATTGACCTGGGCAGTCAAGGCCTGAGATAACATCTGTATGACTTCCCTAAACTCAGCGTGGGCAACTGACTCGAGTACATGCTCCTCATGGGCTGGTGGGGCCTGCTGGTTCCCATCTCCATTGTTATTCTCGTGGCCACTTTCATTCCCTTTCTTCTTCCATTCACTCGGCGAGGAGGCATGATTCTGCCAATATGTATAGAACGAGTTAGAAGTATGTAGAGGTATTTTGTCGCACAACATAGATCATGAAAGAAGGGAACATTTCCTAAATGTCTCATAGCCTCTTCATCATAAGTGTGGTGCGCTTCACACCTATGAAAAACACTCTACTTGACACGACTTTTAGACACCTTAGGACTCTTCAAAACCGAATGCTCAGATACCAAGTTTGTCATGACTCGAACATAGGCCCAGATGGAGACACGAGATAAAGAACCTCGAGAGGCTCCAAGTCGACCTATGACATGAAAATAACATCTAACTCAAACATAGGTTAGTGGAAGATCAACATAATTAATAAAGCAAAAGCCTAATAGTCACATAACATCGGAATACATACTCAAAATCAAAGCTGATTACTTTTTATATCTGAAAAGCCTCTACTACAGAGGAGTTGATGGGACAAGACCCCAACTAACTCACTAAAGTCTAAAATTGAAAGTACTAGATACAGTTGAGAAGAAAGTCCCTCAAATGATGAGGACTCACCACTGTGGCTGATAATGGCTAATTTTGCAAGTCTGGCTAATGACGATACTGAGCCTGGATATCCAAGCCTGTATCTTGAACTGATACAACATAGAGTATATGCTCAGTACATGGAATGTACCAAGTATGAAAGGTAAGTAAAACCGCTAAGTAAGTAAAATCATAAATCATGCATATTATAAAACATAATCAAGATAAGATTCTAAGAGAAGGGCTTGTATGCTAATTTCTGAAATTATGATCTAACATAATTGAATGTGATAATTGAATCGAATGACCTAAAGCTAAAACTGATAATCATAAGTAAAACTGAACATTGGGTCAAACCTGCTAAAAACATAATATCATGACTGATAAACATGCATAACTAAAATCATAAGGAACAATGGGATACTTGTCATATAACCGACATTACCACGATAGAACTTATGTGGTCCCAACTATAGACTCAAGTGGGAAAAGCCGTCCTAAGCTTTTCTATGGCTAAGGATGCTATCATGATATCAATATCAAGATGAAGGCCCCTTGGGGGTAGGGGAAGATCACAAAGCAGGTCCCCAATAATCTGAACATACCTATGTTGGCGCGTAGTTCTGAAGCATAGGGTTGACTGACCCTTAGCCTGCATAGTGCTAGACACTACTCCCAAAAATATGCATATTCTCTTCATCATTTTTCAATGAAGCTGAACTATCATCTAGTGACAAAGCTAACTCATAACATACATACATAAATCTGAATCATAACATGAGGAGCCTTGGCTGATACCATACCACAAGCTAAAAAATAGTGGGAGTCTAGATTCCAAAATTCATGTGGTAAGCTAATACATGAAGTTTAGATAAATCATAAAACATACTTTATCATATGTGTTACACCCCAAAAAATATTATCAGTTAGTAGGCTTACGCATGGACTTTTGATGAGTAAGGAAAGCTCGACACATGTGTAAAGAGCCATAAAAGTAGGGTCGGGCGAGGCTAGGCCGTGAGGGGCTAGCGCGACGCGCCAGCCGGCAGTGCACTGGCCAGTGCGCTGCACTAGGCCCACTGACGCCCTAGGAGGGGCAACGCGGCAGGCAATGTGGTACCTTGTCCAGTGCGAAGCGCCCCTAGGCCACCACCCGTGCTTATATATATATACCCCTTTGTTCAATTTCAAGGAATATCTCAATATTTCTCTCAGCTAGAAACAAAAGGAGACGTAAGTTTTAGTATTTTTTCATATGATTATGCTACCAAACACCATTCAATCACAAATTAACTACGGGTAACAAGTTCTAGGCCTACGGGAAGCATTACTACAATGTTATTTCTTGAAAATTCATTTGGAAAATCGGAACTCTGCCTAGTAAAAGTTGTCAGAGCTACTCCAAATTAAATCCTAAATGGCCACAGGCATTAGGTAAGCATTTCTCTCTTCTAAATTCTTGGGAAATTATAGATTTTCGGCTGAATTATTTGAAGTTGAAATATAGTTTATTTTATCATTGAAAGTCATCATTATTTGCCGAATTTAGTATTGAAATTAGTACTATTCTCTCAGCATAAAGGTTACAGTCTAAAAGAACTACCAATTGCAAGTTAAACCTCGCCAGTTAAATTGAAAATTAGCATTCAAGGTATGTTAAGGCAAATTCCTTTGGCAAGTTATTCCTATTGTGTCGTAATATGACCTAGACTCTCGTAAGAACACTAGAAGCATGATTGTTGTGGTTAAATACTATTATTAGTCTGAGATTAGTATTTTCTATTTAGATTGGGATTAACCCTGCCCTATATAGCCTTCTTTGACCAACCCAAGGTTACTAGCTGTGTCATTGCCTATGGGGCTATATAGATCACTCCAAGGAGCTAGATGTTGTCCCAAGGGACTACATAGAGGCCCAAGGGCCATATTACAATCCATTCTATGGCGGGACTATTATTCTTATGTCACATCGGCATCACCGACCCTCGTCGAGCCTGGTGCCCAGGGTGCAGTTATCAGGAGTCCACCGGACTCAGAAACAACTACAGATTAGGAGCTAAGTGGGCTTAGTTGCAGACCTAGGGGATCGATAGGTTGGCTATTGTTACTTGTTGACTCATTTTGACCTTGTTAGGGGTATATAGATTGCAGTGTGCTTGTCAGGGCTTATGGGGGCCCCGGGCGTGTTATTCTATGATGGTTGTACCTTCCGTGCTTATGGGGGCTAGGTGAGGTTTTTTTCGTATTACTTATTGTTAGTTATACAGCAGGTTGTAATATTATTCAGGTTACATCTCTATCCCTCCTATTGAATTGTTTTCAGTTTCATTATCAGTATTATTCAGTCATTTTCATTTATCGCCTTACATATTTGGTACATATTGTACTGACGCCCATCCTTAGGGCACTACATTACTTGCCTATAGGTACCGTTAGACGCAGTTCAGGACCTCCATAGTCATTAGTTGAGTCAGCAATCTAATCAGCTCCATTTGTCCCTGAGTTGTTAGTTAGAAGTTTTGTTCTTTTGTTGTATAGTTTATGGATAGGTTGGGGCCCTGTCTCGACCATTATTCCACTTTTAGAGGCTTGCAGGCTACAGATTTCCAATATTAGTTTTGTTGTTGGCCAAGTGGGGCCTATACATATGTTTTCTTTTGTGTGATGGCCATGTGGGGCCTAGTTCATCTATTAGTTAGCAATCTTGTCGGCTATAGTATAGTTTCGATTGCCTGTTTTAATTATTTCAAAACTAGACAGCATGGTGGTCTTGTCGGCCCGCATAGGATCCCCTTTACTGCGTGTTGTTGGTCAGCTGTTTTGTTTCTTATAGGTAGCTATGCGGCCTTGTCTGCCGGAGGATGTGTTTACAATCGAGATATAACTTGTCGTTTTCTTG
The DNA here is from genome assembly GCA_035772735.1 of Datura wrightii. Lineage (NCBI taxonomy): Eukaryota > Viridiplantae > Streptophyta > Magnoliopsida > Solanales > Solanaceae > Datura > Datura wrightii. Next base: position 133,814,118 of record JASDFA010000001.1, read on the forward strand.
ATTTGAAGAGTAGGCGAGCACCAGAAGTGCATAAGCGCAGTCAGGTTAGTTCAGATCCCATTATGGCACCAGCTGCCAGGCATGCCTCCCAAGGTAGGGCGTGACAATATGGGCTTGCCCAATACTTCAACCTGCTTGACATAGACTTGATCATTTAAAAATATGAACATAAGCATGGGTAATTCGAAATGATACTTTCCTCATAATCATCTCATCATGCTTGAACACATATTTTATAGATCTTAACTTCCATGAACTTTTAAAGATGGGCATCATAATTTGTAAAACTTGAAAACATGATTTATAATTGAAAACATTGTTAAATCTGCCCATTAATCATAATTCAACATTAGGAACATGCTTAGATCATAACCATGATTGAAACTTAGAGAATTTACACACTGGGTAAAAACCCCATAAATTCATCAATTAAAATTTTCATGAGTTGAGAGAGGATTGGGCATGGTTGTGGACAATTGCACCCATTCATAACCTTACATACCTGACAAGATCTGATTTCACAACTTCCTTGATTTCCCAATGAGAATTTGGGGAAGTGATGAGTTGGTAATTCACCAACTCATTAGGCTCTTAAGCTTGAGTTTTTGCTTAGTTTTTGAGTTGTTTATGTGGATTTTATGCCCTTTTTGCCTTTGTTGTGAATAGATGTCTAATGTGAAGAAAAGAGAAGAAATGGAACAAAAAGAAGGAAATGGTATGAAATTCGGTGCTCCACCGAAGAAGACCGGCGAAACACCGGGCCAAAGCCGATAAACACTGCCTCTGGGAAACAAATCCACTGGCAAACGCATGTTTCCACCGGCAAATCACCAGTCAAGTTGCCAAATGACACGTAAACTTTCTAGATTAAAGAGAAAAGATTCGGTGGTGTATGGATGGAGATCATCGAAACGCCGAATGAACCGCCGAAGGTTACTAGAATTCATTGGAAGTGCAGATAGTGTAGCCGGCGGTTCGTGGATTGCAACCGATGAACCGCCGATACTTCCACCGGTGTCGGAATGCGGATCAGGGGAAAAATTATCCAGCTTGAAAAAAGAGAGAGAAGATACCCCATTTTTTGGATATATTATAGAAAAAGTACTGTGTACTCATCAACTTTCATTTTTCTAGATTTTAGAACATTCTCTTGGCAGAGAAGAAAGGGAGAATTTGATTGGTGAAAATTTGAAAATAAATATTTGCTTTTTCTTCTTCTTCTTCTTCTTCATAGCAAGGTATTGTCATTGTTGAAGACTTCTTGTTGAACTTGATTTTTCTACTCTTATTATTGAATTCAATGATTTTATTATTAAATGTGCTTTTGAATTTGTTAATTATGAGTAGCTAAATCATTAACTAGAGGTGTGTGATGATGAATGCTTAATTAGGGTGGGTATTGTTAGGGTCATCTAAGTATTGTTTAACTAAGTGTAAATCTGTCGATTCTCTTCAATCTATAATTGAAGATCCATATATATTTATGTAGGTCTACTTGTTCTTGCTTGATTTTTGCTTCCAAAAGAAGAATTGAGTACTGCGAGAGAATTTAATGGTGGGTATGGATGAGATATTGTGAAATTATGCTAGAAATAGCCAAAATTACATTCTCACTGCTAATTAATAGCTAATAGCTATAAATTAATGCAGCTATTTATCCAAATCTGATTGGTTGAGTTAATGGTGTCTAGAGATTTGAAAGAACTCTAGTAAGAGGTATTTATAAGACTGAAAAGAATTAAATACCCATTTTCTGAGATTATTTACACTAATTGAACTTTTGAGATGACCTAGCATGATCCTATTTAGTTAGTATATCATCTACACCACACCTCTAGACTTTCACATTCTTGTCAACCACCTTGGTAATTTTGCTATTGTAGTCAGCCAAATTAGAAGTTATATTCTATTTCAAATTTCAATTTCCCCAACCTGTTTATTTCTATGTTATTCCTAAGTGGGTCAAGCTTAATTCAAATTCTCAACTGACACTTGAAATTATCATTCACTGGTCCCTGTGGGATTCAACCCGTGCATCTGTCGGGATATTTGTTTTGATATAGCGACTGTTTATACTCTTTGCATGAAGAGTATATTTTGGATGTTATCAGGAAGAACATGAGAGATTTAGTCTTTATCACACTTAAGGACTTCTAGACATGCATACATGGAAGTGAAGAAGCCTATAATAACTTACCCCTCTTAAACACTAGATTCTAAGCATAAAACGATGTAGTTTAGGCCTTAGGAACTTAGGAATTACGGAAGAGTCCTTAATAAATTTGCAGGGAAAACACACTGCCAGTCCCCATGAGGGACTGGACGGATCGTCGTTAGTGACAACGACTCGTGGTCCTACCCATGGTCAGCCTCAAACTCAATTCCAACCCAATCCAATCTCCTCCCCACGAGTCACTCAACAACTCGTGGTGCACCCCAAAAGTCACTCAACGACTCGTGGTGCACCCTACAAGTCACTGGACGACTCATCCTGTGACCTAGTGCAGAAAATTCTATTTTCTCCTTTTCAACTCCCGGGTATGATCTTAGGGTTTTCGGGGTATTACAAAAACTTGAACTCACTTCTTGCATTTCGAGTTCTATCCTGGGGTTTTCCCTTTCAAGTTTACCTAAAATTAGTAGATGCATTTCAGTGGTGATCAAGCATTAAAATAATTAAAGAAAGAATACAAAAACAAACAACAACGAAGAACTTGAACTGAGTAAGAATTAAACTAATATGTTCATACCATGTGGCCTTATCCCTAAAAGAAGGGTTTTAGCCACTCATGCTAGTACAAGAACCCAACATTATGTTTTAATTCATGCATTACATGAATGTATAAAGAAAGAGAGAAAAAGAACCCCAAGATGAAGAAGTTCCTCTTTCGTTCTTTCTCTAACCCTTCTTTTCTCAAAATATTTTGTGATATATCATAAAAATAACCAAGTGTTTAATTTGTAATTCTAGAATTTTTACCTATGAATCAGTGTTCACACTAGTTGACACGGTACCATCGCATGGGCTTACTGGAATACGCACGCTAGCCTGGCATGCCTTGGCATGGCACGATATTGAACGCCCAAGCCACCTAGTATGACATGCTTCCTGGCACGGTGTAAGGCTAGGCGTGGAACGTTGCCAACATGCAGGCACACTATTCTGCCAGGCGATGCACGTATCTGCCTAGTGTGACACACTGCCTAGTGCACCAATGTGCCTTCATGACACACTACTTGTCCGGGCAACCTTCCTTTCGTTCCATCTTCATGCGTCTTCTTTGCAATACATCCCAAGATTCCATCTAACTCATGCATCATCATATTAGGCCCCATCCTTAGCATATTTCACCTGCATAAATGGCTAATCATATTTGTTCATGCAACCATTTTTAATAAAAATACATGAAAATATGCTTAAATAAATTGACAAACGAGATTAAAATATGGGTATAATGTAGCACTTGGATATGTAAATATTCCCAAGATCACCACCCCACACTTAAATCCTTATTCGTTCTCGAACAAATCTTTTACATCTTATGCTCATTGAAGATTCACTCATTACTAATTGAAGCAAGACGACTCAAGTTAAGGCTACAATGACAGACTTAGATGGAAATAAATCACGCTATATATGACACAATTAAGATCAACCACAACTAAGTTAAGACCTCTTAGCCTCAAGAACCAAATCTAAAATCACAACAAACTCGTGCATGTTAACCAATAAAGAAATCTAACATGAACTCTATCTTTCCCCAAATATATGCCCTTACAACAACAGAATTACCCATTATCACTCAGAAAGATACAATTTATAAAAAGTATGGGTATATGAATATAATTAAGCTCACTCTCGCATAGAATTCACATGTAGCATGTAATGACCCGTATGCGTGTCTCTAGTGTATTACTCCACTAAAATAGGAACATCTAAAAATAAGACCAAATCAAACTTTACAGGTTGTAGTGTAGGCTAAGGGATGGGTAGGAACTATTCTGGCCATTAATTGTGACTATTTCCCTAAGTGCTTTTAATATATCTTATTTTCTCATTGAGCACATTCTCTTCATTTACTTCACCCCTTTCTTTTTTTATCTATCACTTTCCTTTTTGTTTCCCCATTTCTTTAAGAACATTTATACTATTAGTAGGTGGTAATCAAGCATAAACACTTTTTCATTCTTTTGTTCTTTTCTACTTCCTACCAACACTTCTGCATTTTGAACATTGGACCCCTAATATTTTCTTCAACCTCCACAACCAACTACCTCCTCTTTTCAATATTCTGCTACTTTTACTCTTATGCATTCTTCGCTTAAGCTCTTAAGAGATTTGGATCAAATTCAAGACAAGCAAAAGAAAATGATTAAGCTTCTAATGTGGCGAACAAAGAATAGGCTAAAGGACCAAGAGGGTTAACTATGATTATGCATCAATGGTAGGTAAAGAAAAGGATAAAAATAAGCTTATTCAAAGAATTGGCTAATCCATCTCCTACAATTAACATCCCTTATTTCACTTTGACAATGAACCAGGAAAGTTCTAAACAGTACATGATAGCATGGAATATAAATAATCTTACACTCACTGCACATGTTTAACTCCAGAAAGACCCATACAAACTCTCAAGACAGCTCATCACATGAATTCAAAATTTAAGCATAAAGTCCATAGAGTCATTATCCTGAGCATGAGCATCTTAAAAATAGTCATTCAATTTACTCACATGCTTCTTAATTATAGCTCACTTACCTCTTAGAATCATGTATAGCACTTAGCAAAAGCATCGAGCGTTCACTTAGTTAAGGCTTCAAAAAGAGAATCCTACCGACTAATTTTTTCTCAAGACAGTTGTCATCCATCCGTTGTTGGGAAAAGATATTAACTATGACTAAAACCAACTATTTACAGACAACTCAAAAATTTTATTCTCAGTTCAAAGTTCCTCCTTTCGAAAAAAAACAAAAGTATGGGTGAGACTTTATCTAGCTAGCAGCATGCTTTCATCCACTTTTTGAACACAAGTGTCAATGACCCCACACTAATCTTTTTTTCCATGCTCCTTAGCTTTCACTACGATCGGTACTCATACTTTCTCTGAATCTGTGCTTCAAAACCAAAAGCAAAAACAACAGTGAAAATAACAAAAATTTAAAGAAAAAGAAAAAATCATAGATGTGGTACAACTTAGGTTGCCTCCCAAGAAGCATATAATTTTATGTCATGACACGATGTGAATCATACCCTTTTTAGGATGTCCTCAAACTTATTTTCCCTTTTGGGAACCACCTTCTCTTTTTCTTCACTTTTGAGGGAATAGACTCCACACATTCACTCTCATCCTCCATCACATTCTTTACCAACTCAACTTTCCTCTTCTCAACTATCGACATAGGTTCTCTTTTTTAAGTGATCATTCAGATATGTCATGTTGCATTCCTCCACCCCACACTCATTCTCTGTTATCACATTGATTTTAGAGAGTACTCTGTAGTTTTTTGGGGTATTGAACTCTTGTTACACTCTGAAGTTCTCTTCTTCATCATTCCCCCTCATGTTCAGGTTGCTAGCCCTTATATCTATTAATGATCCTTCCTTGGAAATGAATGGACATCATAAGATGATGGGTACCCTATCATTAACCTCAAATTCTAGGATAATAAAGTTGGTAGGGATTATGAATTCACCTTCTTTGATGAGCACATCCTATAGCATCCCCTTTGGAGCCACCTTAGACTTTTCAGCTAGCTGCAACATCACTTTAGTAGGATTTGGTTTCCCCAAAACCAGTGTCTTTAATAGTAATATTGGCATTAAGTTAACTGCTGCCCCTAAATCACACAAGGCCTGCATTAGCTCACTCGCATCCATTTGTACCGAAAGGGTGAAACTCCCTGGGTCTTTAAGCTCCTTTTGTAGCTTGTTCATCACCCTAGAACTGCACTCCTCAGTGAGTGCTACAGTTTGTACATCCACCAGCCTCCTCTATTTGGCCACCACATCTTTTATGTACTTAGCATACTTGGGCATTCCCTGCAAGTTATCGTGTAGAGGCAGATTTATGTTATGTTTTTTGAAAATGTCAAAGATTTTCTTAAAACAAGCATCCTCCTAGCTTTTGTGCAGCTTTTCAGGGAATGGTGGTGGTGGTCTCTGTATGGGCTTCAATACTAGTTGTGATTTATTATCTACAACTTTCCATTCATTGCTCTTATCAACATATAGGCCTGGTTTGACCAACTCTAGTTTTACCTCATTTTTCTTCTCTTTTTCTAGTGCATCAGCTAACTCTCTGCAACTCCTCAGACTGATGGCCATGACTTGCCATGGGTTTGGATCGTTGGCACTTGGTAAACCCCCCTACGGTCTTGTTACACCACAAATTTTTTTTAATGATTATTTGATGGTTATATGTCATATTAAGTGAATTATGGGTTGTATGTTGTCCATAGGCGAGGAGGGAAATATGTGCAAAGGAAAAAACGAAGAGTATGTGAAGTTTGTAAATAAAGGTAAACTTTAAATGGACATATCTCCAAGCATATAATGATTCAGAAGTCCCATAACCTATCAAATGAAAGGTATTTGAGTCTAGTTTACAGTGAAAAACCCTCTTATCAATCAGAGTTCAGAGTAAAACGTTATGCTCATTTGAAGACAACACGGTCAGCTGGGAAAGTACCCAAGCGCGCGGGCGCCAGTACAGTCATGTAGCAGGCGCACGCACCCGCGCGCGAGGGCATGTCGCAAGGGCGCCACACACGGGCACTGCCCAGTCCTTGGCCAACCCACCTATATGAAGTAAAATTGAGCTAGAAAGCTCATTTCTACTCCGTTTTAGTTGATTTTTTTTAGAAATCAGAGAATTCAAAGCTCTATCACATGGTGAAAATATATCACATGTAAGAAACTTCACTCTTGTCTCTTTTGGGGTTTAGAAAGAGAACCTTGGAAGAAAGTCATGGCTTGTTGTTGTCTTGTGGTTGATTGTGGTATTGCTACATTTTTAGATGATTCTAGGTAGAGGAAAGAGTAGGAGTTTACTCCTAATTTAGCTAATAACATCTCCAAGAAAGGGTAAGTAATTCCCTTTTTGATTTCTTTGAGTTTATGAGGTTATACCTTGGAGAATGTTGTTGTATCATATTGTTGTTTCTTTGTGTGTTCTTGTGGCAGGTTGCTGCCCAATTTTTCCAGAACTTTGGTGAAGTGAAGTTTCTGCTTGTTGTATTTGTAAATTAGACTCGGAAGGAGCCTTAAGGAGTAATCTTGAAAGGAAGATTTTCGGCAAAATTAGAGTCGACGTGCCAAGGTATGTAAAGGCTTCCCTTTCCTTGTTTTTCAAGCACGAAATAAAGTCATTGAAAGGATCAATATTCCTATGTTTTTAAAATCATATTTAGGCATGTATGATCCTATTCAAAGCATTGGAAATACTTGGAATAAAGCTTGAATCGTTAAAAATGGTTGAAGAGAACAAATGTGAAGCAAAAGATATAATTTTTATACGATTGTTGTCTTAGTTGTAAATCGAGTCTGAAGTCCCCTTAATGTGGGAAGTGTGAGCTGGTCCTTTGTAATATACTGCATATGTGATGTTGAATATATGTTAATATTTGTTCACTTAGTGAAATTGGTAGGAAATTCTAAGACGAAGACATGTAATTAAACTTAAGATAAGAAGATGACGCTAAGCCGATTGAGGGTAAACAAGCTTATTGAAATGAAGTTTTAACAATATTGTTAATCCCTCCTATATGTTTATGTTTTAAAGTGCTTAAGGTAAAAAGGAGATTTTATGCTTTCCCTCCTTAAAGCTAAGCAAGTGGAACGTAGCACATAATCTAAGTTGATACATGTTAACGGGGAAAGTGTGGATAAGTTGTTAATATTTTTGTGACGTTATAAAAAGGGAAGATAAGAGTAAATGTTAGCCCTTTTAAGGTAATATGTGAGTAATATGCACTCTGCCATAATTTCTTTCTAGAACCTTTGAACGATGTTAAAATATAAGCAAGACGAGGTTTAACGGATAAAGTTGTCAATTAACCAAAGAGGTAAGTGCGTATAAGAATTGATGAAATAGTGAGCATGAGGGTAAAGACTTGAGTGTAGAGTGAATAATGTTTGGAAAAGAAGTTAAGATGAATAAGGAAAGTAGAGATAAATATTGTTAAATTAGACGATATGGGTTACGATTGTGAATGAGTTAGGCAAACAACTAGGAACATTAACTCTGTTCTAAAGATGTTTAGCAAAAGAGTTATTAATTAAGTTGTTTATGTTCAATATGTGTTACTTTGATGAATAACCACTAAATTTTTAACCTTCTACAAAATAATTAGAGTTGAACGTCTGCAAAATTAGTAACTTAAGTTGAGAAGCTCTCTGCTATACCCCTAAGCAATTATGTTAAGTTATCTATTCTAAGAGTTGAAATTTTACCATGTCTGGAAAGGGTAATCCTAGAATTTTCTAAGTCACTTATGATGATGTAAGCTTTCTTAAGCTTCGTAGATAATTGCAAAGTTATGTAAGTCAATCCAACATCGCCCGAATTACGGCTATATATCTTTATTTTCCTATAAGGCATCACTTAGAGCGTTACTCATGAGTTCCTACATTATAGAGCTCAAGTATCAGATCCTTAAGTTATGTCTTTACGTCCCTAATTTATGTTGAAACATGCTAGCTGATCTAAGAAGTTTTTGAGAGATCATATTTCGAGAATTATGCTAATGTCTCGGTCAAGTATTTGATGTTGCATACAAGTCTAAGAACTCAATTCTTTATATGTCTTTCCAGTAAGAAGTCTTAATGTATATGATTTTCATGTTATAACATATAATTGAATTCTTTCAGTTATATTCAAGTCATGCATCTATATGTTCAGCTCTTGTTGAGTTATCAGTTGAAATTTCTAAATTCAGAGGAGAAATTCTCCCATGAACCAATGTTCCTATTGTTTAAATAAGTATAAGCGCAAGCTATGATAATGATCAGTTAAGCTCAGAACTTTGAATACCAGGAAGTCTCCTGGAGATCCTCCAGTTAAGTAAATATGAGTTATATATTATATAGAAGTCTCATACATTGTATGTCAGTAGTTTAGCTCTTAGCTCTATGTATATGACAAATAACTCCAAATTCCTAGTTATAAATTCCATGTTTTCATTTAAATAAGTCAAATGAATTAAGAACTATATGTGCTTATCTATATGATAAATTTGGCAATGAAATTCCAATGTATAGTTGTCGATACAGGTAAAGGAACCACCTGGTAGGCAGTATATATTTGCAGTTCCCAGATGTCAAAGAATTGTATAGAAATGAGCTCTATGTGATTCTATCCAAGTAATATGTTAAATTGGTAGGATTATTTGTAAGACATTATTTGTAAGCCTACAAGAGTTCTTTTGTTGTCTAAACCTCTTGAAGGTCCTTCAATTAACTGATTCGACATGTTTATGTATATTTGTCAACTTTACGTGATATATATGCATATTTTCTGGCTTTGCATGATATGGGTGCTCATTTGCATTTATGGGTTACGAAAGAGGCCTATTCCGGCCACAGATTTAGCATTTGTCATTTATATGGCATACGTGTTAAATGGACTCAATATAAGCCATATCGGCCCTATATGATTATTATTTTGAATTATTTTTATTTAACCCCGATGTGTACATCGGCTTGGAGATATTTTTATTTTACCCCGGTATGGTATATCATTTGGAGATTTTTATTTTACCCCGGTGTGGTACATCGGCTGGAGATATTTTTATTTTACCCCAGTATGGTACATCGGCTGGAGATATTTTTATTTTACCTTAGTGTGGTACATCTGTTGGAGATATTTTTATTTTTCCCCGGTAAGGTACACCAGCTGGACGAATTTTATATATGGATTTATAGTTGGATGGTTGCTGGCATTACAGTTATAGTTTCTTTCTTGTGCATTTCTTAATTGTATTTTCATCTCATTATAGAGTTATTATCAGGTTCAAGATTCCAGGTTGTTCCTATTCATAATTCCTGGTTCAATTATCTTGAGTACACTTATGTTATAGTAAGTTTTTATCAATTACATGTTGCAGACTTCCTGATTATATCTATCCTTTATATGTTTATGTGATGAGTCAGTTATTACAAGATTGTTATCTCATGTTTACAGTTCAAGCCTTACATACCACTACATTTCATTCGTACTGATGTCCTTTTGCTTGGGGACCTGCGTTCGTGTCGCAGGTACAGGTAGAGGTTAGGATTTCAAGTTGAGTAGCAGTTTGTGAGATCAACGGATGGTTGGTATGCTCCTTTCTTCCTGGAGCTAGGGCTTAGTTATTTCTACTTGATTTTTGAGATGCACTTATGGGTAGGTCGGAGCTTTTTTCTAACCATCAGTAAGTTTACTCTCTAGAGCCATTGCGGACTTAGTTTGTACAGTGTTATACAGTTTGTGGCCTCATCGGTTCATTGTTTCTTGCTTTAGAACACTAATTGCCTTGGTTGAATTTCGATTGTTTACCCCATATTGTTGAGACCTTATGGGTCCAGTTTATACTTCAGTTGATTGTTACAAGTGTCCTAGATAGCCTAAGTGTTACAGATGTCATATAGCCGGCTTCTCGATCAATCATGAATTGAGTGCCAGTTGCGGCCTACCCCAGTTTTGGGGCGTGACAGGTCTAGTGTTCTAAGCTACTATTATCTGCCCCATTTGCTTTTCCAAATTCCCGGTGGCCAACTATTGATTCTTTAGTTGTGCTATCATTTTTGCTTTGTCAGTTGACATCTGAGTTTTGTTTCCCACGATTATCTATAATATATCCTCTATGTTGCTTGATTAGGCACTAGCATGCCTACCCTTCTACTGATACTACTGCTAAGGCTGCTAAAAGTTCTAACTCTGCCCCTGATTTCCACCCCAAGAGAAGTTAGAGTGATTCTGCCAGTTCCTGTTGTAGGTATTCCTATAGTTCTAATTTTCTCTATACAGATTACCTATTAAATTTATTGGCTATAGATTGGCTCCGCAAGAGTCTGTATCATGCCCACTGTTGCCACCAATCTCACACCAGCTTGGAGCTGGTTAAACTCCATTCACCTGTGCATATGGTTGTTCTATGTTCAGCTTGTTGAACTGAGTCATCATCTGATGCTGAAAGCCAACTGAGTTGCCAATGCGTTAACACTGTTGACCTCTAGTAACCCATCTTCTCCCTTGCATACTCCATTTGATGCATCATTGTGCCACTCTGGATTTCCCTATGCAATTCTGTTCTATAGAGTGTACAACTTATCATCGGTTTTCCCGAATGCTTTCCTCCTAATGAAAAGTCTAACAAGATTTTGTGCAGGAGTCAAGACTCTCCACAAAAGTATGGGCCAAAACTTCATCACTCTTCAGGTGATGGGGAAAATCTTTGAGAAGAAATTTAAATCTTTTCCAAGCCAAGTAAATATTTTCATCCAACTGCTGCTTGGCGCTTAGAATTTCACTCCTCAATTTTGCAGTCATTCCAGATGGGAAGAATCTGATGAGGAACTTCCTTTCAAGTTCATCCCATATAGTGATGGAGTCCAGTGGTTCTACCTTCAACCACCTCTTGGATTTTCCCAATAATGAAAATGGGAAGAGCGTGAGCCTCACATAATTAGTTGACACTCCTGTGGGGACGAATGTATTAGTGATTTCCAAAACGTTCAGCAGATACTATAGTGGATCCTCATGAGTTAGCCTTGTGAACTGTTCATTGGTGTGCAACAACTACACCATGATCTGCTTGAGCTCCAATCTACCTTCAGGTTTCGATCTGCGAATACAGGGGGTAACATTGGTCTCAGGTGGGATTGCCACTTTGCGAACTAGTCTGGCTTCCATCTCTGTGAGTGCAACCTCATCTTATTAAACCTACTTGATGGGATATAGAATAGAACCAACTCTTCTTAGTTGTCTCAATCTTCTCTCAGGTTCAGGATGTGGTTAAACCAACTCTCTATGCCTTGCCAGTTGGGTAAGAGGACCAACCTGTATCTGCAAATTATTTAACTAAGACCAAGTTGTTAGCACTTAATAAAATACCAAAATAACACAAAAATAACACAAAAATAAGAAATTAACAAATGTTTCTAGTCCCCATCAATGGTAATAAAAAGTTTCTATGAATCTAGCACACGTGCAAGCGCACACAGTCGTACAAGCAATATAATGACTCTTTGTAAGTCAAATGTCAAACCCATAGGGATTAGACTTTTAATGAATCTTCAAGTTCAAATATAAGTATCACATTTCACAAATGCAAGATTTTGAGATTTTAATGGTTTTTGTTACTAAAATCTAAAAATGATCATAATCTAAGATGAAAACAATCAATAGGAAAATCCAGAGTTAAGGCCAAACAATCACTTATTGCTACAATTCACATTGGTTCAACTAGTTATCTTCACAGTTGCCTTACAAGATTTATACCATGTTTATGATCTTTCAAGGCTCTAAACATATATTTGAATTAGTCTTATAACCACATCATAGAGTGGGGATGTGACAACCTAATTCATATTGATTAATCTAGTGGAGTGGTCCACGGGGTTAATGCCCATGGTTATGGTCTTTCGAACCTCTAACCGTTTAACCTAGAATTAACCTCACAACTTCATCTATGAATGGTGATTTGAAAATTTAATTCCAGGTATCTACCTATCTTCCCATTTAATAACCAAGCGAAGCAAATTAGGTATATATCCATCCTAACCACGAATCAAGTCTTGAAGTCTTGAACTCTCTTCTTGCATTTCGAGTTCTATCCTAGGGTTTTCTCTTTCTAGTTTTCCTAAGATTAACACATGCATTTCAATTATTATCAAGCTTTAAAATGATTAATGAAAGAATACAAGAATAAACGACAACGAAGAGCTTGAACCAAGTAAGAATTAAACTAATACATTCATGTCATGTGGCCTTAGCACTACAAGAAGGGTTTTAGCCACTTATGCTAGTAGAAGAACCAAAAAATTTGTTTGAATTCATGTATTACAAGAATGAAAAAATAAAGAAAGAAAAATAACTCTAAGATGAAGAAGTTCCTCCTCCGTTCATGCTCTAACCATTCTTTTCTCAAAGTATTTCATGATATATCATAAAAATGACCAAGTGTTTAATTTATAATGCTGGAATTTTTGCCTAATAAAATCCCCCTCCATTTCACGCATCGTTTAGTTGGGTGGCGTGACATGGCTTCATCACATGAGCTTACTAGAACATGGGCACTGGCCTGGCATACCTTCACATGGGAGGGTGCTAAACGCCCAGCCCACATAGCATGACACGCTGCTTCGCGCGAAGCAAGGTTAGGCATGACATGTTGCCAATGCACAGGCACACTGGTCTAGGCGATGCCTCCAGCTACTTATAATGATACGCTGCCTGGTGTGCCAATGTGCCGGTGTGGAACACTACTTGTTTGGGCAGCTCTCCTTTCATGCCATCTTCATGCATCTTCGTTGCAGTTAATCTGAAGCTTCTTTCTTTCTCATGCATCATCATATTAGGCCCCATCCTTAGCATATTTCACCTACTAACTGGGTTAATCATATTTATTTAGTTCATGCAAGCATTTATAATCAAAATACATGAGAATATGCTCAAATAAATCGATAAACAAGACTAAAATATGGGTATAACATAGCACTTGGGCATGTAAATATGTCAAATATCATTGAGGAATTACAAAAAGGGAGAGTGGAGGGAGAAATCTAGATTTTTTGGGGTTTAAAATCGTCTGCTCCCCGTACGAAAAAATTTAAATATCTTAATTTTTTTATTAGGCTAAAATAGTTATTTCACGACCCGAACTGAGATCTCAGATTGAAACACAGGACATAGAACCACGAATGGATCCAATCTAACCCACGGTACATATATAGCATGATAAGAGCCTCACTAAGTAGAAATAAAGCATGGACATGAAATAAGAAGAAGTCTACATATCATAAGGTCAAAAACATAAACACAACTCAACAACACTGAACTATCTATAAATGATAGTTTGGAAAGCCTGTACTACTACTACGGGCTGATGGAAAAAAACCCCTAACTAGCTCTCTAGGTCTAAAACTAAAAGACATGGTAAAAATATAAAACTAATAACGTCCCCGGAGAATGAGGACTCACCCAAGCAGGAATAGGACTGGACTAATTGGGAACGAGCTATCGGCGAGACTGACCTAGACCACCCAACCTATATCATGAGATGATATAGCATAGAGTATGTGGTTAGCACTTTCAATGTTCTGAGTATGTAAGGTAAGTAAAATATGCTAGTAAAACATTAGTTACAATCTTGAACATAAATCAAGATGGTTTATGAGAGTAAGGAAACATGCTAAAGGCCGTATATCTAAGATGTATATAATCATAAGCTATTCAACATAAACTGAATTAACTCAAGGTTTAGAAACAGAAATCACATAGTATGCCATATTGAAAACATAACTAAAAACTCCTAAACTGATTAATGAGCCAAATATGTTATAAGACATAACATTATAAGACCTGAACATGAGTAACTGATAGCATGAGGAACAATGGGTGACTAATCATAACCAACAACCATCATGTATGCACGCATGATGATCCCATGTCTTGCCCATATAGAGAAGGGCCATCCATCATATGCCTTGCCAGGCAATGGACAAATGAGGTGTGATATCACGGGTGTACCCTTAGGCAGGTGAAGTACTCTCTTGAATGGTCCCAATAAGAATATATCCTACATTAGCGCATAGTTCAGAAACCAAGACCTCAGAATCCCAGGCCTACTTAGTGATACACACTACATCTAAAACATGCATATTGCTAATATAATCATATTCTAAAAACATAACATAAATATGAACAACTGGGGAGTTTTGATACCAAATATCTCTTTCAAACTGATCTTGTAAGCCTTGTCTAAAATCACGATAAACATACTTAACTTGCATGGGCTTGCCCAAATCATAGAGTCATACATACTTGAAATAAGCTTCATAATTTGAAGTCATGAAATCATAAGTTAAGAATTTATAAACATTCATGCATAGTAGATAATTCATCGTGCTTGAAATCATAGAATCATAAGCTTGACTTTCATAAACAACAGATAATAGGGGATATTTCTCATAAATTTGAAATCATGGTTTAATAATTAAAATAAGAGTAAAATCTGCCCCTATAATCTTAAATCATCAATCAAAACATGAAGAGTTTGGACCCATAAACATAGCATGAATATTTGCACTGAATTGGATTAAACCCTAGAATTTCAATACACTTAATTGGAGACATGAATTCATGAATTAGAGAATAAATTGGGCATGAGGGTGGAAGATATCCCCAATTCATTGCCCTACATACTTAGGTAAATAGATTTCTAAGCTTGTCTTGAAAGCCCAAGAGAATTGAGAGTGAATTTGATGAGGAACCCTAGCTTGATCTTGGATGAGGATTTAAAATTCAATGAATGGATAGGAGCATAATGACTTAGGCAAGGTTAAACCATTAATGATCTGATAGGAATTTACATACTGCCAGAGCCAACGAGGGATAGGATGACCCGTTGGAGACTTGATTAGTCGTCCCCTGACCCGTTACCACTAGCAACCCCAACTCATTCTCTGATCTTTCCCAACGCAATGGATCATTAGCGGGCATGATGACTCATTCCTCAATTCATTCAATACACTAGAAATCAACACTTTCTCCACTACTGCACACTTAACAGGTCAAACCACCACTCGGGGGGAGGGGGGGTCTTAATGACTCATCACACCCTCTATAATGACTTCTGGAAGATAACATTTTTTCCAACTTGGCACCACTTAACGGGTCACACAATGACCCTTTAGGTCACTTAATGAGTCACTGAACGACTCGTTCTGTTACCTGTTGCAAATTTTTCTATTTTCTCTGATTCAACTCTTGGGGTCTAATCTTAAGGACATTTGGGGTGTTACATTATATCCTTCTTGGGAACATTCATCCTCGAATATAAAGTAAGCATACTAAAAATATGGGGAAAGAACTACAATCCTAAAATTGAACAACCATAGCTAAAAAACTCAAGGAGTGACTGACTTTGGACTGATAGACATGACTACTGAATTCATGAAACATACATGCAAGATATCACATGAAAGAAACATAGATAGATGAAACTGAATAGAGTACTAGGGAGGAAACTAGTACCTCATGATGGAACTAAGTCGGAAGGTAAAAGATGTGGGTATTAAGCCATCCTATCTACTTCAGCTTCCCATGTAGCTCCCTCAAGTAGCTGATTCCTCCACAAAATCTTCATTGAAGCTACTTCCTTGTTCCTAAACTTCCGAACCTGTCGATCAAGGATCTCAACTGTAACCTCCTCATAGGTAAGACTATCCTTCACACCAATTCTTTCCACCGGAACAACTAAGGCTGGGTCACTAATGCATTTCTTCAACAGAGATACATGAAAAATTAGGTGCATCGTAGCTAACTCTGCTGGTAGCTCCAACTCATATTCTACCTTGCCAACTAGCCTCAAAATCCTATAAGGACCAATATATCAGGAGCTAAGCTTCTCTTTCTTACCAAACCTCATCACTCCCTTCATGGGAGACACCTTCAAAAAGACCAAATCATCAGCCTCAAACTCAAGCTCTCTCTACGTAACATCCACATAAGCTTTTTGATGACTCTGAATTGTTTTCAACCTTTGTCTAATAAGCTGAACCTTCTCCATAGCCTCAGGAACTGAATCTAGACCTATCAATGTAGCCTTACCTACCTCAAACCATCCAATTGGTGACTTACACCTCCACTTGTAAAGCGCCTCAAACGGAGCCATCTGAATACTGGAGCAATAATTGTTATTGTAGGAAAACTCATTGAGAGGCAACTGATAATCCCAACTACCCTTAGAATCAATCACACATGCTCTCAACATATGCTTAAGAGTTTGAATCGTCCACTCGTCCTGAGCATCTATCTACAGGTGAAACGTTGTGCTAAGTTTTACCTGAGTATCAAGGCCTCTCTGAAACAATCTGCAGAACTGAGAGGTGAACTGAGTACCCCTATCTGAGATGATGGACAAAGGAATTCCATGAAAATGAACCAACTCCCAAATGAACAACCTAGCATAATCCTCAACTGAATCAGTAGTTTTAATCGGTAAGAAATGGGCTGATTTGGTCAACTTGTCAATAATCACCAATATAGAGTCAGTCTATGAGCGTGTAGGAGGTAAACCTATAATGAAGTCCATATTGATCTTTTCCCACTTTCAAGTAGGAATTCTAATATCCTGAAACACACCCTCGGGTCTTTAATGATCGACCTTCACCTGATGGCAATTCAGACACTTAGCCACAAACTACGCTATGTGCTTCTTCATGTTATTCAACCAATAGAATTCTTGTAAATCACGGTACATCTTGGTGGCACCTGCATAGATAGAGTGCTTGAGATCCATGAGCCTCACTCAACATCCGATCTCTCAAGTTATCTATAGCCGGCACACAATCAGCCCTGATATCGGAGTACACCATCTCCCCCTTGTGAGAAAACCTCCACTTTCTAATTCTAGACTTCTTCCTTCAACTTAACTGGGATAGGATCCTCATCTTGCCTAGTTTTGACTTCGGTCATCAATGAATATTCCAACCTATTCTGAACAATACATCACCATCCGTAGAATCTGTAACGCGAAGCCCTAAATGAGCAAGCCTATGAATATCCTTCACCAACTCCATGCTCCCATTTTTGACATGAGACACACTCTCCATGGATTGCCTACTAAGAGCATTTTCCACTATATTAGCCTTTATTGGATGATAAAGGACACTCATGTCATAGTCCTTGAGAAGCTCTAGCCATCTCCTATGCCACAAATTTAGGTACTTCTGAGTAAACACGTACTGAAGGCTCTTATGATCCGTGAACACATCCACATGCACCCTATAGAAATAGTGCCTCCAAATCATCAATGCAAACACCATAGCTACAAACTCTAGGTCATGCGTCAGATAATTCTTCTCATAAGTCTTAAGCTATCTAGAGGATACATAATGACCTTACCATGCTACATCAATACACAACCAAGAAAAACACTAGAAGCATCACAATACACAACAAATCCATTTGTTCCCTTCGGTAGGATCAATATTGGGGTTGAAGTGAGTCGAGTCTTTAACTCCTAAAAACCCTTCTCAAAAGCATCCGACGCTGAAACTTGACCTTCTACTAGGTCAACTTAGTCAATGGTGTTGCAATAGATAAAAATCCCTCTAAGAACCTCCGGTATTAGCTAGCTAAACCCAAGAATCTCCTAATATCTGTCGGACTAACAGGTCTAGGCCTATTCTTCACCACTTCTATATTCGGAGAGTCCACCTACACACCCTCGCTAGACACTACATAACCCGAAAATTCTACTACATTTTGCCAGAACTCGCACTTTTTAAATTTAGCAAACAACTTGAAATCCTTGAGAGTCTGCAACACAGTCCTCAAATGAGTAGCATGATCCTCCTCACTCCGAGAGTACATGAGAATATCATCTACTAAAACAATCATAAACATGTCCAAATATTGCTCAAACACCCTATTCATCAAATCCATAAAATCAGCCTGAGTATTCGTCAGTCCAAATGACATAACTATGAAGTCATAGTGACCATACTATGTCCTGAAGGATATCTTTAGAATTTCACTCTCCTTAACTCTGTGCTGGTGGTAGCTAGATCTGAGGTCTATCTTTGAAAAGCACATAGCACACTACTCTGGTCAAACAGGTCATCAATCCTGTGGAGGGGATACTTATTCTCGATTGTGAACTTGTTTAATTGCCGTTGATCAATGCACATCCTAAGGGAACCATCCTTCTTCCGGACAAAGAAAACTGGAGCACACCATGGGGACTTACTAGGCTTGATGAAAACCTTATCTAGGAGATCTTTCAACTCCTCTTTCAAATCCTTTTGCTCAGCTGGAGCCATTCTATAAGGAGTAGATATGAGCGGGGTATCAGGGAGAAGGTCAATACCAAAGTCAATCTCCTGCTGAGGAGGGACTTCTGGTAGATCATATGGAAAAACCTTTGAATACTCATATACAATAAGAACTGACTGAGGCGTTTGGGTCTCAGACATAGAATCATCGACCTGAACTGGATGCTACACACAACCCTTGGAGATCATCTTTTTGGCTTTATGATAGGAAACAATGTGACCTATAGGCACAACTGAACCACTCTTCCACTCTAGGATTGGTTCCAAAAAAATTGAAACTCTATAGTATGGGTTCTACAATTTATTGAAGCATAACAAGAATGTAACTAATACATACTAAATATAACATCAAAGTAGGTCATATCTAACTCCACTAAGTCAGCCGAGGTGACTTTTTGAAGATCATGACAGGGAAATTTCTACATACCCTTCGAGCTAAAATTGACTCATTGATGGGAGTAGAGACTGAGAAGGGTGCTGACAAGATTTCGAGACTAACATCAAAATTAATAGCAATATTAGGAGTCACATAAGATAAAGTATCCCCTACATCTAACAATGCATACATATCAAGATGGAATACTTATTACATACCAGTGACTATATCGGGAGAGACCTCCTACTCTTGCCGAGATGATAGTTCATAGAACCTGTTCTGGCACTGGCTGCTATCCATACTAGAAGATGCTCCCGATTGAGATGGGCGAGCTGCTTAAGTGGTAGCTGGGGCGCGACCTCTACTGTCACCCTGCTTAGATGTAGGATAATCTCTAAGAATATGTTTCGGCTTCCCATACCCAAAAAAAACATCTGTACCAATAAAGCACTCGCCAGGGTGCTTGCTGCCATACTTCATACAAGCTGAAAAAGTGTGCTCCACTGGCATGCTCCTCTGACCCCTAGAGCCTAACGCTCTTCCTCTCTGGTTTCCTCGAGGTTTGGATGGGACACTGGATGATGAGGGACCTAGGGCTGACAATCTCTGGTTGGGACTGAGGACGATTTCCACCACCGAATCTCTATTGGAACTACCTATAACTTCCTGTCCTAGCCTTTTTGGCCTCCCTCTCCTTCTCCTTCATCTGCTCTGCCTCTTTTTATTGGGCATATATGATCAGTTATTAGAAATATATATCATTGATCAACATGGAAGTCCTGTATTCCATTACCAGTGAATCTGTCACTTCATTCAAAAACATGCTCATATGAGCTCTCGAATCAACAACCATCTCTGGGGCATACCTACCTAACAGGGTAAAGTTCAAGGAATACTCTTGGTGTAACACCTCCGACTTTTGACCTAAGTACAAAGTCGTCTACTTTTGTAGATTGATGAATTGGTAATTTGCCAACTCATTAGGCTCTTAAGCATGAGCTTTAGCTTAGCTTTTCAAGTCTTTTAGATGGATTTTATGCCCTTTTTGCCTTTTTATACGCAGGTATCTAATTTGAAGAGAAAGAGAATGTGTTGGAGTTAAAAGGATGAATTCAAGTGAAAATTGATGTTCCACCAGAGGACACCAGTGAAACGCCGATCAATTGCAAGAAATCATTGGTTTGAGGAGAAAATGCTACTGGCAGCCCGATGACAACAACTCCTGACTCGCCAGTTCCATCGCCGACAGGTGCTGGATTTGGCGAGAATAAAAGGTGAAATTAATCGACGGATCGTAGATGGAAATTGTCGAACCCCCAAAGGCATCCTCAAAAGGTCTTGGAACATTTATGGACCGTAGAAGAAAATGAATGGCATCTCACAAATTGCAACCAGTGAACCACTAGTTTTGTCGCAACTGAAAAAATGCCTGAATATGGGCAACTACGTGTAGCATTGAAAAAGAGGAGATTGGTTTCCCTATTTTTGTGTATATTCTAGAAAAAAGTACTCCGTAAAGATCTTTTGAAAACATTCCTTTTGCTTTGGAAAAAGAAAAACTCCATTGGAGAAGAAATTTGAATATTTCTCTCTCCTATTTTCATCTTTTTCTTTAGCAAGGTATAACCATTGTTGTAGACATATTTCGAGTTTGATTTTGCTTTTTCTTAGTAATGAAATCATTGTGTTTATTAATGAATATTCTCTTTAGTTTCGTAATTGTGAGCAGCTAAATAATTGGCAAGAGGTGTGCGATGATGGGTGTTTAATTAGATTAGGTATTGCTAGAGTCATTTTAATATTGCTTAATTAGTGTAAATATGTTGAATTCTCTTCAAATTATAATTAATTGCCCATAATTGCAAGTATGGGTTTGGTGTTTTTACTTGATTTTGGCTTGAAAAAAAAGAATTAAGTATAGGGGGAGAATTTGATTGTGGGAATGTATGTGATTGTGTGGGGTTGGGCTAGAAATAGACAAAACCCATATCGATAATCCTAATTAGTGGTTGATGGCTAGACATAGCTCATCTACTAACCCAAACTAT
This sequence comes from Datura wrightii, assembly GCA_035772735.1. Classification (NCBI taxonomy): domain Eukaryota; kingdom Viridiplantae; phylum Streptophyta; class Magnoliopsida; order Solanales; family Solanaceae; genus Datura; species Datura wrightii. The sequence goes on from JASDFA010000001.1 coordinate 133,835,581, forward strand.
ATTTGGCTAATTGAATTGTGTCTTGAGGTTTGAAAAGACTCGAGAAAAAGGCACCTAAGAGATTGAAAAAACACCGAGCGTCATCTCATCCAAAGTTATTTACAGTTATTTGCAAGAATTTGATGATCTAGCATATCCTGATTTGGTTAATACCCCATCTATACCACACCTCTAGTTTTCACTCATCATTGTTTCTCAATTTTTGTTATTTTTCTATCTTGGCTAGTTGATTTAGAATCCACAATATTATTGACTTTATTTTTCCCCCAAAAATTTACAGTTTCATTCCCCTTGATTTGGTGCAAATTAATTCAAATTTCCTAAATGTCGTTTGCGCTAATCAGTCATTAGTCTCGGTGGGATTTGACCCCAACATCCATTGGGAATATTCTTTTTGAGAAATGACCATTCACCCTCTTTCGCTAAGAGGGGTGTAGTTTGGACGTTATAAAAAATGGTGTCGTTGCCAAGGACTAGTGCTTGATACCCTTGAGTTGTTTGCTAATTTGAATTGATCTTGCATCTTAGTTATTTGACGTTGATCTTACTATTGGTTATTAGGGTGAATTCATATGAGCCTACATTCACAAGCAGGACATAGTTTAGTTGAAGCTAACATGGAGCATGAAGAGGATAACCTTGTTACGCTTGAGGTTGAAGGGGCCATTCGCCTACCAACCACGATAGGGAATGTAGTGTTTCACGTCACTAGTACGATGTTTCACTTAGTGCAGATGAAAAGGCTCTTCGGGGGTAAACCAAGTGAGGATGTGAACCACCATTTGAGGAATTTCATAGAGATTTGTTAGCCCTTTAACATAATGAATATAAGCCAAGAGTCTATCAGGTTGAGGCTCTTTCCATTTTCCCTAACGGGAAGGGCAGCTGAGGGATGATATTACAAAATTTAGGCAAAATCCAAGTGAGCCTTTGCATGAAGCATGGCTTAGGTTCAAGAAGAAGGTGTCCCTTTTCCATAACCATGGTCTCCCCAATGGAGTGCTCCTTCAAAGCTTTTAACGAGCTTTAGACTCTATAAATAAATTCGTTGCCAATAATCTAGCGGGTGGATCAATCATGGATCAGACGTATGGTTTAGCTAAAGCCCCATTGGATAGAATGATGAATATGAATAGGGAGTGGCATATAAGGGAGAGTAATGTATCGCCACATGTTGGTTCTAGTGTGTTAATAGCTGAAATGAGAAAAAGAGATGAAGAGTGAGATGATAACCTTGCTGAAATGATGACTCAACTGGAGTGAATGACTAAGCATTTGATGGGAGCCGAGCCTAAAGTTGTAAATGCTGTGGGAATGTAAGGTTCAATGCATTTTGAAGGAGAGTTGTCGCCACCAAGATACAAAGAGGAGTGCGAATATATGGAAAATCAAATGGGGGGTTCTAGACCTAGGTATCAAGGGACTAATCAAGGCCCTTGGCACCCATGGGAAGAGAACCAAGGTTGGAAGAACTGTGACGCACAAGGGTGGACTAATTGAAATGAGAGATAGGGCAACAAAGAGAAAAATTATGAGGGGACTGCTATCATCAAAGCTCGAATCCACATGTTCCCCCTCCTAAAGTTGAGAACGACCAAGCTCAATCGAGTGTGAGCAATGTAGGGAACTCGAGAATTGAAGAAATATTGACGAGGGTTCTCAAGAAAGTTGAATCAACTGACAGCAGGGTTAAGGAACTAAAAGGGGAGGTGTCTAACCATGCCCAAATGGTAAGTTCACACTCAGCTTCCATCAAGCATTTGGAAGCCCAAATAAACCACTTATCTCTCAAATGAACCCCCAAATGAAGGGAACATTTCCTAGTGATACAACTCCAAAACCCAAGAAGGATAGTCAATGCATGGCCATTGTCACAAGGAGCGGTAAGATTCTTGGAGATGCGGGCATGTAGCCCAAGGAAGCTGTTTCCCTAAGGCAAGTGATGCAAAAGAATTAGATGTGGTTCCCTAAGCACCAATTGGTTGTGATAATGTTGAGGATGAAGGTAAGGAAGATGTTGATGAGATTCCCCCAAATGATGAAGATAGAGATTGATCTCGGGCAAAAATAGCATGTCCGAGTGATGCTTTATACCTTAATTTAGTCTTGTTTATCAAATTTATTTTATACATTTTCATGTAATTTGATATAAATGTGAATACATGTACTAACCAACGTGATTAGTCTTTGTTTTGTAGGTTTTAATGAATTTGAGGAACTAATTCATAAGTTGGTGAAGTAGAGGAATGGAGTCGGGAGCAATTGGCGAAAGTCGGCAAGGAGCATGCCATGGAAAGTTTGTCGTGTTTAGAGGCTCGAAAGGCCCTGAGCATGCAATTCTGATTATGTGAGACAATAATTGATAGTTTCATACCTAATCCATTGCAATTCGTAATAGCGCATGATTATCTGATTTTTTAACTCTATGTTGCTCCTGGAGTGAATTCAGAATTTGTCGTTGACCAAAATTAGACTTAATTAAACCTTCTCGAAAATTTCTATAATCAACATTTTCGATGTTTAATATCACACTTGGAATAGATAGTTAGAGGAATGGGTCCAGTCCCTGTGGGTTCAACATTCCGGTTCTTAAAAAGAGCCACTATATAACTTGCACGACCCGTACACTTGCGGGGTCACTAAGTTTTTGGCGCCGTTGCCAGGGACTTAGCGAATTGATAATTTATCTATTTTTGTGTGATTTGTGAATTTCCTAAAGTGTTGAGAAACTTGATCTTAGTCTGATCATTTGCAGGTGACAGGTTGTCCTACCGAGCTGGCTAAAAATAGAGAGCTTGTGGAACTGTTGCTTGAACCTGAACGTCAAATTCATTTGCGAAGGAGAGTAGCTCTAGAGCAAAAGTTGAAGAGACTTAATGAAAAGGTACAACAAAAACCACCCACTGGACAAGCACAATTGTCATCGGAAGCAATGGCAGCTAGACCAGTTCGCGAAGTGGCAATCCTACTAGCGACGAATGTGACCTCTAGCATCTGGAAACCAGAGCCTGGAGGGAACTTTGAGCTTAACCAGAACATGGTGCAGCTGCTACATTCTAGTGGTCAATTCACTGGGATGGCACATGAGGACCCGCAACAGCACTTACAGAGCTTTCTAGAGATAAGTGACACGTTTGTCCCCACCAACGTGTCCACAGATTATGTCCGACTGACCCTCTTGCCATTTTCATTGTTGGGAGAGGCGAAAAAGTGGTTGAAGGCTGAGCCACCGAACTCCATAACTTCGTGGGATGACTTGGCTAAGAAGTTCCTTATCAGATTCTTTCCTTCAAGCAAAACTGCAAAGCTGAGAAGTGAGATATTGAGTTTCAAGCAGAGGCCTGATGAGAATTTATATTTGGCTTGGGAAAGATTCAAGTCATTGTTGAGAGACTGTCCCCATCACCAGCAATCAAATGAAGTGCTGGCCCATACCTTTGTAGAAAGTCTAGACCCACACACGAAAATATTACTAGACTCTACATCGGGTGGGAAAGCCTTGGAGAAGACGTATTATGAGTTGTACACTTTGTTGAACAGAATTGCTCAAGGAAATCCAGAGTGGCACAGCGAGTCACTGAGAGGGGTAGGAAAGAGATCAGGGTTGACAGAGGTAGATGGTATGAATGCCTTGGCAGCATAGTTAGTTTCGTTCCAGCATCAGATGATGACTCAGTTCAATAAACTGAGTATGAACCAACAACAGGGCCAGGTTAATGCAGTTCAGCAAGCTCCGAGTTGGTGTGAAATTTGTGGTAATAATAGGCACAAGGCAGAATCGTGTGGAGCCAATTCGGAATTGGTCAATTTTGTTGGGAATGTGCAGCGGAGCAATCAGAATTTCGGACACAACTACAACAAGAATTGGCAGAGCCACCCAAATTTTTCTTGGGGTGGAAATCAAAAGTAGAATTATATGCAACCTCAACAACAGCAGTATCAGCAGAATAGGCAGAATGATGGGCAAGTGAGCAGCAACATTGAGGAAACATTGCAGAAAATCATGGAGACCCAGACTCAGTTAGCAGAGAATCAGGCGAGGATGGCAACAGACTTGAGGAATCAGCAAATGGCCACCCGCAATCTTGAAAAATAAGTGGGTCAGATAGCAGCTGCTCAAAACATAAGATCGCAAGGGGGATTATCAAGCTACACAAATCCTGACCCCCAGCAGCTCAATGCCATCAGTCTTAGAAGCGGAAAGAAATTAGCTGATACAGTGCCTAAAGAGCTGAGAAAGGAGGTGCAGCCGAAGTTGGTTAGACTAGGGCCATCCACCAACACGGGAGATAATCAGAGTGCGGGGCAACAAAATGCACAATCTTCAGTGTAGCCAGCACAAAGACCACCACCACCATTCCCTCAGAAATTCAGAAAGAGCAAGGAGGAGGAATGCTTCAAAAAGTTCTTTGAGAGTTTCAAAGAACTTCACATAAATTTGCCTCTTATTGATGTTTTGCAGGGAATGCCCAAGTATGCTAAATACTTGAAAGACGTGATGGCAAACAAAGTTAGGTTGGTGGATGTCCAGACTGTAGCACTGACGGAGGAGAGCAGTCACAGGGTATTGAGCAAGATTCCAAAGAAGCTCAAAGACCCAGGGAGTTTTACCCTCCCCATACAAATTGGTAAAGCTGAGGTGCTATGGGCTTTATGTGATCTAGGGGCAGCAGTTAACCTAATGCCCCTATCCTTATTCAACACCCTGGAGTTGGGAAAACCGAGGCCGACGAGGTTGATGCTGCAGTTGGCTGACAAGTCGCGAGTGACATCCGATGGAATAATAGAGGACCTTCTCATCAAAGTAGGTAAGTTTATTATACCTGCTGATTTTATTGTGCTAGATTTTTAGGTTGATGACCAGGCACCCTTAATCTTGGGACGACCATTCTTGTCCACCGTAGGAGCGGTGATTGATTTGAGAGCAGGGACCCTGAAAATGAGGGTCGAAGATGAAGAAGAACTCTTCTGCGTTTTCCAAGAAATGAACCCATCCGCACACTGCAGAAACCTTTGTCAGGTTAGTGTGTTGTCTGAGGATGAGTGCGGGGTGGAGGATTCCACAGGTGCAGGGCCAAAGGCAGTGACAAGTGTTCAGCCCGGGTCTGTTAAAGGCCTTCAAATTGAGAAGAATTTGGAGGAAGAGAGGAACAGAGTGGAGGCTGTTTCCTCTAAACAGCAAAAGAAAAGGAGATGGTTCTCGAAAGAGAACCCAGGTATGAGGATGTCCTGAAAAGGACAGTCCACGTCGTGCTACGACGTAAAATAAGGCGTTGCTTGGGAGGCAACCCAAGGGTACCTCAGGTACAAATTGTTTAATTTTGATTTTGTGTTGATTTTGTTGTTTTCATTATGTTTGTGTTTTTGGTGGAAAGTTAAGCACAGATGGAAGGGAAGTCTGAGTACCGAGAAGGAGGAAGATAAAAAGCATGGAATAGAAGAAGTGTGGGGTCAAACACCCACCAAGGAGAACTTGAAGAAAAGCATGCTTTTAGCTTGGGATAGAGGCTCAGGGATTATTTCTCGTCCTTTGAATTTTAATTTGATGCTATGAGGACATAGCATGATTTAAGTGTGGGGTGAGAAAAATTTCAAAATTTTTGTGCTTAACAAAATTTTTTTTTGGTGAATGTAATGCTTGTGAGGAATTTGTGAGAAATTTGAAAAATTTGAATTTTTTTTATGAGTAAAGCATGAATTCATCACCCGTTGGTTTTTCTTTTCAGTTCTTTTCCAACAGGGGGTCTTTGAACCGAAGAATAAAAATTTTCTTTGTCTGTATATAATGTTTTAAGTCATAGTTAGGGACTGTTTCTGAAGATGGATGGATGACGACCGTCTTGAGGAAAATTGGTCATTAAGTTTTGGTTTTTGAAACCGCAGCTAGTCGATGCTTGATGTTCTTGTTATGTGCTATAAATGATTGTAAGATGCAAGTATGTCAGTTTTGAAGCATGTAAGAAGTGTATAACTTTGTGTGAGACACTTAGGTTCTTGAATTTGACTCAATATGATTGAATTTTAATTTTGAATTCTTGTGATTAGCTCAGTAAGAGTCTGCTGAATGTGTCTTGATTTGAGCATATGCCATGAGTGTAAGGTTTTTGAGTATTCTGTGCTATTGTGGACTGTCTAGAACTTGCCTGGTGTGTTTATAAAATGAAATGAAGGATGTGAATTGTAGGAGATGATTTAGGCATTTCTCTGAATGAACCCAAATGTTATCCCTCATTTTACCTACCTTGAATACTTAATCATAGTTAGCCCCATTGAGCCTTGAGCCTATTCATTGATAGCTGCAACATAAGCTTAATCCTTTTTCTTTCATTAGCCTTGAATTTGATCCAAAACTCCTAAGCGCTTGAGTGAATAATCTGAAAGAGTAAAGGAGTGAGAAAAATGAAAAAGAAGGAAAAGTGGAGGTTGTAAAAGTTGAGAAAGGTTAAGGGTGCACTGGTGTGAAAATGGCTGATTATTATAAGGATAAATTAATGAAAAGTTACTTATAGAACTCCTTACTAATAAGATAAGAGTGGCAGAAATGGGGAAACAAAAGAGGAAAAAGAAAGCTAAAAGGAGATGAAGGTGAAGTAAGAGCAGGGAAGTCCGTAATGAGGGCGTGATGTATTAAAAGCGCTTAGGGAAGATAGTCACTATTACTGGCCATAATAGTACCTACCCGTCCCTTAGTTACATTACAACCTAAAAAGTCCTACTTGATCTTACATTCATACATCCTCAAATTAGTGGAATAAAACACTAAGGGAAAGCTTATGGGTCATTACAGGATGCATGTGAATTCTTTGTGAGAGTGAGCGTAATTCTATTCATGTACCCACACATGTTGTGATTTAAAAATTTTTTGCGTGTGAAAATGGATAACTCTCTTGCCGTGAGGGCACAGTTGAATGAAGGATATAATTCATGTTGGATTTCTTGATCAGTTGATGCGCATGAGTTTGCTAAGATTGAGAGTTGATTCTTGAGGTTAGGAAGTCTTGGCAGGGTTGTATTACATTTCAATGTTCAAATCGTGCAAGCTCTACTTTTAACTTGCTATCTTAAATAATCATTATAGCCATAGGTTGAACTATTTTGCTAAATTAGCTATGTGTGAGTCTCCATATGCATGAGATGTAAAAGTTTGTTCGAGGACGAACAAGGCTTTAAGTGTGGGGCAGGTGATCTCGGGCAAAAATAGCATGCCCGAGTGATGCTTTATACCTTAATTTAGTCTTGTTTATCTAATTTATTTTATACATTTTCATGTAATTTTATATAAATGTGAATACATGTACTAACCAACGTGATTTGTCTTTGTTTTGTTGGTTTTAATGAATTTGAGGAACTAATTCATAAGTTGGTGAAGTAGAGGAATGGAGTCGGGAGCAATTAGGCGAAAGTCGGCAAGGAGCATGCCATGGCAAGGCTCCAGCGCGCCCGCGCCGTGCCACACTAGGCCAGCTGTGTGACAGAGCAAGGAAAACGCATTGCATGAGCAACGTGTCACGTTGGCAGTGCAGTGACACTCGACAGTTTTGGCATCCAGAGGCAATTTCTAGAGAGCCTCCGCGTTACCTCCGTGTCACGGAGGCAGTGCTCCGCGATACACTCCGTGACATGGAGCCATTCCACGATAGGCTAAATTGTGCACGTTTCTCATTTACTATAATTAGGTCCCTTAGCTCCTAAAACCATTTTGTCACGATTTTATTCTGGAAAACCACCTAGGAGTGAAGGGAGAAGTGGTAGAACTCATCCAAGGTTCGTCAAATTCCCTTCTCTTCTACCAATTCTTGTAAGTATGTCAATTTAGTTGTAGTTTCTTGTAGTTTTAGGAACATGAATGGCTAGAACCCTTCCTCTAGGGTTGAAGCCATGAATTATGATTGTGATTTCATGAAATTATTTTTGAATTAAGTTATTGATTGTTGTTTTGTCTTGCATTCTGGATTATTGGTTGTTTTTATGATTGATCACCATGAAAACATACACGTTAACTTGGGCATTTTCTTGAGAAAGCATTTACCTAGGTCAGAACATGAGAATGTGAGGAGCATGATTGTATCTCACGATATAATTTGTGTTAGGATAGAAATATACCTAATGCCTTGCTTGGTTGATAAAACGGGGTTATTTAGAGACTGCCTTAGGATTATCACATCACCACTCGAAGAAGTAGTTGTGAGACTAAGTTGAGTTAAATGATTAGGTGCACGAGAGTCCCTACTCATTTCCACGTAAACCACATCCACGTAATTAATTGCCTACGAACTAGAAGTAGCATCCTCGCTCACAATGATGCAGTGAGGCTAGTTTGTTGTGTTTAGAGGCTCGAAAGGCCCTGAGCATGCAATTCTGATTATGTGAGACAACAATTGATAGCTTCATACCTAATCCATTGCAATTCGTAATAGCGCATGATTATCTGGTTTTAACTCTATGTTGCTCCTGGAGTGAATTCAGAATTTGTCGTTGACCAAAATTAGACTTAATTAAACCTTCTCAAAAATTTCTATAATCAACATTTTCGGTGTTTAATATCACACTTGGAATAGATAGTTAGAGGAATGGGTCCAGTCCCTATGGGTTCGACATTCCAGTTCTTAAAAAGAGCCACTATATAACTTGCACGACCGTACACTTGTGGGGTCACCAGAGATGCAGGCATGAAGGCCTCTAGTGAGAAATAACAAGAACCAAGAGTTCCACCTCCTTATCCACAGTGGTTGGCCAAGAAGATAAAAGGATGATCAGTTCAGTAAGTTTTTCGACATGTTCAGCAAATTTTCCATAAATATACCATTGGTGGATGCTTTACTTCAAATGGACGGATATGAAATGTTCGTAAAAGAAATGCTAAAGAAAAAGAAGGTTGTAGATGTGAGCACCGGAGAGAGAACACATCATTGTAGTGCTGTGATGACGAGCAACCTTTCCCCAAAAAGGGAGGATCCGGGAGCCTTCACAATCCCTTCCACTATTGGGTTGTGTGTGCTCAAGAAATCCCTTTATGATCTTGGGACGAGTATAAATCTGATGCACCTCATATTCTTGATGCCCCGCAAGTGTACGCGGTCGTACAAGTAATATAGTGGCCCTTTTTAAGAGCCGGATGTCGAACCCGTAGGGACTGGACCAATTCAGCTAATTACTAAGTTCAAGTGTGTTATTAACTTTCGCAAGTGTTGATTAAAGAATTTTTTTGATAAAGTTTAATTAAGTCTAGGGGTGGTCACCGAAATACTCTGAAATCATTCAAGGAGCAACTAGAGTTAAAGCCGGATAATCATGCGATACTACGCTTTATAATGGTTTAAGTATGGAATTATCAGTTGTCATCTCACATAATTAACATTGCATGTTCATGGTCTTTCGAGCCTCTAAACACGAAAAACTAGCCTCACAACTACATCGTTGAGCGGGGATGTGACATTCTAGTTCCTGGGCAATTTAATTACGTTGATGTGGTTTACGGGGTTTATTTTCTTGATTAAGGACTTTCGTACCTCTAATCATTTAACTCAACTTAACTTCACAACTACTTCTTCGAGTGGTGGAGTGAAATTTCTAAATTGATTTCTTATTACTAACCCATTTTATCAACCAAGCAAGGCAAATTAGGTATAATTTCTTATCCTAACCGCGAATTATATCGTAAGATACAAACTTGCTCCCTACATTCTTTCTTCTTGCTTAGGTTTACTTTAAAAAGCTTTTACCTAGGTGTAACGTGCGTGTTTTCATGGTGATCAATCATAAAAACAACCATAATTAAGAATGTAAGACAAAACAACAATCAATAACTTAAAACCAAAACAAATTCACATAGTCACAATCAGATCTTTCGGCCACAACCCTAGAGGAAGGGTTCTAGCCACTCAAGTTCGTATAATTAAAAGAAAACATAATTAAAGTAACATACTTAAAAGAATTTGTAGAAGAGAAGATGAAATTGATGAACCGTAGGTGAGTTCTCCCACTCTCCCTCACTCCTTAGCAGTTTTTTAGAATAATTTTGGGACTAAATGTTTTTAGGAGCTAAGGGACCTATTTATAGTAAATGAGAATTGTACAAAATTATGCCCGACATGAAATAGCTCCGTGGCAGGGAGGTTATCGTGCCAATATGCCTCCGTGACATGGAGGCATCGCGGATGCACACTGGAAAACTCATAAAACCGTCGCCAAGAAGCCCCTTGCCGCGTTGGCAGCGTGGCACACTGCTTGCGCAGCGCGTTAGGGGGCATGTCACGGCCTTTTTCACGTAGCCTGCCTGATGTTGCACGTTGCCAACGCGCAGGTGGGCTGTTTCGCGCATCCTCCTTGCCGACGTTCGTGTTTTTACTTCCGATTCCATGCCTCCACTTCACCAACTCATGGATTAGTTCCTGAAATTCATTTTAAACCTACAAAAACAAGAACTAATCATGTTGGTTAGTGTATATATTCACATTTACATAAAATTACATGAGAATATATATAATTAAGCCGATAAGCAAGACAAAACTAAGTTATAAAGCATCACTTGGGCATGCTATTTTGCCTAAGATCACCTACCCCACACTTAAAGCCTTGTTCGTCCTCGAAAAACCCTTTTATATCTCATGTAAATGGAGACTTGCACATAACTAATTTAGCAAGACAATTCAAGCTACGACTACAATGATTGTTTGAGATAGCAAGTTAAAAATATAGCATGCACGATTTAATCAATGAAATGATATACAACTATGTTACGACTTCCTTGACTCAAGAATCGACTCTCATTCTTAGCAAACTCATGCAAATCAACCGATTAAGAAGTCTGACATGAATGTTATCTTTCATTAAACATGTGCCCTCACAACAAGAGAGTTACCCATTTTTACTCGCAAGTTTTCAAATCACAACATGTATGGGTATATGAATAAAATTTCAGCTCGCTCTCACAAAGAATTCACATGCATCATGTAGTGACCCTTAAGCTAGCCCTTAGTGTTTTACTCCACTAATTTAAGGATGTATGAACGTAAGATCAAGTAGGACTTAATGGGTTGAAATGGAAGCTAAGGGACGGGTAGGTACTATTCTGGCCAGTAATAGTGGCTATCTTCCCAAAGCGCTTTCAATAGCTTCAACCTTCATTAAGGACATCTCTTTTCTTACTTCCTCCTCATTCTTTTCACTCTTGAATTTTCTCTTCTTGTTCCCATTTCTTTAAGCACACTCAACTTATTAGTAAGGAGTACTTAAACAACTTTTGCATTCATTTATTTCTTACTCCCTACCAATACGCAGGCATTTTAAAACAAGTGCACCCTTGACCTTTCTCAACTTTTACCACTGCTACTTTTCCTTCTTTTTCATGCTTCTCACTCCTTCACTCTTTCGGATTTTTTTCCTTTACGCACTTAGGAGTTTTGGATCAAATTCAAGGCTAATGAAAGAAAAAGGATTAAGCTTATGTTGTAGCTATCAAAGAATAGGCTCAAGGCTCAATGGGGCTCACTAGGATTCAACATTCAAGGTAGGTAAAGTAAGGGATAACAATTAGGTTCATTCAAAGAAATGCCTAAATCATCTCCTACAGTCCACATCCTTCATTTCATTTCATATACACACCAGGCAAGTTCTAGACACTCCACAGTAGCATGGAATATTTGAAAAACTTCCACTCACAGCACATGCTCAATTCAAGACACATTCAGCAGACTCTTAACTCAGCTAATCACAAAAATTTAGAATTAAGCTTCAATCACATCTAGTGAAATTCAAGAGCCTAAGTGTCTCAAACAAAGATATACACTTCTTACATGCTTCAACACTAACCACACTTGTATCTTACAATCATGTGTAACACATAACAAGAGCATCAAGCCATCAATTAGCTACGGGTTCAAAAACCAAAACCTATTGACTAATTTTCCTCAAGACGGTCTTCATCCATCCATCGTCGGAAATAGTCTCTAACTATGACTAGAAACATTATATATAGACAAATAAAAAATTTTATTCTTCGGTTCAAAGACCCCCCGTCAGAAAAGAACCGAAAAGAAAAACAAACGGGCGATGAAGTCATGCTTAACTAAAAACAATTTTCCAATATGTATCAAGCACTACATTCACCAAAAATCATTAAGCAAAAAACTTTAATATTTCCCTCACCCCACACTTAAATCATGCTTTGTCCCCAAAGCATCTAATCCAAATTCAAAAGGGTGAGAAATACTTCCTGAGGCCTCTAGGCCTAGCTAACAACATGTTTTTCTTCATATTTGCACAAGTGGGTGTTTGACCCCACACTTTTTCTCTTCCATGCTTGTTAGATTCCTCCTCCGCGGGTACTCAGATTTCTCCTCCATTTGTGTTTAAATATCCACCAAAGACACAAACACGATGAAAATAAACAAAATCAACACAAACAAAAATCACAAATTGTACCTGTGGTACCCTTGGGTTGCCTCCCCAGCAGCGCCTTATTTTACGTCGCAGCAGGACGTATCAAGTTTCACCACTTTTTCCTCCACCTTTAGGATGTGAATCTCACCCCTAATTTCTTCTCTAGTTTCCTCTTATGCTCCAGGGGTGGTGGTGAAAAAATGAAAGGACCAAGCAGTAGATGTCGCCTTTTGCACTTATTGGCCCTTAAGTAAGCGAAGTCATTTTGTCTCTCCGAGTCAGCCAATTTCAGAATATACGGGGCTTGGTCCTCCTCTAGACATTTCTCTATAAGCTTGGAAGACTCTATTCCTAGGTTTTCACCCAAACATAATGTTGAAAAATGCTTCGAGTTGGGTCCAATATATCTCAACTCTGAAACTGCATTGTGCTTCACCTCCTTACTTGTATACACCTTCTCCACATCAACATCTATCTCTCCATTAACGTCAAACGGGGGATATTCTATCTCTTCTTCCATGAATGGATTTTCCATATGTGTGAAACCGTCACGGGGACTCTCAAGAGCTTCTAATTGTTGAGCTTCTTCCAAGAACTCACCCTTTTCTTCTCCTTGTAATCCCTCTTGAGTATTGCATAAAACCGTTACTTGCAAATCAGCGCAAGCTTCAGCCTCAACCATCATCTCCGTGATCTTGGCGCTTATCATTTCTAAAGACTCTCCATTTTCCATAGTCTGAATTCCTAATACTTCCATCTACTCCCTCGTTGCTTTTGTCTGCTCAAGGACCTGTTTCAACATGTTTTTTATTTGAGCTTGGTGTTCCATGTCCTCATTTTCATCATTCCTGTACTCATCAAAAACAACAGCAGGATCACAGTAGGGGCTTGGGGGAGGGGAGTATGCATTCGGACAGCCATGCCAATGGCCATCTTGACCACCACATATATTGCAAGTGTTACAGTTTTGCCACAAGTGGGGTCCTCCACAATTAAAACAAGACTCACCAAAATATGAGTATCCACCATTCAACCCATTTGTGTTCCATGATGTCATGTCAAGAAGGGTATCAGACTAAAAACTAAAAATAAAATAAATTTAAAACTAATAAAGAAAATTTTTTCAACACTTAAGGAAATTTAAAAATCACACAAAAACAGACAAATTCACTAAACTTTGCCGAGTCCCCGGCAACGGCGCCAAAAACTTGATGCCCCGCAAGTATACGCGGTCGTACAAGTAATATAGTGGCCCTTTTTAAGAGTCGGATGTCGAACCCACAGGGACTAGACCAATTCAGCTAATTACCAAGTTCAAGTGTGTTATTAACTTTCGCAAGTGTTGATTAAAGACTTTTTTCGATAAAGTTTAATTAAGTCTAGGGGTGGTCACCGAAATACTCTGAAATCATTCAAGGAGCAACTAGAGTTAAAGCCGTATAATCATGCGACACTATGCTTTGTAATGGTTTAAGTATGGAATTGTCAATTGTCATCTCACATAATTAACATTGCGTGTTCATGGTCTTTCAAGCCTCTAAACATGACCAACTAGCCTCACAACCACATCGTTGAGCAGGGATGTGACATTCTAGTTCGTGGGCAATTTAATTACGTTGTTGTCGTTTACGGGGTTTATGCTCTTGATTAAGGACTTTTGTACCTCTAATAATTTAACTCAACTTAGCTTCACAACTACTTATTCGAGTGGTGGAGTGAAAATTCTAAATTGATTTCTTATTACTAACCCATTTTATAAACCAAGCAAGGCAAATTAGGTATAATTTCTTATCCTAACCGTGAATTATATTGTAAGATACAAACTTGCTCCCTACATTCTTTGTTCTTTCCTAGGTTTACTTTCTTAAGCTATTACCTTGGTGTAACATGTGTGTTTTTATGCTGATCAATCATGAAAACAACCACAATTAAGAATGTAAGACAAAACAACAATCAATAACTTAAAACCAAAACAAATTCACATAGTCACAATCATATCTTGTTGCTTCAACCCCAGAGGAAAGGTTCTAGCCGCTCAAGTTCATATAATTACAAGAAAACATAATTAAAGTAACATACTTATAAGAATTTGTAGAAGATAAGATGAAATTGATGAACCCTAGGTGAGTTCTCCCACTTCTCCCTCATTCCTTGGCAGTTTTTCAGAATAATTTAGGGACTAAATGTTTTTAGGAGCTAAGGGACCTATTTATAGTAAATAAGAATTGTACAAAATTATGCCCAGCATGAAATAGCTCAGTGGCAGGGAGGTTATCGCGCCAATATGCCTCCATGACACGGAGGCATCGCAGATGCACATTGGAAAACTCATAAAACCGTCGCCAGGAAGCCCCTTGCCGCGTTGGCAGCGTGGCACACTGCTTGTGCAGCGTGTTAGGGGGCGTGTCACGGCCCTTGTTGCGTAGCCTGCCTGCCGTGGCACGTTGCCAACGCGCAGGTGGGCTGTTTCGCGCATCCTCCTTGCCAATGTTCGCGTTTTACTTCCGATTCCATGCCTCCTATTCACCAACTCATGGATTAGTTCCTGAAATTCATTTTAAACCTGCAAAAACAAGAACTAATCATGTTGGTTAGTGTATATATTCACATTTACATAAAATTACATGAGAATGTATATAATTATGCCGATAAACAAGACAAAACTAAGTTATAAAGCATCACTTGGGCATACTATTTTGCCCAAGATCAATTCTTCAAGAAGTTGGGGCTCAGGAACACCAAACCTACGACAATGAGATTGTTAATGGTTGATCTCTCTATCAAGAAACCTGTTGATCATGGGCAAAATAGCATGCCCAAGTGATACTTTATAACTTAGTTTTGCCTTGTTTATCATTTTATTTATATACTTTATCATGTGTTTTTAAGTAAATGTGAGCATGTATTAACCCACATGATTAGTCCTTGTTTATCAAGGTAAATAACGCATTTGAGGACTTAATCTATGATTTGGTGAAGTGGAGGAATGATAGCGGGAGCGATACACAAAAGTTGGAACAAAATGAGGGATCACTGAAGGGTGCCGCGATGGGCACCGTGTCACGGAGCCATTGCGGTAGTGTTCTGCCTCCAGGATTTAAATTGGGCGATTTCCAGAGGGCTTCCGCGATACCGCCGTGTCAGGGAGGCAGTGCTCCGCGATACAGTCTGTGTCATGGAGGCAGTGCTCCGCGATACACTCCGTGACACGAAGCCACTCCACTTCAGGCTAAATACTTGCTTTATCTCATTTACTATAAATAGGTCCCTTAGCTCCTAAAAACGAAAAGTCACAATTTATTTCTGAAAAACTGCCAAGGAGTGAGGAAGAAGTGGGAGAACTCACCTAGGGTTCATCAATTTCATCTTCTCTTCTACCAATTCTTGTAAGTATGTTACTTAAATTATGTTTTCTTGTAATTATACAAACATGAGTGGCTAGAACCCTTCCTCTAGGGTTGAAGCCACAAGATATGATTGTGATTTTGCGATTTTGTTTTGGTTTTAAGTTATTGATTGTTTTTTTTTCTTGCATTCTGAATTATGGTTGTTTTTATGACTGATCACCATGAAAACAAGTGGGTTAAGCTTAGGTACATGCTTTAGAAAGATAACCTAGGCAAGAACAAGAGAATGTAGGGACCAAGATTCTATCTCATGATATGATTTGTGGTTAGGATAGTAATATACCTAATACCTTGCTTGGTTGATAAAATGGGAAGATAGAAAGACACCAACTTAGAATTATCACATCACCACTCGTAGAAGTAGTTGTGAAGCTAAGTTCAGTTAAATGCTTAGAGGTACGAAAGTCCCTAATCTAGAGCATAAACCCTGTAAACCACATCCACGTAAATGAATTGCCCACGAACTAGAATGTCACATCCCCGCTCAACGATGTAGTTGTGAGTCTAGTTTGTCGTGTTTAGAAGCTTGAAAGACCATGAACATGCAATTGTAAGTATGTGAGACGAAAATTGATAGTTTCATACTTAAACCATTGTAAATCGCAGTATCGCATGATTATCCGGCTTTAACTCTAGTTGCTCCTTAAATTAATTCAGAGTATTTCGTTGACCATCCCTAGACTTTATTAACTCTATCGAAAAAGTCTATAATCAATACTTGCGGCATTTAATATCACACTTGAACTCGATAGTTAGCTGAATTGGTTCAGTCCCTGTGGGTTCGACATCCGGCTCTTAAAAAAAGGCCCTATATTACTTGTACGACCCGTACACCTGCGGGGCACAACACCTGTGAGTGTTTTGGAGGATGTAGTAGTGAGGGTAGATAAGTTTATTCTACTAGTTGAGTTTGTGGTTTTCAATTTTGATATGGATGTGGAAGTTCCAATCATTTTGGGGAGACCATTGCTAGCCATGGTTAAAGCCTTGGTAGATGTGGAGCTAGCTGAGCTCAAGTTTCGGGTTGGAGGTGAAGAGGTTACCTTTAAGGTGTTCCAATTCGCTAAACCTCATCACGAATGCAAAGTGATTGGAGTGCTGAATGATGAGAATGAGTATGGAGGATTTTATAGGGAGGAGGTTGAGTCGAAGGATGATCTTTCAAAGAACGACTTTTGAATGAGAGACATGTCGTGCGACGACGCTACCTAAGGTGTTTCTTGGGAGGCAACCCAAGTGTTTTCATTTGAATGTTTTAATGAAATTGTTGTTTTTGGTTTTGTAGGAATTAGTAGGTGAGAAGCATTGAGGAGGAGCACAAAACAAGGCATGCACCGTGCTAGACCGGTGAACCGCCACTGCAGATGCGCGAACTGCCACATCCTTAATAGATGGAAGAAGAAACCTGAGAACAAAATGATCAAATCGGTGAGTCACCAGTGGAATGCCAGTTTGCAAATTGCTACTTGACCACCAGCTCAAGTCAGAATACCTGAGAAGTGGGGGCATGAACAGCGATCCACCGACGGAACGCAGAATCCAATCCACAAATCGTCAGTCGATCATCGAATATGAAGTAGAGAACTGGGCACCAATTCAGGTCAATAATGTTCAGGCAGCTAACCGCTGTCTCCAATTGGAAACCACTTATGAAATGCCGGTATAGGTACGTGCCTTGTTTTAAAAAAATTTTTGACCAACCCATTGACTGCTTCGACCCGGAACCCTTTTTAAACCGCCCTAATCAGACACTTTCCCTCTTTATTTATCCAAAATACTTTTTCTCTTCCACTTTTTAACACTTTCCAATACACCTTTCCATCTTTCCAACACTACTTTTTCCCACTCACTTTTTCATATTCCAACACTTTCCTTTTCGCACTCCCTTCTCCATTTAATCACCATTAAACCTCCACCTTTTCCTGAACCAACCCTATTAACCATCTCTCCCAATAAAAACCCCTATAACCCATTTCCTTTATCTCACTCTCACTACCATCCTACTCACTGATAGCAAGTTCCACTCTTCACTATTGTTTAGCTAATTCAAGTGTCCATATCTCTCATCAGCTCTCAAACTTTGTGCCTTAATAAAATGCTCCTAACACTTTAATATTGTTACAAGTAATAGTCTTGGTGCATATGAACTTTGTTGTAGCATGTTTCTCCCATCTTTTTACTGCCTCTTTCCCCCAACATTTCCATTATTGTGCTTATACATGATTAATGTGGTTGATTGATACAATGTGAAATTTGTGTGGTAGTATGGGCCTGATGCTTAAATGGGTGCGGAGAAATTATTTCTCTTTTATAATTGAGTGGGGTGAAGTTTGACTAACCCCAAGGGATGAAAAGGATCCAATTTTCTGAGGATAGAGTGGGTGACACCATTCTTAAGGGTAAATCATCATTTTATTCCTTTTTATTTGGGTAGGCAATGCTTATAGTTGATGTGACTGTTTGTTTTTGGGAGTTTGATGTTGGAGTGCATTTTGAGGCAATGAGGACGACGACCATCAACTACTCGGCGGTTAGGATAGGTGAAACACTAATGAAATGCCGGTTCAAGTAGAAATGGCTCCGAGCCACTATCTCGATGTTGCATCGCATCAGTGCTTCATGGATCATGACCAGCGGCTCACCGATGATTCGCCGGTGGAAACATCCCTGCCCCAGTGTTCTTCTCACTATTGGTGGTTCATCAGCGGTCAAAAAATCACCTCCTATGGTATGCTAGAATTCCGCTGGTGCTGCCAGTTCCGTCATGGTAATGGCTCCTCTTGTTTCTTGTCTATTTGCTAGAGTAGTTGTTGGTTCTTTTAATTTTATCATTAGAAAAAATACAAAAAAAAAATACATTGTAGGTGACACTAACATCGTATTTGCAGAAAATGTCTTCATCCAGGAACCCCAGCAAGGGCAAGGCTCCAACCTCCTCATCCAAAGGAAAAGGAAAAGGAAAGGCATCCACAATGCATACCAACTCTTGGGAAGACATAATGTTCTGTGTGCCCGAAATGAAGGTGCACTACACCATTCGAAAGGTTAGTTCGATCACATTGGAGAAAAAATTTGATTTAGTGGGGTTGCGAGGTGATTTTCCCAACATCACAACGCAGTTCACTGATAGGCAATGGCATGCTTTCACCAATCCTCTCCCAGATTACTATCCTAGATTAGTTCCGGAGTTTTACGCCTCCTACCAGGCTAGGCAGGAGGGCCTGCACCACAAGGGAAAGGTGGATGAATTTCCTTGCCTTCCTTCAGTTATGGTGCGCCGGGTGGAGGTCGACATTACTCTAGAAGCCCTCAATTATCTATTTTGGGAGGATGAGCTTGACACCAGCTCAGAATATATGGCCAGAATTACTAACAAGGAGAATCAATTCTCATGGATAGCTCCTATCATTGCTGCAGACACACCCTTCTAGGCTACTATGGATGGAGAAATTTCTCTGCATGAACTCAAATTTGAGGCCAAGCTGTGGCTAGACTTCATATATGGCCATACCTTCAAAGAACAAGCAACAGTTAATCTTCGAAGCAGCTAACCTTATCGCCTGCATATGAAAGGGATCCACATAAACTTTGGGGAGATTTTGGCTCTACAAATGAAGAGGAAAGGAAGGAAAAGTAGCACTTCCATGCCATATGCTGTGCTCATTTATCAACTTTTCTTGCAGGCCAAACTGTCATTGTTTCCAGATGAGACCCCTAGTCCTGTTTTGGGTGTAATCGCAGTAGATCGCAAAAAGGAAGCAGATGCACCCAAGGTCAAGAAGAAGCAGATGTGGGCCTTTGATTTTCTAGAAGGTTCTTTATCTCATGGTTCTGAGCAATCTCCACGAGCCCCATATTTGAACATGCCTCACCCAAAAGCATCGGGCTAAATCCCCAGTGACATACCTCTTAGAGGAGCATCACCTCCTCCAACATCCTCCCAACTAAGCGGTCTCCACAAGCTTGTGGAAATGACCAACTCTCACGAGAGCCAAATTAAAAAGTTAGCTAAGAGCCTCCTTACTTGCTTAGACCAATAAATAGAGCTGAGGTTATAGTTAAAGCCACTAATAGAAAATAAAAATAACTAGTTATAGTAAGCATGAAGGGGCTAAATTTAATGAAACATGTTCTTTTTATACATATGTTAAAAAAGCACTTACCTAAGTTTCAAATTTTGCAAAATAAAATAGGAGGGTAGACAAAAATCTCAATTTCAATTAAAAGAATAAGGTGAATGAAATGTTTTTGATTCATCTATCATTATAGGAAGACAACACTAACAAAGATAAAGTGCTAGAAATATAAAAGAAATTGATTCATCATCTATAACATCTATCCATCCCGCAATTCCAATCAAGCTATAACTCTTGGGTAAACTGTTAAACTAATAAGAGCTGTATCATCTAACTTCATTTAAAAATGAAACTTTAATTATTATAAATGGTGAAAAAGGAAATCAAGTCCTTGTACGAGAGTCTTACCACATTGTGCATAACGGTAGATGTTTTGGAGGGAGTTGTCACTTCTCTTTGGACTGAAGTAAGGGAGTGGAAAAGTTGGACATCCATGGAGGTGACAGACTTGAGTGCTCTTGATTTCATAATAGCTTGCCCCTTCTACAGTTTGAGGCCCCATTGATGATAAAAGATCTAGGTGAGGATGGGCTTGATGGAGAAGCAGGAACTGGTGCTACTGATGATGTGGATGAAGAGGAGTGACCCACTCAGGGAGTTCCCGGCCCCTTTATTTTCCATGATTACATTGGGGACAATGTAATATTTGAGTTGGAGGTGGGACGAGTTTTTTCCTGAGTGGTCATTTGTGATTTATTTTGTTTATGAACTTATGTACCCTTTTTTAGGCTTTTGTTTTAAATCTTGTAAGGAGTTGTGAACCTTTGTCAGGCTCATTTTAGCAATGTTGATGATTGCCCTTGCCAGGCTATTTATTTTTGAAAAGATTGTGAATGGATAAAATGAATGATCCTTGGATGTTAGTGCTTTTAGATGGGTCTTTATTTTAAATTGCCAAATATTGCATTGTGACCCAAATCTTGTTGTTCACCAATGTCAATAGTAGATAGTTATCAAAATACAAGGGTTTTCTTCATACCATGGTTCTTTCCCAAGGAGAATTTTCTCTTTTTTTTTTCTTTTTATTGTTGAACCGGGTTGACATTTCTCATTGATAGATTGTGAGGTGACTCTCTTGAGAAATGTCATATCTTTCTTTGAGTCTTTTATGGAACTATTTTGAGAGGTACCACCAAAATTTTTTGGATGTGGCATTAAAATTTAAAAATTGGGCATTTGAAATGAGAAATGTAGCACTCTCTTGTCATACATTGTGTATTCCCCGTTTGGCTTGTAAATTTGCATGCTCTAGTGTCTTGAGTCAAAATCTTGTGATGATAATGACTTGTGTGGACCCTTTGGGTGTGATCCCTTGTGTGGTAAGGATCTTTGTGAATCTCATGCATCTCTTCTTTTCTAGAACATTCCCTAAGTGTGACGCAAGGAGAAATCCTAGATATAGCTGCACTTAGAACATGATTTTAGGCTTTCGTTTGACTAGTCACTCTACCTAAAATGACCTCCAAAAATGTCTTCCTTTGCAAGCAAATGTTGAACCTTTTGGATTATTTATTCTTGAAAACTACATTACAAGCGAATGTCCATTTTTGATTCCCTCTCCTTGGAACCCATCCTCCCTAATTGCTAGTGGTGAACGAATGAGAATAAGGGGGGCTTAAAGCCTAAGATATAGAGAGAGATAAGGAAATTAGTGAGAAAGAGGCAAAGAGCTGAGGGTTTTCAAGAAAGGGGGAAATATGAGAAGCCTAAATTTGAGGTAGCACCAAATTGTGAGAAAAAGGAATGAAATGATGAGTTGACAAATCTTAAGGTACCAAAAGATAAAAGAAAAGTGAAATGGTGTTACCTCTTGCTTAGACAAGGCTTACTGTGATAGCCAAAGGAGCTACAAGGAAGGTCTTTGAGAAATCGAAAATGAAAATGGTTGCAAAAGGGGGAATCAGGTGGAGTGATATAAAAAGTTGAATGGGAAGGATAAATTGTTCTCATAAAGGAATTAGGGAGGTTCTAGTCACTAGTTCCAAATAATTATCCTACCATTACTCCTAGCCTTCATCATGATCCGCAAGTCCTAATTGATTTTCAATGTAGTTGCTCTATATTAGTGGCGTTACATGAAGGGCAAGCCTATGGGTCAAGTTGTGTGCATGAAGATTTCTTTTGGGAGAGTGAGTGTGATCATCTTTTTCGATCCCGTATGTGTGTATTTGTTCGTGACGAAAAAAAGGGACTGTCTCTTATAGTGAGTAGCATCACCGCTTTTTGAGGACACACTTGCATTCAGGTAAAGGTGTGATTGAGGCATGAGTAGTGTAAGCTTTAAGGAAAACTTTGAATGTGTAGTGATTATGAATTGAGATGCTACGTATATTTGATTGGATAACTTATGCCCTTGTTTTGCAAAATAAAAGCATTTGCGAATCATGCCTTTGAATTATGGTTGCCTCTTGAAACTATTTCACACTTGTAGGGGAAATTGCTTCTATTTTTTTGAGAGTTGGCTAGTATGTTTGGGTTTTCATAAATTAAGTGATCATTGATGCATAGACTCTTGTGGAGTGGCGTTTCATTCCTTTTTCTGAATTGAAAAAAAATTGCATTACTTGAGTACAAGCAATGGTTCAAGTTTGGGGGTTTGTTGATTTGGTAATTTACCAATTCATTAGGATCTTAAGCACGAGATTTAGCTTTCTTTTTTTCAAGTATTTTTGTTGTATTTTATGCCCTTTTTGCCTTTTTATGTGCGTATCTGATTTGAAGAGAAAGAGAATGAACTGGAGTTAAAAGGATAAATGTTGGTGAAAACCGGCGCTCCACCGGAGGACACCGGCGAAACGCTGATCAATTGCACGCAACCACTAGTTTAGGAGAAAATGCAACTGGCGGCCCGTGGACATCAACCGGTGACTTGCTAGTTCCATCATCGACAGGTGCTGGATATGGGTTAACCAATGATGAAATTAATTGGCAGATCGCGGATGGAAATCGATGAACTGCTGAAGGAATCACTGAAAGGTCCTAGAATGTCACTAGATTGCAAAAGAAAATGAACGGCAGCTCACGGATTGCAACCGGCGAACCGCTGGTTCTGTCGCAGGTGAAAAAATGGCTGAATAGGGGCAATTACATCTAGCACTGAAAAAGAGGAGATTGGTTGCCCTATTTTTGTAAATAGTCTAGAAGAAAGTACTCTGTACAGATCTTTTGAAAACATTCCTTTTTATTTGGAAAAAAAAACTCCGTTGGACAAGAAATTTGAATATTGCTCTCTCCTATTTTCATCTTCTTCTTTAGTGAGGTATAACCATTGTTGCAGACATATTTTGAGTTTGGTTTTGCTTTCTCTTAGTAATGAAATCATTAAGTTTATTAATTAATATGCTCTTTAGTTTCTTGATTATGAGTAGCTAAATCATTAGCTAGAGGTGTGTGATGATAGGTGTTTCATTAGATTGGGTATTGCTAGAGTCATCTTAATATTGCTTAATTAATGTAAATATATAGAATTCTCTTCAAATTATGATTGATTGCCCATAATTGCAAATATGGGTTTGGTTTAATTGCTTGATTTTGGCTTGATAAAGAAGAATTAAGTATGGAGGCAGAATTTTATAGTGGGTATGCATGTGATTGTATGTGGTTGGGCTAGAAATAGCCAAAACCCATATTCATAATTCTAATTAGTGGTTGATGGCTAGATATAACTCATCTACAAACCCGAACTATATTGGGCTAATTGAATTGTGCCTTGAGGTTCTAAAGGACTCGAGAAAAAGGCTCCCAAGTGGTTGAAAAAACATTGGGCGCCATCTCGTCCAAAGTTGTTTACACTTATTCTCAAGAATTTGATGATCTAGAATATCCTCATTTGATTAAAACCCCATCTACACCACACCTCTAGTTGTCACTCATCATTGTCTCTCAATTTTGGTTATTTTGAGAATCCACAGTATTATTGACTTTATTTTTCCCCCAAACCTTTACTACCTCATTCCCCTTGATTAGGTGCGAATTAATTCAAATTTTCTAAATGACGCTTGCCCAAATCATTCAATAGTCTCTATGGGATTCGACCCCGACATCCATCAGGAATATTTATTTTGAGCAACGATCATTTACACTCTTTCGCTAAGAGGGGTTTAGTTTGGATGTTATCATAGATAGACCCAAACCCGATAAATCATTATGGACACTAGGTATTAAGATGAATTTTTATGTTTGGAAAGTATATATGATGTGAATTAAGCTTATAAGGAACCTCTAGCATAGAGTTAAGTTGAGAGCTTTCCTACAGATTGAGTTTTCATGTAAATTCTTATAAGTGTCAATTTTAAATGATCATAACTCCCAATATACAAAGAACTTTTGAGTGATTGAACCTTTCAAATTTAAGCCCTTTGAGTCTTCTTTCAAACACATCCAACCGTTTGTTAATTAGAGTTCGAAGTAAAAAGTGATGGGCATTTTTCTAAGGCACTATCAAGGTAGGCACATTGAGAGGTGCGTAGCACCTGAGACTAAGCTTCAGAGAAAATTTTTTATCAGGTATGGTGCATTGGGGGGGGGGAGTCGCTTTCCCGGTAACAAACTTCAGAAGAAAAAAATTCTTCAAAGTTGTGTTATGGTAGCTGCGGCGTTGCAGAGGCCGAATTCCAAAAGAATCAGGCTGGGGCTGTGGCTAAGGCGGCCTGTCAAGCCCTGTCTTGACCCTATTTCGACATATATCTTATGTTTTAAGTTGGAAATCATTCCTAACATTATCCATACAATAGAAAAATGTCCAGCCTTTATATTCTCCCTAAATTTCATGGTTTTGAAGAGGAACTAAGCTCTCCAAACATCTCCAATCACATGTTCCTCCAAGGTAAAGTCTTCACCTTCATTCCTAAGATTAAACTAACAATTTCCTAACCCTAATCTATGGGTTATAAGGAAATTCTTGATGAAAAATCCTAAGAACCATTGATAATATTTCATCTCTCAAGCTCAAGAACAACCTTTGAGTTTCAATACTTAAAATCTTGAGCACCCCTCTTTGCTCCAAGTTAATTAACTCTCCTGAAACCTTAAAAGAGTGTTCTAATGTTAGGACTCATGGGATGGTGCTAGCAAGAAATGAGTTCATATGATGACTAGGGTTAGTGTTTATGGGACTGTTTTGGTGTTGACGATGGATGTGGTTGTCTTGGTTGGACTCATAATGGTTATACTTTTTCTAATGGGCTATTGAAAGAGGTGGGTGTTAGGAAATCTCACTCATAAGAGGCTTGAATTTCCTATGCCTACTTGGTGTTCGATGAAATTCCTCTACGACTTGGATTTTATTGTTAAGATATTGATTGTAGTTCCTATCCATATAATTATTGCAGATTTATGTGGATTCTAGTTTCGTGTTAATAGTTGTGAGGCCAAGGATAAGATATTTGGGATTTCAACAAGGGTTGCCCTTTCACCCTTGTGTCCTAAAAGTTTTCATAAAATGGTGACATCTCAGTCCTATAGAAAAGTCATGCCTTAGAGTTCTCATTTAATTTTTGAGTTCCCTTATTGCTTCAATCCTCTCAAGTCTCATGTGATTCCTAGTATATGGCATCAATTACATATGATACTTTCATGTCAGATTATCACATGTTTAATTTGAGTTATATGTGCAAATATATCATATCTATATGGTATTGAGTTTAGCATGAATTCATATTTTAGTCTTTATGATTCTATCATGATTTCAGTATATAGATGTTGACAATATAATTAGAATTTTCTGGTTCTTTAGATGCAGAATATGTTCAGATAAAGTAGTTTTTGACTTAGTCTTAAGAACCCTAGTTTTTGAGCTATTAGTAAATTATTAGTAAATTTATAAATTGGGAGTAGTACTTAACACCAAGTTAGATCGGGTTTCTACGAACCCAGGTCCGACAACTATGTGCCACCGTAGGTTATTAACCCAAATAGGCATCAGTTTTAGTGATCACATCAGCCTTACCTTTATACCCTGGCAAGTAATATTGGGTCCTATCGATGAGGCGTATATATCGAACTCAATATTTAGCTCACTTGGTAATATGTCAGTTAATAGACTCTCCCATCATTCAGTATAGTACCGTCTCAGTCATAGTTATAAACTCAATTTTTAGTGCATGTATACGACCCTTAAATCAGTTTTACTTGTACTTTTGTTACATATTTTCAAACTAATATTTCATATCAATATATATATATATGTATCATAGTAAGGCTCATGGTATTTCAATTTAGATATGCTTTTACATACAACTTTTTAGATTATTAGCATGTTTTATCTATCTCAGTGGAATATGTTATATACTCAATACATTCAAAGTACTGACCACATACTTCTTGTGCTATATCATTTTATGATATACATTCATGTACTCAGACTGAGCCTCATAGCTAGGCACATTCCAATTCTTGATCAGTGATCAGTTGGTGAATCCTCATCATTCGAGAGTTGGAGTTATGTTTATGTTACATGTCCTTAACCTTATTTTTTAGTTTCAGACATTTAGAGTTAGTTGGGGACTTGTCCCTGCAATTGATTAGTTAATAGAAGCTTTCAGATAGATAGTCAGTTAGTCTGCCTGCTTTATGTTTTAATGTCTGATTTCATATTTATTTACTTAACTCAGATTATTACATTACTTAGAACTAATTGTTACATAATTTCAATTATCTTTCACTCAGTTTATTTATAAATTTGGATCATAGTAGTGTTATGTCATGCCATGGGTTAGCTTGGGGTCATTTGTGGTTTAAGCACCGTGTTGCGTCCAGGATTTAGACTCGAGTCATCACAAACTTGGGATTATAGCATCACATTTAGGTGTGTCCTAGGGTTTATGAAAGTCACGTCAAATAGAGACTTTTTCATGGGTATGAAGAACGTCACACTTATGAGGAAGAGGCTACAAGGTATTTTAGGAAACATCCCTTCTTTTACTTTCTTATCGTGCAATAGAGTTGTGAAATAAGAAATTCCACAGATTCATGCAAAGTTCCAATTCCATTAACTATGCCTCATCTTCGAGGTGATAGAAACAACAAAGCTTAGATTCCTACTAATGAGGTGCTCTCAGATAGAGCCAACAGAAAATTGAGGGACTGCATAAGGGCTTAATAGGAGTCTATTACTATAGATAAGTATAATGCAACCCAAGAATGCACCTATTCTCATGAATCATGCATTGAGCCTATAGTAGGAAGTGCTCGCAAAATCCCCCATTTTGAAAATTTGATGCAAATGACAGCCTTAGTGAGAGAGTGTTCTCTAATTGTTTGGGTAGTATTGTTAACCTTGAGATGGTGTTATTTGGATTGCGCGAGCCATGAGTGGTAACATGAACCTAGAGCTAGAGATATGAAGCTATAAGTGTGGAAGTCAAAAGTGGAGATGGTGATTGAGGGAAATATGTAGCGATAGTCATGTATCTATAAGCTAAGTAATTGGATGATATATCCCTTAGTGTTGACCAAAGAGTAATAAGTTTTGTGTAGATTCCATGATACTATTTGGTAAACATGACTTAGAGCATATCTGAACTAGAGTATAATATCATGAGGATGATGAGTTGGAAATTACCAACTCATTATGCTCCTAATCATGAGTTTTTACTTAGTTTTCGAGTCATTTATGTGGATATTATGCCCTTTCTCTTGAATTCTTTATAGGTACCTCATATGAGTAAAAAAAGCATGAAATCGAGCAAAACACATGAAATTTGTGAAGAAATTTGATGAGTTAGAATATGAAGGAGAGGAGCGAAAGATAATGGAAAATTTGAGCTCAAAAAGAGGTGAAAGACATGCTTTGAATCTTCTTCATAGTATTTTTAGTAGAATCTTTTCTCCATAGATTTGTAGAGTTGCATAGTACTTTCTTCTTCTTTTTCTTTAACCCATTTTGGGAGAATTCCACCATTGTTTCAAGAGCTTGTGAAGCAAATTTGTGAAGCTAATGTAATTAATGTGAGGGGAATCCTCTTGGTATCTTCTCTCTATCTTTAAATATGATTTACTAATTTGCTAGTTAGAATTATATTCATGGTGGGTTTGTTAATTTGATTGGGGTTTTGATAAATTGCTCTTGGATTCTTATTGAATTATAGATGGGTATTGCTAGATTCATCTTCATATTGTTCAATTAAGTGTAAATCTATTAGGTTCTCTTCAATCTATTAATGAAGATCCATTGATTATGATATGGGTCTATCTATTCTTGCTTGATTATTACTTAAGAGAGAATAATTAAGTATTGGAAGAGAATATAGTAGTGGGCATGGATAAGAGATTCTGAAATTAGGCTAGAAATAGCTGAAATTGCTTTCTCATTCCTTATTGGCAGCTAATAGCTAGGGATAGTGCAGTTGCTAAGCCAAATCAAATCGGGTTTAGCTAAGTTGTGGCTAGAGTTTTGATAAAGCTCTAGCAAGAGGTAGTTAATAGGCTGAGAAGCTGAGATTACCCACTTCTCGAGATTATTTACACTCGCTGAACTTGTGATAGAATATACGGCAAGTCAATTCCTAATTTAATTGTGATCCCATCTATAGGATGCCCCTAGCTTCTCACTTGTGATTTCTTCAATTGGAATCCCCCCTCCCCAATTAGTCTTAGTTTAGAATTAGATAGTTATTTTCTCTTTTAATTTCCCCCCCAATTTTACTTTTCAAATGTTGAACAATTATGCGCTCTAGTTTGAATTAATTCATAACTCTTGAATTATCGACTCAATTCTGTTTGGGATTTGACCCTGACATTTGTTGGGAATATTTGTTTTGATACAACGACCATTTTACGCTCTTTCGTCTAAGAGGAGTGTATTTTGGACGTTATAAAAAATGGCACCGTTGTCGGGGAATTGAGTTGTGATAAGACGTTAGTTATTTATTGATTTAAACTAGTTTTGCATTTTGATTTGCTTTTATTTTTGTTTTTGTTTTTGTTTGTTTGTAGTTGAACTATGGCATCATGGAATGAAAGGAGGTTTGTTGGTGGAAACCTTCATTATGATGACCCATGTCCCTATTGTGGAGGACCGCACTATAAGCAAGAGTGCAAATATGTCCCTAGAAGGGAGATTAGTGCACCTTCTCCTTCCTATGATGGGTATGGATGCACATTATATGGTAGTCATTGGAGAAACTGGAATGGATGCCCAAATGGGGTCACTTCTCGCTATAGTTACTATGATAGAAGTTGTGCTCCTAAGCTTGAAAGAAATGAAGCCATGGCAAGTGAAGGAAGGAGAAATACACGTGGGCGCATAGAAGCCATGCTCCAAGCCTTTTTGGAGCGGGAGTCTAAATGCAGAAAAGAATGCCAACCCCTCTATGCCCATGGAAGCATCAAATCCTCAGGAAGAGAGCGGTAAATCTCTAAAAGAAAAAGCAGAGGAGAGATTGAGGAGCATAACAAGAAGAACTGAATAATGGGGCATAGTTCATCTTGACTCATGGGAGGAAGCTCAAAATGATGATGAAGAAGGAGTCAAGGTCGAGTGTTTAAGAAGTCATAGAGGTGTGCCAACCGACCAACATTGTGAAAATGCAAGATGCCAAGGTTGAAGAAGTGACACTAGAGTCTCCAAATGTCATCGAACAAATCATGCTCAAGGACTCTAGTGCACTTGAAGAGGAGGATGTCAAGCAAGAAGCATGCTTGAAAGGGGAGAGACTTAGACCTCCCTCTTATCATGTTTCAACATTGAACCTGGTTGACAAAATGGAGAATGAGGAGACCAAGGCAATGGAGGAAGTTGAGGAGGAAGATCAAGGTGGCCTCATCTTAGAGTATGTCATGCCAACAAGGCCAAAGCACCTTCCTCCTTTAAGGGCCAAGAAAGACAAGATGCAATATCCATTACTTGGTCCCTTTATGCTTACACCACCACCCCTCAAGCGGAGTAGAATGGACAAGAAACTAGGGGTGTGATTCAAATGCTCAAAATGGAGAGAAAAGTGGTTAAAATTGAAGTCGTCGAGCCACGACGTTAACTAAGGCGCTTCTTGGGAGGCAACCCAAGTTCTTTTACATTTTGTTTTATCTTTCTTTTATTTTTGTTTTTGCTTTACGTTTGTGTTGACTTTGATTTTACAGGGTTGGAACAGGTATGGAACATTGCAAACGGTGAGAGAATAAAATGAAAAAGGAGAGCATGGGAAATTCATATAAAATGGATGCCTCCATCGTATCAGGGAGTTCTCTTACCAATTCATTTCTCATTTTGTTTTGCCTTAGGAATCGAGGACAATGCATTGTTTTTGTCAGGGATGAAGTCTAAGTAGCCCACTTGTAAGTGGTATACGATATGGCCCTATGATAGATTGGGTGACATCATTCTTAAGGGAAAATCGTCACCACTTGCGAGTTTGTATCACCTTTTTATAGAGTAGTCTTTGGATAAAATCCAAGGGTTTTTTTCTACTAAAGTTCTTTCTCAAGGAGAGATTTCTTTGTCTTTTCTTTTTATTGTCGAACCAGTTTGGCATTTCCCGATGATAGATTGAGCGGCAACTTTCTTAAGGGAAAATGTCAAGTCTAGAGTCTTGTAGAGTCTTTTGTGCACGTGTTTGATGAGGTACCACCAACATTTCTTGTTTGTCATTTTGCATGAATTTTGAAAATAAAAGAGGGGTATCTAAATGTGAAAATTAGAATTCTATTATCATGAATTATACATTCCTTTCTTGTCTTGTTGATTCATAACTAGCTCGTTAAAATTCATCCTCTTAATATGACAAAGAAAGTGTGTGAACTCCTTGGATTGTGATGCCTTGTGTGTTGAGGTTTTTGGCTTAATTCTTGAGTATGCATGATTGTATAGAATTTGTCCTAAGTGTGATTCAAAGAGAAATGATAGATTTGGCTGCACTTAGAACATGATCTTAGGCCTTCTTTTGTTAGTCACTTCACCCAAATGACCTCCTTGAACATTAATCTTTGATAGCCAACATTTGAGCCTTTGACCCTTTCTTTGGAAACCGCATTATAAGCCTAATAACCATTTTTAATTCTTTTCTTTGGCACCCATCCTTCCTAATTGCTAGTGATAAAATAACAAAAAAATGGGGCTTGAAGCCCATGAAATGGGGAGCGATAAGGAAACGAATGTGAGATGAGGCAAAAACCTATGTTTGGGGTTTTGCAAGAGTAGGGGAAAAAATGAGAGCTTCAATGTGTGGTAGCACCAAAATTGTGATGAGATGAATGAATCGATGGGTTGAAAGACCTCAAATCATCAAAAGAGAAAGAATAGTAAAAAGGTGCTATCTCTTGCATATATAAGGCTAAATGTGAAATTCATGGGTGTTATAAGGGTGGCTTGTGTTACACAAAAGAAAAAGATGATGAAATAGGAGAAATAAGGTGGTATAATTGAAAAAAGTTGAGGGGATGTTAAAAATGTTCACAAAAGACATTAGGGAGGTTCTAGTCACTAAAGCTGAATATTTGTCTTACCCATACCCCTAGCCTTCATTATGACCCGCAAGTTCTAATTGATTTTGAGTGTAGCAACACTACATTAGTGGCGATATACATGAAAGGCAAGCCTATGGGTCAATTTGCATGCACTTGAATTTCTTTGTAAGAGTGAGCGCATTTGTGTTATCTTATAATCCTATTGTGTGAAATGCTAAAAAAATGTGTGTGGAGTTCTCTCTTCTTGTGAGGGCATCACTTTCTTCGAGTACATGCTTAAAATTATTTTCAAAGAGAGGTATGATTAAGGCAAGCTTTGAATGTGAATTGTTAATGACTTTGGATGCTCTGTGAACTTGTTTTGAGGAACTATGCCCCTTGTTTGAATGAAATGAATGCATGCTAGATATGTTTAATGATTGCGATTACCTATTAAAGCTTGTGCAACATGGTTTAAGTCTTTTCTGTTTTTCTTTAGTTGGTGTATAATATTTGGGGTTGTCTTGTGGATTGATGATTTTGTGTACAACTACCAGAGTGCCCTAAGCTTTAGCAATATCCTCTTGTGCAAGAATATCTTGATTGGCCATTGATGCAAAAACTCATGTATGGCATGTTGTTCATTTACTCAACTGTAAAGAATTGCATTACTTGAGGACAAGCAATGGTTCAAGTTTGGGGGTTTGATGAGTTGAAAATTTACCAACTCATTAGGCTCCTAATCATGAGCTTTTGCTTAATTTTCGAGTCATTTATGTGGATTTTACGCCCTTTCTCTTGAATTCTTTATTGGTACCTCATGTGAGTAAAGAAAGCATAAAATCGAGCAAAACACATGTAATTTGAGAAGAAATCTGATGAGTTAGAATATGAAGGAGAGGAGCCAAAGATAATAGAAGATTTGAGCTCAAAAAGAGGTGAAGGACATGCTTTGAATTGGCTAAACGCGGATCCGGAAGGGAAAAATGCGGGTGAAATGCCGAAATTACTGCCCAGACCGGCTAACCAACCAGTTCTTTGCAAGATGGCACCATCTATTCACTGGTGGTTCACTAGTTGGCACCGACTATTCGCAGGTAGGCATCGACTGTTCGCAGGTTGGCACCAACTTTTCGCAGGTGGGCACCAGCTATTCGCAGGTTGGCACCAGTTGTTCGTAGGTGGGCACTAGCTGTTCGCAGGTTGGCACCGGCTATTTGCAGTTTGGCACCGGCTATTCGGACCCAATTTCGTTGATGGAAGGGCAAAAACATCAAGAAAGGTTGCCAAAGCTACTAGAAGCCTCCAAGGGCACTTTTAGAAGGTTGTACACAAGAAAGTACAAATATTTAGATAGCTTTCATTGAATTCCATTCATTCATCAATTTTATCATCTAGATTCCATCTTATTTATAGAATTTTAGTAGAATCTATTCTCCATAGATTTTTAGAGTTGGATAGTACTTTCTTCATCTTTTTCTTTAACCCATTTTGGGAGAATTCCACCATTGTTTCAAGAGCTTGTGAAGCAAATTTGTGAAGCTAATGTGATTAATGTGAGGGGAATCCTCTTGGTATCTTCTCTCTATCTTTAAATATGATTTACTAATTTGCTAGTTAGAAGTATATTCATGGTGGGTTTGTTAATTTGATTGGGGTTTTGATAAATTGCTCTTGGATTCTTATTGAATTATAGATGGGTATTGCTAGATTCATCTTCATATTGTCCAATTAAGTGTAAATCTATTAGGTTCTCTTCAATCTATTAATGAAGATCCATTGATTATGATATGGGTCTATCTATTCTTGCTTGATTATTACTTAAGAGAGAATAATTAAGTATTGGAAGAGAATATAGTAGTGGGCATGGATAAGAGATTCTGAAATTAGGCTAGAAATAGCTGAAATTGCTTTCTCATTCCTTATTGGCAGCTAATAGCTAGGGATAGTGCAGTTGCTAAGCCAAATCAAATCGGGTTGAGCTAAGTTGTGGCTAGACTTTTGATAAAACTCTAGCAAGAGGTAGTAAATAGGCTGAGAAGCTGAGATATACCCACTTTCTAAGATTATTTACACTTGTTGAACTTGTGATAGAATCTAAGGCTAGTCAATTCCCGATTTAATTGTGATCCCATCTATAGAATGCCTCTAGCCTCTCACTTGTTATTTCTTCAATTGGACCCCCCCCCAATTAGTCTTAGTTTAGAATTAGATAGTTATTTTCTCTTTTTATTTACCCCCAATTTTACTCTTCAAAGGTTGAACAATTATGCACTATAGTTTGAATTAGTTCATTACTCTTGAATTATTGACTCAATTCTCTATGGGATTTGACCCTAACATCCGTCCGGAATATTTGTTTTGATACAATAACCATTTATGATCTTTCATCAAAGAGGAGTCTATTTTGGACGTTATCAGAGGACATGTCAATATGTCAGAAAAAACATTAATTATAGGTGATTGGAGGCTAAGTCATTAGGTGAAGTAAAGCCTTGAATGTCAGAATGAAAGATGTACACCAGGGAAGAAGTTAGTTACACTAGATTTTAAGCTCATATAGGGATATGTGTTCCTAGTTTATTAGTCTTGAGTTGAGGAGTGTGAAGAATAAGGGGTATGTACAATACGACGTCCCAAAGAGCCGAAGCTAGAGAATTGTAAAAAAGGTATATGATTTTAAGAATCTTAGTATAACATTTATATTGTATATTGAGTGGTTAAGGGATTGGTTGTATGAAGTTGATAAGGCAGGAAGGGTATGAAACCCTCAGTGATAGCTTCAGACACGAAGGAGAGGTTAGGGGTTACCTAAGAAAGAAACCATAGCTTAAGTTTTAGTACTTACAAGTAGAGTTAGCAAGGAAGTGCTTGCATCCATATATATAGTAACACTCCGACCCTACAAGAGTTAGTGATTATAGCCTAGCCTAGAGAAGATTTCCAAAGTCTTAGAATGATGACCTCGAGCTAAGGGGGAGATGGTAAGGTGAAGAACCAAGTCATGTCTTGAGTCTCCAATTATGAAAAGTTCAGGAGCAGTAACTAGGGAATGTCGATCCATTCCTATTTAGGTTTACCCATGTACTTTAATCAACATGACACTCTACTCATGTCATATGAAATCATGCCATGACCATGTCTAAGGTCCGAGTACTCTATGCCATGCCCATACTCAGATTCTAGAACAAGAAGAAACTACTTCAGACAACAATCCTAGACTTATTCCATGATTACATAAATCTCAGCTTTATGTCATGAAATTCGTTATGTATGTAATCTCACGACACACAGTATGCTCAACTCTATGAACTTAGTACATAGAGTTTTCCTTAACAGTTCAGCAGATCATGTTACCTCATGTATGTGCTCAATTTAGAATTATTGAATGATTCATGCTTATGACTTCCTTATTCTATGCCTTGTGTATGTTCACCCATGACATATGTCACGACCCGAGCATAGGCCCAGATTGACACATGGGAAAAAAAACCCCAAGAGGCTCCAAATCTACCCATTGCATGAACATACGTCTAAATCAAACATAGATCAACGGAAGATCATCATAAATAACATAGCATATGTCTAGAAAAACATAACATCTTAATACATACATAAGTCTAACGCTGAACACAAACTATATTCGAAAAACCTCTATCATGGACGAGTTGATGGGACAAGACCCCAACTAACTTACTATAGTCTGAAAATTGAAATTACAAAATATAACTGATGAGAAAGGCCCTCGAAAGATGAGGAGCCACCAACTAGGGCAGAGGAAAGATAACTCTGGGAATCTGACGAGCGACAGGATTGAGCTTGGATATCGGAGCCTGTATCATGAAACAATACAACATAGAGTATGCGGTCAGTACATGTAATGTACTGAGTATGCAAGGTAAGTAAAACCACTAAGTAAGTAAAATAATAAATCATGCATGATATAAAGCATAATCAAGATAAGATTCTGAGAGTAGGGCTTGCATGCTATTTTCTAAAATCATGATCTGAACATAACTGAACATGATAACTGAAACGAAAGAACCAAAGATGAAAACTGATAATCATGATTAAAACTTAATATTGGGTCAAACCTGCTGAAAACATAATATCATGACCGATGTACATGCATAACTGAAATCATGAGGAACAATGGGAGACTCGTTATATAACCGACATTTCTATGATAGAGCTTACGTGGTCCCGACTATCGCACTCAAGTGGACAGAGCCTTCCAAAGCTTTGCCAAGGCTAAGGATGCTATGATGATATCGATATCAAGCTGAAGGCACATTTAAGACAGGGAAAGCTCACAAGGGAGGTCCAAATAATCTGAACATACCTAGGTTGGCGTGTAGATTATGAGGCATAAGGTTGATATATCATTAGTTACTCGGTGCTGGACACTACTCCCCAAAAAATGCATATGCTCTCCATTGTTTTTCAACGAAGCTGAACCATCGTCTAGAGACGAAGTTGACTCATAACATACATACATAAATCTTGAAATCATAACATGAGGAGCCTTAGCTCAAACCGCACCACAAGCTGAAAATTGTGGGAGTCTAGACTCCAAAACCATGTGGTCCTCTAATTCATGAAATCATTAAACATACTTGTTCATATGGGCTTGCCCAATACTTACACATGCTTAAAATCAACTTGATTCACTTTGAAAACATGAACATAGGCATGGGCATTTCGAAATCATACTTTCTTCATAAATGTCT
Organism: Datura wrightii; assembly: GCA_035772735.1. Taxonomy (NCBI): domain Eukaryota; kingdom Viridiplantae; phylum Streptophyta; class Magnoliopsida; order Solanales; family Solanaceae; genus Datura; species Datura wrightii. Next base: position 133,871,614 of record JASDFA010000001.1, read on the forward strand.
CATCATGGTTGTATACATACTTCAAGATCTCAACATTCATGGACTTTCATGGATAGGCATCATAATTTAGAACACTTGAAAAAACATAATTCATAACTTAAAACATTTTAAAATCTACCTATTAATGCCACGCTCCAAAACAGGGGTAGGGTGAAACTAGCACTCGATTAATGATTGATCAAAAAGCCGTATATATGACATCTGTAACTATAACACTTAGGCCATCCAGACCACTTGTCATAATCAACTAAAGAATAAACTGGACCCATAAGGTCTCAATAATACGGGGTAAACAATTGAAATGCAACCAAGGCAATTAGTGTGCTAAACCAAGCAACAATAAGCCGATGAGGCCACAAATTGAATAACACCATACACACTAAGACCACAAAGCCTCTAAAGATTAAACTGACTGATGGTCGGAATAGGGCTCCAACCTACCCATAACCGCATCTCAAAACTTAAACATAAATAACTAAGCCCTAGCTCCAGGAAGAAAGGAGCATACCAACCATCTGCTGATCTCACGAACTGCTACTCAAATGGACATCCTGACCTCTACCTGCACCTGTGGCACGAACACAGGTCCCCAAGTAAGGGGACGTCAGTATGAATGATATGTACTAGTATGTAAGGATGAAACTGTAACCATGAGATACCAATCTTGTATTAACTAACTAGCACATAAATATATAAAGGATAAATATAACCTGGAACTCTGCAACTTGTAATTGATATCAACTTACTATAACATAACTGAACTCAAGATAACTGAACCAGGAATAAGGAATGGTAACAACCTGGAATCCTGGAAACTGAAACCTGATAATAACTCTATAATGAGATGAAAATGCAATTAAGAAATGCACAAGAAAGAAACTATAACTGTAATGCCAGCCACCAGCCAACCGTAAATCCATATATAAAATTCGTCCAGCCGGTGTACCACACTGGGGTAAAATAAAAATATCTCCAGCCGATGTACCACAGCGGGGTAAAATAAAAATATCTCCAGTCGGTGTACCACATTGGGGTAAAAAAAAATATCTCCAACCGGTGGACCACATCGGGGTAAAATAAAAATATCTCCAGCGAGGTACCACACCGAGGTAAAATAAAAATATCTCCAGCTGGTGTGCCATATCGGGGTAAAATAAAAATATCTCCATCCGGTGTGCAATACCGGGGTAAAATAAAAACATCTCTAGCCGGTGTGCAATATCAGGTTCAAATAAAAGCATCTCCAGCCGGTGTGTAATACCGGGGTAAAGTAAAAACATCTCCAGCCGGTGTGCTATACCGGGGTAAAAATAAAAATATTCTCAATCATAATCATTAATGGAGCCGATAAAGCTTATACTGAGTCAATTTAACACATGTAGTATTGAAATGACAAATGCTTAATCTGTGGTCGTAATCGGTCTCTTTTGTAACATATAAATACAAGTGAGCACATATATCATGTAAAATTAGAAATGTGCACATATATCACGTAAAGCTATCAAATTACATACGAACATGTCAACTCAGTGACTCGACGGACCTTCAGGAGGTTTAGCCAACATAAGAATTTTAGAAGACTTACAAGCAATGACCTATAGATAGTCTTACCAATTTAACGTATCGCTTGAGTAGAAGCACATAGATTCCCATTTCTATACAATCCTTTGACATATGGGAACTACATATATATACTGCCCACAGGGTTGTTCCTTTACATGTATCAACAAATATACATTGGAACTTCATTGCCAAACCTATCACGTCGATGAGCACATGCAGTTCTCAATTCATTTGCCTTATTTGCAGGAAAACATGGGACTTATAACTTGAAGCTTGGAGTTATTGTCATAACGCTTAAAATATACATTGAGCTGAGAGTTGAATTACAGACATACAACGTATGAGACTTCTGTACAACGTATTTAGATAACTGAGTGACCTCCAGGTGACTTCCTGGGATTAGAAGTTCTAAGCTTAACTAGTCATTTTCATAGTTTGTGCTTATACTTACTTAGATATTAGGAACATTGGTACATGGGAGAATCACTCTTTTAAATTTAGGGAATTCAAATGATAAGTCAACAAGAGCTAAACATATAGATGCATCACTTAAATATAACTGAAAAAATTTCAACTGTATGTTATAATATGAAAATCATATACATTAAGACTTCTTACTGGAAAGACATATAAAGACTTAAGTTCTTAGGCTAGTACGCAATTTCAAATACTTGATCGAGACATTAGCATGATTCTCGGAATATGATCTCTTGAAAACTTCTTAGATTAGCATAACACCCTTCAACATAACTTAGGGACTAGAAGACATTAATTAAGAATCTGAGATTTGGATTTGTTCAACTTGAAAATTCATAAGCAACTCTCCAAGTGCTATCTTATAGGCAAATAAAGACTTATAACCATAATTCGGACGACGTTGGATTGACTTTCACAACTTTGTAATTAATGGAGGAGCTTATGAAGGCTTGCATCATTATAAATGGATTAGAAGCTCCTAGGATCACCCTTTTCGGTCACAGAAGACAATTTCAACACTTAGAATCGATAATTAACATAAACATTTAGGGGTATAGCAGAGAGCTTTTCTTTAACTTAAGTTACTATTTTATAAACGTTCAACTCTAACTGATTTATACAAGGTCATCACCTAATACTCATTATATCATTACCACATAATGTATTTATGTCACTTATTTAAGTTAATGCCTTGTCGACTCTCAGGAGGTTCAGATAGCACAAGAGTTACAGTAAATTTATGGCGGCACTCTAAAGACAATTCTTGTTACCCTAGCGTGTAACTTGAACGTAGGAATAAGCGTAAATATATACTTATTTTTGTATAACCTTCTAAAATTAATAAACTATGTATAACCTTCCCAAAAAGTTGGTTTCATAGAAATATTAATAATTTACACATTCGAGTTCTATTTTCAAGGTCAACATATCGGTTTGTTCGAAAACTCGTTAACTAGTTAGTTAGACAAAGGGAGAGAAATCAAGGAATCTCCTCTTGGCCTTATATACCTTAGAACATTTTCATAAGAGGGTGGATAACTATTTTAAGGAATTTTCATTTCGTTGTTCTCATTTACCCTTATTTAGCTTAAAATTGTTTTCTAGCGTTAAGTTCGTTTGTGTGTCGTCTTCTTGCCTTTTTACAAATTTCACATAGCAACTAGAATTTTGAACACATTGATATCAAATGCATGAAATATTATAAAGGACCAACTCATGGTGCCCACGCTGAGGGGACTTCAGAATCGATTTACAACTACAATCATAATCTTAAACGATACGCCTTCCACTTCACATACGTTCACGGCAAGCATATTTAACTCTTCAAGCCTTATATGAAGTATTTATAATACTTTGGGCAGAATATTGTATGCCTCAATAGAAACACAAAACATAGGAACATTGGCCCGATCAACAACAAGATTTCGTGCTTGGAAAATAAGAATAGGGATGCCTTTACATACCTCACTTCGTCACGTCTTTTTAGCCAATTTCTTCCGCTTGCTAGAAACTCCGACACCTTCAACTTCCATACTTACACTACATGGAATGATTACTTTTTATTCCAAGTTCCCAGTCACAATTCATGTCCCAAAACGTAAAACCAAACAGCCACATCATAATATAATTTTCAGCAATCCTACATACCTTAGGCGTCTTAAACTTGAGGAAATTCAAGAGAGTTTCGCTTACGTGATTTTGGTGTTTAACCTCCCCAAAGGTGTGGTGTATTCCTTCCATATTTTGGATAAATTCCAGCATCTATACAGCTGTAACAACCTCCCAAAAACGTGCAGAAACCTCAATCAAATATCACATAAAACACATATTGACTTTATGTCATTTCCTTACTTTAGCTTGCGAATTTGAGAGGATAAACCAAGTAGGAACACTTACCTTTCACTTGTGTATAACCCCTGCCCATATGGGGTTCCTCTTCATCTAAATTCCATTCCAAAAATGTAGCAACGATGCTGCGAAACCGCAGCAACAATACACACCCAAGCAACACATAAGTTCCAACTTCACTTCCAACATAACTTGTTAATTCATGATAATTTAAAGAGTAAAAACACACCACCTTTTGTACTCAACTCTCACCAATATGGAGGTAGAACTTCACCTACCTACTGCCAAAAAATGCAGCATCTTGGTATCCAAAAACACAGCAACTCAACGATTAGAAGCTCACGACATAAAAAACCCTTTCCAAGCTTGGACTATAAGGAAATTTGACCTATCGATATAATATATTACCTTGAATTTGTTTTCACCATTGGATAGAGATATTAATTCTGAGAATTTTGAAAAAAAAATGAGGTGAAACGGAATAGAAATGAGCTTTCTAGCTCAAAATTACTTCATATAGGCAGGCTGGGCGGCGCCCGTACGACGTGCCCTCGCACGTGCCTGTTGCCTGCCTGTCTCGGCGCCCGTGCGCATGGGCGCTTTTCCAGCCGACAATGCCGTCTTCAAACGAGCATAACTTTTTACTCCGAACTCCGATTAACGAGCGGTTTTTTTCAATGTAAACTAGACTCAAATATCATTCATTTGATAGGCTATAGGACCTATGAATCATTATATATTTGGATATATGTCCATTTAAATTTGACCCTTATTTACAAACTTCACATACTCTTCACTTTTCCCTTTGCACATGTTTGTCTCCTCACCTACGGACGACATACGACCCACAATTCCCTTAATATGACATATAATCATCAAATAATCATCATAAAAAATACCGGGGTGTAACAACTAATTATAATTCAACAATTTAAAACATGCTCAGATCATACCTATGATTGAGTTAGGAGTTCATACCTTGGGTAGAAACCCCATGGAATCATCAATTATAACATCATGAATTGAGATGGAATTAGGCATGGGCGTGGACTATTGCACCCATTCATAGTGTTACATACCTGAAGAGACCTGATTTTTACACTTCCTTGGTTGCCCAAAGAGAATTGAGGAAGAAATTTGAAGAAACTAGCCTTGATCACCTCTCAAACCTCTAAGCTTGCATGCATGAATTAGGATAGGCTTAGAATGACTTAACCCTTCTTAAAATAGTCCAGTCAGAGCTTAAAACGACGTAGTTTAGGCCTTAGAAACATACGAGTTCTGGAAAAGCCTTAATAAATTCGCAGGGAAAACCATACTGCCAGTCTCAACGAGGGACTGGACGGATCATTGCCAGTGACCACGACTCGTGATCACCAGTCGTCACCTTCACTCCCGAAAAATTTGCTAAGGCTCACCACGAGGGACACCACAACTTGTGGTCTACCCAACGAATCGTGGTGATGACTCGTTACCAACACTGCCTTCTTCCCTTCTTCCTTCAACCATCTTTGACCACGGGTGACCTAACGGATCGTGGGGCTGGCTAAAAGTCGTGGTAACACTTGTGGTCACCCCAAAGATAAAATTTTCAACCAAGTCCCAACCTCTGTCTACAAGTCACTTAACGACTCCTGGGGTTCCTGAAGGGTCACTGGATGACTCGTCCTGTGACTTGGTGCGGAAAAATCCTATTTTTTTCATTTCAACTCCCAGTCTGATCTTAGGGTTTTCGGGGTATTACGATATCTCCCCTTAGGAAAATTCATCCTCGAATGTTGAAAATCATACTGAAAAGTAGGGAAATGTAATTATCATACTGAAATACTGAACATATATGCTGAAAACTGGCAGAGTGACTGACTCCGATTTGAACTACATGGTTGTACTAAATTCTTGAATCACATATACATTCATTTACATAAATGAAACTGGGGTACATGAGCTGAACATGAAACTGAATAGAGTACTAAGGAGGAAACGGATACCTCAAGTTGAAATTGAGCTAGAAAGGAATAAATGTAGGTATATAGCCATCATATATGCTTCGACTTCCCTCGTAGCTCCCTCAACTTGCTGATTCCTCCATACAACTTTAACTGAAGCTAATTCTTTGTTTCTTAGCATACGAAGTTGACGATCTAGTATCTCCACTGGAACCTCTTCATAACTACGGCTGTCTTTCACCCCAACACTGTCCACCGGTACAACTAGAGCTGGATCACCCAAACACTTCTTTAAGAGCAATAAATAGAAAACTAGATGAACTGAAGTTAATTCTGAGGGCAACTCCAACTCATATGCTACCTTAACTACCCGTTTCACAATCCAGTATGGACCAACATAATGGGGACTGAGTTTCCCTTTATTTTCGAACCTCATCACTCCCTTCATGGGAGATATCTTTAGAAACACCCAATCATCGACTTCAAACTCAAGATCCCTTCTCCTCACATCTGCATAGGACTTTTGGCGACTCTAAGCTGTCTTTAACCTATCCCTTATAAGATGAACCTTCTCCATGGCCTCATGGACTGAATCTAGACCTATCAATGTAGCTTCACTGACCTCAAACCAACAAATAGGTGATCTACATCTCCTCCCATTGAGTGCCTCAAACGGAGCCATCTGAATGCTAGACTGGTAGCTGTTGCTATACGCAAACTCAATCAGAGGCAAGTGATTATCATAACTACCCTTGAAGTCAATCACACATGTTCTCAACATGTCCTCGAGATTCTGAATAGTCCACTCCGCTTGTCCATCTGTTTGCAGGTGAAATGATGTGCTAAGCTTGACCTGAGTACCAAATCCCTTTTGAAACAATCTCCAAAACTGGGAGGTAAACTGATTACCTCTATCTGATATGATGGACAATGGCACTCCATGCAACCGAACTAACTCCCAAATGTATAACTTTGCATAATCCTCCACTAAATCGGTAGTTTTGACAGGTAGAAAATGAGCTGCTTTAGTCAACCTATCCACAACCACCCAAATGGAGTCATACTATCGACGAGTGCGAGGAAAACCTGTGATGAAGTCCATATTGATATCCTCCCACTTTCAAGTAGGAATACAAATATCTTGAAGTACACCTCCTGGTCTCTGGTGCTTAACCTTCACTTGTTGACAATTCGAACACCTAGCCACAAACTCCGCTATGTTATTTTTCATGTCATTCCACCAATATACTTCCAATAGGTCATGGTACATCTTGGTGGCACCTGGATGTATGGAATATCTGGAACCATGAGCTTCATGCAACATTCTCTCCCTCAAATCAGCAACATCCGAAACACAGAAATGACCCTAATATCGGAGCGCACCATCTCGCCTTTTGGAGAAGACCTCTAGCTTCTGATTCTAAACAGTTTCCTTCAACTTTACCAAGATAGGATCCTTGTCTTCTTTAGCCTTAACATTGGTCACAAAAGATGATTCTAATCATTCTGAATGACAACACCAGCATCCGTCGGATCAACTAGACGAACTCCCAGCCGTGCAAGACGATGCACATCATTCACTAGCTCGTTCCTTTCCTCGTCTAAATGGGACAAACACTCCATGGAAAGCCTGGTAAGAGCGTCTTCCACCACATTAGCCTTGCCCAGGTGGTAAAGGACACTTATATCATAATCCTTCAACAGCTCCAACCACCTTCTCTAACGTAGATTTAGATCCTTTTAGTTAAACACATATTGTAGGCTTTTCTGATATGTAAACACATCTACATGGACCCCAAACAAATAATGTCTCCAAATCTTCAAGGAAAATACTATCGTCGCTATTTCGAGATCATGAGTCAGATATTTCTTTTCATGAACCTCCAACTTCCTAGAAGCATATGCTATAACCTTACCATGCTTCATCAATACACAATCAAGGACGATCCCTAAAGAATCACAATATACTACAAACCTATCGGTATCGTTGGGTAGGGTTAACACCGGTGCTGAGTTGAGTCGAGTCTTCAACTCTTGGAAGCTCCTCTCACAAGCCTCTAACCATTGAAACTTCACCTTCTTCTAGGTCAGTTTGGTCAACGGTGCTGCAATTGATGAAAACCCCTCAAAAAACCTCTGACAATAACCAGCTAAACCCATGAAACTCCTGATATCCAAAGGATTCACTGGTCTAGGACAATTCTTAACCGTTTCTATCTTTTTACAGTCTACCTGTACACCCTTACTCAACACCACATGACCCAAAAATGCCACTGAGTTCAACCAAAACTCACATTTATTGAATTTAGCATACAATTGGCGATCCTTAATAGTCTGTAGCACCATCCTCATATGAGCGACATGCTCCTCCTTGCTCCGAGAGTATATAAGGATGTTTTCTATGAACACAATCACGAACATATCAAAGTATGGTTTGAAAAACCTATTCATAAAATGCATAAAAGTTGTAGGAGCGTTCATTAGTCCAAAATACAAAACTACAAACTTTTAATGACCATACCGAGTATTGAAGGCTGTCTTCGGGATGTCACTTTCTCAGACCCTAAGCTGATGGTATCGGGATCTGAGATCTATCTTTGAAAAACACTTAGCACCCTGAAGTTGGTCAAACAAATCATCAATCAAGGGGAGAGAATACTTGTTCTTGATGGTAACTTTGTTCAACTGTCGATAATCAATGCATATACGAAGAGAACCATCTTTTTTGCAGACTAAGAGAATTGGTGCACCCCATAGGGATTTGCTAGGTCTGATGAAACCCTTGTCTAAAAGGTCCTTCTCTCCTTCAACTCCTTTAACTCGGCTGGGGCCATTCTGTAAGGAGGAATAGATATAGGTTGTGTATCAGGAAGGAGGTTAATACCAAAATCAATCTCCCGCTCGGGAGGGATTCTCGATAAATCATTTGGAAACACCTCTAGATACTCACACACTATGGGAACTGACTAGATAGTCGAGATCTCAGACGTAGCATCCTTAACCCTAACTAGATGGTACATGAAGCCCCTATAAATCATCTTTCTGGCCTTAAGGTAGGAAATGAAATGACCTACAGGAATAGCTGAACTACCCTTCCACTCTAAACTAGTTCTCCCAAAAATATGAAATCTACTACACGAGTTCTACAATTTATCGGGACATAGCATGCGAATAACCATTCCATGACGAGGATAACATTAAAATAGGTCATGGTTAACTCTAGTAAATCTGCTGAGGTGACTTTATGAAGAACTGTGATAGGGCAATTTCTATACACTATCTACCTATAATTGAATCACCAACTGGAGTAGAGACTGAGAAGGGTTCTGATTCGGGACTGACTCTAAAACTACTAGCAACATAGGGCGTCACAAAAGATAAAGTAGCCCTTGGATATAATAATGTAGAAACATCAAGGTGAAATACTCATAACATACCAATGACTACATCTAGGGAGACCTCCTGTTCCTAACGGGATGCTAGGGTATAAAATCTAATTTGGCGCTATCTGTCACCTTTATTAGTAGATTCCCCCTGCTGAGCTAGGTGTGCTGGTAGAGCAGCTGATCTAGAAGCTGAGCCTCGGCCGCTGTCATGACCTTTCTTGGCTACTGGACAATCTCTAATCATATGTCTGGGCTTCCCTCACCCAAAGCAAGCACCTATACCAGCCAAACACTGCCCTATATGTCTCTGCCCACATCTACTACACTTTGGAGCACTGATCTCTATGGGTTTGCTACTCTGAACTCTCAAGCCTACGCTCGTCCCCTATGTTCGAGCCTAGACCTGGATGGAACATTCATAGCCGAAGGCACTGGGGCTAAAGATCTCTAGTGGAACTTATGAAGGTGCCCACTAAGTCTTCGCTAGGAGAATCTAAAGCTATTAGTCCTGGCCCTCTTGGCCTCTCTCTCCCGCTCACTCATCTGTACCGCCTCCATCTGCTGGGCATACAGGACTATCTGAGAAAAGTCAATATCCTGAAGAAGCATTGCAGTTCGAAAATCCCAGACCAAGTAGTCTACTATCCCATATACAAACCTGCTTAGACGGGCTCACTGATCCACCACCATCTCAGGTGCATACTTGGAAAGACGAGTGAACTCTAAGTCATACTCCTGAACTATCATCTTCCCTTGCTTTCGATTCACAAACTAGCCAGCTTTGATCTCCCTCATCTCCCGAGGGAAGAACCAATCCAGAAAAGCGGTATGAAACACATCCCACTGATAGGACCTGTCCCAACTGCCTTACTATCCTTTCGTTCCTTGGACCAAATGTGCGCAAACCCCTTCAACTGATATGAACTTAAATCGGCACACTCCTCCCTACTTACCCCCATAATCTGGGTGATCTTCAAAACCTCCTCAATGAACTCATGTGGATCCTCGTCCACCTTCGATCCAAGGAACTCAGGAGGGTTCATCCTTAGAAAATCCCTAACTCTTGATGCCGCTGCATTCTCATTCTGAGGGACATGCGCTACCGCCTGCTGATTGTCCTGGGTGTTCAAGGCCTGGGCAAACATTTGGATGGCTGCCCTGAACTCTGTGCGGGCAATCGGCTTGGGTACGTGCTCCTTATACGCTGGTAGGGCCTGCTGGTGCCAGTCTCCATTTCCATGCGTATGGATATTTTCATTTCCGTTTCTCCTTCCATTAACTCCACGAGGAGGCATGATTCTACAAAAGGATATAGCTCGAGTTACAAAGATATAGAGACATTTTATTGCATGACTTAGATCATGAAAGAAGGAAACATTTCCCAAACATTTTGTAGCCTTTTTGTCATAAGTGTGGCACGATTTAGATCCATGAAAAATACTCTACTTAACACGCCATTCGGACACCCTAGGACACTTCAAAACCTAATGCTCTGGTACCAAGTTTGTCATGACCTGAGCATAGGCCCAAATCGAGACATGGGACAAGAAACCCCGAGAGACTCCAAGTCGACTTATGGCATGAACATACATCTAACTCAAACATAGATAAGTGAAAGATCATCATAAATAATATATTGGAAGTCTAAACAAACATAACATCTTAATATATACATGAGTCTAAAGCTAAATACAAACTATGTCCGAAAAGCCTCTAACACTGACGAGTTGATGGGACAAGACCCCAACTAACTCACTATAATCTGAAAATTGAAAATACAAAATATAACTGATGACAAGGGCCCTCGAAAGATGAGGACTCACCAACTGGGCTGAGGAAAGCTAACTCAGGGAATCTGACTAGCGATGAGATTGAGCCTGGATATCGGAGCCTGTATCATGAAACGATACAGCATAGTGTATACAGTCAGTACGTGGAATATACAAAGTATACAAGCTAAGTAAAACCACAAAGTAAGTAAAATCATAAATCATGCATAATATAAAACATAATCAAGATAAGATTCTGAGAGTAGGGCTTGCATGCTATTTTCTGAAATCGTGATCTGAACATAACTGAACGTCATAACTGAATCGAATGACCCAAAGCTGAAATTCATAATCATAAGTAAAATTGAACATTGGGTCAAACCTATTGAAAATATAATATCATGACTGATGTACACGCATAACTGAAATCAGGAGGAACAATGGGAGACTCATCATATAATCGATATTACTATGATAGAGCTTACATGGTCCTAACTATCACACTTAAGTCGGTAGAGCCATCCTAATCTTTGCCAGGGATAACGACGCTACCATGATATCGATATCAAGCTAAAGGCCCCTTGGGGCAGAGGAAGCTTACAAGGGAGGTCCTAAATAATCTAAACATACCTATGTTGGCGCATAGTTCTGAGGCATAAGGTTGATTGACCCTTAGCCTACTTGGTGCTAGACACTACCCCCAAATACATGCATATGCTCTTCATCATTTTTTAAAGAAGCTGAACCATCATCTAGAGACGAGGCTGACTCATAACATACATACATAAATTTTGATATCATAACACGAGGATTCTTGGCTCAAGCCATACCCCAAGATGAAAATAGTGGGAATATAGACTCCTAAACGATGTGGTAAGCTAATTGATGAAATCATAAAACATGCTTGATCATATAGGCTTGCCCAATACTTACACATGCTTGAAATCAACTTGATTCCCTTTGAAAACATGAGCATAGGAACGGACATTTCGAAATAATACTTTCTTCATAAATGTCTCATGATGCATGTACACATACTTCATAGATCTCAACATTCATGGACTTTCAAGGATGGGCATCATAATTTAAAAAACTTGAAAAACATAATTCATAATTTAAAACATTTTAAAATCTTCCCATTAATTATAATTCATTATTTAATACATGCTTAGATCATACCCATGATTGAAACTTAGGAAATTCATACATTGGGTAGAAACCCCATGGAATCATCAATTAGAACATCATGAATTAACAGGGAATTGGGCATGGGTGTGGACTATTGCGCCCATTCATATCCTTACATACCTGAAGAGACCTAATTTTCACACTTCCTTGATTTCCCAAAGAGAATTGAGGAAGAACTTTGAAGAAACTAGCCTTGATCACCTCTCAAACCTCTAAGCTTGCATGCATGAATTAGGATAGGCTTAGAATGACTTATTCTTTCTTAAAACACTCCATTCTGAGCTTAAAACAACATAGTTTAGGCCTTAGGAACATAGAAATTACAGAAAAGCCCTTAATAAATTTGCAGAAAAAAACATACTGCCAGTCCCAACGAGGGACTGGATGGAACGTTGCCGGTGACCATAACCCGTGGTCACCAGTCGTCACCTTCATTGCCAAAAATCCGCTGAGGATCACCATGAGGGACACCACTACTCGTGTTGTACCCGACGAATCATGGTGACGAACCATTGCCAAAACTGCCTACTTCCCTTCTTCCTTCAACCATCTTTGACCACGGGCGACCTAACAGATCGTGGGGCTGACCACGACTCATGGTCACACCCGTGGTCACCCCAAACTTAAAATTTTCAACCAAGTCCCAGCCTCTCCCCATGAGTCACTTAACGACTCATGGGGTTCCTCACGAATCACTGGACGACTCATCCTATAACCTAGTGCAGAAAAATTATGTTTTCTTCGTTTCAACTCCCAAGTCTGATCTTAGGGATTTTAGGGTATTACAACATAAATGATGTTACAATTTTTACGTTAGTAATAACTCTCTATTCATTCCTTAAGTTCCTAATATGTAGAATTTCATAAAGTGCACCTATTAGCCATGCCACGTAGATAGAAATTCTTCGATAGTGTAAGCTACAAAGGAGTCATGGGATAATTATAAGTGATAGGGTTGAATGATGTGATTATGTATAGGTGGACCATAGTATGGTGTGACTACTGACTCCTTATAAGAGCTCGAGGTTGGGTAATTTTCATGATAAAAAGAAAAAGTCGTATACTTGAGGGATAAGGAGGCCTTTTAGTGAAGGCCTTTTTAAGGAGTTAGCTTGTAGAGGGGGCTACATGGAAATACAAAATAGATATAATGAAGAATGCCCTCACCTCTTCCTTGGTAGATCAGTTCTAGTATGAAGTAATAGTTTCCTCCTTAGTATTCTGCTCAGTTTCATGCTCGTCAGTTGCTCTCTTGTCTTAGTATGCATGCATGTTTCATGAAATCAGTTCAGCATATGTATCTTAGTACATAGTTAGTCACTCCATTAGTATTTAGTGTATAGCATTTAGTATTGGGGTTACAACTTTTTCCTTATCTTTTCATCCTTATTAGTCTTCATTCGAGGATGAATGATCCTAAGGGGGAGATAATGTAATGCCTCTGACTTTGAGCTAAGTTCAAAGCCATCTACGTATATAGATAGACCTGACCTAAAAAAAACATTATGGAATCTAGGTTTTAAGATCAATATTAAGTTTGGGAAGTACATTGGATGCGAATTAAGGTCATAAGGAACCTCAAGCATAGAGTTAAGATGACAGATTTCCTACCGATTGAGTTTTCATATATGGTCATATTAGGTTCAACTTTAAAAGACCATAATTCCCAATCTAAAAATTATTTTTGAGTGATTCAACCCTTAAAATTGAATTACTTGATGTCTTCTTTCCAATGCATCCAACCGTTTGTTAATCAAAATTTGGAGTAAAATGTTATGGGCATTTTACTTAGACACTGTCAAGGTAGGTTCATTGAGAGGCGCATAGAGCCCGATAGTAAACTTTGGAGAAACTTTTTATCAGCTATGGCACAATGGGAGGCTCCCCGCAACCGGGATGAAAAATCATACAAAAGAAATTCTTCAAAGTGGCACTATGGCAGGGGTAGCGCCCAAGAGGCTGAATTCTATAAGAATCAGCCCTGTCCTGAACCTATTTCTATATATATCTTATGTTTTAAGTTGGAAATCATTCCTAACATTACCCATATGATATCAAAACATCCAGACCTTATATTCTCCCTAAACTTCACGGTTTTGAAGAGGAACTAAGCTCTCCAAACATCTCCAATCACAAGTTCCTACAAGGTAAGTCTTCTCCTTCATTCCTAAGATTAAGCTAACGATTTCCTGACCCTATCATATGCGTTCTAAGAAGATTCTTGATGCAAAACCCCGGACCATTGAGAACATTTCATCTCTCAAACTCAAGTATAACCATTGAGTTCCATGAATTGAAAGCTTGAGCATCCCTCTTTCTTCCAAGGTATGTAACTCTCCTAAAACCTTACATGAGTATTCTAAGTTCAGAACTCATGGTGCAGCGCTAGGAAGCCATGAGTTCATATGATGACCTATGGTTAGGGTTTATGGGATTATTTTGGTGTGGAGGATGGATGTGGTTATCTTGGTTGGGCTCGTAATGCATATTCTATTGCTAAGGGGATGTAGCAAGGGGTAGGTGTTAGCCACCCCACTCATAAGATGCTTGAATTTCCTATGCTTTTTGGGTGTTCGATGAAATGTCTCTACGACTTGGATTTTATCATTAAGCTATTGGTTGTAGATCCTATTGATATAATTATTGCAAATTTACATTATAAAAGGATTCTGGCATTGTGTTGATAGTTGTGAGGACAAGGATAAGGTGTGTGGGATTTCAGCAAGGGTTGCCCTTTCTCCTTTGTGTCCCGAAAGTTTGCAAAAAATGTTGACGTCTCAATCCTACAGGAAAATCACGCCTTAGAGTTCTCCTTCCATTTTTGGGTTCTCAAGTCTCCTATGATTCCTATATGGCATTCATAGTTTTTAGTCACAAATGATACTTTCATGTCAGATTATAGCATGATTCATGTTCAGTTATATGTGTGTATGTATATATATATATATATATATATATATATATATATATATATATATATATATATATATCGTCTCTATATGGTATTTAGTTTAGCATGAATTGATATTTTAGTACTTATGATTCTATCCTGGTTTCAGTACACATATATTGACAACATAATCAGTATTTTTAGGTTCTTTAGACTCTCAGAATACATAAAATAGTTATTGACTTAGTCTTACAAACACTAGTTATTGAGTTATCAGAAAATTATTACTAAATTTATCAATTGGGACTAGTACTTCACATCGAGTAGGATCGGGGATGAGTGCACCCAGCTTCCAAAACTACATGCCATCGTGGGTTATTAACCCTAATGGGCATCAGTTTTAGTGGTCACATCAGCCATGCCTTTATACCCTGGAGAGGTATATATTGGGTCCTATCGATAGGGCATATACATCAAACTAAACATTTAGCTCATGTGGTTATATGTCGGTTAATAGACTCTCCGATCATTTAGTACAATTATAGTCTCAGTCATAGTTATAAACTCAGTTTTTAGTACATGTATATAACCCTTAATTCAGTTTTACTTGTACTTCTATTACGTATTTTCAAACTACTATTTCATATCAATATTTATGTATCTTAGTAAGGGTCATTGTACTTCAATTTAGATATGCATTTTAGTACAACTTTTAGATTATCAACAAGTTTTATCTAGCTTAGTTTCATACCTCATATACTCAGCATATTTAAAGTATTGACCGCATACTTTTATGCTATATCATTTTATGATATAGGTTCAGGTACTCAGATTCAGCTCCACGGCTAGACACATTCGAATTCCTTATCAATGAATAGGTTGTGAGTCCTCATCATTCGAGGGTTAGAGTTATGTTTATGTTACATGTCCTTAGCCTTATTTTTCAGTTTCAGACGTTTAGAGTAAGCTAGGGACTTCGCCCACCAACTCATCAGTTAGTAGAAGCTTTCAGATAGATATTCAGTTAGTATGTCAGCTTTATGTTTTAATGTTAGATTGCATATTTATTTACTTGACTCAAATTATTACATTAATTACAAATAATTGTTGCATAATTTCAATCAGCTTCTACTCAGTTTATTTATAAATTCAGATTATAGTAGTGTTATGACATTCGATGGGTTAGCTTAAAGTCACTTGTGGCTCTAAGAACTGTGTCGCGTTCAGGGTGTAGACTTTGGTCGTGACACTAGCCCCGATCGAGACACGAGACAAGGGACCTCGAGAGACCCCAAGTCAGCCCATGACATAAGTGTCCAACTAACTCATTCAATAAACTGAAGAAATCATGAATATAATCTCAGCGGAAGTCTAATTCAACATCACATCAGAATAACATCCGAAGCTACACATACATAAGTCTGAAAAGCCTCTACTATGGATGAGTCGATGGGATAAGACCCCAACTAACTCAACAATACTAAAACTGGACATGCATAAAGGAATATGATTGCCTAGTCCTCGAAGGATGAGGACTCACCAATTCGAGCAGATACTAACTCCGGAAAGCTGTCTAAGAGCGGGGCTGAAGCTGTGAGCCGGGTCCTATATCATGAAACGATACAACATAGAAAGTATGCGGTCAGTACGTGGAATGTACCGGTATGCAAGGTAAGTAAAACCGCTTAAGTAAAATATATCATTTAAAAAATTTCATAACATATCATAAGCTTTCAAGTTTGAGAAAAAGGGCTACTTGCATTCATTCTGAAATCAAAATCTTATCATGACATGACCGTGCATAGCTTTATAATATCATGACTAACTTGAATGACTCAAAGCTAAAATTTAACATTTAAGATAAAAGCTGAACAATGAGTCAAACCTTGATTTTAGAACATGCAAGCTTAAAGAATAATCATGAGTAATGAATATGAAAATTTCAGTCAAATAGAAAATGGGAGACTTGTCACTTAACCGACATACCACGATAGAGCTTGCATGGTCCCATCTATCACACTCAAGTGGGCAGAGCCGTACAAAACCTTGTCAGGAATAAGGATACTACCATGATATCGATATCAAGCTCATGGGCCATTTGGGCCGGGATAGCTCACAAGGGAGGTCCCAATAATATAATAGTATCAACCTATGTTGGCACGTAGTTCTGGGGCATAGGATTATCGACCCTTAGCCCACTCGGTGCTAGACGCTTCTACCAAAACATGCAATGCACTACATCATGTATAACGAAGCCCAACATCATCTATTGACGAAGCTCAATAATGGATATCATGCATAAACTCAACATCTTATGAACGAAGCTCAACATTGTTATTTGACAAAGCTCAATAATGAAATCATGCATAGAACTGACATCGTATGAAATAAAGCTCAATGATAAAACACACCTCAATTATGAATTTATGCATATGAGATGCTCTATTTCAAACATACCACAAGCTCAATTATAAGTGGGAGTATCTACTCCAAATCATGTGGTAAGCTATATGTAGGATTAATTAACTCAACATACCACAAGCTAATAATATGAAATTTGGGAGACTTTTCTCCAAACAAAGTGGTAAGGTTGTTTCAGGAAAATCATCATTTTAAATCGACATGTGGGCATTGCCCAAAGCTTCACCATACTAGGATCTACTAAGTTTATTTTGAAAGCAATATCATAATCATGGGTAGCTTTAGAAACAAGCTTTTCATCATCAAATCTCATTATCATTATACATCCATCAACATTGTCTTCTTTCATGAACTTTTTATCCATGGGCATTCAATTTCATCATTTAGAAAACACAATTTTTTATTGAAAATAATTTAAAATATACCCAAGCTTCACAATTCATCAATATAAGCATAATCTAATCGCAACCATGTATAAAAATTGAGAATCATGCAATTGGGTAAAAACCTCATAACTTGACCATGAGATTTTCTTATACTATATAGAGATTGGGCATGGGTGTGGAAGAAAACACCCACTCATAACCCTACATACTTGGGAGGGATGATTTTACCACTTCTCTAATTGCCCAAGATGAGATTCCAATGGAAACCTTCAAAACTTGCTCTAAATCCTTTCTTCAAACTCACAAGCTTGCATACACGGAATGAACTAGCTTAGAATAGGTTTTCCCCTCCTTAAACCCACTAAAACGAGCCTTAAACAATGTAGTACAGGTCCTTAGAACTTAGGAATAATGGAAATACCCTTACTGAAAGCGAAGAAAAACTGCCCACTGGACCAAACAACAAACGAACCAACGGGCCGTTAGAGGATACCACAACCCGTGGTATCTATACGTGCTATGCACTGCAGAGATTTTCCTTCGGATCTAAACAAATGGAAAATAGGAAGACTCGTCCTCTGATACAGTGGATCGTTACATCAACTGTTGTTTTCCCTTCACACAATTTGAACCTTCCTACCACGAGCCTCACCACGGTTCGTGGTTGCTTCCAACGAGTTGTGGTTTTGATCCGTCACATACACTGGTAATTCTTGCAACCCAACAACGACTGGTAACAATGAGTTGTTACACCTCAGAACGAGTCATTGGAAGACCCATTGTATGCCATCTGCTGAAGTCCATATCTTACCACGAAATAGTTGAGCTGCAAGCATCCTGAGATTTAACTGCTAGGAAGTTTTAAGCAACTTCTAATTTTTCGTTCCTTGAATTTGACTCTATAGGTAGGTATTGGCGGGGCTTGCGTAATGTAGTTGTAGTTAAGGCTGAAGTAGCACTTCATTTTTTAGAAGATCTACTAAAGTACCAATGGAGAACAGGGCTCCCAAGCCGGGACGTCTAGCAGAATGCTTGGCCTCCTGCGCTGGAAGCGAGACCCGAAGGGTGATCTTATGGTGGTTAGCTTGTAGCACTAAATAATAGGCATTAGGAATTCTGAGCTGAAAGGGGGCAAGCAAATGAAGGGAGGCATTATGGGCCGACTATAAGAAAAGCAATGCTTTGTAGACTCGGTCAAGCTGCTTATAGAATGCCGACGACTATTTTCCACTTAATAAGTGAAGGGGAGAGGGAAGCAAGGCTTACTGAGCTTTATAAGGCCGACCACTACATAAGCCATTGGGGACTCTAAGTGATCACGAGTGAAGACGTGTGGAAGTGAAAGCCCCTGGGATTGTAGAACATAAATCAGCTATAAAGGATGGTCCGTTGTATCCCACAATGGGTCATCACATCACTCATTGTTTCCACTTCCACCAATACTTCTTCTCCAAAAGATTGAATACAACGACCCATGGTTTGATACCATGAATCGTTCCTTGGTCCGTTCTGTGCAAATTTTTCCAATTTTAGCAGTTATCAACTTTTAATTTCCGGGTCTTATTCTTAGGAACCTCCGGGGTATTACATCTGGACAGTCATTTTGTTCAGCTTCATATTGATAAATTCAGCTAGCTTTTCTTCCCTCAACTCCCTGGAAAGGAACCTATCCAAGAAAGCAGTCACAAACTCATCCCATCCAATGGGAACCACACCAACTCCCGTACTCTCCTTCCACTGACAGAACCATATATATGCAACCCCCTTTAGCTGATAGGAGGGTAAGTATGCACTCTCCTCTCCAGTCACCCCCCTAATCTGGGTGATATTCTGCACCTCCTCTACGAACTCGTGTGGCTCCTCATCCACCTTCAATCCAAGAAACACAAATGGGTTCATCTTGTGAAAGTCTTGCACTCTCGCCATTACTGCATTTCCATTATGGGGTACATGGGCCACTACCTGATGGTTGAGCTGAGTGGTCAAATCCTGAGCCAACATCTGAAAAGTTGCCCTAAACCCAACATGAGTAACCTGCTCGGGCAGGGGATCCACTGGAGCTAGTAGGGCTAGTAGATGCCCATCTCAATTGCCATTGCCATGGCTATTTCCATTTCCATTTCTTCTACAATTGACTCAGCATGGAGGCATATTCTGAAAACACGTATAGCACGAGTCAGAGGGATAGAGAGAGGTGTTTCATCACATGACATAGATCAAGAAAGATGAAAAATTTCCTAAAAAGTCAGAGTCTCTTCCCCACAAGTGTGGCGTTCATTAAACCCATGTAAAAGAATCTACTTAACACGACTTTCAGAAACCCTAGGACACACCTAAACCTTTTTTCTGATACCAAATTTGTCATGATTCGAGCTAAGACCTTAGACCGAGAGACGGGATCTAGAATGACGAATGGCTCCAAGCTCACCCATGGTACACATATAGCATGATAAGATCCTTAAAAAGCAGAAATAAAGCATGAATATGACATAGGCAGAAGTCTGCGTATCATAAGGTTAAAAACATAAACACCAATCAACAACCCTGAACTGTCTATACCTGTCTATAAAAGGCACTACCACATCACTGGCCACAATATGGACCATGAAACAACAATGTGTTTTGGTAGGTTCTTATTCAACCTGGTAATTTATAGTACCATGTTGCAGCTCATGTAGCGGCTACTGGTGTAGAAGCGTATATTTTGTGCCTATTTTGTGCATTTTATTAATAAGATGTTATCCCAAAATTCTTCCTTCTAGATTTCATTATTTTAGGCATGGCACACCAGTAAATCACCGGTTACTTTGACTGTTAGCCTAAAAGATGATATAGTGGTACAACTATACATACAATTTTGAATTGCCTCACTCATAATAGTGAAAATTTTAAGAAAATTTCTCTTCTCTGTTGGTGTATACGTGAAGGAATTTTTAGGCTCTTCAAGAACATAAGAAAAAGATGATAGGAACACCCCTTCAAGTTTGATAATTACTCTACCCAAGAACATTTTGTTGTATGGAAGTTCAGATGGAGAAATCTTGATATAATGTTGTTAAGAACTCACAGGACGGTGATAGGAACCCGTGTTTCAATATGTTGTTGTGGTGTTTTGGGTGTAATACTTTGTGTAGGGGCTTGTTTATGTGTTTTCTATGGTTAGGGGCAATATGTTATTCTAAGGATATATGGTGTTGAAATGGGGAAGGAGAGTGTGATGATATACCATAAAAGTTAGGCCAATACATACAATCTTCCTGAAAATTATTTATCTACTATTTTGGTGAATTTGAGTTGGGTTCAAGGGCTAATATTAGCTTCATTATACACCTATATTTTTAGATTAACATGACAAAGGAATATATAAGTCATGCTAGGTGTAATTGTTTAATGAAATAAGGTATGTTAAGGTTTCTCATTTCTATGCCGGCATGAATCTAGAAGTGAAAGTTTTCTTTGTCAAGTTTCCTTTTTTATTGTGATCCCTAATCAGGCTTTAGAAAGTATAAATAAAATCATAAAAATTCAATTCTTATTCAGATCCAATGATTATGTTGAGTTCCAATGAATACCTTTTCAATTCAAATCCAAAGAAGTTAGCTAACAAGAGTCTTAATAACTTATGAAAGCAGCCATAAGAATCAATCTCCTTAATAATACTTTTATGTGTGTCTTAGTGTGCGTCAAGGAGCTATTGTCATATTGAGGAACTATATATATGCATGAGTTAGTGTGCCCCAAGGCCCTAATTCCATATTGTGGCACTATATATATGTGTGTGAGTTAGTGTGCGCCAAGGCACTACTGCCACATTAAGGCTCTATATATGTATAGGTTGTGTGTGTTAGTGTGAACCAAGGCACTACTACTATATTGAGGCCAGTATATACACACACACACACACACACATATATATATATATATATTATTAGAATGCACCAAGGAGCAAAGAGTACTTAGCGTGTGTTATAATGTGAGTTGAGGCGTGTGTTGAGTTTATTTTTAAAACAATAAATGCGATAGAAGCTTAATGAGTCTATCATATTTTAATTTATAGCTTTCATATTATATCTCGTTCTCAGTTACTATTTGCAGCTCACTCAAATAATATTTCTATCATACATACCAGTAGTTTCTTTCATAATAGCATACCCATTTCTTGGGGGACGCTACCTTTTCTTACAAGCCTAGATCGAGATTTAGATAGATCTCTCTAGTACGAGCTGCAAAGTTTTGTAGTTTTTGTAAGTTCCAATTCTTCCTAGAGCTAAAACGTTATAGGTCCAGCTTTACTTTTGAGTATGGGTATAGCAGATGGGTAGGTTGGGACCCTATGTAGACTATCTGTTAGTCATGTTACTCTTAGAGGCTTGTAGACATTTGTGTGTGGTTTGAGCATGTCGTGTATGGCCTTATCAACCTTTTGTTTAGTTATTGTACAATACATTGACTTGTCAGTTTGTTATTCAGTCCCTAAGGTACTTGAATCTTGTTAGTATTATATATGCATTTTTGACATTGTCAGTTTATTCATATGTATCGTATACTTCTGTTATTGGCAGCCTAGTCGACCCAATTGCTATTTGAGTTGTAAGAGATTTAGTGGCTAGCTCAATCAAGTGAGGCACTAGGTGTCAATCACGCCTCCCCAGGTTTGGGGCATGACACCCAGAACCTTTTCCATAATAGAAAAATTCATATGTTGAGTTAATGCATGTTAGTAAAGTAGAAGGAGTCAAACTCACCTCTTTCTAGTTGAAGGATGTAGTTAGCTCATGGTGTGAGCAGTGCGAGATGTCTAGGGGAGAGGACATAGTCCCATCCATCTAGAAGGAATTCATAAAATCATTTTTTGATCACTTTCTTCCTTTACAGTTGAGGGATGACAAGGTTGAGGAGTTCATGCACCTCAAGTAGGGAAATATGAGCATCCGATTTCACGCAGTTGGCCCTATTTTCCGTAGAAATGGTCTCTACTAGGGGGGCCAAGATGCATAGATTCATATTTGCCCTTAGGAAGCACATAGTGTGCAGTGTGCTGCAGCCTTGACCCACAAGGAAACAGACATAGCTAAACTAATGTTCTATGCCCAGTAGATCGAGGACTGGAAGCAGGCAAGTCGATTGGATAGGGAGTGTTACCAGAGAAAGACGGCTAGGTTAACTGGCCAGGATATCAGTCATATGGGGAGCACTAGTCGATCCTTTTTCTGTTAGAGGTCATTTAGAACTTCAACATCTGCCACCAGTACCTTGCCACAGGAATCTCAAAATGATCAGTGAGGGCCAAGGATGGCATCAGGCTCACTGTCACAGGCCAATGTTCCACATAGTGTCCCTTGACTTCTGCCCTGCAGAAGGTATGGGAAGAGGCACCCAAGATAGTGTTCAATAGACATAAGGATATGTTATGGATGCAATCATCGAGGTCACTATCAAAGGGTTTTCTCCAACGCTTGTCAGAGAGTTGAGGGTAATGTAGTCAGCTCCCATAACACCACCCTCATTCTCATAGATCCTCTGTGTTATACTTAGGCCCTGCCAGGCTGAAGTGTCACTAGAAGGGGAGGTCAGAACTGTCTATATGCTCTAGTCGGTCGATATAATTCAGAGGCGTCTCTCGATATTGCTACAAGTATGATCAACATATTCACTCTCAATGTATGTGTGCTTATAGATCTTGGATCCACCTTGTTGTATGTGACATCTTTTATTACCTCAAAGGTTTGGGTTAGAACCTGAACAACTTCATGAATCTTTTTTAGTATCTATTCCTGTTGGGGTGTCAGTGGTTGCAGACCTAATTTATACAAATTATGTAGTTACAGTAATCCATTGGGTTGGAGCCGACCTTATTGAATGAAAAGTCAATTTTGATGTCATCATAGGTATGGTCTGGTTGTCCTTGTGTTGTACTACCTAAAATTATTGCAACAAAGTGATCACATGTCAATTTCCAAATGAACCATGGTTAGAATGGAGGGGCTATGTTGCAGTTCCCAAGGGTAGGTTTATTTCCTACTTTAAGGCAAGGAAGTTGATTTCTAAAGGGTGCCCATATCACCTAGTGAGGGTGAGAGACATTGATGGAGAAATAGTGAATTTCTTGTGAGTACCGGTTATCAGCGAATTTCAAAAGTTATATCTTGATGAGCTACCAAGGATCCCTCCCAAGTAGGAGATTGATTTAGCGATTGATATTATTCCTGGAATGAAGCCTATCTCCATTCCCCTGTACAGGATTGCTCCAGCAGAGTTGAAGGACCAACTAAAGGACCTTTTTGATAAGGGATTTATTAGATCAAGCTCTTTACCTTGGGGTGCACCGGACTTATTTATTCAGAAGAAGGATGGGAGCTTGCAGATGTGTATTAATTACCTTTATTTGAATAAGGCCACTATCAATAAAAAGTACCCATTACCATTAACCAATGATTTGTTTAACTAGCTTCAAGGAGCTAAGTGTTTCCAAGATCGATCTCAGATACGGATATCAGCCATTGAGGGTCAAAGAAGAGGATATCATGAAGACTTCTTTCAAGACTCGATATGGTCATTACGAATTTATTATCATGTCCTTTTGGTGGACAAATGCACCAATAGCCTTTAAGGACCCAATGAATTGAGTATTCAGACCCTAACTTAAATTTTTTGTGATAGTGTTCATTGACAACATATTGTTGTATTTCAGGGATGAGGGTGAGCATGCAAGTCACTTCAAAATTATGTTGCAGACATTTTCAAAGATCATCAGTTTTATGCTATGTTCTCCAAGTGTGAGTTCTAGATAAACTTAGTGGCTTTGTTACACCACATGGTGTTAGGTGAAGGCATCGGGGTAGATCATAAGAAGATTAGAGTAGTGAGGGATTGGCCATGACTTATGACTCCTATAGAGATTCTGAGCTTTTTGGATTTGGTGGGATACTACCAATAGGTTTTTGGAGGGGTTTGCCACTATATCCGTTCCACAGACCATGTTGGCCCAAAAGAAGACTAAGTTTCAGTAGTCAGAGGCTTATGAGAAGAGTTGTCAAGAGTTGAATACCAGATTGAAAATAGTCCCATTGTTTACTTTGCCTGAAGGGATTGAAGGTTCGTAGTATAGTGGGATGCTTCAAGGACCGGAATCGAATGTGTACTAATGCAGAACAATCAGGTGATAGCCTATGCGTCTAGACAACTGAAAGTTCATGAGAAGAACTACTTGATGCATGATCTCAAATTAGCTGCAGTGATTTTTCTTTAATGATATGGTGTCATTACTTGTATGGAGTCAATATGGACATTTAATGGACCACAAGAGTCTTTTATACATCTTGAAGCAGAAGGAGTTGAACCTCAAGCAGTGAAAGTTGCTCGAGTTTCTTAAAGACTATGATATCCACATCTTATATAACATAACAAAAGATAATGTAGTAGCCGATACTCTTAGCCAATGCTCCATGTGGAGTTTGGCCCATGTTGAAGGTAGCCCGAAGGAGTTAGCTAGAGATGTTAACAAGTTACCATCTAAGGGGTTCGTTTGCTAGACTCCAAGGATGGCGATATAGTGGCACTAAACAAGAAGAATCGTCCTTAATAGAAGAAGTGAAGGGAAAGCAGTATAATGACCTCACCTTTATCCAACTGAAGGAGGAAATTCACAAGAATCAGACCATCACTTTTATGTAAGGGGGAGATGACGCCCTACGATACTAAGGTAGGTGGTGTGTTTCGAATATGGATATGCTTCGGGAGATAATTATGGCCAAGGCACATAACCTATGATACTCTATCCACCCAGGCTCTACTACGCTGTACCATAACCTAAATGAGATTTATATTTAGGTTGATATGAAGAAGTGCAAAGCAAATTTTGTGGCCATGCATCCAAATTTCTAGCAGGTAAAAAGAGAGAATCAGATGCTAGTAGAAGTAGCATAGAGTATCAAATTACTAGTGTGGCAATCAGAGATAATCAACATGGATTCTGTGATATGTTTAACTCATTCGTTTCAGAAACATGATTCGATTTGGATGATTGTCGATCGGCTCACTAAGTCAGCATATTTCCTACCAATCAAGATGAGAAATTTAGCAAAGGATTATGCTGAGTTGTACATATGGGAGATTATCAGACTTCATGGACCTTAATATCCATCATTTCAGATAGAGCTGCTCGGTTCAAAGCTTACTTTTGTACGTACTTTTATAGAGGGTTAGGTACTCACACTAATTTGAGTGAAACTTTTCACCAGTAAATAGATAGTTGGCCGAGCGCACTACTCAGATGCTCAAGGATATGTTGAGGACATGTATTTTTTATTTCAAAGCTAGTTGGGATGACCATTTTCCACTTATCGAGTTTGTATACAGTAATATCTACCATGATAACATTAATATGGTCCCCTATGAGGCTTTGTATGGGAAAAGATATAGATCACCTATTGGTTGTTCGAGGTTGGAGAGGCAGAGTTACTTGGACCTGACTTGGTCCACCAGTCTCTTGATAGGTTAAGTTAATTTACAAGAAACTGAGAATTTCTTAAAGCCGTCAGAAGTCCTATACAGATGGACGACATCGAGATTGTAGTTTTTTGTTAATGATTAGGTATTTCTAAAAGTCTTACTTATGAAAGGTGTCATGCAATTCAAAATGGAAGGGTAGCTCCAACCAAGGTATTTTGGTCATTATAGGATTGTTCTAAGAGTTAGATTCATGGCATATGAGTTAGAACTACCATTGGAGTTAGCTTTAGTACATTTGGTTTTCAGCGTATCTATGTTAAGGATGTGCATAGGAGACCCATCTATAGTTGTCTCAATTGAGAACAAAGGTGTCCACGGGGACTTGACTTACGAAGAGGTCCCAGTGGCTATCCTTGATCACCATGTCCGCAAACTGAGAATTAAGGGGGTTGCTTCAGTAAAGGTGTTGTGGAGAAGTGAAAATGATAAAGAGGCTACATAGGAATATGAGAGTGATATGGAAGCAAAGTATCCCCAGCTATTCCTCAAATAGAAGGAAGACACCACATGTACTGATTTTAGCCTTACACAATGTCTTTTGATACTCCATGCTAAATTAGAATCTTGTAATATGAATCCTTGATTCAGGTTATGTTCCTCTATCCTCCATGACTCGTTCCTTTATTTGCTTATCTTCTATAAACTCCTCAAATCCTTCCCCTACGTTTTGATACTATAATTCTGTCAGTGGTGAGAATTTACAAGGGAGTGAGGAAGAGACAATGGGTAAAGCATCATGATGGTAGAGGTGTTCCATTTCAGTAGTTTAGGAGCCAATAAGGTTTGGTATGAGTTTCTTGTGTTTTGCTTAGTGTTTCCCCTTGGGGCCTATTATTATTGATTCTAGTTAGTTGTAGCATGTCTAGAAATTTTGGGATATTACCTCTTACAAATTAAGCTCTGGCGAAATTTTTGTAGGATTTTAGAGTTTACTAGTGTCCTTATTCATCATTTGAGGATGAATGATCCCGAGGGGAGATATTTTCATCACCCGAACAAAGGCCTAAACTGAAACACAGAACCTAGAACCACGAATGGCTCCAAGTCGACCCATGGCACGAATATAGCGGCTAAATAACATACACTAAACCAAAACTAATAAACTAAATGAATAAGCAGAAGTATGAATAACATAAAAATATAGTGTAGAGTGGACACTCGACAAAGCTGAAAGTCCATATAATGTATGATAATCCTCTAAATTGTTTGATGAGCTGAGCGGACAACACATCCAACTAGCTCTCTAAAGTCTAAAACTGAAATAACATAATCAAACAATAAGCTAAAGGTCCTCAAAAGATGATGACTTGATAAAATCCAAAATATACTCTTTATGCAAAGAGTATAAACTGTAGCTGTATCAAAACAAATATCCCGATGGATGCTGGAAACACAATTCAATAATGCGGTGAACTCGAAAAATCCAACACCCGACACTAAAATCACTTGGACTTATGACTTCTAGCTCCAAAACCCAAAAAAAAACCATAGAGCGAACTTGAGAGAGGTTTCATACGAAATATGTTGCTTAAAAATGAATTTTGATGACCAAAAACCGACTAAAGGGGATTAAATAACCTCCACCGCCTTAGTCATTTTTTAAATGTCTGCTTGCGCAGTCTCACGAAAACGCGAATATCTCTCTACTTCGAAGTCGGATTGACAAATGGTTTAATGCGTTGGAAAAAAGACTCATGGCCCTTTAATGTGATAGGTTGTACACCCCCTAACTCCTTATATTTTTGGAGAAAAGCCTCAATATATTTGACCTAAATTTCAAGAAATCTCAAGAAAGAAATTTTGTGATAACTTTTGCTGAATTTCATCTTACAACTTGATCGAAGTTCAATCTTAAATATGATCATAGAGTGACTCAAATGCCTAATAACACTTTATTCATAGCCTATTAAGTACTCTTAGTCTTATCTCAAAGTAAAAATTTATTGCGTAATCTATATAGGGTGTTACATCCTTTCCCCCTTAGACACATTCGTCCTTGAATGTTCGACACCACACACGATTCATGCTTGGAAATTTGATATGAAACAACTAACCTATGAAATTATAGAACAAAGGGTCTGATACGAACAATACCAATAATACCATATATATACCTGACTTGTTTCTTGCGGGAGGCTTTATGACCCGCTGGCTATCCAATGCGAAGATACGTGGATGAGGATAAGCATAATCCGGTGTGGCAGCTTCGCCTCTACCTTGCCCTTGACCCAATTGTGCCCCTGGTCCACTCGACCCTGCTGGTGCAGAAAACCCTACCACAGACCCAGTTAGTTTTGCCGTCACACTCTGTCCTCGAACAGGAAAATACATGAACTTGTGACCCTCACCACCACAAGTAAAACATATAATTGGCTCCCTTCCTACACCTACCTACGTGCTTCCTACCGCATACTCTGCAGAACTGTATTTTCGACCCTCTAGACTATCGTTGTCTTGCCTCCACTAGGGTACCATGAGTAGGTTCTATACCTAATACTGTTGGTGTCGAATATCCAGATGGCTTCCCCAGATACCGTGACTTAGATCCACCCCATGATCCACTCTAGAAGTCTGCAGGCCTCATTCTCTTTTGTTGCTCCCTCTTAGCTCGCTCCCATTCTAGCCGGTTTAAATTTTCATCCTCCAAACTCTGTGCCAATGCCTATATACGTGCTATGCTTGCACCCGTCTACCTAGCAGAAACCCTGCAATGCTGCACATACTCTAGAAGAAACCCATTTACATACTGATGTATCCTGGCACACATGGTGCTAACAAAAGAAGGAGATATTGGGCTAGCGAATCAAGCTGAAGTCCATACTCCAAGACACTCATATTTCCCTAATCTAAGAGTAAAAACCGATCTGCCCTATCATCCCGAACCTTTAAAGGCAGATACAGATCTAGAAATACATCAAAAAAATAAGCCCACTCTACTAGAGGTGCATCTCGACCCCTTGAGCGGTCGCAACATTCACACCACAACACTGCTACCTCACTCATTTTAAACACCGCCAACTCTACATCCTCAATAGGAGTGGCATGCATAACTCGGAAGATGCGATACATGTGATCCACAAAGTCCTATGGGTCCTCATTTACTTGTGTCCCAGAGAACTCTGGTGGATTCAAAGCTATGAAATCTCGAGTCTTGGAACTCCCAGCACGTTCTCGAAACCCTGCACCTAGTTGTGCCCCAACCTTTAGTAGTCCCGCTACTACTCTATCCAGCAACTGTACTACAGATCTCAACTACTGATCTGTCGCAATTGGGGGAGGTGATGCAGCTCTCAGGACCTGCACAGCCCTCGGAAGATCTCTAGCTGGGGGTACTGGTTCTGATGGTGGAGTGATGGCCTCATCCTGGGCCTTAGATGGGTCTGTCTCTATAGGGTGTGCCCTGTCAGTACCCTCACCTACTGCAATATCTAGCCGCTGCCCGACCGCTATCTCTGAGTTACAGGCATCCCTGCACAATTTAACAAACGTAAGACTAGATCTGACTCCTACAACTTCAGACTTAGGGCACGATTTGATTAATAAAAAAGAGTAACCATCCTAAATTCCCTATAGTCTCTTGTCTATAAGTACTCTATGCAGCGCACACATAAACAAAACTCTACTAGACACGACTCATAAACTCCCGAGGACATGAACTGCTCTGCTACCAAGTGTGTCAGACCCCAACTCTAGGAAGCATGAATAACACCTGGTGACACCCCTAATAAGAGCATACACAATGCCCAAATATTAAAAACAAGGCCAAAACTGATGAGGTTTAGCATAAAATAACATACTGACAGTAGTAATCAAGAAAACGTGGCAAGTAGGTATTATGATACTAGGGTTGTCAAGACCACATACAACCAAAAGGCATACACAAGGACTGACATAACCTACTACAACATTTTACAACCAAACAGGTACTATCGATGAGCCTCTAAAGAGTTTAACAAGTTTATACTAATCGGGACAGGGCCCCGACCTACCCAATATGTACACAAAATCACAAAATGGTATCTCCGAACAAGCTGGGCTTACCACACCTTTTTGGAACTCAAATCAACCTTGGGGACCTCGATCAGCCTGGCGGTTAGGACCTATAGGCATGAATGCAGTACCCGACTAGGGCGTCAGTACACAATGTATCGAATATGAGAGGCGAGTATAAGACAAGAGCTTAGAGATAATAGAAAACTGACAAAACATAGAGCAACAACCTAAAAAATATAACCTATCAATCCACGTACTTGGGACATATAGGAAGCTCCAAACAACAATATAACACCAGGAATCAATATAAAGAAAACAAAAGTGAAATATATCATCAATCTAGCCCTGCACAACCATCTCTCGGCCGTGCAGTTAGCAAGGTCAATCCATCTAGGAGAACCAATGCAATCCTAGGAAGGCTCAGACATGTCATACCACTCTAGTATCATTTCTTGGTTTGACACTAAGGAGGACATCATCCTTAACCCCGTAAGTCGATCAACCCTTAGGCTCAACCCCTTAGCCAGAAACACTCTCGTGCGTTGGGTATACACAATACCTAAGGACTCAATTAGAAAATAAAACCATAATAAAAAGCATTCAAAATCAATTTTCACAAGTAAGGACCCTAAACAGCCCCTAATCGACTCACGATGGCGTCAACCGACACAAACTAATTCTAAGGGTTGCATGACATGACGACGTGCCCACTGGCACACAAGTCTAACCCAACCATGTGAAAATATTAACCCACAACACCACAAAACCAGTAGATCAACCCAGGGTATACCTATCACGAATTGAAGGGTTCATTAGACAGCCCACACGCACGACAATAACACTAACACAAGTCTATGGAAATCATGCCCAAAAAGGGAACAAACGGCCTACACATACCTCCAATGTCAATGAACCCAAGCTAGAAAAACCTACACTCCCCAAGTACACCAAGATACTTCCTAAAAGCAGAAAACAAACCACCAACACGCTTCTAGAAGATCCAACAAGATAAACAACACAAAATAAAGTTTACCGACAAGTTCTTCATAAATTCGGCGGTAGGAAATCTAAAATAATATTATACCAAGATAAATAACTCCTTAAGAATCCTAAGAATACTAAGAACCAAAAAAGAAAAAGGACTTAACAACCCAAAACACAAAGCAGCCACCAAACTACCGGAAACACAATTCAACGATGCGATCAACTCGAAGGATCCAAACCCTCAACACCAAAATCACTTGGACTTTAGACTTCTATATCCAAAACCCAAAGAAAACCATGGAGAGAACTTGAGGGAGGTTTCATACAAAATATTTTGCTGTAAAATGAATTTTGATGAGCAACAACTGACCAAAGGGGATTAAATAATCCTCCACCGCCTTAGTTATTTTTGACATGTCTGCTTGTGCAGTCTCACAAAAATGCAAATATCTCTCTACTTCGACGTCGGATTGACGAATGGTTTAATGTGTTGGAAACTAGACTCATAGACCTTTAATTTGATAGGTCGAAAATCCCCTAAATCCTTATATATTGGGAGAAAATACTCTATATATTTGACCTAAATTTCAAGAAATCTAAAGAAAGAAAATTTGCGATAACTTTTGCTGAATTTCATTTTACAACTTGATCAACGTCCAATCTTAAATACGATCATAGAGTGACACAAATACCTCATAACTGTTCCTTCATAGCCTGTTATGTACTCTTAGTCCTATCTCAAAGTACAAATTTATTGCTTAATCTATACGGGGTGTTACAGCACCCTGCTGAGCTGAACATGCTGGTGGAGCTGCTGAACTGATGGCTACATTATGACCTATACCATGGCCCTTTCTAGCTATAGGGCAGTCTCTATGCAGATGTCCAGGCTTACCACACTCAAAACATGCACCAGACCCTACTAGGCCTCCCTGGGGTGCTTTCTGCCACACTTACCGCAAACTATCATGCTGGGCTCCCCTGACCTACTCCCCTGTCCTCTAGAGCCTGATGTCTTTCAACTCCGATCACGCCTAGATCTGGATGGAACACAAGCTGATGATGGTGCTGGGGCTAATGAACTCTAATGGGACTGCTGAGGATGTATGTCACTAGACCTCTACTGGGAAAACCCTAAGCTGCCTGTCCTGGCCCTCTTGGCCTCTCTCTCCCTTTCCTTTATCTGATCCGCCTCTATCTGCTGGGTGCATATAACCAACCGAGAGAAGTCTAGGTCATTGTTCAACATTGCGTTCCTACACTCCTTAACCAGTGAATCTGACACTCCATACCCAAATATGCTCATACAAGCTCTCTGATCTGCAACCATCTCTGAAACACACTTGGACAGCTGGATGACCTCCAAGGCATACTCTTGCAAAGTCATATTGTTCTGCCTCAAGTTAAAGAACTCCACTTCCTTTGTTTCCCTTAACTCCCTCGGGAAACATTTATCTAAGAAGGCAGTCATGAACTCATCGTAGCTCATGGGAACTGCAGCCACTACTCTACCATCTCTCCATTAACGACACCAAATATAAGCAACCCCCTTCAACTGATAGGAGTCTAAGTCTTCACTCTCTTCACCTATCAAACCTCTTCTATATCTCCTCTAGAAACTCATGCAGGTCCTTATCCACTCTTAACCCAAGGAAATCAGGTGGATTCATTATGAGGAAGTCCTGAACTCGAGCCACCGTTGCATTCCCATTCTGAGGGACATAGGTCACCGCCTACTGGTTAACCTTAGCAGTCAAAGCTTGGGCCAATATCTGAAATGTCACTCTAAACTTGACATGAGAGGCCTGCTCAGGAAAGGGACATACTAGTGCTGGCGAGGCTTGTTGGTGCCCATCTTCATGGCCATTTCTATTTTCGTTCATTCTACAATTTACTCGACGTGTAGGCATAATTTTGCAAATACGTAGAGCACGAGTTAGAAGGATGGAGAGGTACTTCATCTCACCAGATGGATCATGAAAGAAGGTAAATTTCCTAAAATGATTTGTAGTATCTCCCCATAAGAGCATGATCTTGGGCAAATTTATATGCCCAAGTGATACTCAAAAGTACCATTTTAGCCTTGTTTATCTATCAATGTGTATACATTCTCATGCAATTGGTAATAAAATGTGAATTTATACTAACCAACATGATTAACATTGTTTTGCAGGTAAAATATAATTTCGGGAAGCTAAAATGCATGTTGGAGGATATCGGGGTTGGACTTGGATGCGAGCAAGGGACAAGACATTGGACAGCATAAAATAAAGGGGCTCCACGATGGAGTCGTGTCACGCTGCCATCGCGGAGGCCTTCTGCCTGGATGGGAATTTTCAGCCCAAATTCAGTGTGGGTTCGCGATAGGTCCGTGGCACGGTGGCCTGGCTCCACGTTGCACGCCGTGCCACGTTGGGCTTTATTTCCTGGACCCCCAGTTCCAGTGAAGGTCCGTAGCGTGTCACGGAGGCAGTGCTCTGCGATGCACTCCGTGACACATTGCTTGTTATTCCGGGAAAAATTCCCACCAGTATAAATAGAACACTTAGGTTCATTTTTCAATATTCTGACTTGGTGGAGCAAGAACGTGGGTTACAAGCAGTTGAGGGGACGAAAATATCAGGGTTTTTCTCTCTTTCCTTCTTCTTGAATTCAATTGCCTGTATGTTTAACACTCATTTAACGATGTTTAATCCACAAATGAGTGGCTAAATCCTCTTCTTGCTGAGGTTATGAACAATTGTAGTGAAATGGATTGTTGATCATAGTGGTTTTTCATCTTTTCTTCCATGTTGTTCTATTAATTCTTGTTCTTACTGCATTAATGTGTGGCCTACGTTAATGTATATCTAAAAAGTCCGGTTTCACTCGAGAGAGCAAGAAATTGGAAAGTTGTGAATTAATCGGATATGATCTTTACTTGATTTGGGAAAATTGGGAATTGATTTACTTTCAGGATAGAAATATACCTGAAAGTCGTATTAGTCAATTTAGGAACCGGGTTTGTATGGATAGAAATGAATTGCATTTAATCACAGAAATGTAGGTGGATGGTTCATGATTCTTAAGTGAGGTTAAATACGAGAGTTTTAATCTCTTGGCAAATGTTCTTGGCTAGAAACTGGAGGAAAAGACTAACCAAATTATGTCGATAATTAATTTCATTACATGTTCGTTTAACCTCAGCAGGCTCTCATTCATAGTTCAGACTCAAAGTAGATAGTTATTTTAGATTTAGTATAAAAATTATAAAACTAAATATCAAACTTTTGGTTACGTTGTTGTCTGCATTTTTAGAATCGAAATATAGTACACTTGAGCAGATTGCACTTCATCCCAGTCCCTGTGGGATCGATACTTGGCTTACTTAAGCCACTTTACTACTTTTTCGACCACGTGCACTTGCGTGTAGTTATATACTCATATAATAGACCCGAAAAAGTTTTTGGCGCCGTTGCCGGGGACTTGGCAATTGGTGAATTTATTTTAAGTGTTAATTTACTATATTTTTATTTTCTTAGTGTTGACAACTTGGTCTTAGCCTGTATTTTGCAGACTTAATTTCTGTTGAACACTGGCAAGAGACAAGGAGCTGGTGGAATCGTATATAGAGCCAGAAAGAATATTTCACAGTAAACGGAGAGAAGCTCTACGAAGAAAGCTGCAGTTGCTCAGACAGACGATCATGGAGCAACAACAGAATCCACCGGTAGTCCGGGCAGTGTTAGTGCCCGAAGAAGTAGCAGCTCGGCCGGTTCGCGAGGTGGCAATCCCACATGCTAATAATGTCACATCTAGCATCCGCAAACCTGATCTAGGAGGGAGGTTTGAACTTAAGCAGAATATGGTGCATTTGCTGCACACTAGAGGGCAGTTTACCGGTCTCCCTCATGAAGATCCACAGCAGCATCTCCAAAATTTTTTGGAGATAAGTGACACTTACATCCCCGCTGGAGTGTCATCAGATTATGTCCGGCTTACATTGTTCCCATTCTCACTATTGGGAGAAGACAAGAGGTGGTCGAAAGCTGAGCCACCGAATTCTATTTCTACGTAGGATGATCTTGCAAGGAAATTCTTGATATGGTTTTTTCCCTCCGGTAAAACAGCAAGGCTTAGAAGTCAAATTCTAAGTTTCAAACAGAGAGAGGGAGAGAATTTATATCAGGCCTGGGAGAGATTCAAGTCCATGTTGCGGGATTGTCCTCATCATCATCAGTCCAATGATGTGCTGGTGCACACTTTTATAGAGGGTTTGGAACCCCACACAAAAATATTGCTAGACTCGGCAGCTGGAGGACAAGCGCTGGAGAAAACTTATGAGGAGCTGTATACCTTGTTGAACCGTATTTCGCAGGGCAATCTAGAATGGAATGCTGATTCATCAAGAGGTGGGACAAGGAAGGCAGCAGGAGTGCTAGAAGTGGATGGGTTTACAGCTATTGCTGCACAGATAGCTGCATTACAAAATCAACTTAACACCCACTTCAGCAACATGACAATGAACCAACCTCAAGCCCCAGTTAATGCAGTACAACAAATGTGGTGTGAAGTGTGTGGAAGCAGTGAGCACTCAGCTGAGTGTTGTGGAGCCAATCCTGACTCGGTAAACTTTGTGGGTAATGTGCAAAGGAACCACCAACAGTATGGTAATAGCTACAATTTCAATTGGAGGAATCACCCTAATTTCTCCTGGGGTAGCAACAACCATCAAGGGCAAAGTTTGGGTCAGGGTGTGCAAAGGAACTAAGGAGGGCAGCAGAATTATCAAGCACAATTCAGAAACAACAATGCACCTCCTCCACCACCATCACCCAGCATTGAGGAGATGTTCAAGACCATGATAGCTAACCAAGCTCAATTGCAGGCTGACTATGTGAAATTGGCAGCCGAAGTGAAAAACAACCGGTTAGCTACCAAGGCACTTGAATATCAATTTGGGCAATTTGCTGGAGCCCAAAACACAAGGCCTAGAGGAGGACTTCCAAGCGACACAGATCCCAATCCCAAGCAGGTGAATGCAGTGACCACAAGGAGTGGTTTGCAGCTGAAAGAGGTGGAACCAGAAAGACCACCTCAACAATCGGGAGTAGCAGAAGTTGAGAGGGAGCAAAGTACGGAAAGGGGGAAGACTAAGGAAGCTGAATCAGAAAGACCACCACCCCTGTTGCCTCAACGATTAAAGAAACACAAGGAGGAGGCGTGTTTCAAGAAATTCATGGAGGTTCTGAAACAGGTACATATTAACTTACCTCTTGTTGATGTTTTGCAGGGAGTGCCAAAATATGCTAAGTATATAAAGGACATCGTGGCAAACAAAAGTCGGTTGACTGAGTATGCTACGGTGGCTCTAACGGAGGAGTGCACTTCTCGGATTCAAAATAGACTGCCCACAAAGCTCAAAGACCCTAGGAGCTTTACTATTCAGATTACTATTGGGCAGAGCATCCGAGCTCGTGGATTGTGTGATTTGGGAGTGAACATAAATTTGATGCCGTCATTGGTATTCAGAAAGTTGGGTCTAGGGAGTCCTAGACCCACAACAGTAATCTTGCAATTGGCAGATCGATCCTTAGCCAGACCTGATGGCATTGTGGAGGATGTTCTGGTGCAAGTTGGCTCCCTAATTTTCCCGGTAGATTTTATCGTGATGGATTTTGAACCAGACACGGAAGTCCCATTTATTTTGGGACGTCCTTTCTTGGCGACCGGGAAAACACTAATTGACGTAGCTGTGGGGCAGCTAACAATGCGAGCACATGACAAGGTGGAGGTGTTCGATGTGTACAAGTCACCCAAGCTCCCGATGGTGCACGAAGAACTCTCGGTGATCAATGTGATTAATCAAGGTGATGATGAGCAGATTAGGGATTCACAAGAGTTAATGGGAAAACCACCGGATCGGTGTAAGCACTACTGGGGGGAGGACGATGATCGAGAGAAATCGTCCATCACCCTAGAGGACAACTGAGCTTAACGACGTCGAGCCGCGACGGTAAACCAAGCGCTGCACGGGAGGCAACCCGTGAAAAAGTTTTCTTTCTTTTTGTAAAGTGTAAATAGATTTTTCTTTTTTTATTCTTTTTCTTGATTTACTACAAAACTTTTCGTTTTAGTTTTTGTTTTATATTATTTAGAGTGAAACCTATAATTCTAACCAATTTTGTATAGTGAGATGAATTTCAGGTCAAACGGAGGAAAATATGCACGGAATCGCAAAGGAAAATTCGAGGTATGGAAATTAACAAAAAGTGGCAAAACAGTGAGCTGGGGCGATAGCTCCGTGTCATGGAGGTGTACCTCCGCGTTACCCTCCGTGACACGTTGAGGTATAATTTGGATTTTTTTAAAATTTCCATAACAGGCTCGCGATGGCTCCGTGTCACAGAGGCACTGCACCGCGATGCACTCCGTGACACGTTGTCGTGTATATTGCGACAGGTCACACCGGGTCGCCGGGTGACCCGCGCGATTTTACTACTTCTTAACCCCGAAAAAACCTCCCTTTCCCTCATTTTTCAATCACTCCGTGACCAACACCCCCCAAAACCCATCCCCCTTCAACGTGACACAGAGTAGGCTAAGAAAATCATCAAGTTTGCATAAATTCTTCAACTTCAAGGAATGTTCTTCGATTCCATCTCATTTCTTGTTGATTTTCTTCGATATTGAGCATGTGAGGTGAGCTAAGGTTGACCTAAGTAGAAATTAATCATGAATTCAATTGAATTGTTGTTAATGAATGTTTGGAATGTCGTTATGATTGCTTGAACTCGTTAATTGCATAATTTAATCGAATTTGCTTGATAATATCATTTCTAGGGCTTGTTTTTGAATTTGAAGTGAAAAATGTAGTGAACTTGTGAAATTCATGCCGGGATGTACATGTTGAATGAGATGAGTCGATGTACTAATTGTAGGATGTTAATAGAATGACGGATTCTCAGGTTAAGGGAATGTTGAAATTTGCAAGAATTGGGTTGGTTGTATAGGTTCGTGTAGTTAAATTTTTGTTGTTGTTTTCGTTTCTTTGTTTTTCCTTGCTAAGGGTGATGGGTTAAAAGGTTATCGATGGTAATGATTGTAATTAGTTGTACAAAGTCTGAGTAGTACATAGAATATATACCGTCGAATTTTTCGTATGCACTAAGCATGTCTGTATAAGTTGGTTGTTTATTTGTGTAAATAAAGATAATCTTGCCCGTATTGTTGTAATTGTAGCTATGGACTAAGTGTGGGGTAACCTAGCTTAACCCGACCTTAGTCGAAGTTAATATTCAGTAGCTCAACATTGATCTTGTCTACTTGGGTTGACAGGTAAAATGGAAAGCAGGCAAGAGAAAGGGAAAGGCGCATCAACTTCGGGCGCCGGAAGGAAGCGAATCAGACTGGGCATAGCAGTCCCAGCAGCACCAACAGTTCCATGCAGCCAACGCCGCCAATACAGAACAAGATGGGTGACGGATGAGTGGAAAAAGTGGTACGCAAAGCACAAAGAAAACAAATACTTCCCCGAGGAGCATATAGCACGGGAACCATTGGCACAGGAGTTCCCTAGGATGGTACACCGAATCGAGGCAGCTGGGCTCAACTTCATCTTTGAAGAGCCCAAGGAATGTAACCTGCACCTGGTTCGGGAGTTCTATGCCAACTGGAACCCGACGATCTGAAGTCACACCATCAAAATTAGAGGGCAAATAGTCACCTTGGAGCCCCACCACCTCAATGCTATCATAGGAGCGCGGGACACAGACGCCCACGTGCTCCAACAGCTGAACATTACCCCACCGTATGCGGACATCAGACGCACCTTGTGTGGGACCCGATCGACAGCTAGATGGAGCAGACACAAAGAGAGGGGGTACCACCGACTTTGCCCTATTCACAGATGAACAGGGAAGCCAGAATATGGCTGAAGATTGTTTGTTCCTG
This sequence comes from Datura wrightii, assembly GCA_035772735.1. Classification (NCBI taxonomy): domain Eukaryota; kingdom Viridiplantae; phylum Streptophyta; class Magnoliopsida; order Solanales; family Solanaceae; genus Datura; species Datura wrightii. Next base: position 133,910,908 of record JASDFA010000001.1, read on the forward strand.
CCTAATCCCGGGGGTACATATGACAGATGTAACCCGGGATCGTGTATGCCTGGTGTACGCCCTAATGAAAGGGCTGGAGATCAACGTGGGGGTGGTAATTATCTCTGCCATGAAGTGAGCCTGGTTGCATCAGGGGCACAGGTATGGCTTTGGTGGACTACTCACCACCTTACTCAGGGGCCTAGATGTCGAGGAGGAGGCCCTTGACTATATCACGCAGATGGAGCGGCGGGCCTTAGATGTTACTAAAACTAAGGCACCCGACACCACCCACGGGCCAGTGCTTACACTTGGTGAGCGACATGCTCATGATGATCAGTATATGGCTCGCATGTATGGGATGCAAATGCTCCAGCTGAGGATAGGCGGGAGGCCGGCGACAGAGGAGGAGCTATGGCAGCTCGAGCTAGACTACCCCTTCTGCGAGAATGCCAGGGCTCTATGCCGAGTGGGGCCAGCATTTATAGAGCCCACGGATGATGACGTCCCCACAGACGAAGAGACACGTCGGGAGGACTCCGATGTGGAGTCCGATGAAGACGACGGGGGTGATTCAGACATGGAAGATGAAGCAACAGCACCCGACGAAGAAGTGGAGTACTATGATTGATTAGGGAGTTCCACCACCCGATTTTTGTGCTATTTTAATTTTTGTGAACATTGGGGACAGTGTTCGAGCTAAGTGTGGGGTGGGAGTAGTTAGGTTCTGGGTTGTGCTGTTATGTATGTATGCTCTAATCTGTTGTCGTGCATGTGAAATTTTGTTTTTCCCTGTGATTTATGAATTGTTAAGTTGTTGTTCTGTATTTGTAAATTTATGTGAAATTGATGTGTGTTGCTGAATGTTGCTAACTGATTTTGTATATATATTTTTTTATCGAAATGATCGATATTTTTGATATTTGTTTTACTTCTTGGGTTTCTCGGTGTTTGTTTTCGGTTCTTTTACCGAGAATGGTCCCATTGAACCGAAGTCATAGTAGTGACGTTCCCTATGATGGATGGATGACGACCGTCTTAAGGGAAATGTAGTCGTTAGGAGTAGATTTTTCATTTATTTTCAGTTTTTTTCTTTGGTGGGTTGCATCCCAAAACCTGTAGTTACTGTATGGTTGCGAAATTCTGGTTGCGTGTTGTACATGATATTTAAAATACAAAGAGGATTCGTATGAAAGCATGAAACTTTGTAAATATGTTGAGATACCTAGGCCATAGAGTTCGATTCAGTGTGATTGAGGCTTAATGTTTGAATTCCTGTAATTAGCTGATTGAAGAGTCTGTGAATACGTCTTGAATTGAGCATGTGCAAAAAGTGTGAAGTGAGGTGTTGTTATTCCATGCTATTGTGAAGTGTCTAGAACTTTCCTGGTGTGTGTGCAAAACAAAATCAAGGAGGTGTATTGTATGAAAGGATGTAGGCATTTCTTTGTTTTAACTGAGAGTTTCTATTTTTCCTTGTCGTACCCACCTTGATTGTATACCCTAGTCAGCCCGTTGAGCCTTTAGCCTTTTATTTTTTTTCTTTTGTCCAAAAAGTGTAAACCGAGCTTAATCCCTTCTTTTCATTAGTCGTAAAGTCTATACAAAACTCTTAAGCGCTTAAGAAGAGAAAATAATTTTCCCAAAGTGTCAAAGAGTGAGAATGGTGAAAAGAAAAAGAAAAGTAGAGCGATAGAAGAAAAGAAAAGGTTGAAGGTGCACTTTCTATAAATAAACTATAATGAAGGTGCATGAATAATCTTTGTTGTTGTGTCAAGTGTGCTTAATACGATTGGCCAAACTAAAGAAAAACATCAAGAATGGGAGGATGAAAATAAGAAACAATGTCCATGAGTTGATGGGATGTGTTGAAAAGGCGCTTAAGGATGCTAGTGGCTATTATTGGCTAACCCAATATTTACTAGTTCCGTAGCTTCCATTATAACCAGTTAAAGTCCTACGTGATCTTACATCGCACTTCTTTATATTAGTGGAGTAATACACTAAGGGCAAGCTTATGGGTCATGACATGATGCATGTGAATTCTGTTGGGAGAGAGAGCGAAATTGTATTTACATGCCCCTGCTTAAAATTTTGTGAGTCATATGAGCAAAAAGGGGAAGATTCTCTTGTGTTGTGAGGGCACATGCTTGATGAGAGATTAATTTTCGTGTCGGATATCTTGATCAGCTGATTTGCATGAGTTTACCAATATTGAGAGTCGATTCTTGAAGTCTAGGAGGTCTTGATGTATTGAACGTCATTGCATTGATAGGATCATGCATGTTTTCTTGATGATTTGCTGCATTGAATAATCGGTATGACCGTAGCCTAAATTGTCGAACCAAAGTAGCGAGGTTGGGATGTAAATTGCATGAAGTGTAGGATTGTTGTTCGAGGACGAACAAGGATTTAAGTGTGGGGTAAGTGATCTTGGGCAAATTTATATGCCCAAGTGATACTCAAAAGTACCATTTTAGCCTTGTTTATCTATCAATGTGTATACATTCTCATGCAATTGGTAATAAAATGTGAATTTATACTAACCAACATGATTAGCATTGTTTTGCAGGTAAAATGTAATTTCGGGAAGCTAAAATGCATGTTGGAGGATATCGGGGTTGGACTTGGATGCGAGCAAGGGACAAGACATTGGACAGCATAAAATAAAGGGGCTCCGCGATGGAGCCGTGTCACGCTGCCATCGCGGAGGCCTTCTGCCTGGATGGGAATTTTCAGCCCAAATCCAGTGTGGGTTCGCGATAGGTCCGTGGCACGGTGGCTTGGCTCCGCGTTGCACGTCGTGCCACGTTGGGCTTTATTTCCTGGACCCCCAGTTCTAGTGAAGGTCCGCGTCCGTAGCATCTCACGAAGGCAGTGCTCCGCGATGCACTCCGTGACACGTTGCTTGTTATTCCGGGAAAAATTCCCACCAGTATAAATAGAACACTTAGGTTCATTTTTCAATATTCTGACTTGGTGGAGAAAGAACGTGGGTTACAGGCAGTTGAGGGGACAAAAATATCAGGGTTTTTCTCTCTTTCCTTTATCAGGGTTACTCATTTAACGATGTTTAATCCACAAATGAGTGGCTAAATCCTCTTCTTGCTGAGGTTATGAAAAATTGTAGTGAAATGGATTGTTGATCATAGTGGTTTTTCATCTTTTCTTCCATGTTGTTCTATTAATTTTTGTTCTTACTGCATTAATGTGTGGCCTACGTTAATGTATATCTAAAAAGTCCAGTTTCACTCGAGAGAGCAAGAAATTGGAAAGTTGTGAATTAATAGGATATGATCTTTACTTGATTTGGGAAAATTGGGAATTGATTTACTTTCAGGATAGAAATATACCTGAAAGTCGTATTAGTCAATTTAGGAACCGGGTTTGTATGGCTAGAACATGAATTGCATTTAATCACAGAAATGTAGGTGGATGGTTCATGATTCTTAAGTGAGGTTAAATACGAGAGTTTTAATCTCTTGGCAAATGTTCTTGGCTAGCAACTGGAGGAAAAGACTAACCAAATTATGTCAATAATTAATTTCATTACATGTTCGTTTAACCTCAGCATGCTCTCATTCATAGTTCAGACTCAAAGTAGATAGCTATTTTAGATTTAGTATAAAAATTATAAAACTAAATATCAAACTTTTGGTTACATTGTTGTCTGCATTTTTAGAATCGAAATATAGTACACTTGAGCAGATTGCACTTCATCCCAGTCCCTGTGGGATCGATACTTGGCTTACTTAAGCCACTTTACTACTTGTTCGACCACGTGCACTTGCATGTAGTTAGATACTCATATAATAGACCCGAACATAGCACGCTTCACACCCATGGAAAAACTCTACTAAATGCGGCTTTCAGATACCCTAGGACACATTAAACCTTTGCTATGATACCAAGTTTGTCACAACCCGAACATAGGCCCAGAAAGAAACATGAAAACTAGAACCACGAATGGCTCCAAGTCGACCGATGGCATGTACATAAGGGCTAAAGAGCATACATTAAACAGAAACTGATAAACTAAACATGAATAAGAGAAAGTTTGACTAACATAACAATATAATATAGAGTCAACACTCGAGAAAGATGAAACTCTACATAATGTCTGATAACCCTCTAAACTATCTGATGAGCTGATGGGACAACACCCCTAATTAGGTCGCTAGAGTCTGAAACTGAAATAACATAATCAAACACTAAGCTGATGGTCCTCAGAATTTGAGGAATCACTAATAACGGAAACTGAACAAGATTGACGGGATGTTGTGATAATGGTGGGATAGAGTCTAATCGCTCGGAGCTGTATCATGAAACAATACAGCATAGAGTATGCGGTCAATAGTTGGAGTTTGCTGAGTATGTAAAGTAAGTTAAATAGGTTGTGTAAGTATAACTGAAATCATGCACGTAACACAAATCATAAGATCATGAGAGTAAGGAATGCATGTTGATATCTGAAAACTTTCATAGTCATAAACTTAATGTCATATTTGAATTGAATGATCCAAAGATGAAATTAGAATCACATGGCTTGCTATTACTGAAATTATGGATAATAGCTTATAAACTGATTATTGGGTCAAACCTGCTGATAAAATAATATCATATGTCATAAAAAGTCGTAACTGAGATCATGAGGAATAATGTGAGACTCGCCATAACCGGCAACCACCATATATGAGCGCATAATGATTCCATATCTTGCCCACATAGAGGAGGGCCATTCTAAGCCTTGCTAAGGCAAAGAATAATTAAGGTTTGATATGACGGTGTGCCCTTGGGCAGGGGGTAACGCTCTCTTGAGAGGCCCCAAAATATTCCTACGTTGGCGCTTAGTTTATGAGACCGGAAAACCTTGGAACCTCAAGCATACTAATTGCTAGAAACTACTCCCAAAACATGTATAATGCTCATATAATCATATTCTAAAACATAGCTTGAATCTATACTTTGAGGAGTCTTGACTCCAAAATATATATCTAACATTTGATCTTGTTAGTCTTGGCTAGATCATAAAACATATTTGTCTTGTAGGAGCTTGCCCGAATCTAAAAATCATGAATACTTAGAATAGATTTCATTGATCAAAATCATAGATTCATACATGAGAAATTTGTAAACATTTATACATACTAGATATCTCATAATACTATAAATTATAAATCATAAACTTGACTTTTTAGGAACTTGCATGATTTGGCATAATTTTCTAAAACATGAAAGCATGAATTTATCATCAAAATAGGTATAAATATTTCCATGAACCTTAAAACATACTATGAAATATAGAGGGGATTGACCCATAAATAATTTATATAGGATTTCATAAAAAAGGATAAAACCCGATAAGATCATAAACTTGATCTCGAGCTTGAATTCATAGAGTTGAAGAGTATTTTGAGCATGAGAGTGAAAGGAACCCTCATTCATGACTTCAAAAACCTGGGTGAACTGAATCTATATTTGTCTTTGAAAGTCCAAGAGATTTGGGAAAGAACTTGAAGAATTCTAAACTTGATCTTCGATGGAGAAGTCTTAGTCTTGCATGCATGGGAGGGGAATGGTTTACAATAGGTTTACCTCCATAATACACCTCTTTTAGAGTTTAAAGTGATGTAGTTTAGGCCTTTGGAGCTTAAAATTTACGAAAACACCCATGTTAATTTCATAGGAAAAAATCACTGCCAATCACCATGAGGGACTTAGCGAGTAGTTAGGTCCTCTAACGACCCATTGTCTCTCCTCATCACCACCACTCGAAATTTCAAATTTTCTTCCAACCTTTTCCAACCAAAGGTCTACCTAACGAGTCATGAAGTGACACCACCACTCATCCCTCCACCCGTTAGGTTGCTCTAAAAGAATTCCTTAATACCAACTTTGCACCACCCAATGAGGGAGTCACGACTCATTGGGTGCCATGCCGGAATTTTCCATGACTTGTTACCACTGTAACTTCTCAACATACCATCCCTCAACGGGTCATTTAATGATCCATCCAGTGACTCAATGAGTCACCTGACGAATCATTCTGTAACCTGGTGCAGATCTTCCTGCCTTCTTCAATTTAACCCTCGGGTCTGATCTTAAGGACTTTCAGGGTATAACAGATATTCTTGCACCCTGTACCTTTAGAGAGATGTCCTGACCTTAGTGCATATATTTACTCTTATTAGAAAGTCTATATTGGAGCTATATAGTCCTTCACCAAGAAGGAAGTGCCAAGAAGAGAAATACTCCTAAAATGAGAAGTTGCAGAAAATCCACTGTGCAGGTGTTGTGGATCGACTTACAAGCTATAGATGAGAACTATGAGCTGTAAATCCAATTGCAGATGGAGGACATGAAATTCAAGTCATTGGATTAGCTTCCCAAGAAAAGTAGGAACCATAAATGAAATATACGAAGCATATATTAGACTGTACATATAAATCCTAATATTTTAAGCTACTGTTTAAGGGGATGAAGGAAACCTATGAACCATAGATTGAACTTCAAAAAATTGGAATAAGTGTTGAACCAATCAATGAGACAACCTACGATTCGCAAATTGATTCTATGAGTTGTTTGTCCTGTCGTAAGTGGAGATCAAGATATTTTGATCTACTGGATAAGAACATAATGATGTCACCAAAGCGAGTCATGAAGTAATATAGGACAGTGATGTACCGATTATGGATTCCTCAGAGACTTTTCTAATTCATCATTTAAGGTTAACACTTTTCTTTCACTACTTTAACACATACAAATAAAAATGGAGAATGATTTGAAGATTAAACAACTAAAACTTGAAATATAAATTAACTACTGAACTGAAATTTGTTCAAAGGTGTTTGTACTTCAAATAATCATGAAAATCTAGGGAAATGACACTTTTTCTTTGGGTTGAGTTTTCAAAACTTGAATACGCTAGATTAATTCTTCCTAAAATTTCTAGTTGCAAGTTACTAGCCCATTTCTTGCCATTGTCCCCAACATTCAAGAAATATCCCATGAACTCTAACGCCTATATCCCTATGGTTTTTAGGAGAAACATGAGACAACAGTTGTGGCTACTTGTATCCAACATAAATAAGGTTGAAGGGTATATTTCTATCTTCATCAATGACGACTATCTTGAGCTTAGTCGAATAAGAGTCTTTGAATAGCTTTTCTATTCTTACTTTTAACCCTTTAAGTTCCCTCTCTCATGCTCAACCAAAAGCCAAAAGATTTATTTGAAAGGTGATCAATCTAATGATTAAGCAATTAACATAATTAAGAATAAACAACCTTTATAAAGAATAAATACTAGCATAAACAAACTATCAAACAACAACGATCTGCTATGGCCAAAACCCTAGAACAGGAGTTTATCCACTCATGTTCAAGAAGAAAAACATAGATATAATCATCATACAAAGTATAAATGTTAAATAAAAGAAGAAAAAACTAAGTACTTATATCTCCTCCAAAAATGTGAATACCCGAGCTGGGACGGCAGACCGAGACACGGGACCTAGAACCACGAATGGATCTAAGTTGACCTATGGCATGAATGTAGCAACTAAAGAGTATACTTGAAAGTGTAAACTTATAATTTAAGTGTAACACCCCAAAAGTTCCTAAGATCAGATTTGGGGGTTGAAACAAAGAAAGCATGAAAATGTGCATCAGGTCATTGGACGACTCGTCCAGTGACTCATGAAGTACTTCACGAGTCGTGGAGTGACTCGCGAAGGGGAGGCATACCTTGGAGGAATCGTGGTCAGGGGGTGACCACGAGTGGTAACCATGAGCCATGAAGTCACTTCACAACCCTTGAGGTGAGAGATGGTTAGGATGGTCGAAATTGGAGATTTGATTCAGTGGTGAAATCACGAAGGGAGTCACGAGTCGTGGAGTACCTTATGACTCATGAAGTGTGATATCACCTGGGTTGTTGAAGTTTTAATTGGGGGTTCCAGTAGACTTTACAAGTTGAAACCACGAGTCATCCCCTACCTCATGACTCGTGATGTCCCTCGTGAGGATTGGCGGGTCCTATTTTCCATCATTGTTAGTAAGGCTGTTTTCGTAATTCCTAAGCTCCTATGCCCTAATCTACATTTTTTGTGGTTATTTTCAGAGGTGTTTAGGGAGTTAGTTGATAGTTTACTCTCATTTCTCTCTTCCCTCTAGTTAGCAGCGTAGGAAACTCAGACAGGAGAATACAGAGTAAGGTCAAGGGTTTCAGTATTCCCCTTAGATTTCTCCAGATTGTTCTCAAGGATTCTACTCCAGGTATGTGGGAATTCAACAAGAGAATTGCCCTTCCCTTATGTCCCAAAATCCTTCTAAGAATCTAAATTAGTTCTATCCCTAAAGATCAAAACTAGGATTATCTTTTAGTTAGATTATGAGTATTTCATTTAGATTGTAGTTCTAACGAATTCTTGTAACTCTTTGCTACTTATTAAGCATGTTGTTATTCTCTTCATGAAATATGGTTTTAGCCCTAGTTTATATGAATGCAGAAAATTAGGTCTTGCATAATTTTCCAGATACATATATTTCTTGACTCTATTAGCTCAATAAATTTCTATGATATTACTATCACGTGAGATAACAGTCAGTTAGAATGTCAGTTTAGTCTCAGTCAGTAATTAGCCTTTTCAGTATCTTTCAGTAAGTCAACTAATCAGTTTGACTATAGTCAGTTCTTTAAGAGCTCAGTAGCAATCCTTAGTATCAGTTATCAGGTTGATCTTTAGACATTTATAATGCTTTCAAACGAAGCAGCTCTGGCCAGTCCTAGAACACTAGTTTCCAGTTATCAAGTCCTTTATGCTCTCAGTAGTACTTATACTTCCAGATAAGTACTCCTGACTTAAGTCTTGGGACATTAGTTTCAGCTATCAGCCTAGCATTCAGAATTAGAAATTTTAGTGGGAGTAGAACTTAGCACCGAGTGGGCTGGGGTTCAGCGCACCTAGGTTCCCAAAACTAATTCACCACCGTAGGTTTTATCTAGGATGGGAAACAGATAGTGATCACCTAGTTTAACTACTATACCCTAGAAAGGTATAGTGGGCCTTCACCGATGAGGGGTATACATCGGACCCCACGTTTAGCTCATGTGGTTTCATGTTCGTTATAGTTGCTCCACAGTTTAGTACAATACCTTTGGTCAGTACAACTCAGTCTCAGTTTTAGCTCAGTTCAGTTATTCAGGCTTTAGGACATATGTATGACTTTTAGTTAGTGCTTGTACTTACAATATTACAGTTATATCATAGTACTCATTCGGCTAAAGTTGGTCATTTTATGTCATTTTAGCTCAGTTATATACTCTTATTATTCCACTTACATCTCGCATACTCAGTATATTCAAAGTACTGATGCATATTTCCATGTTGTATCGTATTATGATACATGTGCAGGTTCACAATCGCAGTAGCATCAGTACTTCCCCTCGGACAATTTTCGACAGCTCGATATTGGTGAATCCTCATCTTTCGAGGACGAGGCTTTCATTCCATTTCAGTTCTAGCTTTAAGATCTTAGAGTTAGCTGGGGGCTTGTCCCAACAACTTGTTAGTTATTAGTTGGCCTTCAGACATAACATTGTTCAGCTTGTTTTTGCAATATTTGCTTAAGGTTCAGTATTTTTATTTCAGAATGACATTATTCAGTTATGTTTCCATCTTCCGCTATGTTATTTAAGTTTACTAGTGTGACGTTAAGCAATGGGTTAGGTTAGGGCACTTGTGGCACTAAGTATCGTGTTGTGTCCAGGGTGTAAGTTCGGATCATGACAAACTTAGTATCAGAGCACTAGGTTTAGAGTATCCTAGGATGTCTGAAAGCGGCGTCGAGTAGAGTCCTTTTCATGGGTGTGAAGCACACCACAGTTATGAGGGGGAGGCTATAAGGCATTTTTAAGAAATTTCCCTTTTGTTCATACTCCTTATCGTGCACTGAGCTTAATCCCAAAAGTCCCCTCCTAATTCATGTTGTACTCGTTTTAGTGATAACATGCCGCCAAGAAGAGGAAACAGGAGGAGGAACGGGAATGCAAATCAACCCGCCCCACCAGCTCCCACAACCCCTCAAGAAGACCAAGTATCCTCTTCAGAATATAGAGTGGAAATCTAGTTGTTGGCTCAGGCCCTGACAAATCAAGTGAATCAGCAGGTGGTCCTGGTGAATTGAATAGGTCTGTAGCAACTGCCAGTGTTCAGGATTTCACTAGAATGAACTTTCCAGCTTTTCATGGATCTAAAGTGGGAGAGGACCCACCTACTAGTTGAAAGGGGTGGTTTAGATTTTGTACAACCAATGGAAGGAGGGGAGGCTAACGGAAGTAGGATCAGTAGAGTGGGATGAATTCGCTATGACGTTTCTCGGCAGATTCATTCCTTGGGAATCTAGAGAGGCCAAGGTTGCTAAATTTATGAACTTGAGGCAAAATAATAGAACAATGGAAGAGTACACATTGAAGTTCACTCGACTGTCGGGGCATGCTCCAGAGATGGTCGTTTAGATGAGGGCTCGTATGCTCAATTTTGTGAATAGAGTTTCGGACTTGGTGCTTAAAGAATGCAGAACTGCAATGCTGATCAAAGACATTGACCTCTCTAGCCTCCTCATTCATGTCCAGTAGATAGAGGCAAAAAAGTTGAAGGATATAGAGAGGGAAAGAAAGCGGGCCAGAATTGAACAGTTTGAATATGTCCAGTAAAGGTTAGGCGGTAGTAATTGCCCATAGTAGCAACAACAGAGACCTCTAGCACCCACATTAGCCTGAGCCCCTTCTTTCCGATCCCACAAGGACTGAAAGGGTGGAGCATCAAGCTCCCAATCCTAGAGTCACGTGTACAGCAGCCACTCATGTCTAGCCTGCCCATAGTGCGGCAAGAATAACCTAGGGGAGTGTCGTTTAGGCAAGGAGGGTTGTTTTGGTTGTGGCCAACTGGACCACTAATTAAGAGATTGTCCGTTAACAAGACGGGGGAAGGCTAAGTCCACTACCTTAGTAGCCCCAACAGCTCGCCCAACTCAATAGGGTACTACTTCAGGTACGGATGGTGGCAAGAGCCAAAACTATTTTTATACCTTGTCTTCTCGTCAGGATCAGGAGAGCTCACCTGACGTGGTCACGGGTATGTTACGTCTTTTCCATATAGATTTATACACCCCACTAGATCCTAGAGCCACACTTTCATTCATGACTCCTTACGCAGCTGTTCAGTTCGATATTAGTCCAAAAGTTCTCTTAGAACTGTTCTCATTCTCTACTCCAGTTGGTGAATCAGTTAGAGCCAATCGGGTATATAGAAATTGCCCAGTTTCAGTGTTGAATAAAGTCATTCTAATTGATCTAGTAGAGCTAGGCATGGTCTACTTCGACCTCATTCTTGGCACAGATGGTTACATTTTAGTTATGCCTCAGTCAACTGTAGAAATAGAGATGTCAAGTTTCAGTTTCCCAATAAGCCAGTCTTAGAATGGATAGGTAGTGCTTCAGCATCTAAGGGACTATTTATTTCCTACACTTAGGCAAAGATAATGATTTTGAAAGGGGTCATGTCCTGCCTAATCGCGCACTAATGCTTCTTCAATGTTGCCTAACTCTACCCCTCTTCTTGCCCATTACAACCAATCTCTCCACCTCCTTACCGTGATATATGCACATCTCTTTTTTACATTTCTGAATTATCTCATACTCACTCCTCAATCCCCACATCTTGTCCTTTATGAGGACTAATCCCACCTTTTCTCAGAGATTCTTATAACTGACATATTTTAAGTGAGCATACATGAAGCCCAACTTGTAACCCTAGCTAGGAGGTGTGTTCATACCTTACCAAGGGTAAGAACAATGAAAGCATGATATAACTCATGAGCCCAGTAGCGTAAGGGAGACACTTTCAACTGGCGAGGACCCCTTAACTAGGGGCAAGGTAGACACTCTCAACTGGCAAGGACCCCTTATCATACAGTGGCAAAATAGTTTTGAGACCTGGGTGTGCTAAACCCTGGCCTATTGAGTGTTAAATATTACTCCCAAAATATACATAGTACTCATATCATAGTCATTAAATGTACTTGGTTTTGCATGGGCTAGTTAGGAATCATGAAATTCGTAAATTGCTTAACATACGTAAACTAGACATGAAAAAAATACTGAGAATTCAACCATGATACATAAGCTTGAGATCCATGAATTCATACATAATTGAGTAAATCATCGTAACTTAAAAATAAAGATTCAAGAGAGTTTTTCATATAAATCATATAATTACAATAAATAAAGCATAAGGATCATGAGGAATCAATTTCATAAGATATCGTAGAGTATAAATTCATGAAAATTATAATTGGAGACTAGAAGGAATTTGACTCATGTAAATGATCTTGGAATTAGGCATGTTGGTGGAAGAAATCCCCTATTCATGACCCTGCATACCTGTGCTTTGATAGATTCTTGCTTAGACTTGAGAACTAAGAGAGTTGAGAAGATAAAGAACCCTAGTTGCTTGAGAGTCTTGCGGAAGTTTGATCTTCAATTATGGTGTTCTTGAAAGGTATAAGAGTTTAGGCTAAGTAAAATCCTCTAATACACCCTTCAGGTAACCCAAAATAACCTAGTCTAGGAATTAAAAGTATAGGAAGTTATGAAATAACCATTAGGAAATCGCCCTTCAAATATGCTTGCTAGTGACCATGACTCACAACAACTAATGACTCGTGGTGACCATTCAGCCCTATCTAGCTCTGATTTCAGAACTCTCTGAACCTCATACCACGATCCCCTATAACTACCCATGTTTTCATACCATGATTCATCTTGTGACTCGTGATTAGTGGATCCATCTTGCACATTCTTTGAAGTTCATCCCACAACTATATACCATGACCGATCACTTGTCACCATGGCCTGTCACTCAACTCCTTACCTTCGAAACATGAAAACAATCCTCCTATCACGAGTTTGACCATGACTCGTGCTACCAGCCGATGGGTCATACCTTGACTCATTCTATGACAAATTTAAGATTTTTCTTCTAGTTTCTACTCAAAGTTTAAGATCTGATATTTAGGACTTTTGGGGTGTTACACACCCCTTAATTAAACACACTACATGATAACCAACATAAATATTAGACACCATTCAATTTTAAACTACCCCATCCTTGAGTTTTATTAGCTCATTTTCACTATGAGACTCTAATATGGTATTGTGGCCCAAATCATCCCATAACAACTAGTTGGATTGTTTCATCAGATACCATATTAAACCATTATTCATCCCTATCATGATCGAAGTGGCTGCAATTAACACCCACACTGACCACCCGGTGGGCGAAACGTAGTTTCCTAACAAAACCCAACACTTATTTATTTGTTTTAACCAAAAAATATAATCCTTAAAAGATAAATGAAAATCTCTGAATTCAAATATGAAGCAAGCAGAAACTATTTATTTCAATCCTCCAAAATCTGAAAGTGAATGTAAAAGACTCTACTGTAAATGATTTAGGAGTTCCAAAATAACAAAACACAACTAATGTCTAGAAAGAATAGACATCTATAAATAAGAAGATATGTCCAGCCCGTAGATGAATTAGGTCACCCTCAGATCAAACGTAGGTCAAAAGTAGAGGTATGGTCTCGATGAGTTCCCTGGGTCACAATCCGCACTCAGTAAAAAGAAGTACAAGAGTAGCATCAGTACAAATTCTATGTACTTATAGGCATTACAAGCGTATCTTAAATAATTACAAGTATATATCATAATTAGATAAACAAACAATAACTGAAATAGACACCAATAAATCAAAGTACACTTTAATGTGAACCAGTTCATGGTTAATAGCTGGCCTGCTCACAAGTTTTGGTCTTTCTGAAGCGGTAGTTGACCGCGACAACAGTCTTGACGCATTGATAATGGTGTTGCTGTCGCGGTACTACTCTAGACAGTAGCTGGACTAACACTACAACCTTCGTTTTTCATTACTTCACCAAAATTATACACTCAAACATCACTTTCATACACCAAGTCCAATCTTGTTAATTAGCCAAACAAGTAAATCTTCTCAATAATTAATTCATCAACTCTTCACAAGTTTACTGATAACGTCTAGAATACACTCTTCTTTACAAAAGAGCGTAAACCGTTGTTGTATCAAAACATATATCCCAAAAGATGTGGGGGTTGAATCCCACAGAGACTAAAAAGTGATATGCACAAGAGTTGTTTCAAAAGTTGAAATTAGTCCGCACCACTCAAAAGAAACAAAGCAGTAAATATTTTGGGGGAGACATGATGCTAACAATATGGTATAGATTCTATCTCAGCTAATTATAATAGAAAAATAACCAAAGTTGTAGACAATAATGAGAGGGACTAGAGGTGTGGTGTAGATGATGTGCTAATTAAACAAAGCTATGCTAGATCATCTCATCAGTTCGAATTGTGTAAATAACTTTTGATAGGTGGGAATTTTATGTTTCTCAACCTCATAAATGCCTCTTTCTAGAGTTCTTTCGAACCACTAGACACAATTAAATCAGCCCAATAATGTTTGGTTTAATAGCTGCACTATCTCTAGTTATTAGCTATTAATTAGGAATGTGAATATGGGTTTTGGCTATGTCTATCCCAACTCCACAACATCACATCCATTTCCCCCATCAAATTCTCTCCCAGTACTCAATTCTTCTCTTCCAAGTAGAAATCGAGTAATAAAAGCAGACCCACATTTGCAACTATAGATTATCAATTATAAATTGGAGAGAACATAACATATTTACACTAATTAAGCAATATTTAGATAAATATAGTAATACCCAATCTAATTAAGCACTCTTCATCACACACCTCTAGTTGATGATTTAGCTACTCATGGTCAAGAAACTAAAGAGAATATTCAACAATAAACTCATTGATTTCGTGAATAAGAGAAGAAAAATCAAATTCAAAAATATGTATGCAACAATGGTGGTACCTATTAAAAAGATGATAAAGAAAAGAAAAACAATATTCAACAATTTTCACCAATAGAATTCTACTTTCTTCCTTAGCAAAAGGAATGTTTAAAAAGTTAAAATTAAAATATGATAAGTAAAAAGTACTTCCTTCTAGAATATATATATAAAGATAGGGCAAGCAATCCCCTCTTTTTCAGTGTTGGATGAAATAGCCCCTGCTCAAGCATTTTGGCACTTGTGAAAGCACCGGCGGTTCACTGGTTACATTCTGCGAACCATCGTCTGTCATCTACTGCCCCTTCAATGATTTCCAATATCATTCAACGGGACCTTCAGCGACTCGCCGGCCTCCAACCACGCAACGCTGATTTCTTTTACTTTGATCTAGCATGTTCAGGCGCCCATAAGTGAGTTAACTGATGAGTCGCCGGTTTACTTTCATGACTGCCAGTTGCTTTAGTTCCTCGAAGCAGTGGTCATCTGCATTTGGCTAGTGTTTCACTGGTGTTCTCGGGTGGAGCACCAGTTTTCACCTGTTTTCCTTCTTTTTACTCCACCTTATGCTCTTTTTCTTCAAATCAGATATCTGCACATAAAAAGGAAAAAAAGGGAATAAAATTCATCTAAATGAATTGAAAACTAAGCTAAAGATCATGCTTAAGAGCCTAATGAGTTGGTAAATTACCAACTCATCAAACCACCGAACTCAAACCATTGCTTGTCCTTAAGTAATGTAGTTCTTATCAGTTGAGAAACATGCCACTCCACATGAGTTTACACATCAATGACCACTTAGTTCATGACAACCAAAAAATGCTCACCAACTCACTGAAAAAGTGAAGCAAATTCCCCCAAAAACAAAAATGGAAAAATTTCAAGAAGCCACCATCATTCAAAAATATGATTCATGAAAGCTTTTATTTTGCAAAATGAGGGCATAGCTTATCCACAAAGTACACATAACATCTCAATTCATAATCATTGCACATTCAAAATTTTCCTTAGAGCTTGCACTTCTCATGCCTTATGCACACATTTACTTTAATGCAATTCTTTCCTCAAAAGGAATGATGCCACTCATAGAAGAGAGAATCCCATACACAAGGGATTGTAGAAAGAGGTGATCACGCATACTCTCCCAAAAGAAATCTTCATGCACACAACCTGACCCATAGGCTTTCCCTTCATGTAATTCACCACTAATATAGAGCAACTGCACTCAAAATCACTTAGGTCTTTTGGGTCATAATGGAGGCTAGGGCTAAGGGTAGGATACATGTTTGGCTTTAGTGACTAACGCCTCTCTAATGCCTTTACAAATGATTGTAGTATCCCAACATATTATTTAGATCACTCCACTTTATTTCTCCTTGTTCATCACCTTCATCTTTAGTGTGACACGAGCCACCCTTATAAAATCTATGAATTTCATATGTATCCTTAACTATGAAAGAGATAGCACCTATTAACTATTCCTCCTCTTTTGATGATTCGAGGACTTCTACCCCATTGATTCACTCATCTCATCACAATTTGGGTGCTACCTCAATTTTGGGATTCTCATCCTTACTCTTGCTAACCCCCAAACTTTCACTTTTGCCTCAGTTCACATTCATTCCCTTCTTGGTCCCCATTTCTTGGGCTTCAAGACCCATTTTTCAATGTTTCATCACTAGCAATTAGGGAGGATTGATGCCGAAGAGAAGGATTAAAAATGGTAATTAGGCTTGTTATGAGTTTTCAAAGAAAGTTTCCAAGGCTCAAACGTTGGCTATCAATGATTAATGTTCAAGATGGTCATTTTGGGTGAAGTGACTTAACAAAAGAGAGCCTAAGATCATGTTCTAAGTGCAGCTACATCTAGAATTTTTCTTGAGTCACACTTAGGGCAAGTTCTAGATAAGAAGCTATGCATGAGATTCAGAAAAAGCCTTACCACACAAGGCATCACACCTAAAGAGTCCACAAAAGTCATTATCAACACAAGATATTGATTCAAGACATTATAACATGCATATTCATATGCCCAACAAGAAATCCACAATGTATGACAAGAAGACTACATTCTCATTTCAAATGCCCATTCTTCCTTTCCCATTTTCATGACACATTTCAAAATTTCATTTCAAAACTTTTGGTGATACTTCACAAAATAGCTCCACAAAAGACTCAAGAATGATATGACATTTTCTCTTAAGAGAGTCACCTCACAATCTATCATTAGGAAGTGCCAACCCGGTTTGACAACAAAGAGAAAAGAAAAAGATAAATGCTCCTTGGGAAAGAACCATGGTATGAAGAAAACCATTGGGTTTTATTACTATTCTATTATTTACACAGGAGAACAAAAGACTTGCATCATAATGTAATATTTAACAATTCAAAGCAAGGACACAATTTTTATCACAAACGTACTAACATCCAACAACTCATCTATTTCATTCATTAAGATTTTATTAACACGACTAGCCTGGCAAGGGCAATCATCAACAATACAAAAATTGAGCCTCACAAAGGCTCATAACTCTTCATCAAAAAATAAAAACAAAAGCCCAACAAAGGCTACATCAAATCATCACCAAATAACACACAATTAACCCCCACCCCCAAAAGGCACTCATCCCACCCCCAACTAAAAAATTACATTATCCGCAATGTATGAATGCAAAATAAAGGGGAGAGAGACTTCATAAGTGGATCACTCCATATCATTCACGTCATAATCACACCTAGTCATGCCTCACCCTCCAATCCTACATCACCTGGATCTTCAGTGTCATCTCCTAAGCCTTCAAACAAGTCATTTATGGGGCCTCAAACTATAGAAAGGGCAGCCATTGCAGCATCAAGAGCACTCAGGTCAGGCACCTCCACAGATGTCCGACTTTTCCACTCCCTCACTTTAGTCAGGAGAGAGGTGACAGCCCCCTCCATCGCATCCACCCGTTTGCACAATGTTATAAGGCTCTCATACATACACTTCAGCTCTTTTTTTACTATTTTAGTGATGAGCATAGGGAGGCTCCTAGCTAATTTTTGAAGTTGACTCTCATGAGAGTTGGTCATTTCCACGAGTTTGTGGAGATCACTTGGTTGGGAGGATGTCAGAGGGGGTAATGCTCCCTGAAGAGGTATGTACCAGAGGCTTGGCCCGAAGCTTCTTGGTGGGGCATGTTCAAATCTGGAGCCTTTGGAGACTGGTCTTAACCATGGGATAGAGAACCCTCTGGCAGCACAAAAGCCTGCATCTACTTCCGCTTGATTGTGGGTGTCTCAGCATCTCTTTTCTAGTTTAATATGATGACGCCTTGAAGCAGGAATAGGGGTCTCATCCGAAAACAATGGTACTCCTGCTTGCAAGCATAGTTGCGAAATGAGCACAATGTATGGCATGGAGATGCTAGCCTGTTAGGATTTCCTATTCATTTGTTGGGCTACAAACTCCCCAAAGTTAATGGGGACTCCTGACATTATGCAGGCTATAAGAATAGTCGTCTCCAAGTTGACCCACTATTCATATTTTAAAGGGATGATAAGGCCATAGATGAAATCTAGCCATAATTTTGCCTCAAATATTAGATCATGGCGAGAAATTTCTCCACCTATAGTTACCCAAAGAGGTGTGTCAACCATAATGATAGGGGCTATCCAAGTGAATTGCTTCTTCATGTCAGCAATTCTATCCATGTTTTCTGAGCCAGTGTCAATCTCGTCCTCCCATAATATATAGTTGATGGTTGTTAAAGTGATATTAACCTCCACCCCTCGAACCATAACTGAAGGCAGGTAGGGGAATTCATCGACCTTGCCTCTCTGGTTCATACTTTCCTGCCTAGCCTGGTAGGAAACATAGAACTTCAGCACCAAGCTTGGATAATAGTCTACGAGAGGATTAGTGAAAATGTGTGATTGTCTATTCATGAATTGAGTGATGTCGGGGAGGTCACTACACAGCCCCACCAAGTCAAACTGCTTTTCTACTGTGATTGAGCAGCCATTGCAGATGGCATAATGCCCCTTAATGTTGGGTACACAGAACATGATAGCCTTCTCGGAGTTAGCGGGCACTACGGAGGCCTTTTCCTTTCCTTTGCCTTTTGTTGAATAAGAAGCTCGGGCTTTTCCCTTATCGGTGTTGCTGTATGAAGTTATTTTCTGCAAACATGATTTTAGTAATAAAAAGGAAACTACAAACAACTATTCTAAAGTTTTAAAGGAGAAAAAATGTTGAAGAATTAACATTCAAAGAACTGGTAATACTGGCGAAATACCAGTGAATCGCAGAAGGGTATCCGCAGACGCTATCGAACAACCAATGAGATAGAAAAAATTGGGAGCACAGATATTCAATCGTATATAGAGAAGCAACACGCCGGTCCCAATCTGGAAATCATTGATGTAACATAGGATCAAGGCAGTGGCCTGAAGCTAATATTAGCTCGAACCGGCGTTCTGATCTTGGGAAAATTTATATGCCCAAGTGATACTCAAAGGTGTCATTTTAGCCTTGTTTATCAATCAATGTATATACATTCTCATGTAATTGGTAATAAAATATGAATTTAAACTAACCAACATGATTAGCATTGTTTTGCAGGTAAAATGTAATTTCGGGAAGCTAAAATGCATGTTGGACGATATCGGGGTTGGACTTGAATGCGAGCAAGGGACAAGACATTGGACAACATAAAATAAAGGGGCTTCGCGATGGAGCCGTGTCACGTTGCCATCGCGGAGGCCTTCTGCCTGGATAGGAATTTTCAGCCAAATTCCAGTGTGGCTTCGTGATGGGTCCGTGGCACGGTGGCTTGGCTCCGCGTTGCACGTCGTGCCACATTGGGATTTAATTCCTGGACCCCCAGTTCTAGTGAAGGTCCGCGTCCGTAGCGTGTCACGGAGGCAGTGCTCCGCGATGCACTCCGTGACACGTTGCTCGTTATTCCGGGAAAAATTCCCACCAGTATAAATAGAACACTTAGGTTCATTTTTCATTATTCTGACTTGGTGGAGCAAGAACGTGGGTTACAGGCAGTTGAGGGGACGAATTTATCAGGGTTTTTCTCTCTTTCCTTCTCCTTGTATTCAATTACCTGTATCTTTAACACTCATTTACCGATGTTTAATCCACAAATGAGTGGCTAATTCATCTTCTTGCTGAGGTTATGAACACTTGTAATGAAATGTGATCATTGATTCTTTGGTTTTTCATCTTTTCTTCCATGGTTGTTCTATTAAGTCTTGTTCTTACTGCATTAATGTGTGGCCTACGTTAATGTATATCTAAAAAGTCCGGTTTCACTTGAGAGAGCAAGAAATTGGAAAGTTGTGAATTAATAGGATATGATCTTTTCTTGGTTTGGGAAAATTGGGAATTGATTTACTTTCAGGATAGAAATATACCTGAAAGTCGTATTAGTCAATTTAGGAACCGGGTTTGTATGGCTAGAACATGAATTGCATTTAATCACAGAAATGTAGGTGGATGGTTCATGATTCTTAAGTGAGGTTAAATACGAGAGTTTTAATATCTTGGCAAATGTTCTTGGCTAGCAACCGGAGGAAAAGACTAACCAAATTACATCGATAATTAATTTCATTACATGTTCGTTTAACCTCAGCATGCTCTCATTCATAGTTCAGATTCAAATTAGATAGTTATTTTAGATTTAGCATAAAAATTATAAAATAAAATATCAAACTTTTGGTTACACTGTTGTTTGCATTTTTATAATCGAAATATAGTACACTTGAGCAGATTGCACTTCATCCCAGTCCTTGTAGGATCGATACTTGGCTTACTTAAGCCACTTTACTACTTGTTCGACCACGTGCACTTGCGTGTGAGTTTTATACCCATATAACACTCCGAAAACGTTCCATTAGCATTTCACCGGACCTAACCGGCGAATGACTGATAGTCATCATCCCCTATGCATCACCCTAAACTCCAATCTCATAATATTTTACAAACTCACACACAACATAGCAAAAAAGTACCTATACACATAAAAAAAGTTAAAACAATGATTTACCCTTAAAAATGGCGTCACCCAATCTATCATAAGGTAAAGTATGTCTTTTTAATCCTTAATTTGGTTACTCAGACTTCATCCCATTGAACTCTACGCAAGAATAACAACTTCCCCTTCACCCATTTCCGTAATAAACGTCTATCATCCACCAAATTTCATATAACCTCAAATAAAGCACCTATCATAAAAATATTGGGGAGAATGACAGTTAAAAGGAAATGTATGTCACAGACACGTGTATATGCAACTAGAGTACCATTGAAGAAGATAAAAAATGAGAAATTTAAAGGTACAAGTGAGCATGTAGAGCCTGTGCTATAGCATCTATTTGCGCCTTGACCCATGGCTTTACAATTTCCATCATAGCCTGAATTTTTCGCTCCGCCATGGTCAACCACTTGGCCAGCTTCAGGAGGAAGTCATGAGGAACCAGAATATGCCCTGTTGATGTTTGAGTCTATGGGCTAGGCCGTGTGCAGCTGAGGTGCTGGGAGCTGACTCTAAATGACAGACATCTAGAGCCGGTGTCTCATTCTGCTCCTATAAAGTGAGGACATTCACCTATGCGTGCCCTACTAGATAGACTGCTGGAATAACAGTGGGAATCCTGGCTCGGCTTACTGGGTTCATCTCATCCCCGATAAGGCCTATGTCTACAATCCTCTAGCCTCCAATCAGCCACTCATCACCCCATTGTATTGGACCCCTGCCTCTGTGCATAATATTAATACAAGACTTGGGGATAGGATAATAGTGCTCACCCCCACTTCCCGGTCTCGTATCTCCTCTGCGATTATCCTCGAGATGTTGGTGGGGTAACGGGACATGAGCCATGCCACCAAAGCTTCTATGTCAACACTCAATGTATTATCGTTGACTTTGGGTGCTAACCGGTGGCGTACTAGTGTCCAACAGGATTTTGGTATGAAATTGAGAGAGTTCTTTGTCACCTTCTTTTCACCAGTAACCCATTCCGCTTCTTCCTTATTCTCAACAATCATCCCTGCCAACCATTGTAGCTGCCTCTGCCTTTCCTGCAATCCCAGATTCCTAATCTTCTTCATTGCCTCCACCCTATAGTCATACTCAGGCATCATTCGTGTAGGCACGAGCTGTGGTCCATAGAGAACCCGAGAGATGGTCTGCTCTACTATGTCACCTCTCTTCCTCCAACCATCACAGTCTCC
Organism: Datura wrightii; assembly: GCA_035772735.1. Taxonomy (NCBI): domain Eukaryota; kingdom Viridiplantae; phylum Streptophyta; class Magnoliopsida; order Solanales; family Solanaceae; genus Datura; species Datura wrightii. The sequence goes on from JASDFA010000001.1 coordinate 133,933,076, forward strand.
AGTTGGGGCTGGTCATTTTTTTCCCTCTCCTTTGCCTTTCGGTCCATGGTGGACAAATAGTCGGCGTAGAACTCCCTGACCAATTCTACTGTATACTGAGCTGGAGTCTTGGCCATCCACTTGAAACCATAGAAACTGAATATCCGCTTCATCTCCCCAACTTCATTAAGTGAGTTTGTAAGGATCCACTACTCTTCCTGGATGCTCCAACTTGGATTATTTTTTCCCGTGAGAGAAATGCCCTGCTCATAAATCTGTCTAGCTCCCGGCACTTTCCACTGGACTGTGCGGTTCTCAATGGGTGGGGTCTGTTCTTGTGCAGCATCTGGGGCCTCCTCTGATTCATCGGTGCCACTTGGTTCACCTTATTGGGTCTCCTCAAGCCCTTCTTTTTCATTTCAGTCATTTCCCAACTCCTGATTACCTCCTATAGCTCCCTCCTCAAATTGGGTAGCTTGGGGAGATGTGGCAGTGGCTGCTTTATCTTGTGCTCTTGCTTTCGCCCTAGTGGTTCTTGTTCTGTCAGTGTCTAAAGTGTTTACTTGGTAATCCTCAACTGAACCACTAGGGGAGTTGCTTGCTTGCCCAGCCTCGGAATCAGATGTTTCATCAATTAATGCTCTTCGGGTTGTTGCTTTAGATGCTTTTCGCTTCATTTTCATTATTCCTGTAGAGAAGAAAGTCAGAATTCCATATTTTAGAAGAAAGAACATGAAAAGAATAGTCTCAAATTCTTATCATGGGTCCATAGTACAGGTCGTACCCTGAAGGTACGACTCGTATAAATACCCAGCAATTTTATGTAAATGTTACGGCTCACAAGTAAGATTCGTACCATAAAGGTACAACCCGTACCCTGAGTCGTCTGATGAAGCCTCACACTATGATTTCCTCTGTATTTTTCCACGACACGTGTTATGACCCATAGGTCGATTCCACGAGTCGTATGAAGGATTCTTCTAGTTATCCCTATTCAGTACTTTGGTATGAATGCTTAGTACAATTCATAGTGACAAACTACGACCCGTACTATGTCTCATACCAATTTCATGACTTAATCGATTTTGTTCAGTTTGCAGGGGTTCTTTTTCACAATTTGGGTACTCAGATTTCCCCAAGTCTAGGCATATCATTCAATCAATTAAACACTACTCATCCCTCCCCATTTTAATTACTACCCATAACTCAAATATTGAAAACATAAATTCACAAGTTTAACCCAACAAAAATATGATGTTTTCCAGTCGTTCATGGTTTGTTATCATCCCTGATCACTATAGTTTTTAACGTCTTCGATCAAAAGCAATACTAACAGGGGTTTTAATGGTGAAAGCTTCAAGGAAGTTAAAAAATTTTTATTTTCAATGTGTTACTTACTTGTTGCTTCTTCAACTGGTAATCAACATTTAGGGTTGAGAGGAACTTTGTTTGAGCAAGAGCTTGCTCGATTCTTCTGTGGTTTGAGTTTCGGGTGTGTGGGGAGAGTGAGTGTAGGTCGTGAATAGTGGGTTGTTTGCGTGGAGAAAGGTCAGTTGAGGTATGAGTTTTAAATAGGTAAAAGGGGCAGATTTAAAAATCTGGGTCTAATCGGGTAATATTGAATTTTTTTACCCGTCAGGACTCATACCACGAGTTGTAGGGAGTCCTCATGACTCGTCCCCTAGACCTGTACAAAAGATATCTTCATGCATACACTTGACCCATAGGCTTTCCCTTCATGTATTTCCCCACTAATATAGTGTAGCTATACCTAGAATCATTTAGGACTTGTGGGTTGTGATGTAGGATTAAGGTCAGGGTAGGATGAGCATTTGGTTATAATGACTAGATCCTCCCTAATGCTTTTTGTGACATGCCATACATAAACTTTGCTCACTCAACCTTCTTTTCCTTTATTTTCTTGTTGATGCCTTTCATTTCTTTAATACCCCCCCCCCTTATAGCCCCTCTTTTGCTTCCACCCTTAGCCTTATTGCCTCAAGAGGGAACACCAATTCACACAAATAGTCTTTTTCCTTTTATGATTCATCTTTTGGTGCACTTTGACAAAATATGGTGATACCTTCACACTATGATTCTTGTCTTCCCCCTTTGTTTTACATTCCCCAAACTTAGGCTCTTGCCTCATTTCTCACACTTGCTTTTCTCACTCCCTATTTCTTAGGCTCTGAGCCTTACTTCAGCACTTATGTTATCATTAGCATTTAGGGAGAATGGGGACCAAAAGAGGTATTAAAAATGGTCTTAAGTCTTATAATGTGGTTTCCAAGGAAAGGTTTTAAAGCTCAAAATTGGCTAACAAGAATTAATGTTCATGGAGGGCATATGGTTGAAATGGCTAGAAAAATTAGGGCCTAAACTCATTTTCTTGGTGTAGCTACATCTAGGATTTCTCATTGAATCACATTTGAGGCAAGTTCTAGACAAGATGTAATGGATAAGATTCATAGAAATATCCTCACCACACAAAGCATCACCCCTACAGGGTCTACAAGAGTCATTTTCCCAAACAAAACATCACATTAGGACATTAAGAAAGCAAACATCATAAGTCAAGCAGGGAATTTACAATGTACGACCAAGTTTACTATGCCACAGTGTCAACACTTTCTCATTATCTTCATCCTCATGCCTTTGCTTTCACATTTTCATTTCAACACAAGAAAAATTTTAGTTGGTGCCTCTTAAAACAACTTCACAAAAGACTCAATGTGACATGGAATTTCCCTTAAGAATATTGCCACACAATACATTATCAGGAAAAGCTAACCTGGTTCATAAACAAAAATAACTAAAATAAAAGACTGCTCCTTGGGAAAGAACTGTGGTCAAAAGAAAACCCTTGGAGTTTTAATTTCTACCCTACTATTTACAATGGCGAAAAAGAAACACAATTTTGGGGTCATCTCATTCCAAAATTTCAAAATATGATGCTTAAAACCAAAGATCCTATTTAGTCACTAAGTACCATTCACACAAAGACACAAACCAATTCATAAAACAAAACATGCCCGCCAAGGGCAATCATCAACATCAGCCCGACAAATGTTGGACCTACTCTATCATAAATAAGAACATCAAAATTTCACAAGAAAAATCTCCCCCCATCAACAACGCTCATCCCTCCCCCACATAAGATCATACATTGTCCCCAATGTAAATATGCAAAATGGAAAAAGGGAATAGGAACTCATTGAGCGTGTCACTCCTTTTCATTGTTAGCCTCTGCCTCACCACCATCACCGCAGTTGGCATCACCAATCTCAGCGAAATCATCGCCCAGCCCTTCAAACAAGTCATCAATTGGCCCCCGAGCTGAGGACGGAGAAGTAATTGCAGCATCCAAGGTGCTCATGTTGGGCACTTCGACTGAAATTCGACTCTTCCACTCTTGCACTTTAGTTCGCAGGGAATTGACTGCCCTTTCTACTGAATATACCCTATTGCATAATGTGGAGACATTCTTGTACAGTGATTTGAGCTCCTTCTTGATTGTTTTGGCAGCGAGTGTCGTGAGGCTCTTGGACAAACGTTGAAGCTGGCTTTCATGCAAGTTTGTCATCTCCACGAGGCAATGCAGACCACTTGGCTGATAAGATTGGGTAGATGGAGAAACTCTTTGCTAGGGCATGTCACCCGATGCTTGGCCAGGCATGTTAGGCTGAGGCACATTGGATTCTGGGACCATTGGTGATTGGGCTGACCCGTGGGAGAGGGCTTCTTCTTTCATGCCGAAGGCTTGCAGGCTCTTCCTTTTTACTACCGCTGCCTCGACTTCTCTCTTCCTATCAATAGCAATCACTCCTAGAGTAGAGGAAGGAGTCTCATTAGGAAAAAGAGGCACTCCAGCTACTTCAACAAGTTGGGAGATCAAAACAACATATGGCATGAAAGTATTGGATTGTCAGGCTTTCTTCTTCATCTATTGAGCTACAATTCCCCCGAAGTTGATGGGTACCCCGGACATAACGCAAGCAATCAGGATGGCCACTTCCATGGTGACCTACTACACATTTTAGTATGGGATGATGCGAGAACAAATAAAGTCCAGCCACAACTTGGCCTCAAACTTCAAATCGTGGAGAGAGATTTTGCCTCTTAGTGAGGCCTAGAGAGGAGTATCAATAGCAATAATCCTAGCCACCCATGCAAAATGGTCCTTCATATTGGCCACCTGTGTCATGTACTCCGTAGTAGAGTCAATTTCATCCAACCAGAACAAATAGTTTATAGCAGCTGGGGTGATATCAACTTCCACCCCAGATCATTACTGATAGTTTATAGCAGCTCAAGATTATAGTGGCACCTTTCAGATGAATATAGAGTAGCTAGTATGGGGGAAGTGATTGTGATAGTGAAATCTGTATGAGTATTTATTGGTGGAGAGTAGGAATGTGATAGGTTGAGAGGGAAGGTGGGGAGTTTAATATGGGTGTGTTGGTGGGATGTTGGAAGGTAAAAAGGTAAAAAAATATGGAAGAATGTAGAGAATTGGGAATGTTGGGTAATGGAGAGACAAACATGGAAAGAACAATGTTGGAAAAAGGGAAGCTATGGGAATATTTGCAGAATAGGGTGGCTGGGTATGTATTTGGGATTTTGTAGGTCAATCTTTTTATATTCTTCTTTTTTACTCAATACAAGCCCCGATTGGCGCTATACCGGTGGTTCACTGAATCCCTTCGGTGGTTCGTCGATGTGCCTTACTTCACCTTGTATTGTGCCTAGTGATCTGGTTCCAGCTGGTGATGCACCGACGGTTCACGAATTGCATCTGAATTCTACTGATCATCCACCAAATCTGTAGACTAACTTTAGGTTTTCTGCTTTAAGTTGACAATACATCGATGGCCATGATTCTAGTTCGGCGGTTAGCCGGTGGCCCACCGGTTCTTCAGTTCAAACCTCAGCTTTCTACATTGAGCTCCTTTTCTTAGGCGGTCTATGTTTTTGGACCGGTGGCTCGCCGGTCCCTCGTCATTTCTCCCTTCATGCTTTGTTTCCCACTTTGCTTCTCATTTCTCATTTTCTACACAAACAAAAACAACAAAACATCAAATAATTCACTAAACACTTGGGTTGCCTGCCAAGAAGCACCTTATTTATCTTTGTGGCACGACATAGTCCTTTTTCAATTCCCCATTCCCGATGGGTCATCATTCGACTCCGTCACCTCCAGCTCCAATCCCTTATCATCATCATCATTTTGTAATATTCCAACCACCTTACATTTGATGGAGTTTCAGTTGGCGAACACACTTTGAAGGTGACTTCCTTACTGTCAACCCAAAATTTTAACTCTCCAAGCTCCACATATACCACGGCTCTCCCGGTAGCCTAAAAAGGTCTTCCCAAAATAATGGGAACTTCTTCATCCATTTCACAATCCATAATAACAAAATCAGCACGAGATAAAACAACATAGAGAAGGGAACATACCTGGGGCTACTCAAACTTCTCCTTGTGGAGGAGGTACCTCCACTATAATCGTCGCACTAGAGGTGGCCGACGCACTCGTTGAAGTATCAACAAGGGGAGTGGTTACCCCCTCAGTAGTCTTGGTCACTTCAACGGCCTCACTGTAAATCGGGGCTGAGGTATGGTGGAGCGGCCATCTCCTCTAGCTCACTCCTGTAGCTCTGACATATGTGCATCATGAGTCTACAGGCTCTCCGCTCTGCCTCATTTACATTTTCTCCTCTCTTTCTTCCTCTTCTTCCTCCGACTTTCCTCTTCATCATCCTCAACAACTCTCCTTTTCCCTTGTCTCCAGTAGCTAGCGTGAACTCCCAGTAAGCTGCCAAATCAATCTCCTCATTAAATTCTGCATCTAAGTCAGGAAGAGTGGGGGCTACTATAACTGTTGGTTGTCTTGATGACAACTCGACTACTTGACTCGGAAGAGCCCCGAACTCCTCATAAAGACTGCTGGTGTCTATCTGCTCTAGCATTCGTGCATTAAAATGGCTCTCAAATCCATCTAGGTGAGCATGTAGAGCCTGTGCTGCTGCATCTATCTCCTCATTAACCCATGATTTTACAATTTCCATCATTTCCTGAATCTTTCACTCTTCCACGGTCAACCATTTAGCCAGCTTATGAAGGAAGTCCTGTGGCACTAAAACATGCCCTACCAGAGTCTGAGTATGTAAGCTAGTTGGTGGTATGGCAGATGTGCTAGGAGTTGCCTCCGAATGACCGGCATCTGTAGCCGGCGTCTCGCTGTACTCTTGGGTAATAGGGGCATTCACCTGTGCACCCCCTGCTGGCTGGTTGGCTCTATGGAATAGTTGTGGGAAGTCATGCACGGCTTACCGGGTTCATCTTATCCCGGATAAGACCTATGTTTGCTATTCTCTAGCCTCCAATCAGCCGCTCCTCACCCCATCTTATTGGCAACCCTTCCTCTGTACATAGCCTAAATACAAGACTCAGGAATGGGATGGTAGTGCTTACTCCCACTGGTCGGTCTCGTATCTCATCTACAATGATCCTCGGGATGCTAATTGGATAATGGCACATGAGACATGCCACCAAAGCTATCGTGTCAACACTAAGGGTATTGTCATTGACGGTGGGTGCTAGTTGGTGGCGTACTAGTGTCCAACAAACCTTGTCAATAAAATTCAATGAACTCTTGATAACTTGCCTTCCTCCAGCAACCCACTCAACTCCCTCCTTATCCTCAGCTAAAACACCAGCCAACCATTGCAACATCCTTTGGCGTTGAGCGAGACGCCGGCTATAGATGCCGGTCATTCAGAGTAGACACCTGAAAACTAACTATCAGAGTTGCTTAAGTGCCTCCACTTTGTACTCATACTATGGCATAGCTTGTGGAGGTATGAACTGTGGCCCATACAATACCCGGGAGATGGTGCACTCGGATATGTCGACCTCTCTTCCTCGAACCAACACACTCTCGAGTCGGGGCTGGTCTTTTATTTTCTGCCCTTCCTTCAACTTTTGCTCCATTGTAGCCAAGTAGTTGTCACAAAACTCACAGACTATTTCTGTCATATATTGGGCTAGAGTCTTTGTCATCCACTCAAAAACATAGAAGTTGAAAATCTGCTTTATCTCCTCCACTTTATTCAGAGAGTTAGTGAGGATTTGTGGTTCTTCCTGAATGCTCTGCCTCGGCTAGTTTTTGGCGGTAAGGGAGATGCCCTGCTCATATATTTCTCTATCTCCCGACACTCTCCGGCGGACTATGCAATTCTCTATGGGTGGGGTCTGTTCTTTTGCAGCATCTGAGGCCTCCTCCTCTGATTCATCGCTACCACTTTTTTGCTCAGACCCTTATTTTGCATTTGAGTCATTTGACTACTTCTGATTATCTCCTATATCTCCCTCCTCAGATTGGGGAGCTTGGGCAGATGTGACAGTGGCTACTTCAGCTTGTGCTCTTGCTTTTTCCCTAGTGGTTCTAGTTCCTTCTGTGTCTAAAGTGTCTATCTGGTAGTCCTGAACCAAACCACTAGGGGAGTTCCCTGCTTTCCCAGCCTCGGACTCAGATGTTTCATCAATTAATGTTCTCCAAGTTGTTGCTTTGGATTCCTTTTGCTTCTGTGTCATTGTACCTGGGGAAAAAAGAGTTAGAATTCCATATTTGAGAAAGAAGAATTAGAAAAGAAAGTTTCAGATTCTCATCATGGGTCGACAGTACGAGTCGTACCAAAATAGTATGACTCGTATGAAGACCCAGTAATCCTTGATGTATGTTATGGCTCATAGGTATGATTTGTACCATGAAGGTACAACTCGTATCCTGAGTCGTCTGATGTAGCTTTAGTGATGGTATCTTATGTAATTTTCCAAGATTCGTGGTACGACCCGTAGGTCCATTCCACGAGTTGTAGGAAGGACTTTTCTGTGCACTGTGTTCAATTCTTTGGTAAAAATGCATAGTATGACTCGTAGTGAAAAACTACGACCCATAATGTGTTTCATACCACTTTAAGGCCTTAGTCAATATTTGTTCAGTTTGCAGGGGTTCTCTCTTTCATAATTTGGGTACTCAAATTTCCCCCAGGTCTAGGCATGCCATTCATCAATTAAACACTACTCATCTCTCCCTTTTTTAATCATAACCCGTAGCCCAAAAATTTAAAAAAAAAAATTTACAAGCTCAACCCAACAATGAAAAAAATATGGTGTTTTCCAGTTGTTCATGGTTTATTTTCATCCCTGATCATTGTATTATTGAAAATTTTCGAACAAATTCAATACTCCCAGGGGTTCTGATATTGGAAGCTTCAAGTAAGCTAAAATTTTTCAATATTCAATGCACTACTTACTTGTTTCTTCTTCCTTCGACTGAAAAATCACAAATGTGGGTTGAGAAGAACTTAGGTTGAGCAAGAAATTGCTCGATTCTTCTTTAGCTTTCGATTTACGGGTTAGAGAAATTGGGAGATAGGGTTCGTAGGTTTGTTTTGTTTGCATGGTAGAAGGGTTAGTTTTGGTATGAAGTTTAAATAGGTAAGGGGGAAGATTTAAAAATCTGGGCCGAGTCGGGTAATTTTGATGTTTTTGACCCATCACGATTTGTACCACAAGTCATAGGAAGACCCCACGACTAGTCCCCTGGACCCGTGCTTCAAAAATTTAAGAAACTTACATGGGAACGTACGAGTTCTACGGCTCGTACAATGTGGGTACGGTTCGTATGATGACTCGTAGGATGATGCTTTGAATCACTTCTCTAAACCACACCACGATTGTTGCTACGACTCGTAGGATTCCATAAAAAGTCATATTTGAGAGCCATAGCAGCTGCTGTTTTAGTAGTGTTTTAGCCTCTTGTTTTTGTTTTTCCTGCACACTGAGCATACATTAGTTCAATAACTTGGGTTGCATCCAAAGAAGCGCTTGACTTAACATCGCAACACGATGTAGGTGGCCCGGTTACTTAAACTTCACCAATCCACCACTTGGGTTTCCTCCCAAGAAGCACCTGATTTAATGTCGCGGCACGACGCAAGTCTCTTGACTATTCAGAATTCATAAAGTGACTCATATCCATCCTCTACTGCTGAGACTACGCTGAATTCCTTTGGTTGCTGCATTGACTAGTAGATGTTAACGGTAACCTCTTCTTTGTTCAGTCTGAATTTCAACTGGCCCACCTCCACATCTACTAAGGTCCTCCTGGTTGTAAGGAATGTTTGCCCTAAAATGAGGGGGACCTCATAATCCACTTTGCAGTCTAGAACCATGAAGTCCACTGGGAATATGAATTTGTCCACCTTGACAAGCACATCGAATATGATCCCCACTGGCATTTTAACAGTTTTGTCAGCCATCAGTAGCCGCATAGTGGTCGGTGTGGGGGCTCCCATGCCCAATTCCTTGAACACTGCCAAGGCATCAAGTTCATGCTATCTCTCAGATCACAAAGTGCCCTTGCAAACTCGACATTCGCAATGGTGCAAGGTATAGTGAAAGCACCTGGGTCTTCCTTCTTCTGAGCTAGGACCCTTGTAGATATGTAACTACAGCGATGTACATTGTCAACCGGCTCATAGCTCACAAATCTCTTCTTAGTCACCAAGTCCTTCATAAACTTTGCATATCGCGACATTTGTTCCAATGCCTCAACCAATGGTATGTTCAGAGATAACTGTTTACGCATTGAAAGGAATTTCTGTAACTTTCCATTTTTTGCCTTTTTTTCATCCTTTGAGGGAATGGTGGCGGTGGGCGCCGGATAGCTTTGTAAATTTGTTGTGTTCCTTGGTCACTGTAAGGTTCTTCTTCACCTCTTGCGGCATCAGCATGCTCAGCGCCCTTTGTCTCAACACTCTTCTCATTCTCATCCATTATGCTTTCTTTCATCCGTTCAACTACAAATGGAAACAGGGGGTCACCTGTGGTCTTACCACTCCTAGTCATCACCTCCATGGAATGACCATCGTTCTTTGGGTTTTTGACGGCGTTTCTAGGTAGTGTACCCTTTTATCTAGGGTTCATTGATTCTGATAGGTGCCCAAGTTGATTTTCGATCTAAATGATGGTTGTAGCATGAGACTCCACTTTCTGACCCATACTTGATAAGTCACTTCAAATCTCCTTTAGTTTCTCATCAGTGGACCTCACCTTCTTCAACATCTTAGCCATCATACTCTCCAGCTTTGATTGCCCAGCCTCCCCCTCTCGTGCATTGAGAGTCACATAAACTCTAGCCTGGTCATTGATGTATCCATCGTTTCTTCTCCATTCTCCTTTGCGCTCACAACCTCAACTCCTATCACTGACCCATTTCTGTTGTAGTTGTCTCTATATTAGTTCCGACCTTGATTTCTAGAACCTTGGCACCAATTGTCTTGTCTAGATGCTTGGGTGTTGGCTCGAAAACCTGCCACTTGGCTATCCAGAAAGTTTTACTCTTCCTCAGAATTAGAGTGATTACCTCCCTATTCAATTCCTTGAGTTCCCATTGTGTTTATCTTGTTGGCTCTAGCTTCTATAATATGATTTGTCAGCAAGTACAATGATGTGCGTATATGAGCCGACTCCTGGTGGTGTTGTTCTTCTTTCCTTCATTCTTTTGCAGTTAAACCACAACATATGTATTGACCATTACATCTGTCTCCCTTGTATGATAGGCCCTATTCTTCTTAGACACCCTGTCAAGGATAGTGGTAGCTTTCTCCCAGGTGTGACTCATCAATGCTCCTCCTGCCACCATGTCCGCTACAACTTTTGTGCTATTATTCAAAGATCTGTAAAAGATTTCAAACAAACTGTCATCTGGGATCTTGTGGTTCAAGCACTTTGTCAACTTCTTATTGAACCTCAACCAGGTTTCATGTAGTGCCGCTGTCTTAAATTGTTGGAAGTTCTAGATCTCGCCTTTTAGCTGCAACATTCTAGAGGGGTGAAAGAATCTCTCCAAGAAGGCCTATTTGAGCTCCCTCCAGTTGGTTGTGGAGTCTTTGGGCAACTACGATAACCATAATGTGGCTTCCCCTGATATAGAGAAGGGGAAGAGTCTGAGTCATATGGCATCCTGGCTTACTCCGGGCAACCTGTACGCCTTGCATATTCCTACGAAGTTCATCAAGTGCAGGTTGGCATCATTTGCTATATGACCATTAAACACCCCTTTCATGTTTATCAATTAAATCATGGTGCTTCTGAATCCTTTTCCTAAGAAAGGATTCACTCATGGTTCACCTGGAATTTATAGGGTGAGAACCATTGTGCCCATTTAAGAATTTGCGGGTGTGGAAGTATCTTTGGATTTGACTGTATCACCTTCGAGAATGCCTTTATATCCATCTCGATCAGGAATTTAGTGTGGATCAGGAAAAAGTTCAACTTCTTGATTCCATTCTTCACGGCTAGCATCTCCTTGAAGGTGGAATGGTAGTGTTGTTCTGAATCCTTGATTCTTCCTCTAGCATATCCGCATATCCTTCTATGTCCATCTTTTTCTTCCAGCAGTACTGCACTCGAGTATTCATTTCTAGCATCAGTCTGCAGTATCTTTTTTCCATCTGAATGAATATGTAGAGTCTTCACCTGTTGGGACATCTGCTTGATTCTTTGGACAGCTTCATCCTACTCCATACCCCATGCTTGGGCATTCTTTTTAAGCATCTTTGTAAGTGGTGAAATATATGTAGATATTTCAGGAACAAAAACTCAAACATAATTTATAATCCCTAAAAATTGTTGAGCTTTGTGGTGAAGTTGGTGTCTAGAAATCTGAGTAATTCCTGACATATGTGTGAACCTGGACTATATGCTCCATTACTAAAATGCATCCCTAAAAATCAATTTCTTTTTGCACAACGACCATTTTCTTCGTAGAGAGCATAACTCTATTTGCTCTTACTATATCATGAAAATGAAGAAGTAAGGCAAAGTGTTCCTCTAGAGTATTATTGAAAAATAGGATATCATCACTGTATACTAGTGAGGTGTGGAGGATAGGCTGAAAGATTTAGATAATGGCTTTTTGGAATAGAGAGGGTGCAAGTTTAAGCCCAAATGGCATAACCTTCCATTGGAAGTGTTTGTCAGCAATGCAAAATCCTATTTTTGGTCTTTCTTCAGGATGTATCTTCAATTGCCAAGATCCAGATTTGAGATCAAACTTGGAAAAATGTCTAGCTTTGGCTAAGTGTGAAAATAGGGTAAGCCTATTTTTTAAGGGAATTTATCATCTTGAAGGAAATGGTGAGTGCTGGTAGTTTATGACTAATCTGAGTTTACCTCTTGTCTGCTCAGCTCTCTTGTTGACATAGAAAGCTTCACATGCCCATTGAGAATCAGATGGCTAGATTAGTCCACACTCCACGAGTTCAGCGTACTCCTTCTTTGCAAGCTGAAGGTGCTCTGGATTCATGCCAGAGTGGCTTTCCTTTGTTGGGTTGATGTTTTCATTCTTCTTGAATGGGGTTTGATGAAGAATTCTTCATTCAGCTAAACTGGGTTGCGACATTTCTTCATGAACTCCTTATGAGATTCATCAACTGTTGCTCGATTTCTCTGATCTGTTCGTCTTCAGTGATCTGGAATAAGCGTGAGACTTCTGAGTATGGCTTGAACTGCTTTTTGAATGCTATTCCATAGGCTCTAATATGGAGTCAATCCTTGAGTTGTCTGAAGATATCAAATCTGATTATGAGATCCTTTCCTGGGACATCTGATCCGAACAATTTTGTTCTATATTTTAGTCCTGGGAAGAACTCGATTGTTATCAGATGTTTTGTGATGACCATGGTTGTAAGGATTCCATTTGATATGGTGTTGAAGTTCTTGAAATGGGAAATCCATCGATCATTAGGAAGTACTGTCGGAATCATCAGCGATGAGGCTGCACCAGTAACCATAAATGCAATGACTTGAATTGTCTTATCCCATTTGGACTGATAAACATTCAGTTGGACCTGAGGAATATTGGTAATGTTGTTGATTTCCTCAGCCTCTGAAATCTTGTAATGGTCATGCCCATGTTCTTCATATACTTCCATGGAGAAAAGAGTGTCCTCTAACGGCTCATCTTCTACTGAAAGGACTGATTCCAAATCATTGTCCCTGACATCAGCGTACTCTTCTATTTCCGTAAGAATCCGAATAGATCTTTTAGCTTGAGGACATTTCTTTGCGAAGTGTCCGATCTTGTGGCAGATGAAGCATCTGTCATTCTTCTGGAACCTTCTTGGATGCTTTCTCCTGAAGTATATTTCGCCTGGTGTATTTGGATCTTCCTCCAATAGGCTTTGGCCATTTGAACTTATTGTATTTCTTGTATCTGCTTTTCCTTCGAGCATGGCAAGAGCAACTGGACCCGGTGATTAGGTCAGTCTTGATGCAAGCTTTATCAAGTGATAGATTGTTGTACATGATCTGCTTTAGAATAGATTTTTTTGTACAAATATCTTCTAGCGCCATGAAAATTGCTTGCCTTATATAGCCAACTTGAGGGAATGTGATTGACTAGAACTTTTCCTTAATAATCGTCATGGTTCGTCCTGCTAACATCTTTGGCAAGGATGAAATGAACGCTTGCTTCAAACTGGTGTCTCCACCAAGTTCAAAGTATATTTTTTCCATATTCTGGAAATGAATATCAATGACATCTCTGTCGAATGATACGCTTTTCATCTCGAAGAATTGTCTATGCATCTTTCCTTGCCTCTGGCCTGTATCTCAACAAAAGACTTCATGCAAGATTCAGATGTTGAAAGAAAATTCTTGGGAAATAAGAAAAGTATTCCTGTACATCTCCAATGTGATCCAGCAATCTCCGAGGATGCTGGAGAACCTTGATGTGAATTCTGACAAGATTAGATATTTCTCTCGCTCTACCAAGTGTTTTGTTACCATCTAAGTAAGGAAATCTTGGATCCTTGGTGGCCATTCTGAAACCTTGATATTATCGAGATGGAAAGTGTGGAAACTAGTTCCAACTAATTTTGGCATTGGTTGTTTTGGTCTTCTTTTCAAAATTGAGTGTTCTGTCATCCCGTCTTAATCATCATCGACTTCAGAAACTTCTGGTTCTCTTGGTCGGTTCATGTATATCAGTGGATTATCTTCCACAGAGGTGTCTAGTGAGAGATCCTTACTAGACTCAATCTCTATTTCTTCAGGTTCATCAGTAGGATTCTTTCTGTTGTCTCTTCAGTGCTGAATCCTGTGCTATCATTTTCATATAAGCCATTGAGTTTCAGAACAACTTGACTTGAGATCATCAAGTTTTCTGGATCTGGCTCCTTTGAACTTTCTCCAACCTCTTTCCTTCTTTTGGCCTACTTTTCAGCTGTAAGGGCATCTTTCCTTTCCCAAACCCATTTTGCAATGTCAAACTCAGTTTCCTCTTTTTGTTTTTGAGGATAAGGTGCGGGTTTATATGGAGTGAAAGGAGAGGTAGTACCTGGACGGGCCAATTTAGGTGGTGAGTATGTCTATGACGACATAGGGAAAAAGGAGGATTTTGGAGAGTGGTTTTGGGTTCTTCGTGACTCAAAAGGTCCATGTCTCAGGTTTTAAATTTTCTCTTTGATGTTAGCCATTTCCTTTTGTTGTTGTCAAATTAAGTGGAAAAGTGAAGTGCCTGGTGGACAGATCTCATAATGCATATTCTGCAGTCGTAGTTCCAAGGCTCGGATAAGACCGGCTTGTTGATTGGATGTTTGTTCCACTTTCTTCTCAATGCTCTCTACCTTTCTCATCATCTTAGTCTGTGTGTGAGCAACGTTCTTGAGGGAAGTGCCGATGTTGGTCAGCACCTTATTCTGGCAGATTGCATTCTCTGATTGCCAGTTGATGGTAGCCTCAATATCACTGATAGGTGGCTTTTCTCCAGGGGGCAACACAACATTTTTCTTTGGGATTTTTGGCGCATGGCTTACACCATCTTTTTCAAAGGGTTGTTGTGATGGGAATTATGGAGTATGGCTAGAGCTAGATGGAATTATCAGGAAGATTTAAGAGTTGTGAGATTTTTTAGCTCGAGTAGGTGGTGTTGGCCAATCTTGGGGTTTGTAGGAGACGAAGAATTCATATTTTCCTGGACAGCTAAGGGAACCGATAGGTGGATCCCCATCTTCATATCGCTTACAGAATTCCTTTTCTGAGCATCTTCCCTTCTTCTTTTTGGGTTTGGCCTTCTTCTCTATATATTCAACTTCATCCTCTAGATATTCTTGGTAGTAACATTCAATATCCCAACGGTAGTGCCCGGTGAAGGGACATTTGAAACATCTTACGTTACGACCTTCATGATTAAACTTTTTTATCCAATCATGTTCACTCAGAACTGACATGATTGGATCAAACAATTAAATCTGAAGTTCGTAAAATAAGATTTTTCAAATGTCCCTACACCAGGCACTGCCCTTGGGAAATCAAATGTGACTGCGAAGAATGTCTGGAGTATGAAGTTGAATATATAGAGAAGAAGGTCAAACCCAAAAAAAAAAATGGGAGATGCTCATAAAAGGAATTCCGTAAGCTATATAAAGATGGGGATCCATCTATCGGTTCCCTTAGCCATCCAGGAAAATATGAATTCCTTGTCTCCTACAAATTCCAAGATTGGACAACACTACCTACTCAAGCTAAAAAACCTCATAACTCTCAAATCTTCATGATGAGTCCATCTAGCTCTAGCCATACTCCAAAATTCCCATCACAAAAACCCTTTGAAAAAGATGGTGTAAGCCATGCACCAAAAATCCCAAAGAAATATGTTGTGCTGCCCACCAGAGAAAAGCCACCTACCAGTAATATTGAGGCTACCATCTACTGACAATCAGATAATCCAATCTACCAAAACAAGGTGCGGACCAACATTGGCACTTCCCTCAAGAACATTGCTCACACACAGACTAAGATGATGAGCAAGGTAGAGGGCATTGAGAAAAAAGTGGAACAGACATCCAATCAACATGCAAGTCTTATCCGAGCTCTAAAAGTACGACTGTAGAATGTGCAGTACGAAATCTGTCCATCAGGCACTTCACTTTTCAACTTCTTTTCACAGCAACAAAAGGAAACGGCTGACAATAAAGAGCAAATCAATCAACTAAGACATGGACCTTTTGAGTCACAAAGAACCCAAAACCAGTCTCCAAAATCCTCCTTTTTCCCTATGACGTCACAGACATACTCACCACCTAAATTGGCCCATCTAGGTACTACATCTCCTTTCACTCCATATGAACCTGCACCTTATCCTCAAAAACCCAAAGAGGAAACTGAGTTTGACATTACAAAATGGGTTTGGGAAAGGAAAGATGCCCTTGTAGTAGAAAAGCAGGCCAAAAGAAGGAAAGAGGTCAGAGAAAGTTCAAAGGAGTTAGATCCAAAAAACATGATGATCTCAGATCAAGTCGTTCTAGAACTCTATGGCTTAGACGATAATGATAGCATAGGATCCAGCACTGAAGAGACAATAGAAAGCGATCCTACTGATGAAACTGAAGAAAAGGATATTGAGTCAAGTGAGGATCTCTCACTGTACACCTCCGAGGAAGATAATCCACTGATATACATGAATCAACCAAGAGAACCAGAAGTTTCTGAAGTCGATAATAATCAAGACGGGATGACAAAAGACCCAATTCCGGAAAGAAGACTAGAACAACCAACGCCATAATTGGTTGGAACTGGATTCCATAGTTTCACCCTCGATGATGTCAGGGTTTCAAAATGGCCACAAAGGATCCAAGATTTCCTTACTTGGATAGTAATGAAACACTTGGTAGAGAGAGAAAAATATCTAATCCTATTAGAATTCACATCAAGGTTCTCCGGAATCCTTGGAGATTGGTGTATCGCATTGGGGATGTATGACAAGAATACTTTCCTCATGTCCCACGACTTTGCTTTCAACATCAGAATCCTGCATGAAGTCTTTTGTGGAGATACAGGCCAGAGGCAAGAAAATCTACAAAGATAATTCTTTGAGATGAAATGCATATCATTCGACAAAGATGTCATTGATATTCATTTCCAGAAGATGGCAAAAATATAATTTGAACTTGGTGGAGACGCTAGTTTGAAGCAAGCCTTCGTTTCATCCTTGCCAAAGATGTTATTCTTTGAGATGAAATGCATATCATTCGACAAAGATGTCATTGATATTCATTTCCAGAAGATGGCAAAAATATAATTTGAACTTGGTGGAGACGCTAGTTTGAAGCAAGCCTTCGTTTCATCCTTGCCAAAGATGTTAGTAGGATGAACGATAACGATTTTTGAGGAAAAGTTCCAGTCAATCACAATCCCTCAAGTTGGATATATAAGGCAAGCAATTTTCTTGGCGCTAGAAGATATCTTTACAAAAAGATCTATTCTGACGCAGATCATGCACAACAATCCAACCCTTGATAAAGCTGGCAGCAAGACTGACCTAATCACTGGGTCCAATTGCTCTTATACTCGAAGCCAAAACAGATACATGAAATACAAGAAGTTCAAATGGCCAAAGCCTACTAGAGGAAGATCCAAATAAACTAGGTGAAAAAAATACTTCTAGAGGAAGCATCTAGGCAGGTTCCAAAAGAATGACAGATGCTTCATCTGCCACAAGATCAAACACTTCGCAAAGAATTGTCCTCAAGCTAAAATATCTATCCGACTTTTTATGGAGATAGAAGAGTACGCTGATGTCAGGGACAATGATCTGGAATCAGCCCTTTCAGCAGAAGATGAGCCATCAGAGGACACTCTTTACTCCATGGAAGTACATTAAGAACATGGGCATGACCATTACCAGATTTCAGAGGCTGAGGAAATCAACAACATTATAAATATTCCTCAAGTCCAACTGAATGTTTATCATTCCAAATGGGATAAACCAATTCAGGTCATTGCATTCATGGATACTGGTGCAGCCTCATCACTGATGAATCCAGTAGTACTTCCTGATGATCAATGCATTTCCCCTTTTAAGACCTTCAACACCACATCAAATGGAATCCTGACAACCATGATCATCACAAAACATCCGATAACAATCAAGTTCTTCCCAAGACTAAAATTTAGAACAAAACTGTTTGGATAAGATGTCCCAGGAAAGGATCTCATAATTGGATTTGATATCTTCAGACAACTCAAGGATCGACTCAACGTTGGAGCCTATGGAAAGTCTCACACTTATTCCATATCAGTAAAGATCAACAGATCGGAGAAATCGAGCAACAATTGATGGAACATTCATGTGCTGAATCTCATAAGGTGTTCATGAAGATATGTTGCAACCCACTCTAGCTGAATGATGAATTCTTCATCAAACACCCATTAAAGAATAATTAAAACATCAATCTAACCAAGGAAAGCCACTCTGGAATGAATCCAGAGCACCTTCAGCTTGCAAAGGAGTGCGCTGAACTCATGGAGTTTGGACTGATCTAGTCGTCTGATTCTGAATGGGCATGTGAAGCTTTCAAGGTCAACAAGAGAACTGAGAAGACATGAGGTAAACTCAGATTATTCATAAACTACCAGCCATTCAACCATTTCCTCTATTTTCACACTTAGCCAAAGCTAGACATTTTTCCAAGTTTGATCTCAAATCTGGATTTTGGTAATTAGGGATACATCCTGAGGAAAGAACAAAAAAGGAATTTGCATTCCTGACCAACACTTCCAATGGAAAGTTATGCCATTTGGGCTTAAACATGCACCCTCTGTATTCCAAAAAGCCATGATCAAAATCTTTCAACCTATCCTCCACACCTCACTAGTATACGTTGACAATATCCTGTTGTTCGGTAATACTCTAGAGGAACACTTTGCCTTACTCCATCATTTTCATGATATAGTAAGAGCAAATGGAGTTATGCTCTCTACGAAGAAAATTGTCTTTGTTCAACAAGAAATTGCTTTCTTAGGGATGCATTTTAGTAATGGAGCATATAGTCCTGGTCAGTACATATGTCAAGAATTACTCATATTTCCAGACACCAACTTCACCACAAAGCAGCTACCACATTTTTTAGGGATTATAAATTATGTTAGAGATTTTATTCACGAAGTATCTACATATATTTCTCCACTTACAAAGATGCTTAAAATGAATTCCCAAGCATGGGGTAAAGAGCAGGATGAAGCTGTCCAAAGAATCAAGCAGATGTACCAATAGGTAAAGACTCTCCATATTCCTTAAGATGGAAAGAAGATACTGCAGACTGATGCCAACAATGAATATTGGACTGCAGTTCTATTGGAAGAAAAATATGGCCATAGAAGGATATGCGGATATGCTAGCGGAAGATTCAAGGATTCAGAACAACACTACCATTCCACCTTCAGGGAGATTCTAGCAGTGATGAATAGAATCTAGAAGTTCAACTTCTTCCTAATTCACACTGAATTCCTGATCGATATGGATATAAAGGCGTTCCTAAAGATGATCCAGTTGAATTCGAAGATACTTCCACACCCGAAAATTATCATATGGGCACAATGGTTCTCACCCTACAAATTCCAGGTGAAGCACCTAAAAGGAAAAGAGAATTTCCTAGCACACTTCCTATCCCGACTGAATGAATTCGCAAAAAGGTTTTTGCTAGAAAAACCCAAGAAGATGAAAGAACTGGCAGGCCATATGTTCATGATTACCAACCCACCAGGTCCCAAGTCATCAAGGCTGCGAAGCCATCCACCAGACTTGTTCAGTCAATATGTGGACCCATTTGATCAATCAATACTGATCGAAAGACGGACTTTCTATGAGCTACAAGTTTTAGAAAATACGGAGGATCCATCCTAAAAACTTATGAAGTCAACCCGGAATACCCATTATGTCACGTGTTCATACCAATTGATAATGATTTTCCACAGGAACTCATATGGTTCTTCTGGCACTTATCTCACCAGTATTACATCCTGATGGAATTCAAATGCAACATATTTAGGGATTTTGACAAGATTGAACCAGCATTGAAAATATTTTTGTAGTGGTTAAAACCATGAAAATACTGGTTTTAATGCTTTAAGAACTCATACGATGCAAAGATATTCATGCTGCGTCGACCAATAAAGTTAATTGACAGGAAAGTCCATGCCGAGCTAGAACTCTCTTTCTATTGGCGATTTCCAGTCTCTATTTTGTCCTTGGAAGAGGAATACTATGAAGCACAAAGGTTTATCTTCCAGCAAAATAAGTGCATTCCAAAAGAGGTTTGGCCAAAAGAATGGGCACCATGGAACTACACTGATAAACATCCTCACTGGGAAGAAGTCTGAAAAGCAAAATTGGAATATCAAGCACCCTAAGAGATCACTAGGGATGAAATCACTCAGGCCATTACATGGATCAGGCTGAATGTCCCATCAAATACTTCATCACAGGACTCTCTAAATATGGAACAAGCCATTGCAGAAACATCAAGCAGAAAATGCTACTTTACGAGACTGTTAAAATGGAATTTGCATGATACAATCTACTTTGACGACAAACATGGCTTCCAATGGAATCTAGGTAGAGAATTTTCAAACCACCAGTGGAACCTCTGTGCATTGTCCCATCGGATATTGGATGATGACGTGTGCAAGACATGTGCAAGAATCCGGAAGTTCACCGCTTCAAATCACCTGCCGAAATTTACTACCCATATGAAGAAGAAAGCGGGCCCCACTTAACATGCCATCACATGGCCTTCCTTGTACATATTAGGCTAGCCGTTTCTTTAGGTTGTTCATTTTATTAGGCTTCTATTGTTATTAGGCTTTGTAGATGAGTTTGTTTAAATAAGTGTGCCAGATTTGTCTTTATCTGGCCATGTAAATAGGTGTGCTGTTTTCGTTTTGTAAGGCTTTTTAGAAAGGTGTGCCATGTCTATCTTCTATGGAGTCTTATCTTGTAGTCTCCTAACCTTCTCTATATAAAGGAGGCTAGGTTGTCCATTGTAAATTAGAGTAGAACACAACTAGTTGAGTATTGTAAAAATTTCCTATGTTCAATAATATGAGTTTTTGCTAAATTCTCTCATGTTCTTTCTTTCCAAAAAGCCATGGTACGGATGATCCTTTTGAAGTGGTATAGGGCCTCGACACGATGGGTAAGCAAGCTTGTTTCATGTACAATAGTTTTACAAAGTTTATATATAGCTAAATTTATAAGTAGAGTAAAAGATTTCCCGAGTTGTGTAGCTTGGCAAACCATCTGGGTGGATGTAGAAACCAACCCTTTTTTGTAGGGAAATTCTTTTAAGTCTATGATGAAATTTACTATTTGAGTGACTTTGCAAGACGTCCTCCGGGATGTTGAAGCCGGGTTTCGTGGCAAGCGATCCTTCGGGATGTTGAAGCCTAGTACCCCTTCATAGGAAAACTATTGAGCCTGCAATCTCGCCGTCTTGCCCGTCGTTTCCTCGCCCTATCTTAACCCGTTTGGTATCATTGCCCTCTGTGTACCCATTTTGGTATCAGAGCCAGAACCATGTCCTTTATGAGGGAGGAGCAGTTTGAATAGCTATGAGTGAGTCTACGTCCAGTCCTTGTAAATATTCTTCTTCTTTGTCGTCGAGTCTCTGTAAATCTATCACCAAAGTACCTATATCTACTACACTTAGTAAAACCCTGTCTTTTAAATATGACTATCTTTATGATGTAGATATACTACCAAATGAAAACAAAGTGTCCAGTACATACTTGCCTCTCCTAAATCCTTATTCTGCCTTTGCCAAAAAGACAACCAATCCAAGGTTACAAATTTGTTCTTTGGTCCAGCATAAACCAAAAGGAGTAAAGGAATATGTTTTTGCTTCGAAACTTGATCAGCATCCTATTTTTTCAATTTAAGAAGAATTGTTTGTCACCTTACAGATTCCCGATGATTTTCCAAAGAAATGAAAAAGTCACAGATTCACCCATATTCATTTTGGTGCTGTCCGAATTGCCTTTTCAAATCATAGAAGGAAAGACCAACATGTTTCACCCCTTTCACTCCTTGATACTCGATACCAGGAGTACCAACATGCAAATTTGGGTACAACTGAGGTCACCTTAAACGCTGGGACAGTTTTTGTCATCTTATATCCATACTTCAACATGTCCCTAAGCGACCCATATCTTACAGAAGCCTTAAAGATCCAAGTCCAAATATAGAGAGTTCCACAAACTAGATATGCTATCCAGGAAACTCTTCACTATCAAATAGCTTGGGAAGTTCAGAACCATGCCATGGATCTTTCATTTCTGGGTGGAGTTGATGTTTTACTGCTACATATAGATGTCATCAACAGAACTACCACATGCACTGAAATACCCATTAACATACCAAAGAAAGATCTTGTCAAAATTCTTCCTGACTCATGGGTTACAAACTATGAGTAGATGAGAGAACCTACAATTGAACCTCTTCGATCCACAGAACCAATCTTTGTTTAAAAATAGGATAAAACTATAGCCATCAGCTTTGATCACTCACATCTCAAAAAAACAAATAGCACAACCTTTTCTCTTCAGATGTAGCAACCTATATCCGAACCTCTGCTTGAAGATGAAGAGGATCCATTCGGTTGGAGCCTTCCCGCTGTCATGAGTGAACATGATTGGATCAAACAGTTCAATCATGAAGGTTATAATGTAAGATGGTTCAAATGTTCCTTCACCGGGCACTGCCCTTGGGATATTGAATGTGACCTCCAAGAATGTATGGAGATGAAGTTGATTATGTAGAGAAAAAGGTCGAACCCAAAAAGAAGAAGGAGAGATTCTCAAAAAAGGAATTATGTAAGATATATGAAGATGGGGATCCATCTATCGGTTCCCTTAGCTGTCAAGGAAAATATCAATTCCTTGTCTGCTACAAACCCAAAGATTGGCCAACACTACCTACTCTAGCTAAAAACCCTCACAACTCTCAAATCTTCATGATGAGTCCATCTAGCTCTAGCCATACTCTAGAATTCCCATTACAACAACCCTTTGAAAAAGATGGTGTCAGCCATGCACCAAAAATACCAAAGAAATATGTTGTGTTTCCTAATGGAGAAAAGCCACCTTCCAGAGATATTAAGGCTACCATCAACTAGAAATCAAAGAATGCAATATGCCAGAACAAGGTGCTGACCAACATCGACACTTCCCTCAAGAACGTTGCTGACACACAGACTAAGATGATAGCAAGGTAGAGGGCATTGAGAAAAAAGTGGAATAGACATCCAATCAAAAAGCCGGTCTTATCCGAGCCTTGGAACTACGACTGTAGAATATGCATTATGAGATCTATCCACCAGGAACTTCACTTTTCCACTTCTTTTCACAGAAACAAAAGGAAATGGCTAAATCAAAGAGAAAATCAAACACTTGAGATATGGACCTTTTGAGTCACAAAGAACCCAAAACCACTCTCCAAAATCCTCCTTTTCCCTATGTCATCACGACATACTCACCACCTAATTAGCCCATCCAGGTACTACCTTTCCTTTTGCTCCATATGAACCAACACCATATCCTCAAAAACCCAAAGAGGAAACTGAGTTTGACATTGCAAAATGGGTTTGGGAAAGGAAAGATGCCCTTGCAGCAAAAAAGCTGGCCAAAAGAAAGAATGAGGTTGGACAAAGTTCAAAATACCCAGATCCAGAAAACTTAATGATCTCAGATCAAGTTGTTTCCGAACTCTATGGATTAGAAGAAAATGATAACACATGATCAAGCATTGAAGAGATAACAGAACGCGATCCTACTGATGAAACTGAAGAAACGAAGATTGAATCAAGTGAGGATCTCTCAGTACACACCTTCGAGGAAGATAATCCACTTACATACATGAACCGACCAAGAGAACCAGAAGTTTTTGAAGTAGCTGATGATCAAGATGGGATGACAGAAGACCCAATTCTTAAAAGAAGACCAGAACAACCAACACCAAAATTGGTTGGAACTGGATTCCACACTTTCACTCTCGATGATGTCAAGGTTTTGAAATGGCCCTAAAGGATCCAATATTTCCTTATTTCGATGGTGACAAAACACTTGGTAGAGCGGGAGAAATATCTAATCCTATCAGAGTTCACATCAAGGTTCTCCGACATCCTTAGAGATTGGTGGATTGCACTGGGAATGTATCACACCTGCTACTCGCCGCTCATTCTCATATCCTCCTTTTTGCTCCATTTTTGCTCTTCTCTTCAATATTAGGCATCTGCACACAACAAAAGAAAAAAGGGCATAACATCCAAATAATCAACTTGGGAACAAAACAAAAACTCACGTTTTAGAGTCTAATGAGTTGGTAAATTACCAACTCATCACTGATCTTCCGTGGTTTAAATCTAAACACTCTGAATTTTTTTGAAGTTTGTCATGAGTGCCTTGGTACGACTCGTACCTTGCCATCACGACTCGTATTGTAGTCATCCGTACCCAGAGTCAGCTTTTGTGCAATTTTTTTGAATCTTTCCATGAATTGAAGTTACGACTCGTACAACGATCATACGGTCTATACTGTGAGTCATGGGTTGCTGCTTTCTCAGCCCATTCTTCTTGAAATTTCCACGAGTCTTGGTACGATTTGTACCATCAGTGTACAACTCGTACTGAGACTATCAGTTTGGCTCATTTTCTGCTCTTTTAAGATTCTTTTTCAAAATCTTGTTCCAACACCTAAGTTTACCTGAAAACACAAGAAAAGTACCTTATATCCATATAAACACACCTAAGTCCATGCTATTTTCTTTAGTTTTGAACATCAAAAGTGCTGTAAATCCACATCACATCAACACCTTCAACTTAAGACTTTTGCATGTCCTCAGGAAAAGAAAAGAAAAACTAAAACATGACACTCAACTAGAAAATAAACCTAAGATACTACAGTCATACTTATACAAAATTTACACTTTACATACAATAACTTCTGACCCATTTCCACGAACCAACATCAACTAATGTATTACAAGTGACCTAAAAACATAATAAACAGGGATCAAGTCATGTCATCTAGCTATCAACATGCAATCAAGTCATCACCAATGTTTTCCACATAGACGAATAGTAAAAGTAAACATAATCCATGTACCCTCACAACAAATAAAGTCCCCACTCACAAATATAATATCAAATATCTATCGGACTAGAAAAATGAAAAACTCACCCTCACAAAGATTCCAAGTACCATGTATCAGATACCATATGCTTGCCCTTATTTTCTCTACTTGGTTTGTCCGATGGTCAAATTAGGATCATATAGGACTTGATATGGCTTGTAAGGTAGGCTTAGGGATGGAAGAGGTACCTCCACTGTAACCGTGGCGCTAGCGGTGGCCGGCGCACTCCTTGAAGTATCAAAAGGGGGAGTGATTACTCCCTCAGTAGTCTTGGTCGCTTCAATGGCCTCACTGTGAATCAACGCTGAATCAGGCTGAGGTATGGTGGAGCTTCCGCTCCTCTAGCTCGCTCCTGCAGCTATGATAAATGTGCGTCATGAGTTTGCAGGATCTCCGCTCTGGCCCACTTGCATTCTCTCCTCTGTTTCTTCCTCTTCTTGTTCTGACTTTCCTCTTTATCATCCTCAGCGTCTCTCCTTTTTGCCTTTTCTCAAGCAGCTACCGTCATCTCCCAGTAAGCCGCCAATCAATCTCCTCATCAAATTCTGCATCTAAGTCTGCAAGAGTGGGGGATACTATAACTGTCGGTCATCTTGATGACAACTCGACTACTTGACTCCGAAGATCCCCCAACTCCTTACAAAGACTGCTGGTGCCTATTTGCTTTCCCATCCATGCATTGAAATTGCTCTTAAATCCATCTAGGAGAGCATGTAGAGCCTGAGCTGATGCATCTATCTCCGCCTTGACCCATGGCTTTATATTTTCCATCATTGCCTGAATCTTTCGCTCTGCCATGGTCAACCATTTATCCAGCTTCTGAAGGAAGTCTTGTGGCACTAAAACATGCCCTACCGAAGTCTGAGTATGTAAGCTAGTTTGTGGTGTGGCAGATGTGATAGGAGCTGCCTCTGAAAGACCGACATTTGTAGTCGGTGTCTCGCTCTACTCCTGGGTAATAGGGGCATTCAACTATGCATCCCCTACTTGCTGGCTCTGTGGAATAGTTGTGGGAAGCCGTGCACGGCTTACCGGGTTTATCTCATCCCGGATAAGACCTATGTCTGCTATCCTCTAACCTCCAATCAGCTTCTCCTCACCCCTTCTAATTGGCACCCCTGCCTCTATACATAGCCTGAATACAAGACTCGGTAATGGGATGGTAGTACTTACTCCCACTGCCCAGTTTCGTATCTCATCTGCAATGATCCTGGGGATGTTTATTGGATAGTGGCACATGAGGCATGCCACCAAAGCTGCCCTGTCTACACTGAGGGTATTTTCATTGACGGTGGGTGCTAGTTAGTGGTGTACTAGTGTACATTAGGTCTTGGCAATAAAATTCAACGAACTCTTGATAACCTGCCTTCCTCCAACAACCCACTCAACTCCCTGCTTATGCTCAGCTAAAACACCCGCCAACCATTGTAACTTCATTTGTCGTTCCTCAAAACCTAACTATTAGAGTTGCTTAAGTGCCTCCACTCTGTACTTATACTCTGGCATAGCTTGTGGAGGTATGAATTGTGGCCCATACAAAACCTAGGAGATGGTGCACTCGAATATGTTGACCTCTCTTCCTCGGACCAACACACTCTTGAGTCGAGGATGGTCTGTTATTTTCTGTCCTTCCTTCGCCTTTTTCTCCATGGTAGCCAAGTAGTTGTCATAGAACTCCCAGACTATTTCTACCGCATATTAGGATGGAGTCTTTGTTGTCCACTCAAAACCATAGAAGCTGAAAATCCACTTCATATCCTCCACTTTATTTAGGGAATTAGTGAGGATCCGTGGTTCTTCCTAAATGCTTCGCCTCGACTTAGTTTTGGAGGTGATAGAGATTCCTTGCTCATATATTTCTTTAGCTGTCGGCACTCTCTGGTGGACTGTCCTATTCTCTCTGGGTGGGGTCTGCTCTTGTGTAGCATCTAGGGCCTCCTCCTCTGATTCATCGCTACCACTTGCTTGCTCAGACCCTTCTTCTATATTTGAGTCATTTTTCGACTCCTGATTATCTCCTATATCTCCCTCCTCAGACTGGAGAGCTTGGGTAGATGTGGCAGTGGCTTCTTCAACTTGTGCTCTTGCTTTTGCCCAAGTGGTTCTAGTTTTGTCAATGTCTGAAGTGTCTATCAGGTGATCCTGGACCAAACCACTAGGGGAGTTCCCTGCTTACCCAGCCTCGGACTCAGATGTTTCATCAACTAATGTTATCCGGGCTGTTGGTTGGAATGCCTTTCGCTTCTGTGTCATTGTAACTGGGGAAAAATGAGTTAGAATTTTGAGAAAGAAGAATTAGAAACGAAAGTTTTAGATTCTTATCTTGGGTCAACAGTATGAGTCGTACCAAAATAGTACGACTCGTATGAAGACCCAGCAATCCTTGATGTATGTTACGGCTCACAAGTACGATTCGTACCATGAAGGTAGAACTCGTACCCTGAGTTGTCTGATGTAGCTTTAGTTATGGTATCTTCTGTAATTTTCCATGACTCATGGTATGACCCGTAGGTCCATTCCACGAGTTGTAGGAAGGACTTTTCTATGCAATTTGTTAAATTCTTTGGTACGAATGCTCAGTACGACTCGTAGTGAAAAACTACGACCCATACTGTGCTTCATGCCACTTTTAGGCCTTAGTCAATATTTGTTCAATTTGCAAGGGTTCTCTTTTTTACAATTTGATATTTGCCTAGGTCTAGGCATGTCAATCATCAATTAAAATACTACTCATCTCTCCCCTTTTTAATCATAACCCGTAGCCCAAAAATTTTAAAAAGTTAAATTTACAAGCTCAACCCAACAATGAAAAAAATATGATGTTTTCTAGTCGTTCGTGGTTTAATTTCATCCTTAATCATTGTTTTATTGAAATATTTCAAGAAAATTCAATACTCCCAGGGGTTCTGATATTGGAAGCTTCAAGTAAGCTAAAATTTTTCAATATTCAATGCACTACTTACTTGTTGCTTCTTCCTTCGACTGAAAAAATCACAAATGTGGGTTGATAAGAACTTCGGTTGAGCAATAAATTGCTCGATTCTTGTTACACCCCGTAAATTTTAAATGAATAAATATCCTAATGGCATGTTGGTTAAGGGATTTAGAAGGCAAAAAAATAAAAATAAAAATAAAAAATAAAAGGTTGGTTTTCATTGATATCAATATATTTCCAGCAAAAAAACAGGGGAATATAGGTGATAATAAGAACCCACGATAATTTTATATAATTTCCTTCCAATTACGCTACGAAACACAGTCTAAACTCCGTTCCGGCTTAGATACAGAGGTATAAAGCTGCAGAGAGCAATTCTACGGAGTTGGTTTCGTGAAATTTGGCCGGCGAAACGTCGTACTACCGAGGTAAAGTAAATAGAATTGTTTTAAATTAGTACCAATGTGTTCCTAGCCTTGCAGTGAGCATTTATCCCTTCTGGACTATTGAGAAATAACGAGTTTTTGATGATTTTCCGAAAGGTTGAAGTTTGGGATAAATATATATCAAAAGTGATAATTTCTCCCGAATATTAATGTATTTAGTTCTAATTGACATGTATATGAATGTAGTTGGGAGAAACAGCAGAAGTACCAATGGAAATCACATCGGTCAGTCGAGTACTCAGAAACCAGGTATGTAAAGTTATTCTTTCGGCAAGCCAGGAAGTACAGTTTAGAAAATAAATAGAATAAAAGCTATTAACAAATACCTAGCGTACAGGAACAATTTCAGTACAATTTCCAGCAAGCATGCTAGTATATCATTACGTATCATGCGATAATCAGAATAACGGATAGTCAGATGACTTTAGATCAGTAATCAGATATAGAAATAGCTCCAGATACCGATATAGCTCCAGAAATAGATATGGCTCTAGAAATTGAGATAGCTTCAGATCACGGATAACAATAATTAGATAAACAGATAAAGGCCAGGTAGCAGTTAGCCCAGTAATCAAAAACAGTGTAAAACAGAATATAGCATCAGTTGTTTAGTACGGACTGGCCTTGAAATAACAGAAGAGAATATGATTAGTATTTTTCATTTCAGCATACATGCTGTGTATGTGTTTTGCATGTTGAGACTTGTTATGGCATGTGGGCACCATTTAGCATCCCCACCGCCCCTAGGTTATAGCTGTGTCGATACCAGATTCAGATACCGCCACCAGCTGGGCGATGTCGTCCGCCTAGAGGACGAGGAGCCGATCCCTCGTGATCCTAGCCAGCGCAGAGTTATCAACTCCTGTCATTCGAAGCTTGATAATCAGAGGTGTATTTCATTTTCTTTTGTTGTATAGCACGGGTAGGTCAGGGCCGTGTACCGACCATTCTATTATTACTTACTAGAGGCTTGCAGTCTGATGTTTCCTGTGGTGGTGGAGCCGGTCCTGTGGGGCCGTGCATATATATATGTGTTTAGTTGTTGATGTTGGCCGTGTGGGGCCTTCTTCTGGTTATAGTTAGTGACCTTGTCAGTCACAAAGGTGAATAGTAGTTGTTTCAGATTATAGTGTCATTGTTCTGGTTAGCTGTTGTGTATTGCAGGTAGCTATAGGCCTAATCGGCCGGGGGCTGTATTTACAGACGCTATATAGCCGGTTCGTTTCTTGAAATAGAGCCAGAGTCTAGCAGGCACCAGGTGCCCGTCATACCCCCCAAGGTGGGGTGTGACAATTCTTCTTTAGCCTTCAAGTTACGGGTTGGAGAGTTTGGGATATAGGGTTCGTAGGTTTGTTTTGTTTGCATGGGAGAAGGGATAGTTTTCGTATGAAGTTTAAATAGGTAAGGGGGAAGATTTAAAAATCTGGGTCGAGTCGGGTAATTTTGAAGTTTTTGACCTGTCAGAAATCGTACCACAAGTCATAGGAAGACCCCACGACTCGTCCCCTGGATCTGTGCTTCAGAAAATTAAGAAACTTACTTGGGAACCTATGAGGGCATTCTACGACTCCTACAATGTGGGTATAGTTTGTATGATGACTCATAGATCGATTCTGAATAATTTCTCTAAACCACACCACCACTGTTGGTACAACTCGTAGGATGCCATAAAAAGTCGTACTGAGAGCCGTAGCAGCTGCTGTTTCAGTAGTTTTTTAGCCTCCTGTTTTTGTTTTTCCTGCACACTGCCCACACATTAATTCAATAACTTGGGTTGCCTCCCAAGACGCGCTTGGTTTAACATTGCGGCACGACATAGGTGGCCCGATTACTCAGACTTTACAAAGCCACCACTTGGGTTGCCTCACAAGAAGCGCCTGATTTAATGTTGAGGCACGACACAAGTCTCTTGGCTACTCATAATTTGTCAAGTGACTCATACCCATCCTCTAGTGCTGAGACTACGTTGAATTCCTTTGGTTGCTGCATTGACTAGTAGATGTTAAAGGTGACCTCTTCTTTATTCATTCTGAATTTGAACTGGCACGCCTCCACATCTACTAAGGCCCTCCCGGTTGCAAGGAATAGTCGCCCCAAAATGATGGGGACCTCATAATCCACTTTGCAATATAGAATCATGAAGTCTGCTGTGAATATGAATTTGTTGACCTTGACAAGCACATCGAATATGATCCCCACTGGCTTTTTAACAGTTCTGTCAGCCATCAATAGTTGCATAGTGGTTGGTGTGGGGGCTCCCAAGCTCAATTTCTTGAACACTGCCAAGGGCATCAAGTTGATGCTAGCTCCCAAATCAAAAAATGCCCTTGCAAACTCGACATTCTCAATGGTGCAAGGTATAGTGAAAGCACATGGGTCTTCCTTCTTCCGATCTAGGCCCCTTGTAGATATGGAACTATAGTGATGTATATTGTCAACTGGCTCATAGCTCACAGATCTCTTCTTAGTCACCAAGTCCTTCGTAAACTTTGCATATCTCGGCATTTGTTCCAATGCCTCAACCAATGGTATGTTCAAAGATTACTGTTTAAGCGTTGAAAGGAATTTCTATAACATACCAAGTTTTGCCTTTTTCTTCATCCTTTGAGGGAATGGTGGCGGTGGGCGCTGGATAGCTTTGTAGATTTGTGGTGCTCCTTGGTCATTGTCAGGTTCATCTTCACGTCTTGGGCCCTCAGCACGCTCGGCGCCCTTTGTCTCAACACTCTTCTCATTCTCATCCATTATGCTTTCTTTCATCCGTTCAACTGCAACTGGAAACAAGGGGTCAACTTTGGTCTTACCACTCCTAGTCAGCACCGCCATGTAATTAGCATCATTCTTTGGGTTTTGGACGGTGTTTCTAGGTAGTGTACCCTTTTATCTAGGGTTCATTGATGTTGATAGGTGCCCAATTTGATGTTCAATCTACGTGATGGCTGTAGCATGAGATTCCACATTCTGACCCATACATGATAAGTCACTTTGGATCTCCTTTAGTTGCTAATCAGTGGACCTCACCTTCTTCAACATCTCATCCATCATGCTCTCCAACTTTGATCACCCATCCCCCCCCCCCTCTCGTGCATTGGGAGGCACATAAACTCCAGCCCGGTCATTATAGTATCCATCTTTTCTTCTCCATTCTCTTTTGCGCTCACGGCCTCGGCTCCTGTCACTAAACCCGTTTCTATTGTGGTTGTCTCTATATTGGTTTTGACCTTGATTTCCAGAACCTTGGTGCAAATTGTCTTATCCAGATGCTTGGGCGTTGGCTAAAAAACTTGCCACTTGGCTATCCAGGAAGTTTGCCTCTTCCTCGGAATTAGAGTGATTCACTCCCTATTCCATTCCTTGAGTTCCCAATGCATTTATCTTGTTGGCTCCAGCTCCTATAATATGCTTTGTCAGCAAGTCCAATGATGTGCACATATGAGCCGACTCCTAGTCGCGTTGTTATCCTTTCCTTCGTTGGTCTGTAGTTAACCCAACAATATATGTAACAACCACTACATCAGCCTCCCTTGTATGCTAGGCCCTATTCGTCTTAGTCACCTTCTCAAGGATAGTGATAGCTTGCTCCCAGGTGTGACTCATCAATGCTCCTCGTGCCACCTGTCCGCTATAGCTTTTGTGCTATTATTCAAAGACTTGTAAAAGATTTCCAACAAACAGTCATCTGGGATGTCATGGTTCAGGCACTTTGTTAACTTCTTATTAAACCTCAACAAGGTTTCATGAAGTGCCTCTGTCTTAATTTGTCAGAAGTTGTAAATCTCGTCTTTTAGCTGCAACATTGATGAAGGGGGAAAGAATCTCTCCAAGAAGGCCTGTTTGAGGTCCCTCCAGTTGGTTATGGAGTCGTTGGGCAACTCTGATAACCATAACGTGGCTTCCCCTGATAGAGAGAAGGGGAAGAGTCTGAGTCGTATGGCATCCTGGCTTACTCCGGGCAACCTGTATGCCTTGCATATTCTTACAAAGTTCATCAAGTGCAGGTTGGCGTCATTTGCTACGTGACCACTTAACACCCCTTTCATGTTTAGCGATTGAATCATGGTGCTCATGATATCAAAATTGGCCTCAGCAGGCAGTGGTGGTGGCACAATTGCTCCAGTAGACCCAACTTCATCAATATCTGGGTCCTCATCATCGAAGAACTGAGGGGCAAGTCTGTAACCTCTGTTGCCCTTCCCGTGCCGACCAGCATTCACTACTTCTTCTCTAACATTATCCACATCTTGAAGTGCAGCTTGCTGAGCTAGCTCGACTTGCCTAGCTTCTTCAGCTATGTAGGCTTCTATTTGATCTTGGTTCTCCATTCTGTGGAGTGCTCGTTCAATTTCTAGATTCAATGGAATAAGGGGATCTCCACTACTCCGAGTGCTTGGCATTCACCGGAGAACATCCTGTGGGTGTCAAGAAAAACAAAAATAAAAACGTAATTAATGAAATAACTACCAAAAAATCAAGTACAAGCTAATAATCTAGTCTTAGCCGTATTCCCCGGTGACAACACCACATTTTGATAATGCTCAAACCATATCTCCTACTGAAGTATGAAACGGACGTTTTCAATAAAGAACCCAACAAAGAGGTTGGGGT
Organism: Datura wrightii; assembly: GCA_035772735.1. Classification (NCBI taxonomy): domain Eukaryota; kingdom Viridiplantae; phylum Streptophyta; class Magnoliopsida; order Solanales; family Solanaceae; genus Datura; species Datura wrightii. The sequence continues at coordinate 133,966,084 of JASDFA010000001.1, forward strand.
CGAACCCACAGGGAATAGGGAAGAGCTAGACTAAAGCCGGTAAGTGAACTTGTTAGGTAGTTACTCCAAATTGGGGGTTTTTTAAAAGAAAACAATAATTAAAATCACAGTTAAGATTATGGGTCTAATGAAGATTTAAATATAACTAGGGTTTTGTGTTCCCCATGGGTTCATAACTGCTTTGGGTATACATACATGATCATCACCAATGCTTACTTGTAGAACTAATAGCAAGGGTTTATTCAAACAACCGACCAGTCCCTATTGAATGACTATACTCAATCACCCAACCAAGTCTCATGAGCGATTACAATTTAACCATCATCAACATGTCCCAAATTTAACTATCCTGGGACCACAGCTCAAGTTAGTACAATGATCATCAAGATCAAGGCTTTGTTATAATTCTCTTTTCCTAATCTCTACCTCTTAGACCTAAGCAAGTAAAGAATTCGGGCAAGTCCTAATGTTGTACACCATTAAGAAACATTTAAGCATGAAGAGAGTACAATACAAGTGTTTTTCATTGGTTTTGAATCACTTTTATGTAACCATAGCTTGTTAATCCACCATGGATCCCACAACCCTAGCCATGGAGGTTTTAGCCTCTCATAGTTGCAAGATTGTGATTTGTTTGCATAATTAAAGACATAAATCCATACTTACATTTATAATTGAGAGAGAAACTTCCTTGAATTAATCAACAAAATCCTTAAGGACAATATAAAGATAAAGAAAAGGTTGATGACAAGTTGAACAACTCAATTCTCTTGTCTATATCTCCTTAATTTTGTTGCTAATCAGTTCTAATCACTCCTAATTACTTCTCGACTACTCTCCTATGAAAATAAAACATAAGATGTATTTATAGAGACATAAAAATCCTTTTCCTAAGCTAACGAGGTAAACTTCCATATCTACATCCGCTCGTGCCACGATTAGACCTACAACCCGTGACAGTCTAGTAGGGGTCGTACCTGCCATCCGTAGGTCTGTTGCTTGCTGAAATCCGGCTAAGTGTTTGTACTTTGGTAGGACTCGTACCATCTTTGTACGAGTCGTACTGAGCTTCTGTGGTTTAAATCTGAAGACTCTGAATTTTTTTGAAGTTTGTCCTGAGTGCCTTGGTATGACTCGTACCTTGCCATGACGACTCGTACTGTAGTCATCCGTACCCAGAGTTAGCTTTTATGCAATTTTTCTGATTCTTTCCACGACTTGAAGTTATGACTCGTACAACAATCATACGACCCATATTGTGAGTCGTGGGTTGCTTATTTCTTAGCTCATTCTTCTGAAAATTTCCACTAGTCTTGGTACGACTTGTACCATCAGTGTATAAATCGTACTAACACTGTTAGTTTGGCTCATTTTCTTCTCTTTTCAGCTTCTTTTGCACAATCATGTTCCAACACCTAAGTTTACCTAAAAACATAAGAAAAGCACCTCATATCCACATAAACACACCTAAGTCCATGTTATTTTCTTTAGTTTTGAGCATCAAAAGTGTTGTAAATCCACGGCACATCACTTCTTCCTTAGGGTATCTACTACTCTATAAAACTAGCAACAGCTGGTGTGGTGCTCTATGTGATCTTTATGATAAGCATCGTGTCGACTGAAACTAACGGTCACTGGCGATAGCCAATATATGGCAGACTGACCCCCAACTCACTAGGCAATTCTGATGCCGCTAGCTCTATGGTAGGACCACACCAATATAGCTCTAGCTCTGGAGGCATCAAGTTACGCCAACGGCCTCTAGACGAGCTTTACTGAAAATATAGGCACCAAACTAATAGTTATACTACTCGGCTGTGCCTAAGCTGTTCAACTTAATAACTCAAGCCCAACTACCATCCACAAACCTCTGAAGCCCAGGCATAATATCCAAACATCTATTCTACTAACATAGTGAACAGAAGGATGAATGGTTTCTAGGATGCTTCTAGCATGAGTCACACTTAACATCTTCTTTCCCGACAAGGGATTCGGCCATATACTCTTAAAATTCTTTCTAGCAGCTAGCCACAACATATGTAATCATAATCTATTAATAGTAGCTAATCTCGACATACATGATCCGTATATACTAGCAGAAGCTAATTACAACATGTAGGATCATTGTCTACGTTCAAAAACATTGGTCGTATTATTATACGATAAGAATAACTTGCCGAAGGAATTAGCCTTAACATACCTCGAATGTCGACTTTCGTTCATTAAATAGTTCTTCACCTAAAGCCAGTAGTTCCACTTATTTGTTACCTTTATACTGAGAGAATACAAGTATTTTCAACAATAAGAACATTCAATAACAATATCTTTACAATAGGGTTAACTATAACTTCAACTCCGTTTCATTTGGCAGAAAACTTATAATTTCTCTAGTGTTTAGAAGGGATAAATGCTTACCTATTGCCTGTGGCTTTTTAGAATCCAATTTGAAGCAATTCCGACAATCTTTACTCAATGGGGTTCCGGTGTGCTGAGCGGATTTTTGCGAAATAACTCCGTAGAAATTCTTCCCATAGGCCTAGAACTCGTTACCTGAATTTAATTTTCATTTGGATGGCATTTGGTAGCGTAATTCGGCAAAAATTTAGTGAAACTTGCATGATCCATCTTCTTTTTAATCGTAGGTCTCATTTGATAAATGAAAGAAGTGAATAAAGGGACTTATATATATATATATATATATATGGACAGTGGCAGGGGGTGGCGCCCCACGCTGCCCAATGCACTAAGGGCCTTGCCGCACTGCGCCCTCAATGCACAGGCTAACTAGCACACCGCACTGCCCAGCGCGCAGGAAGGCTGATGCATCGTGCTGGCTCCTCACGGACGAGCCTCGCACGACCCTGCTTTTGAGGCTCTTCCCACATGCGTCAAGCTCTCATTGCTTGTCACAAATCCGTGCGTACTCACACTAACCGCTTACATCTTACGGGGCGTAACAAACTACTTCGGGTTTACACGCGTGATCAATCCCAATGCTTAATTGTAGAATTGATAACTAGGGTTCATCCAAACGATTGGTTCGTCCCTATTGGATGACTGTATTCAATCACTAGTTAAAGTCTCATGAGCCGTTTGAAACTAACTATTATCAATATGTTCCAAATTAACTTTTCTGTGATCGTACCTTAAGTCTTACAATGTCATAAAAATCAAGGCTTTGTTGTAGTTCTCATTTCCTAATCTCTACATCTCCAAGTTTAAGCTAGTAAAGAATTTGGGAAAGTCCTATGCTGCACACCGTTAAGAAACATTTAAAGATGAATAGAATACAATATAAGTGTTTAGCATTGGTTTCAAATCACTTTGTGTAACCCTATTTCATTAATCCACCATGGTTTCCACAACTCTAGTTGTGGAGGTTTTTGCCTCTCCATATTGCAAGATTGTAATTAGTATTCATAGACAAACACATAATTAAATACTTACACCAATAATTGGAAGAAAATATGCTTTGAGTATTGATGAAAAAAATCAAGAACAATTGAGAAAACCAAGTATTGATCTCAAGAATTGCTCTCCAAAATGTGATAATAATTCACAAACAGTTAACTAAAAACCTTCTCTCAATGTAATCACATGGCTACTAATCATTCTCCTACTAACAAAACATAAAAGGTATTTATACAGACATCAGAAATCTTTTCCTCAGTTAACAGAAAAATTGCCATATCTGGTGCCGACTCGTCCTACCACTAGTCAGAAGACTCGTAACCGGATTATACGGTTGTACCTTACTCTTGTACATTCCTTGGCTGTTGTAGAATTGACTAAGGGGTTGCAGCTGGTATGACTTGTACCATGATCCTACTAGTCATAGAATCCATCTGTGACTTGGCTATGAAAACTTTGACATCTTCTGTAGTTCTCTACGAGTATTGTGGTACGCCTCGTACCTTGCTCCTACACTTTTAATTGCTTGTTGCATCTTGTGTTCTGCCAAGTCTTTAAGAACCACTGAATCTCCCCACGACTCTTGGTACAGGTCGTAGATAGATGCAACATTCTGTAGGTTCCACCTGTACCAGGAGACTTCTTGTGAAAATTTTCTCTAAAGTTTTCTATGACTCTAGCTACGACTCGTACCATCTTTGTACGGCTCGTACTAAGAGTCGTACTTTGCCTTTGCACTATTTCATCCTTTTGAGCTTTTTCACGAGTCTCAGTACGACTCATACAATCTAGGTACGACTCCTACTAAGATCAGTACTTGGTCAATTTTCTGCACTTTTATGCATCTTTCGCTCATTTTTGCTCCAACACCTATTTTCCTTGAAAACAAAGTAAAAGCTCCTCTTATCCGTATAAAGATACCTACATCCATGTTATTTTCTTAGTTTTAAGCATTGAAAGTGCTGTAAACTCACAACACATCAATCCCCTGGATGAAATTCTTGATACTGAATTTTTTTGTAATGCAACTGCTTCATTTTCTCATTGTACAGGACTACACATTCAAATGCATAAAAATGAAAATCATCCAATTCATTAATTTGGCTCATTCTGACCTTGACCATATCATCTATGTGCAACTTTTTCAAATCTCATAAGGCTTTATGCTTTAACTCAACAAGCAGGTGGCAAGTTTTACCAAAAACCAATTGATAAGGGAGGCTCCAATTGTCATCTTCAAAGTTGTCTGATAATGCTCAAATTACACACCTGAAGAAGTATAACGCATATGTTGTTAATAAAGAACCCAACTAGGTTGGGGTCGGTCCCACACACAATATGATCAAGATTTAGACTAATGCTAGTATTCGCACTTTTAGTTCAATTATTTCCAAAAAGGGGGGTTTTGAAAAGTAAACAAGTAACAGCAATGAAAGTTGATGTTTTGATCAACTTAATGTAAATAACATGGAAAGTGTTCCTCATGGAATCATAACTACGTCGGTTATTACACTAGTGATTTATCCCAATACTTAGCTTGTAGAGCTAATAAAATAGGTTCACCCTAAATGACTGATTCGTCCCTATTGGATGACTATACTCAATTATTTGATTAGCTCCCGTGAGTGATTTCACTTTAATCTTTATCTATTTTTCCTAAATTGACTATCTGTGACCACAACTCAAGTTATTCAATGAAACTGAAGTTCAAGGCTTTGTTATTCTTCTCTTTTCCTAATCGCTACTTCTCTAGGTTCAAGCAAGTAGAGAATACGGGCAAGTACTAATTTTGTGCACCGTTATGAAATGTTTATAATTAAGAGATGAACAATACATGCATTCATATTGGTTTTGAATCACTTTGTGTTAACCCTAGTTAGTTATTCCACCATGGTTCCCAAAATCCTAGTTATAGAAAGTTTAGCTACTTATATTTACAAGAAAGAAATTAGATTTTATAGAAGAAAATATAATTAACATCTTACAATGATGATGAAAGAGAAACCCAATTGATAATTGCATAATCAAACTATGAACAAGTCAAGAACAATGGTGACTTCTCCCAAGTAATTCATGTACTTGATCTCCAAGTTATATTAGGAGGCTCACAAATCACGTTTATATAGAAAAGTATTTGTCTCCCTAAGAAAAATAACTTAAAAAGTATTTATAGAAATATTAAAACCTTTTCCTAAATTAATTGGGAATCTATTGCCACCAGTACCTACGAGTCGTAGTTCAAAACCATAACTCGTAGAAGGCTTTCATGATATGAATCTATAACTTTTGTCTTCTTAGGTACGGGAAGTTGGTACGACTGTACAATTTTTATATGAGCATAAGCGCCTATTGTTGTCTCGACTTCTAAATTCCGGCATCCTATGAATCTCACCATGAGTCCTTGGTACGATCCGTATCTTGGTTTTATTACTTATGCGATCTTCTCATACTTTTGGCTGTACCGGTTGACATATTCTCTAAACTTTTCCACGACTCGTCAGTATTGTTCGTATTTAGCCATTACGGTTCGTTACTTCCACTCATACCAGGATCTTCTACAAGTGCACCTCCTCTTAAGTTTTTAACGACTCCTTGGTGTGGCTCGTACTACAAGTCGTACTTTTCCCCAAAACATGTGCAATTTCTCTAAATTTTTAGTTACGGGGGCTAAGTACGGCTCATATCAGAATGGTATGGCTTGTACTGAGACTTGCACTAGACCATTTTCTGCAACTTTTTCTCACCTTTTCTATAATCCAACTCCCGAGCCTTATTTCCCTAAAAGCAAGGTAAAAGTATCTCATATCTGTGTAAACATACCTAAGTCACCACATATTTTCTATGTTTTAAGTGTCAAAAGTTCCATAATTCCACGACACATCAACTCCCTCAACTTATAACTTTTGCATGTACTCAGGAAATCAAGACACCACTACAACACGATTCTTAACTAGAAAGTACAAGAGAAGACCTACAGCTAACAACACAAAAATTTGCACACATGAGCACTATCAAATATTGTCCCCTTTTTCATTCAAAACCAAACTAGCTATGCTTACATGCAACTACAGATAATGACACAAAGGGATCGAGAGATGGCATTTAATCATTAACAGACAACTGAGCTATCAGTAATGTTATTTACACAAAATATTGATAGAATACAATGCAACCCATGTACCCTAACAACAAATGAAGTCCCAAACACTCACAATGATATACATATAAGAAACCGGGTCTATCAAGCAATGTCCTCACTCTCACAAAGAAGTTTCAAGTACTACACAACTGATACCATAAGCTTGCCCTTATCTTCTCTACTCTGGCTTTTCATACATTTACGTTAGATCACCATAGGAATTTTATTGTCTTGTAATGTAACATTACGGATGGGTGTGGTACATATGGACAATAGTGATTAATCCTCCTTGGCACTACACAACTCTTTGCTTCACTTCTAACTTTTTCCCCAATTTTTTTCTTTTCCTCCCTTTCTCCATTTCATTCAACTTTCATTTGGTGGGTGTGGTGTATTTTTCACTTTTCTCTATTTCATTCTCTTTCTTTTGACCTGATTTCTTCTTTTTCTTTTTCTTTTTTTGTTTACACAACACCCCATCCTTTGCTGACTAGCTTTTTTTTCTTTTCTCCCCCACCTCATCTACGCACCCCTACAATAGCCACCCTCAACTTAAGCATTTTGCTTCAGTTGAGGTTCACAATGTCTAAGGAGCGACCAGGGCTAAAACATGTTCATTATAAACCAAAAAGGGAAGGTGAATGGGATAATGAACAAAATGGTCAATTTTACGCTTAAACATGGATTAGGGGATTCATTTGATTTGGTAGGGCAATTTAAGCTAAAAATGGGCTAAATCAAAAACAGCCTATGATCCTTCCTAACCAACTATCCTACGACCTATGAAAAGACTAGCTGGGCAAGTTCTAGATCACATACACAGTATTGAACTAGGTAAGAACTTACTCACACATGGTACAGGTTTACATCACACATTACCTATCCGGTTCATGCACAACTATGCTATAGTTACTCATTCTAATCATTCAAATATTCAATAAAAAGATACACAATAGTCATGCTTTGCAGTAAACCAACATAGCTATTCACAACAATTTTTTTTAAAGGGTCAATTTTTCTGACAAATATCAAAACATCAAACACATGCATTTTTATTGGCGGTTAAGTACTCTTAATGTACTTGTAGTTACACAAAGACAAAATATCCTAAACATATTGATTCTACTAGAAAGAATGTCTGAGGGAAAAGAAAAATGACAAGAAAAACCCTCAAACGAACAAAGCCAAGTAACCCCTCTTGAAAGCATGCTTTGTCCCCAAAGAAAAGAAAATAAAAACTAGGAGAGAGACATAATTGTTGTGCTCTAAGTGCTCCTATAAGATACTCATACTTCCCTGAGCATCCATGGGTTGCCTCCTATGTGGCGCCTAATTTAACATCATGAAACAATGCAAATCTCATAACTATTCAGGCCTCATCAAGATACATCGACTCGATACCTTTTACCTCATCAGTGTTTTCCAAATACATCTTTACTCTCCGACCATTTACTTTAAACTTTTTGTCATATTTGTTCTCCAATTCAATGGAACCATATGGGAATACATCCACCACCCTATACGGTCCCATCCATATAGACTTCAATTTGCGTGGATTTAAATAGAGCCTAGAGTTAAACAGCAGTACTAGGTCACTAGTATTAAATTCCCTCTTTGCAATCTTCCGATTATGGTAGATCTTCATTCTCTCCTTATATATGGCTGCACTCTCATAATCTCGATGTCAGAATTCATCAAATCATTCAACTGATCTAGCCTCTTTGATGCTTTATTCCCATCCAAATTCAAATTCTTAAGTTCCCACAATTCCTTATGCTCCAGCTCCACCAGTAAATGGCATGATTTTCCATAAACTAGTTCATATGGTGAGGTACCTATAGGGGTTTTATAAGCTATCCAATTTTCCAAGATTGCATCGTCCAGTTTCCTAGACCAGTCCATCCGATTGGTGTTTAGAGTTTTGCTAAGATTATCTTAATCTCCCTATTAGAGACCACCGCTTTTCCACTAAACTAAGGATGATAAGGTGTTGCCACTTTATTCTTTACACCATATTTTTCAAGTAGATCTCTGAAGAGGCGATTACAAAAGTGAGATTCACCGTCGCTAATGATGGCTCTAGGAGCCGTATTTCTGGCAACGACACCATTTTTTGTAGTGCTCAAATTACACCCCTAAAGTGTATAATATAGATGTTTTCAGTAAAAAAACCCAACTAGGTCGGGGTCGATCACATAGGAAATACGGTCAAGATATAGACTAATACTAGTATTCACACTTTTAGTTCATTTATTTCCAAGAAGGTGGGTTTTGAAAAGTAAACAAGTAACAGTGTTGTAAATTGATGTTGTGATCAAGTTTATGCAAATAACTAGGGAAGTGTTCCCCATGCAATCCTTAGGTTATTACACTAGTGATCTATCCCAATACTTAGCCTATAGAACTGATAAAATAGGTTCAACCAAATGACTAATTCATCCTTATTAGATGACTATACTCAATTATCTGAATAGGTCTCTTGAGTGATTTCACTTTAAACCTTTATAAATTTTCCCCAAATTAACTATCCTACGACCCCAACTCAAGTTATTCAATGAAACTAAAGTTCAAGGCTTTGTTGCTATTCCCTTTTCCTAATCACTACTTCTCTTGGTTCAAGAAAGTAGAGAATACGGGCAAGTCCTAACATTCCACATAATTAAGAAACGTTTATTATGAAGAGATGAACAATACAAATATTTGAATTGGTTTAGAATCACCTTGTATTAACCCTAGTTAGTTATTCCACCATGGTTTCCATAATCCTAGTAATGGAAATTTTAGCTTCTCATATTTGCAAGAAACAAATTAGATTTCATAGAAGAAAACATAATTGACAACTTATAACGATGATGAAAGAAAACCCCAATTGATAGTTGTACAATCAAACTATGAACAAGTCAAGAACAATGATGAATTCTCCCAAGTAATTCGTGTATTTGATCTCCAAGTTATGTTAGGAGGCTCACAAATCACGTTTATAGAGAAAAGTATTTCTCTCCCTAAGAAAAATAACCTAAAAAGTATTTATAAAAATATTAAAACCCTTTCCTAAATTAACAGGGAATATGTTGCCACCTCTACCTATGAGCAATAGTTCAAAATCACGAGTGGTAGGAGGCTTCCATGATATGAATCTACAGCTTCTATCTTCTCATGTATGTGAAGTTAGTATGACTTGTACAATTTTTCTACGAGTCATAAGTGCCTATCGAGGTCTGGGTTTATAAAATCTGGAAACCTCTTAATCTCACCATAAGTCCTTGGTATGATACATATCTTGGTGTAATGACTCATAGGATATGCTCATACTTTGGTATCTACCAATTTACATATTCTCTATAATTTTCCACGAATCCTAAGTATTGTTTGTATGTAGCCATTAAAGTTTGTAACTTTCACTCATACCAGGATCTTCTGCAAGTGTGCCTCTTCTAATGTTTTTCACGACTCCTTGGTTCGGCTTATACCAGGATGGTAAAGCTCGTACCACGAGTTGTACTTTCCCCAACACTTATGCTATTTCGCTAAATTTTCAACTATGAGTGCTACGTACCTCTCATATTGAGAGCTACACTAGAGAATTTTCTGTAACTTTTTCTCACCTTTTCCAGAATCACAATCCCGAGCCTGATTTCTCTGAAAATAAGGTAAAAGCACCTCATATCTATATAAGCATACCTGAGTCACGACATGTTTTCTATGTTTTAAGTGTCAAAATGTTGTAATTCTACAACACATCACTGTCCTATAAGCCCATAAAACATCATCTAACTTTCTGGACCAGTCGGTGTGATTTGCTTTAATGGTTTTGGATGGAATTCTCTTTATCTCTCCATTTAACACCTCCACTTGGCCACTGGTTTGGGGTTGGTATGGAGTTTTCACTTTGTGTTTCAATCCATATTTCAAAAATAAGCCTTTAAACTCTTTATTGCAAATGTGAGACCTACTATCACTAATTATGCATCTTGGAGTGCCGAACCTTGTGTACATGTTCTTCTTGAGGAAGAAAGTGACACTTTTTGCTTCATTATTGGGCAATGATATGGCTTTGGTCTACTTTGATGCATAGTCTATTGCTACCAAGATGTATATCATCCCATAGGAGCTCGTGAAGGGACCCATGAAGTCAATGTCCCAAATATCAAATAGCTCTACCTCAAGCACAAAATTTAGAGGCATATCTAGATTTCGTGATTTGGATCCTTGCAGTTGGCATTAATCAAAAGATCTTGCTAATATGTTAGCATCATGGTAGATAGTGTGCCAATAATAACAGAACTTTAATATTTTTGTGGCTGTATGATTACCCCCATGATGCTCTCTTACCAGAGAGGCATAATAGGCTTTCAAAATGATCATCATCTCATTTTTGTGCATGCATCATCTAATAATACTATTCATACACATGTGGAATAAGTACGGCTCCTCCCAAAAATAGTGTTGCACTTCATTGAGAAACTTCTTTCTTTGATAGGATTTGAGACCCTCCGTCAATGCTTTATTCACAAGATAGTTAGCATAATCGACATACCAAGGTGTTAGATTAGTGGTCATAGCCAGGATGCGTTCACCATGAAAAGAATCATTAATCTCTAACTCTTGAGTAGGTTTTCTAGCCTCTTCAAGAAGGGAGAAATGATCTGCTGCTTGTTCGGTCTTTGAATTCATAGTCAAATTCTTGTAGCAACAACACCCACCAAATTAGTCGAGGTTTTGAATCATTCTTTGTCATCAAGTACCTCAAGGAAACATAGTCAGTGTAAATTATCACCATTGAGGCTAACAAGTATGCATTGAATTTCACGAAGGCATAAATATTGGAAAACAGATCTTGTTCAATGACAGTGTAGTTCATTTGGGCTACATTTAGAGTATTTCTAGAATAGTAGATAGGATGCATAATATTGTTATGTCACTACCCAATTCCACTCCAATAGTGGAATACCCTATAAAGTTCCCTAGATCAGATCCAAGACTTATAGCAGAAAACACCAGGAAAACAACACTAGGACCAAACAACGACTCTCAGAACGAGTCCTCCAATAGACCAATGGACCATTGGATTGGTCATTATTTTGTGTTCTAGAGAGCTATCAGAAATTAGCCCAGAACCCATGAGGGGATTGTATGGACCATTGCTTGATTGTACTGGTCATTGTTTCAATCATGAGTTGAGATATTGTAACACCTTAGACTTTCGGGCTATGTTTGAAACTATTCTAGATATGTGAAAAGGCGGATAATTCTTAAGTGTGAGAAGTGATTTCGATATAAATTAAGGTCATAAGGAACCTCCAGCTCATAGTTGAGTTGAGAGCCTTCTTACCAATTAAGTTTTCATAGAAGTTCTTACAAGGGTTAACTTCAAATGATCATATCTCCCATTTTACAAGGTTTTTTTTGGGTGATTTAATACATCAAATTGAATCTCTTTGAGTCTTCTTTCCAACTCATCCAACCTTGCATCAATTAATTTTAGAAGTAAAAAGGTATGACTAGTTTAGTGAAATAGAAAAAAGATTGGACGAACTACAGTATGGGTTGCCCTATCAACCAATGACCCGTCTCTTTAGTCATTAGTTCTGCCAGTTTTATGCTTTTTGGTATTTTGAGGGTATTTTGGCAAACTCCTATGCTTTTAACTTCTAAATGAAATCTTTTTAAGCTTCCTAAGGGTAAGATGAAAGGATCTAACTTAGCCTAAATCTTCAAAGACCGTAAGGTTTATTTTTCTCTCAAGAACAAGGCTAAGGTTCTTCGTCAAATTCTTTCAAATCTTTCTTGGGTTTTCAAAGAAGGTCAAGGGATCATAAAAACTTGGTATATAGGGTCATGAATGGGGGTAATCCTTCCACCCTCATGCCTAATTTCATCCCAAACTCATGAATTTAAGTCTTCAATCAAGTTTTATGAAAATTATAGGTTTAGGCCCAATTCGATGAAATCTTCTATGATATTTCTATGGGTTAAATTCCCTCATGTTTCAATTGATGAATTATGGTTATTATCACATATTTGACCCTCAAATTTCTTATGAATTCATTATTCAAGTTAATGATGATTTTACCCAATTATGCATGATACTATGATTTCCAAGTTTATGAGCCTATGATTTCATGTCATGTTGTATTATCAAAATCTGTGTGCTATTTTATTAATCTTAATCTTGTGAATTTTATGATTTCAAGTTATGAAGTTTTATTCAAGCATGTATGATTTTCACAAAATTCTAGTTCAAGTATCATGGCCAACTCTATGGCATCCTTTTTATCACGTATCTCAAATATGATTATAATTTCATGTTTCCGCTAGCCCATGCAAGCTCAAGTATGTTTTCACAATACTGACTATGAACCATGTGCAAGTTTTTGGAAGTAGTGCCTAGCATTAAGTAGGCCAGGGGTTCAAGAAAACCCCGAGTCTCAAAACTACGTGTCATCGTAGGTTAAGGGATCCTCGATATTAGAGAATATTTCCCTTATCCCAAGGAATATGGAATCCTCGCTATTGGAAAGTGTCTCCCTTGCCTCAATGGGTACATACCGGGGTCATCATTATTGGAGATTGTTGTGCTGATTCATGAGTGATATCATGCCATAATGAATCCTTGGCAAGCTTGGGACGACTCTGCCCACATGAGCAAGATAGTTGAGGCATCATGTAAGCTCTTTCATGATGAGGTCAATTATGATAAATCTTCCACTATTCGTTATCTTTTATGCATGATCATGTTTCGACTTATGATATCTTGGATCAATTTATGTTTTTGCAAGTTTTACGATGAATTCAGTCATGTTCAGCTTATGTAATTGTTTTAAAATGCCTTGAGCCTCATGTTCAATTTATTATCGAAAACTCACATTTTATACTATTTTACTCTCATGATCTATTTTATACTATGTTACTAGAATATTTACTCATCTTACATACTCGGTAAATTCAAAATACTGACCGCATACTCTATGCTATATTGTTTCATGATATAGGTTCGGGTGACCAGTCTTCAGCCTCATTGTTAGTCCCGCTCCAGGAGCAGTCCATCTCAATCCCCTCTTTGGGTGAGTCCTCATCATCCAAGGACATTCAATAGTTTGATGTTCTTTGTCTATGTCTATTCATTTTCAGTCTTATCAAGCTAGTTTAGGGTGTTGTCCCATAAGCTCATCTTATGGCTAGAGGCTTTCAAACAATATGTTAGATGACTCAGCATTGTAGACTTGTTATCTCCAATTATGCTTTATGATATATTCTAGACATCCACTTAGGTTATGTCTATGCCTTACTTTCAACTTTAAATATGCTCTTATTCATGCTATGTATGTGCCATGGGTTGTCTTGGAGTTATTCGTGGCACTATGTACCGTGTCTAGATCCGAGGCCCACGCTTGGGTCATGACAGATAGCCATCCAGCTAGCATCACACATAAGCTCAAATGGCAAGGATCAGTTCGGAGTAATGATGATAGGTGTTGTGCTCAACCTCCGCTTCAACTCCTCAAATGCTTTCAAACACCTATCATCAAAAATAAACTTGGCATCGTTTTTAAGGTGCTGCACATTGGATGAGCAATCTTTGAGAAGTCCTTGATGAATCTACTATAGAATCCGGCATGGCATAGAAAACTCTGCATACCCTTCACTGATATCGGGGGATGAAGTATAACAATGAAATCCACTTTGGCTTGATCCAACTCGATCCCCTTTTCAAATTTCTTGTGACCAAGCACTATCCCCTCCTTGACCATAAAATGACACTTACCAATTGAAAATTAGGTTGGTTTCTTCATACCACTCCAAGACTTGACTGAGATGGTCTAGGAATTCACCAAAAGTATTACCAATCACTGAGAAATCATCATAAAGTCTTCAAGAAAGTCTTCAACCATTTTTGAGAATATGGCCAACATGTACCTTTGAAAAGTGATCGGGGCATTACATAACCCAAATGGCATCCTGCTAAATGCAAAGGTCTCACGGGTACATATGAAGGTCGTTTTCTCCATGTCCTTCAAAGCTCTGTTGATTTGATTATAGCCAACATAGCCATCAAGAAAAAAATAATAAATTCTTCCTGCTAGCTGGTCCAACACTTAGTTAATAAAAGGCATGTGAAAATGGTCCTTGGAAGTTGTAGTAATGAAGTTTTTGTAATTCATGTGCACTCTCTGCTTGGTGAAAGTCCGTGTGGGAATCATTCTATTCATTTTTAATCACAGTAATCCTTCCTTCTTTGGTACACATTGGAACAGACTCACCCATTCACTGTGAGAAATGGGGTAAACTACTCCAGCACCTAACAACTATCAAAACATGATGTCATAATCCAAGCTGTGACCCTGGATTGAGATACGGGACCTAGAACCACAAATGGCTCCAAGATAATCCATGGTATATAAATAGCATATATTAAAAGCATAATCAAGTGAAAAAAACCATGAACATGAATAAGAAGAAGAATAAATATCATAAAGTGTCTATCCAACGATAACATCACAATGCTGAATCATAAAGTTGATCATACTATGTCTATGTCTAAAAAGCCTCTACTATCTGATGAGATGCTAGGACAAGCCCCCAGCTAACTCCAAGTCTAAAAGTAAACTGACATAACAAATATAAGCTGATCGATGTCCTAGGATGAAGAGGATTCTCATGAACTAGACTAATACAGGAGCGAGCTATCGGCAAAATTGAGCTGGATCACCCGAACCTATATCATGAGATGATATAGCATATAGTATCTAGTCAATACTTTGAATGTACTGAGTATGTAAGGTAGTAAAACATGCTTGGTAAAATGTTAGCTCAAATCACGCATATAAATTAAATATATCATGAGAGTAAGGACTGCATGCTAAAGGCCATATCTGAGATATACATAATCATAAACTAGTTATCATAACTGAACATAATGACCCAAGATTTAAAAATAAAAATTATATGACCTGTCATGTTTTAAATCATATGTAAAAGCTCATAAACTGATCATTGGGTCAAACATGCTATAAAACATAATATCATAAGTCATGAACATGAGAAACTGAAATCATAAGAAACAATGAGAGACTCGTCAAAATGGACAACCACCATGTATGAGCGCATTATGATCCTACATCTTGCCTACGTGGAGGAGAGCCATCCTAAGTCTTGCTAGGATAAAGAATGAATAAGGTGTAATATAACCCTCTGCCCTCGGGACGGGGGAAGCACTCTCTTGAGATGTCCCAAATATAGATCGACGCTGGCACGTAGTTTATAAAATTGGGGAACCTCGAAACCCCTAGCCTATTCGGTGCTAGACACTACTCCAAAAATAGGCATATTTCTCATAATTGTATTACCAAAAAATAGCTTAAATCTAAACATTCAGAGTCTTGGCTCCAAACCATATCATAATTTGCATTGGGAGTCTTGACTCCAAAACATATCATAAACCAATCTTGTTAGCCTTCGCTAAAATTATAATAAGCATACTTAACTTAAATGGGCTTGCCCGAATCCTAAAATCATGCATACTTGAAATAGACTTCATAAGCCAAAATCATGGAATCATAAGTTGAGAGTCCATAAATATTCATGTATACTAGATAACTCGTCATTCTTTAAATCAAGGATCATAGGCTTGAATTTTCGTAAAGCTTGCATTATAGGGTGTGATTTCTAATAACTTAAAATCTTGAATTTATAATCAAATTGAGTGTAAAATCTTCCCATCATACTCAAATCATACATTAGAACATCAGGGGATTGGACCTAAAAGATAGCATAGATAAATTTATATAATTAGGTTAAAACCCTAGGAATTAATACACTAGATTCGAAACTTTAATTCATGAATTAGAGGGAAAATTTGGGTGTGAGGGTGGAATAAATCCCCCATTATGACCTTATATAGCTAGGTAAACTGATTTCAAAACTGTTCTTGAAAACCCAAGAGAATTGAGAAGAAATTGAGGAGGAATTCTAGTTTTATCTTTGAAGAGAATTTCAATTCAATGCATGCATGGGAGCCTAATGACTTAGGCTAGGCTAAACCCTCTTAAAACACTCATGACAAGGCTCAAAATGATGTCATTAGGATGTTAGGAGCTTAGAAATTTATAAAAATACCCCTAGGAACACGTAATTAAAAATCGACTGCGAGGAACCAGGAGTTGTACCAACAAACAATGACTTGTAGTTTCCTCTCATTTTTAGTCTGCTACATTTTCCAGCCTCACTATTTCTCAAACCCCGGTCTCATAACGAATCATGTGTTCCTACAATGAGTCGTACCATGGCTCATGGTTAGGGATTCCCGTCCCCAAAATAAACATTCCATGACTACATGAAATGACTAGTTGATACATACAATGAGTTGTTCCATGACCCATTATATCCCTTAAGCCTACCACTCAGCAGATACAACGACTCTTTCCCATGACCCGTCATACCAAACGATGAGTCGTACCTTAACCTGTAGGTCCAAGATCTGATAACCAGTAGTGTACCATGGCTCATTCCATGAGTCGTTATCACAAGATTGGGAACACTACTGGCTCACCATGAATTCTCCTTCAACCCATACCAAGGAACAATGACTCATACCATGAGTTGTTCTGAGAGAAAAATGCAGATTTTCTGCTAAATTTGCTACAAATATAGAGCTTGGTCAAATGGATTTTTGGGGTGTTACATTATCTCCCCCTTAGGAACATGCATCCTCGAATTTAGATTTAGGCATACCGAAAGAGTGAAGAAGGAACTGCAATCCCAAAACTAAAAAATAATAATTGAGAACTAACAGAGTAACTGACTCTAGACTGATATACATGATTTGAACTGACTTCACGAAACATACATGCATGCAATAACATGGAAGAAACTTAGGGAAAAGATATTGACATGAAATTGAATAGAGAACTAGGAAGGAAATAGGCACCTCATGCTGGAACTGAGCCAGAAGGAAAAAGATGCGGGTATCTAGCCATCATATCTACTTCGACTTCCCACGTTGCTCGTTTAGAAAGCTGATTCCTCCATAAAAAATCATGGAAGCTACTACCTTCTTCCTCAACCCCCAAATATGATGATTAAGGAACTCAACCGGAACCTCTTAATAGGTAAGGCTATCCTTTACAACCTGGTGTTTGTGCCTCAGCGCACGCGGTCGTACAAGTAATATAATGGACCTTTTTCATACACGGATGTCGAACCCACAGGGACTGGACTAATTCAGCAAATTATCAAGTTCAAGTGTTAAATTAACCTTCACAAGTGTTGATTGTAGAAATTTTGGAAAATTCTAATTGAATCTATGGGTGATCACAAAATAATCGAGAGACAATACAAGAAGCAACTAGAGTTAAGGCCTAATAATCATGAAATGATGCAATTCACAATGGTTCGAGTATGAAAACTTCAGTTGTTGTCTCAAATAGTTAAAATGCGATGATCATGGTCTTTCGAGTGTCTAAACACGACAAACTAGTATCACACCTACATTGTTGAGCGGGGATGGGACGTCCTAATTCGTGAGCAATTTAACTACGTGAATGTGGTTTATAGAGTTTGTGCCCTTGATTATGGACTTTCGTACCTCTAATCATTTAACCTGACTTATCTTAACAAATACTTG
Organism: Datura wrightii; assembly: GCA_035772735.1. Classification (NCBI taxonomy): domain Eukaryota; kingdom Viridiplantae; phylum Streptophyta; class Magnoliopsida; order Solanales; family Solanaceae; genus Datura; species Datura wrightii. The sequence goes on from JASDFA010000001.1 coordinate 133,984,257, forward strand.
TACAAGCGTGTGAAAATTCTAAGTCAGTGTCTAGCTCATCCCGTGTTAGTAACCAAGCAAGGCATATTAGGTATAATTTCTATCCTAATTTCTAATCCTATCGTAAAAATAAGAATGATGTGCCATGATTTTACGACACTTTCGACGCTTAAAACCAAGAAACTATGCACATTTCTGGTATGTTTATGTAGGTATGATGTGATTTGTGTTTAATGTTGTAGGAAAATAGGTTCAGAAGTGAAAGGGGAAAATTAATACTTAAAACAACTGAACAGGTGACTACGAGGCACTTAACAAGTCGTTGGCACTTAGCACGACACATTGCAGAAGTCGTGGGAACATATTGAGTTTTAAAGATGCAAAAATAATGTAACCTAACGGGTTGAGGGAAATGACTCATTAAACCTAATAACGAGTCGTGAAGTCAGTCGTGAAGACTGAGAGAGGAATTATTGAAAAAGTAATCATTGGAGATGATGGAAGAAATAACGAGTTGTTAGTTGACTAAACGACTCATTGGAAGATCACTAGAACCAACTGTAAGATACACTGGAGATTTGAGGAAGTTAGACCATGAGGGGCCTAACGACTCGTGCCTAGGCACAACGAGTCGTTAAGTGACCCGTTGCCACAATTGGGTTCGATGCTGAGGACAACTGATATTAGCAAGGCACGACTCGTCAAAGGTCATAAAGAATCATTATGGAGCCCATGACCACTGACGACCTGGTTTGTAGTTTTAATTATGAAAAGGTTTTCTTGGAACTATAAGTACATTGTTTAGGTTTATTTTGATGGAACGCAATTAGATAGTTCATTATTACCACTTTTCACATAGAATTTTGTGTTGTACGATTATGAGAAACAAATTTTGCAAATTTTTTCTTGAATTTGATGATCAAAAGCAACATTGGAATTTATTCATCAAGTTTTGAGTTTTATTCAGTTTACTTGGTTTTCTTCTACAGTAATTTGTAAGTTGCATTTCTGATTTATGAAATATTTTGTGATTGTGATTATTTAAACATGAGTAGCTACACCCATAACTAGGGTTGTGGGAACCAAGACTAATTAACACATATAAGTGAAACACAGTGATTCTTTAACGGAGTTTAATGCATGTATTGTTTTTCCCTTTGTTTCAATTGATTCTTGACGGTTGCAAACGTAAGGGCTTTCCTTATTTTTACTTACCGGACCAAGGAGCTAGTGAATGGGAAAAAGGATTAACAATGGATTTACTAGGCTATCAACCCTCATCTAATAGCTTGATCTTTTTAGGGGATAGTTAATCCGATATCAAGGGTAGGGGTTAATTAAGCATACACCTATATAAGGATCAAGTTGCATGGTGATAATCATCTAGATACGGGACCAACCATTTAGGTGAACCTAACTGACCGATATTGTATGTTAAACACCATAATAGATAACTAGTGTAATAGCCTTGTGGTTGTGAAGTCTTGGGGAACACAATCCTAGTCAAGTCGTTAATTGAATACAAACCGAATTTGACTTATGAATTTAGTAGTTTTTACTCATATTTAGTAGTTTATATCTTTCCCCCTTAGGAAATAAGTAACCCGATAGTAACAACCATTCGCATTAACTCAAGTTCTTTCAGTATTCCCTGTGGAATCGATCCCAACCTTTGTTGGGTTCTATTTGACATCGACCGCTTTATATCGTATTTTTGAGGTGTAATTTGGGCGACATCATATTTTGGCGCCGTTGCCGTGGACTACGACAAAGGTTTTTGTTAATTGTGTTTGGTTTACTGTTGGTTCTTATTTCCTTTTTATTTTTCTTTTGTCGTTTTTGTTTTGAACAGGTCTTAGGTTCGTGCATGCCCGATACTAGGAGCCAAGGAAATCCCCTGGTTCCAATTGATCACGAACTTGAGAAGATGTTAAGAAACTTAAGAAGAATGGCAAACATCCAAGAGCAGGAAACCGTGGACCAAGATACAATGAGAATGTTGGCTGAGGAGCAAGCTCGGGCCAGAGATCGTGAGTTAGCTAAGGTTGCTGAAGAGTAATGTCTAGATGCTGAAGAAGATAAGCCAGACGACAAAGAGGTCCACAACAACAAAGACACTGGTATTTCAATGAGGAGGATAATGCTAATATTTACAAAGTTGGTGCCAGTGGAGCTATAGTCCCTCCTCCTTTGTCTGCTGGGGCAAAGTTTGATATTACCAGTGCTATAATCCAACTGCTCAATATGAAGGGAATATTTATGGGTCATGCAACTGATGATGCCCATACTTACTTGACAAATTTTGTGGGCATCTGTAAGGCATACAAACAATCGAGATTGAGCTAGGATATAATCAGACCAAGGTTATTTCCCATATAGGGAGTGAGGCAACGATGTGGTTGGCTGAGCTGCTAAATGATTCTATCACTACTTGAGGGGAACTTAAGAGAGCTTTTGTTGAAAGATTCTTACCACCATCTAAAGCGTTGCAGTTGAAAAATGAAATATATAACTTCAGGCAATTGAAATCAGAGGCACTTCATGAGACATGGTTGCGTTTCAAGAAGAAGCTCAAAAGGGTTCCAAATCACTGGATTCCAAATGATATATTGTTGGAGATCTTCTATAGGTCTTTGAATGCTAACACCAAGGCGGTGGCTGACACCATCTATGGCAGAACCTTTATGAGCAACACTTATGCAGAGGCTGCTGAGCCACTTGACAGGATCACCTAAACCAACCGCGCTTGGCACACTAGAGAGTCAGAGATACCATCTGGTTCTTATGTTGTTGGTATGTCAGCAGACCAGAGAAGAAAATATGAAGAGCGTGATCAAGATATTGTTGAGATTAAAACAACTATGGGGTTGCTTACTAAGCATCTGATGGGAGATGGAGCTGAGAAAGTTAATGCGGTAGGTTCTCAGGGAAAGGCCTCGAGAAATGATGGATGTGAATCTGAGTCTGAGGAGAAGCTAACTATTTAAATGATCAGAGGGAGGGTTTCCTAACCAACACCCAAAGTTCTTACCATGACTCTTGGCATCAAGTTCAAGTGAACCATGGTCGGAACTCTTACAAGGATAATAATTACAACCGAGGCCAATATAGAGATAATAGAGACTGGAAGAAGCGTGAGGAGTACAAAAATGATAGAAGCGGTCTGTATGTTCCTCCAAGAAACTGTGGTGAGAAGTCTAGTGGTTCAAGGGATGAAGACATATTGTCGAAAGTACTTAAGAAGATGGAGACAACAAATAGTCACTTTAAGGAGCTTTATGCTGATATTTCTGGTTTGAATCAAAACGTGGAGTCACATGTCGTGGACATTAAGCAGATTGAGCAGCAGATGAGTCAGATGTTTGTTGCAATGAACTAGAGGTAGAAAAGCACGCTTCCTAACAACATAGTGCAAAATCCAAAAAATGACAGTCATTGCATGACGGTCACTACTAGGAGTGGGAAGGCGACAGTTGATCCTCCTAAGCAGGTTGTAACTAAGGAGTCAGAAAAGCCAGTCTCTATGAATAATAACAGTGTAGCAGATTTTGAAAACCCAACTTTGGTTGGAGATTCAGATAAGAAGACTGCTCCCAGTAATGCAAAAGAGTAAGGAGCTGCCCACGAGACGGAGAAGGAGGCATAACAAAAGTTTACATTGATCCTTAAACCTCATCCTCCTTATCCTTAGCATCTGAAAAAGAAGGCCGAAAATGGGAACTATCACAAATTTATTTGTATGTTGAAGAAATTGTCGATAAACATCCCATTAATCGAGGCACCTGAGCAGATGCTCGGCTATGCTAAATTCATGAAGGACCTCATCACTAGGAAAAGGACTGGAAGTTTTAAACATGCCGATAATTTGCATCACTATGGTGCCATAACTACACGGGTCCTAGCTTAGAAGAAGGAAGACCCAGGTGTTTTTACTATACCTTGCACCATTGGGGATGTTGAGTTTGCAAGGGCGCTTTGTGACCTGGGAGCTAGCATAAATTTGATATCGATTGCAGTGTTTAAAAAATTGGGCTTGGGAGCTCCTACATCGACCAATATGCAGCTACTGATGGCTGATAGAACCGTTAAAAAGCCGATGGGTATCCTTTTTGATGTGCTTGTCAAGGTGAAAAAATTTATATTCCCAGCAGACTTCGTAATTTTCGACTGCGAAGTTGATTCTGAGGTCCCCATCATTTTGGGGAGACCATACCTTGCAACCAGTAGGGCCCTAGTAGATGTGGAGGCAGGCTAGTTAAATTTCAGGTTAGACAAAGAAGAGGTCACCTTTAACATTTGTCAGACCATTGAGCAACCAAGGGAATTCAGTAGGGTCTCAGCACTAGAGGATGGATACAAATTACTTAACGAATTCTGAGTAGTCAAGAAACTTGCATCGTGCCGCGACGTTAAATTAGTCGCTGCAGACTTGTGTCGTGCCACGATGTTAAATTAGGCGCTACATGGGAGGCAATGCATAAGGGTGCTTTGGTGAAGTCTGAGTAGCTAGAACACCCACGTCGTGCCGAGACGTTAAATCAAGCGCTTCTTGGGAGGCAACCCAAGTTGTAAATGTAAGAAAAATATAGTGTTTACGTTTGCTAATGGGTGCAGGTTATTAAGATGGAAAATTTGAATTTGGAACAAAAATCGGGAACTTCAATTCTGGTGCAAAATGTCATAGAATGAGTCATGTTTGACCTGATAACTCATTCAGTCCAATCATGAAGAAAATCACAAAAAACAAGGGAGCAACGGTTGACTTAACGGCTCGTCTCTTTTGGAAATGAATAGTGAGGTCCTCCATCATGTACACTGGATCTAAGGTAGAATTAAATGGAGAAGGGTGATAACGACTCAGTCAACAAATCATTGGGAGACTAAACGAGTTGTTAAGTGAGCCGTCATGCAGCTACAATAGTTCAAGGACCACGACTCAAGCCATGACTCATTGGGTGACACCACGAGTCGTTGTTTGACTCGTTAGGTCCTAGGTAAGGTTTCTTCAGAAGGAGTGCTTAAAAATTCAAAACGAACCATTTTGCCCCCTCACAATCTGTTACGTGTGTCGTGGTGAAGTTAAATGATTCAAAACCCACGACCCGACTTAACTCAAGCATAAAAGAGGCAAATTGAATATTTTTTTAAAAAAACCCATCACCCACTAAAGCCCAGATACCACTCCAACTTACGACTTCTTCTCATCTTCTCATCACAATCAATCACTGAGGATCGTTCAACCAAGAGTTTACAACTCAACCTCATCGAAAAATCCTTGAATTACACTCCAAACATTCGCACGCACACACGATTGCACTCCCATCTCTGCTCAAGAATCTTTCGTGAGTATTTTTCCTGCTAAATTGTGAGTGTCTTTGCATTTAAATAAGAATTTTGTTGACCCATTTTTTGAATGAACTCAAAATTATTTCAAGTGGTGTGGTACTTATTTCGATCATTGCCTCATGATGATAATTGAACCCTAGGAAGATTAAATAAATAAATACCGAGTGAACTTACATGTGTTGATTTGAGATTTGATGTTCTGTGTTTGTAGAGTGAAACAATGGTAGTGGATGAAGATGACTGGATAGGTAAACTGAAACTCCTGTACATGAGCTCCATCACGAGTTGTTAGATCATCAAACGACTCATTGTTTAGCCTGTCCTAAGTGGAAAATAAGCTCAAGAGACCAATGTACCTAATGACTGACTTAACGGCTCGTCCCCTCATGTAACTACTCATTGGGACCAGTTGTTAAGTACACTGGCCAAACCTGAATAAAGAATGATTTGAGACAATGAGGGACCTCAGTGGAAACAACTCTTTTAGTCACTCATCAGGTCTACTAAGCAGTAGTTTAAAAGTGTTTTTGTTTCTTCTCATTTGGTATACTAACAATGTTTCCACGGGTACAAGCTCCGAGGGGTACACAAAGGAAAGGTCAGTCAAAGAAACAAATACTTGAGCGCAGTCAACCATCATACCGTAGATTTCATGATGGGCCATCCTCCTCCGAAGAATCAAATAGCTCGGAGGAAGAATATGATGTATTAGAGGAGCAGTTAGTGAGGAGATCAACCAGCGCTAGGGCTCAACAAACTTTAAATCCGACAGCCCTGGTCGATGCTCCTACTCCACTATGAGGGATCCGCCTAGCCGCACTGATGATAATGCCAGGGCTACATCTGCACTTGCTCTTGAGGACCCCACAACTAGGCAAAACACATAGATAACTTACGAGTTACATGCTCAGCGAGGGAACTCCGATGATGAATTGACTGAGACCTCGAACACATCAAACGATCAACCAAGGAATGTGCCGAGATGGTGTGTTCATGGTATGAGGGCCATATATAATAGAGATATTTCTCCTAATGAAAAAGGACATCCAAAAAGGAGCATATACGAGGAGCCGAGGATAGTCACCACGGGACTTAAGGACGTTCCGGAGCTGCAAGCTATGTTTGACAAGTATAGGTTCGGGTGGTTGACCGAGCCATCAGGAAGCTACAACCCATGCTTAGTTAGAGAATTTTATGTGGCCTACGCAGCCACACTACAACCTTTGGCATTAGGGGGCCAAGACTGGAAAAAGAGGCCTGCCTTGATGTAGGTGTTGGTTAGAGAGACTCCCGTAGATATATCTAAGGAGACAATCTACAGGCTTCTATATGGCCCAGATTATCATGCTCCGATGAACACGGTCGAGTTCGACCATAGGATATTCGAGTTAAAGAATATCAAGAACAAAAAGCAAAATAGTCAGGAGCGCATCAGACAATATACTTGGTTGTCTCGGATCATTGCTACAATAGGTCTGCTGGTTGAGTGGTTGCACGACACAGAGTCTCCGATAAAGAAGGCCACACTCAACTTTCAGGCTAAATTTTTATGGTCACTGGTGCGGCATAGGCTGGTACCAACCAGCAATGATAACATCCTCTCACCTGACAGAGTGGTATTGGTAGCAAGTATTATGGAGGGATATGCCATCAATTCTCGCGTTACATTTCTGAGGAGATTAGAGAGTAGGAAATCAATGATGGTACTACAATTCCCTTCCCCTGTCTAATTGATAGACTATGTTGCAATTCAAAGGTGCCGGAGTTGCCATCAGTTGATCAGAGAGTAGTGGTACAGAAGATAACAGATATCGAGTTGATTCGAGATGACACAAACCCTGTATCGAGAGCAAGGAATCAGGAAGCTGCATCCATTGGAGCGACTATATTAGCAGAGGTATTTGGCAGCGGTATCCAAGCTGATGCTACACAGTTCACTAATTTGGCGGCTGAGCCTATTGAGGGTAGAGAGACGGGTAGCCAGCCTGAGGCTACAGATGCAGCGAACACCTCCGCACCGAGTCATCATTCACAGTAGTACCACCTAGACCACCAGTTTCTCATGCACGAGCCACTACAGCTAGCCTGGTTATGATTTCTCAGGAATTTTTGGTTGAACTGGCTAGGCGACTAGCTAAGGCCGAAAAATAGCAGACACACATGGCTCTACAGGTTAAAGTTTTTATGGAGCAGGTAAAGCATTGGGTGTCGAAAGTGTTGGAGGCATTGTCCAGTTCTATAAATGGTTCGGTTGGACGCTTTTGAGAGAAGCATGGATGAGAGCCTTGTGTTCGGCTTGTTGGGTATAACTACACCCAAGTGCAAGTGATCAAACAAGTAGTAAAGTGGCTCAAGTAAGCCAAGTATCGATCCCATAGGGACTGGACTAAAGTATCAATCTAATCAAGTGTCAATAAACTTTAACTCTAAATTGCAGACAACAGCGTGAAAAAGATTTTGATATTTTGTTTCCTAATTTTATACTAAGTGTAAAACGAATATACAATTTGAGTTTGAACTATAACTATGAGCATGTTGAGGTTAAAATGAACATGTAGAGAAATAAATTATCGATACAAGTTGGTTAATCTTTCCTCCGGTTGCTAGTAAAGTATTATTGCCTATGGATTAAAACTGTCGTATTTAACCCAACTTACGAATCATGAACCTTCCACCTACATTTCTGTGATAAAACGAAATTCATGTTCTAGCCATACAAAATCGATTCCTTAATTGACTAATACAACTTTCAGGTATATCTCTATCCTGAAGGTAAATCAATTCTCAATTTTCCCAAACTAAGAAAAGATCATATCCTATCAATTCACAACTTTCCAATTTCTTGCTCTCTCTCGTGAAACCGCACTTTTTAGATATACATTAACGTTGGCCACACATTAACGCAGTAAGAACAAGAATCAATAGAACAACTATGGAAGAAAGATGAAAAACCAATTTATCAATTATCACATTTCAATACAATGTTCTTAACCTCAGCAAGAAGGGAATTTAGCCACTCATTTGTGGATTAAACATCGTTAAATGAGTGTTAATCAACCAAGCAATTGAAATAAAGAAGAAAGAGATAGATAAAAACCCTGAGATTTTCGTCCCCTCAACTGCCTGTAACCCACGATCTTGCTCCACCAAGTCAGAATAATTAAAAATGAACCTAAGTGTTCTATTTATATTAGTGGGAATTTTTCCCGGAATAACAAACAACGTGTCACGGAGTGCATCGCGGAGCACTGCCTCCGTTACACGCCACCAACGCGGACCCCCACTGGAATCCGGTCGTCCAGGTATTAAGGCCCAACATGGCACGACGTGCAATGCGGGGCTAGGCCAACGTGCCACGGCCCCAACGCGCACCTTCACTGTAATTTGGCATATTTTAAGCATCCAGGCAGAATGCATCCGCGATGGCAGCGTGACACGGCTCCATCGCGGAGCCCCTTTAATTCGTGCTTTCCTTGTGCTTTTTCCCTTGCTAGCTTCCGAGTCTAATCCCGATCTCTCCCAACATGCATCTTAGCTCCATAACTTTATATTTTTCCTGCAAAACAACTCTAATCATGTTGGTTAGTATAAATTCACATTTTACTACAATTAACATGAGAATGTACAAACATCGATAGATTAACAAGGCAAAATGACACATTTGAGTATCACTTGGGCATATAAATTTGCCCAAGATCACTTACCCCACACTTAAGTCCTTGTTCGTCCACGAACAATAATCTTACACCTAATGCAATTGACACCTCATCCTGGCTACTTTGGCTCGACAATTCAAGCTACGGTTATACCGATTATTTAATACAGAAAATCATCAAGAAAACATGCATAGTCTTATCAATACCATGACCTTCAACACATTAAGACCTCCTAGACACAAGAATCGACTCTCGATATCGGCAAACTCATGCAAATCAGCTGATCAAGATATCCGACACGAAATATAATCTCTCGTCGAGCATGTGCCCTCATCACAAGAGAATTTTCCCCTTTTTAATCACATGAACTCAAAACATTACATGTAGGGGCATATAAATAAGATTTCGCTCTCTCTCCCAAAAGAATTCACATGCATCATGTCATGAATCATACGCTTGCCTTTAGTGTATTACTCCACTAATATAAGGACACATGATGTAAGATCACGTAGGACTTAACGGGTTGTAATGTAAGCTACGGAACTAGCAAATACTGGGCTAACCAATAATAACAACTAGCCTCCTTAAGCGCTTTTTCAATCCATCCCATCAACCTTATGGACATTGTTTCTTCCTTTATCATCCCATTCTTGAAGTTTGTCTTTATTTTCGACCGCATATCTTTAAGCACACTTGACTTAATAACAAAGATTATTTATACATCTTCATTATATTTAATTTATATCAAGTGCACCTTCGACCTTTTCTTTGCTTTCATCACTTTGCTTTTTCTTTTCTATTCAAAATTCTCACTCCCTGGAGCTGTGGGAAAATTATTTAATTATTTTTTTCTAGAGCGCTTAAGAGTTTTGGATCAGATTCACGGATAATGAAAAAAAGGGGTTAAGCTCGGTTTACACCTTTTTGACAAAAGAAAGAAATAGGCTAAAGGCTCAATGGGCTAACTAGGGTGTACATTCAAGGTAGGTACAATAATGAAAAAAAACTTTTGGTTAAAGCAAAGAAATGCCTACATCCTTTCCTACAATACACATCCTTCATTTCGTTTTGTACACACACCAGGCAAGTTCTAGACACTTCACAATAGCATGGAAGAACCGAAACCTCACCATACACTCATTTCACATGCTCAACTCAAGACATATTCACAGACTCTTCAATCAGCTAATTACAAGAATTGAAGAATTAAGCCTCAATCACACCGAATCGAACTCTGTGGCCTAGGTATCTCAACATATTTACTAAGTTGCATGCTTTCATATGAATCACCTTTGCATTTCGAATATCATGTACATCACGCAACCATCATTTCGCAACCATAAAGTAATGAAAGGTTTTGGGATGCAAACCAATAAAATGAAAAAACTAAAAGAAAAAATGAACAAAAGAAATCTACTCCTAACGACTACATTTCCCTTAAGACGGTCATCATCCATCCGTCATAGGGAACGGTCACTAATTACAACTTCGGTTCAATGGGACTATTCTCGGTAAAAGAACCTAAAAAAACGCCGAGAAACCCAAAAATAAAAATTTCACAAAAATTTTAAAAATATCGATAATTTCGATAAAACAAAGATATTTACAAAACCAGCTAACAACATTCACCAGCACACAACAGCTTCACCTTAATTACAATATAGACATACACACAAAAATCACAGGGTCCAAGTTTATCCAAGCACAACAACATAACAGAGACATACATTAATAACAACAGAAACCAACACCTAACTACTCCCACCCCACACTTAAATCCAAAACTGTCCCCAGTGTTCAAAAAATTCAGCATAGTACGAAAGTAGGTAGTGAAACTCCCTGATCAATCAAAGTATTCCACTTCTTCGTCAGGTGCCGCTGCCTCGTCTCCCATGTCTGAATCGCCCCCGTCGTCATCATCTGACTCCACATCAGAGTCATCACGACATGTCTCCTCATCTGTGGGGACATCATCATCAGTGGGCTCCATAAAAGCTGGCCCCACTCGGCATAGAGCCCTGGCATTTTCGCCAAAAGGGTAGTCTAGCTTGAGCTGCCATAGCTCATCTTCTGTTGCTGGCCTCCCGCCTATGCGCAGCTGGAGCATTTGCATCCCGAACATGCGAGCCATGTACTGATCATCTCGAGCATGTCGCTCAGCTAATGTGAGAACTGGCCCGTGAGTGGTGTCGGGTGCCTTAGTTTTGGTGACATCTAAGGCCCGCCTCTCCATCTGCGGGATGTAGTCAAGGGCCTCTTCCTCGATATCCAGGCCCCTCAGGAACATGGTTAGTAGTCCACCAAACTCGTACCTGTGCCCTTTATGCAAACGGGCTCTCTTCATGGCGGAAATAATCATCGCCCCAACGTTGATCTCCAGCCCCTTCATCAGGGCATATACCAAGCACACACGATCCCCGGTGACATCTGTCATATGCACTCTCGGGATCAGGCGGGAACAAACAATCTTAAGCCATATCCTGGCTTCCCTGTTCATCTGTGAGTAGGGCAATGTCTGATGGTAGCCCCTCTCCTTATGCCTGCTCCACCGCGCTATAGACCGGGCTCCACACAAAGTGCTTCTGATGTTCGCGTATGGTGAAGTGATATTCAGCTGCCGAAGCACATGAGAGTCTGTGTCCCGCGCCCCCAAGATGGCATTAAGGTGATGGGGCTCAAAAGTGACTATCTGCCCCCTTATCTTTATGGTGTGACTTCTGAGTGTCGGGTTCCAGTTGGCGTAGAATTCCCGAATTAGGTGCAAATTGCACTCTTTGGGCTCCTCAAAGATAAAATTCATCCCGGCTACCTCAATCTTGTGGACAATCTTGGGGAATTCTTGTGCCAATGGTTCCCTAGCAATGTGTTCCCCGGGGAAGTATTTGCTTTCTGTATGCTTTGCGTACCATTTCTTCCCCTCCTATGTCACCCATCGTGTTCCGTATTGACGGTGTTGGCCGTGCGGAACCGCTGGTGCTGCAGGGACTGCTGTTTCCAGTCTGATTCTTTTCCTTCCGGCGACTGATGTTGATGCGCTCTTCCCTTTTTCTTGCCTGCTTGCCATCGTTCCTGTCAAACCAAACAGACAGTCCCAATGTTATTCAAATTATAATGTGCTTCGACTAAGGTTGGGTTAAGCTAGGCCACCCCACACTTAGTCTTTAGCCACAATCACTACATTATGGCAAGATCATACTTATTTCCAATTTACATAAAAAATAAAACACAACAAATATGCCTCGTGCATTCAGAGAATTCGACGGTATAAATTCTTTTGTACTACTCAGACTTTGTACAGCTAACCACAACATTACCATCGTTCACATTTCATCACATAGCACTTAGCAAACATTTCTATCAATAAAACCGATACAATTCTCCCAATTTCTATGCAATTTCAACAACTTCATTAACCCAACAATCCGTCGCGCCTTAATCGTCTTAACGTTAAGCACAACATACTGTTCCTCACCCAACATGAACAAACCAAGAAGAATTTCACATTTCAACTCAATTTTAACTTCTTCATATTTGAATTCTAACCCTAGCTACAATTTCGCAAGAATTTCAATCAAACATGTATTTATCGAGTTCATACCATCAAAACGATACTATGAACATCAATCGACAATAATTTTCATGAATTCATGCTCAATTTACACTTAGGGCAAGTTTTCCTCACTTCCTATGCTAAAAATCGGAAAAATAAGGCAAGAAATGAGATAAAGTTAACAAACATACCTTCAATTCGATGATATCGAAGAAAAGTTGACAAATTTGAGCTCCTAGTCCCTGTCACATTGGGGAAGGGGGGATTTGGGTTGTATGTCGCGGAGGGGAGTGGAAAAATGGGAAAAATGAGGGAAAAAAGGGGTTAAAAAGAAGGTTTTTCGCGAGGGTCACCCGGCGACCCGGTGTGACCCGACGCTAAATTACCCTCAACGTGTCACGGAGGGCATGCTCCGCGTTACCCTCCGTGACACGGAGCCATCGCGCAGGTGTTCTAGAATTTGTAAAAATTCCAGAATTACCTTCAATGTGTCACGGAGGGTAACGCGGAGGCCCTCCTCTGTGACACAGAGCCATCATGTGGGCTCACTGTTTTGCCACTTTTTATTATTTTTTCTTACCTCGATTTTTCCATTGCGATCCTTTGCATTTTTACCCTTCGTTCAACCTTAAATTAATCTCACAACAAAAAATTGGTTAGAATTTATAGGTTTCACATAAAATACAATTTTTTGTTTTTCTCATTTTTTTTCTTTCTTATCTACGAAATCTATTCACATTTTACAAAAATTTCACGGGTTGCCTCTCGTGCAGCGCCTGGTTTACCGTCGCGGCTCGACATCATTAAGCTCAGTCATCCTCTGGGGTGATAGACGTTTTCTCTCGACCACCGCCCTCACCCTAGTATTGCTTACATCGCTCCGGTGGTTTCTCCAATAACTCCCGTGACTCAATGCTCTGGACAACATCAGCTTGATTAATCACGTAGATCACCGAGAGTTCCTCGTACTCAGCCGGGAGCTTGGTGGCCTTGTATACATCAAACACCTCCACCTTGTCATGTGCTCGCATGGTTAGCTGCCCTACAGCTACATCAATAAGTGCTTTCCCGGTAGCCAAGAAAGGACGTCCCAAAATAAATGGGACTTTCGCATCTGGCTCGAAGTCCAGCACAATGAAGTCTATCGGAAAGATGAGGGAGCCCACTTGCACCAGCACGTCCTCCACAATGCCATCAGGTCTGGCTAAGGAATGATCCACCAGCTGCAAGATCACTGTTGTTGGTCTAGGACTCCCTAGCCCCAACTTCTTGAATACCGTTGTCGGCATCAAGTTAATGCTTGCTCCCAAATCACATAATCCATGAGCTCGGATACTCTGCCCAATTGTAATTTGTATTGTAAAGCTCCCAGGGTCCTTGAGCTTTGTGGGCAACCTGTTTTGTATCCGTGAAGTGCACTCCTCCGTAAGAGCCACCGTAGCATACTCAGTTAACCTGCTTTTGTTCGCCACGATGTCCTTTATATACTTTGCGTACTTCGGCTCTCCCTGCAAAACATCAACAAGAGGTAAGTTAATGTGTACCTCTTTAAGAACCTCCATGAAATTTTTGAAACACGCCTCCTCCTTGTGTTTCTTTAATCTCTGAGGGAACGGGGGTGGTGGTCTTTCTGGTTCAGCCTCCTTTTTCTTCCCCCTCTCATCCCTTTGTTCCCTCTCAGTTTCTGCTGCTCCCGACTGTTGAGGTGGTCTTTCTGGTTCCACCTCTTTAAGCTGTAAACCACTCCTTGTGGTCACTGCATTCACTTGCTTGGGGTTGGGATCAGTGTCACTCGGAAGTCCTCCTCTGGGCCTGGTGTTTTGGGCTCCAGCAAATTGCCCAAACTGATACTCTAGTGCCTTGGTAGCTAACTGATTGTTCATTACCTCGGCTGCTAATTTCACATAATCAGCCTGCAATTGAGCTTGGTTAGCTATCATTGTCTTGAACATCTCCTCAATGTTGGGTGATGGTGGTGGATGATCTTGGGGAGATTTATAAGCCCAAGTGATAATCAAACGTATCATTTTCGCCTTGTTTGTTATGCAATGTGTATACATTTTCATGTAATTGGTAATAAAATGTGAAGTTATACTAACCAACATGATTAGCATTTGTTTGTAGGTAAAACATGATTTTTAGGAGGTAAAATGCATGTTGGAGTAATATCGGAATTGGACTTGGAAACGAGCATGGAAAAGGCATTGGAAGGCGCAATGTAAAGGGGCTCCGCGATGGAGCCGTGCCACGCTACCATCGCGGAGGCACACTGCCTGGAGGATGATTTTATTGGCAAATTCCAGTGAAGCCTCGCGACAGCTCCGTGGCACGGAGATAAGCCTCCGCGTTGGCCTCCGTGCGTTGAGGCTATATTCCCGGACCCTGGAATTCCAGTAAGGGTCCGCGTCCATGCCGTGTCACGGAGGCAGTGCTCCGCGTTGGCCTCCGTGACACGTTCCTTGTTATTCCGGGAAAAATTCCCACTAGTATAAATAGCACACTTAGGTTTATTTTAATTAATTCAGACTTGGTGGAGCAAGGACGTGGGTTAGAAGCAGTTGAGGGACGAAAAAGCTAAGGGATTTCTTCTCTTCCTTTCTTCTTTCAATCAATTGTATGTATGATTTACACTTGTTTTAGGATGATTAATCCACAAATGAGTGGCTAATTCTCTTCCTTGCTGAGGTTTTGAATAATGGTGATGAATTTTGATTGTTAATTATATGGTTTTCTTCTTCTTCTTCCATGTTGTTCTGTTAATTCTTGTTTCTACTGCATTAGTGTGTGGCCGACACTAATGTACATCTAAAAAGTCCAATTTCACTCGAGAGAGCACGAAATTGGAAAGTTGTGAATTAATAGCGTATTGTTCTTAACTTGATTTGGGAAAATTGGGTTTTGATGTGCTTTCCTGATAGAAATATACTTGAAAGCCATATTAGTCAATTTAGGAACCGGAATTGTATTGCGAGGTCATAAATTGCATTTGATCACAGAAATGTAGACGGATGGTTTATGATTCTTAAGTGAGATTAAATACGAGAGTTTTAATCTCTAGGCTAATGTTCTTGGCTAGCAACAGGAAGAGAAGATTAACCAAATTATGATTATAATCAAGTTCATTGCTTGTTCTTAACCTTGGCATGCTCATATCCATAGTTTCAATTCACAGTAAATAATTGTTAATAGTTTTAGTATATATAATTTATAAACAAAAACTTATTTAACTGTTGGTTACGTTGTTGTTAGCATAATTAGAAGTAAGATAAGAATATAGTGTACTTAGGCAATTTTACTTATCCAGAGTCTCCTTGGATCGATACTTGGCTTACTTAGCCACGTTATTACTTGTTTAACCACGTGCACTTGCGTGTCGGTTTTACATATACCGAACCAGCCGGACAAGTTTTTGGCGCCGTTGCCGGGGAGGCTAGGCAATTGGTGAAATTGTGATAAGTGTAAATTTACTGTATTTTTGTTTTATTTTCTTAAGTGTTGACAACATGGTCTTAGCCTGTATTTTGCAGACTTGATTTCTGTGAACACTGGCAAGGGACAAAGAGCTAGTGGAATCTTACTTAGAGCCTGAACGTGAATTTCACAGTCAACGTAGAGAAGCTCTACAAAAGAAGCTGCGGTTGCTCAGACAGTCTATTATGGAGCAACAAAATCCACCGGTTGTGAGGGTAGTGTTAGTGCCCAATGAAGCAGCAGCAAGGCCGGTTCGTGAGGTGGCAATCCCACATGCCAACAATGTACATTCTAGTATCCGCAAACCAGAGCCTGGAGGGAGGTTTGAATTAAATAAGAATATGGTGCAACTATTGCACACAAGCGGGCAATTTACCGGTCTCCCTCATGAAGACCCACAACAACATCTCCAGAATTTTTTGGAGATAAGTGACACTTATATACCCGCTGGAGTGTCACCTGATTATGTTCGGCTCACCTTATTTCCGTTTTCCTTACTTGGTGAAGCCAAGAGGTGGTTAAAAGCTGAACCACCAAATTCTATATCAACGTGGGATGATCTAGCACGGAAGTTTTTGATCAGATTTTTCCCTTCTGGTAAAACAGCCAGACTTAGAAGTCAAATTCTAAGTTTCAAACAGAGGGAGGGAGAAAATCTATATCAAGCCTGGGAAAGATTTAAATCCATGTTGCGGGACTGTCCTCATCATCATCAGTCCAATGAGGTGTGGTACACATATTTATTGAGGGTTTGGAACCCCATACTAAAATTTTGCTAGACTCAGCAGCTGGAGGGCAAGCGCTGGAAAAGACTTATGAGGAGCTGTACACTTTGCTCGACCGAATTTCACAGGGCAAATCCAGAATGGAATGCAGATTCATCAAGAGGTGGAGTAAGGAAAGCAGCAGGAGTGCTTGAAGTGGATGGATTTACAGCTATCGCTGCACTGATAGCTGCCTTACAAAATCAGTTAAATAATCACTTCAGCAATATGAACTTGAACCAGCCTTCAGCTTCAGTCAATGCGGTCCAGCAGATGTGGTGTGAAGTGTGTGGTAGTAGTGAGCACTCAGCTGAGTGCTATGTTGCAAATCCTGATTCTGTTAACTTTGTGGGCAATGCATAGAGAAATCAGCAGCAGTTTGGTAGTGGCTACAACTCAAATTGGAGGAACCATCCAAATTTTTCGTGGGGTAGCAACAACCAACAAAGCCAAGGTTCTGGTCAGGGTATGCAGAGAAATCAAGGAGGGCAACAGAACTATCAATCCCAATTCAGAAATCACAATGCCCCTCCTCCACCACCATCACCTACCATTGAGGAGATGTTCAAAACCATGATCGCTAATCAGGCAGAATTGCAAGCTGACTATGTTAAATTGGCAGCCGAAGTGAAGAATAATCAGTTAGCGACCAAGGCTCTTGAATATCAGTTTGGGCAATTTGCTAGTGCCCAAAATACAAGACCCAGAGGAGGACTGCCTAGCGACACGGATCCTAATCCGAAGCAGGTAAATGCAGTGACCACGAGGAGTGGTTTACAGTTGAAGGAGGTGGAACCGGAAAGACCGCCTCAAAAGTCAGGAGCAGCAGAAGTTGAGGAGGAACAAATTTCTGATAGGGGGAAGACTAAAGAAGCTGAACCAGAAAGGCCTCCACCCCCGTTCCCTCAACGACTCAAGAAACACAAGGAGGAGGCGTGTTTCAAGAAATTTATGGAGGTGCTTAAACAGGTACATGTTAATTTACCTCTTGTTGATGTCTTGCAGGGAGTGCCCAAATATGCGAAATATATTAAAGACATCGTGGCAAACAAAAGTCGGTTGACTGAGTATGCCATGGTGGCTTTGACGGAGGAATGCACTTCCCGAATTCAAAACAGACTGCCCACGAAGCTAAAAGACCCTGGAAGTTTTACTATCCAGCTTACTATTGGGCAGAGTATCCGAGCTCGTGGATTATGTGACTTGGGGGCGAGCATAAATCTGATGCCATCTTCGGTATTCAGAAAGTTAGGTCTGGGGAGCCCTAGACCTACAACCGTAATCTTGCAGCTGCAGACAGATCCTTAGCGAGGCCTGATGGCATTGTTGAGGATGTGCTTGTGCAAGTAGGCTCCCTCATTTTTCCGGTCGATTTTATTGTTCTGGATTTTGAACCAGATGTTGAAGTCCCATTTATTTTGGGACGACCCTTTTTGGCAACCGGAAAAGCATTAATCGACGTGGCTGCGGGTCAACTTACAATGCGAGCACATGACAAGGTCGAAGTGTTCGATGTGTACAAAGCACCTAAGCTCCCGATAGTGAATGAAGAACTCTTGGTGATCAATGTAATTGATCATGGGAATGCTAATCAAATGAATGATTCCCGAGAGATGATAGGAAGGCCACCTGATCAGGTTGAGCACTACTGGGGGGAGGACAATGATCGTGAAAAATCGTCCATCACCCTAGTAGATAATTGAGCATAAAGGACGTCGAGCCGCGACGGTAAACCCGGCGCTGCACGGGAGGCAACCCATGGAAAATATTTTGTTTTTCTTCTTTTTGTAAAGTGTAAAAAGTTTTTATTTTTGTATTTCTTTTCTTGATTTGGTATAAATTTTTCGTTTTTAGTTAATATTTTTCATTTTAGTTAGGGAAATCTATTAATCTAACCAATTTTGTTTAGTGAGGTGATTTTCAGGTCTAACGGAGAAAAATATGCATGGAATCAGGAAGAAAAAGGCAAGGTATGAAAAAATAATTAAAAGGAAGAGACAGTGCACTGGGGCGTTGGCTCCGTGTCACGGAGGAGAGGCTCCGCGTTACCCTCTGTGACACGTTGAAGTTAAATCCGGATTTTTAAAAAAATTCCCAGTGAGGTGAGATATATCCTCCTAAGTAGCAATTGAGCATGAAATTGAATTATTTGTTGATTGATGAGTGCTCGAAATGTTGTAATTAGCGTTTGAACTTGTCGATTACATGAATTATTCGAAATTGAGTGTAAAATTGAATTCTAGGGCTTGGGTTGTTGAAATTGAATTGGGTAACTTGATAAATTGGTGAATTAGATGCCGGGGTGTGGTTGTGAAGTGAGATAAGTCGTGTAAATATTGTTTGAATGTGAAAGACGACGAATTCTCGAATTTTTGGGGAAAATGCAAAAATTGTTCAAATTGGTTTGCTTATTCGGATTCGTATGTATATAGAATTTTTGTTGTTATTTTTGTTTGTTGTTTACGTTGCTAAGTGCGATGGTTGAATTGCTAGCGATAGTAGGATTGGGATTAGCTATATGAAGTCTGAGTAGTACGCTAAAAGTTATACTGTCGAAAATTTTTTTTGGTGAACGCACTAAGCAATAAATTGTATAGTTGTTTGTGTTTGGGTTGTAAATAAAGTAATCCTTGCCGTAGTATCGTAAAAGTAGCTAAGTACTAAGTGTGGGGTGAACTTAGTTTAACCCGACCTTAGCCGAAGCTAATATGCATTTAGCTTGACATTGTGCTTGTTTATTGATGTTGGCAGGTACAATGGCGAGTAGACAGGATAAGGGTAAAGGTGCTTCTACTTCAGGCACCGGGAGAAAGCGATTGAGATTGGGCACTGCAGTCCCAGCTGCACCAGCTGTTCCGCGCGGCCAACGCCGCCAATACGGAACGAGGTGGGTAACCGAGGAAGGAAAGAAGTGGTACGCTAAACATAAGGAAAGCAAGTACTTCCCGGAGGAGCATATTGCATGGGAACCACTAGCACGGGAGTTCCCCCGTATTGTGCAAAGGATTGAGGCAGCTGGACTCAACTTTATATTTTAGGAGCCCAAGGAGTGCAACCTTCATTTGGTCCGGGAGTTCTACGCAAATTGGAATTCTGGCCATCAGAAGCAACACAATAAAAATCAGAGGGCAGATTGTCACTCTGGAACCCCAGCAATTTAATGCCATCGTTGGAGCGCGGGACACAGACGCCCACGTTCTCCGCCAGCTGAACATCACCCCACCATACACCGACATCAGATGTACCTTGTGTGGGGCTCGATCCACAGCCCGATGGAGCAGATATAAGGAGAGGGGTTATCACCAGACTCTGCCTTATTCGCAGATGAACAGGGAGGCAAGAATTTGGCTGAAAATAGTTTGTTCGTGCTTGATCCTGGGGGTTCACATGACGGATATGACCCGGGACCGTTTCTGCTTGGTGTATGCCCTTATGAAAGGGCTGGAGATTAATGTTGGGGCGGTTATCATATCCGCCATGAAGAGAGCCCGACTACACCAGGGCCACAGATATGGGTTCGGCGGACTCATCACCACCTTCCTCCGAGGCCTCGATGTCGAGGAAGAGGCTTTGGATTACATCCCGCAGTTGGAGCGGAGGGCCCTTGATGTGACAAAAACTAAGGCCCCCGACACCACACATGGGCCAGTGCTGACACTGGGCGAGCGACATGCTCGTGACGACCAGTACATGGCACGAATGTTTGGTATGCAGATGCTTCAGCTCCGGATTGGTGGGAGACCAGCCACAGAGGAAGAGTTATGGCAGCTGGAGCTGGATTACACATTTGGCAAGAATGTCAGAGCTTTGTGCCGAGTGGGACCAGCCTTCGTGGAGCCTACTGACGATGATGTCCCCACTGACGAGGAGACACGTCGGGAGGACTCCGATGTGGAGTCCGATGACGATGATGGAGCTGACTCAGACATGGGCGATGAGGCAGCAGCACCGGATGAAGAAGTCGAATATTTCGACTGATCAGGGAGTTCCACCACCCGAAATTTTGTGATCTTAATTTTTGTGGACACTGGGGACAGTGTTCGATTGAACCGATGTCATAGTTAGTGACCGTTCCCTATGATGGATGGATGACGACCGTCTTAAGGGAAATGTAGTCGATAGGAGTAGGATTTTTAATTTGTTTTCAGTTTTTTTCTTTGGTGGATTGCATCACTGAACCTGTAGTTACTAAATGGTTGTGAAATTTTGGTTGCGTGTTGTAACTGATATTCAAAATGTAAAAGTGATTCGTTTGAAAGCATGCAATTTTGTGAATATGTTGAGTTACCTAGGCTGTAGAATTCGATTCGGTGTGATTGAGGCTTAATTTCGAATTCATGTAATTGGCTAATTAAGGATTCTGTGAATGCATCTTGAATCGAGCATGTGCATAAAGTGTGAAGTGAGGTATTTTTATTCCATGCTATTGTGAAGTGTCTAGAACTTGCCTGGTGTTTGTGCAAAACGAAATGAAGGAGGTGTAGTGTTGGAAAGGATGTAGGCATTTCATTGTTTAACCGAGAGTTTCTATTTTTTTTCTTTTCACACGCTTCCTTTTTATGTGACTCTATACCCTAGTCAGCTCGTTGATCCTTTAGCCGATTATTTCTTTCTTTTGTCCAAAATGGTAAAAACTAAGCTTTATTCCTTCTTTTCATTAGCCGTAAAGTCTATACAAAACTCTTAAGCTCTTAAGAAGAAAAGAAAAATTTTCCCGAAGTTTCAAAGAGTGAGAAGAGTGGAAAGAAAAGAAAAGCAGAGTGAAGAAAGAAAAGAAGAGGTTGAAGAGGCACTTGGTATAATGAAATGATAATAAAGGTGCATGAAAACCCTTTGTTGTTGTGTCAAGTGTGTTTGAGGAAATGGGCCATACAAAAGTAAACAAGCATGAATGGGATGATGAAAAAGAGAAAAAGAAGAACAATATCCATGAGTCGATGGGAATGTGTTGAAAAGGCGCTTAAGGATGCTAGTGACTATTATTGGCTAATCCAATATATACTAGTTCCATAGCTTCCATTACAACCCATTAAAGTCCTACATGATCTTACATTGCATTTCTTTATATTAGTGGAGTAATACATTAAGGGCAAGCCTATGGGTCATGACATGAAGCATGTGAATTCTTTTGGGAGAGAGAGTGAAATTAATTTTTACATGCCCCTACTTGAATGTTTGTATGTTGCATGAACATAAAAGGGGAAGATTCTCTTGAGTTGTGAGGGCACATGCTTGATGAAAGATTGATTTTCGTGTCGGATATCTTGATTAGCTGATTTGCATGAGTTTGTCGATATCGAGAATCGATACTTAAAGTCTAGGAAGTCTTGATGTATTAAAGGTCATTGCATTGTTAAGACCATGCATGTTTTCTTGATGATTTGCAAAAATTGAATAATCAGGATGACCGTAGCATAAATTGTCGCACCATAGTGACAAAGGTTGGGATGTAATTTGCATGTGTTGTGTATGTGTTGTTCGAGGACGAACAAGGATTTAAGTGTGGGGTAAGTGATCTTGGGCAGATTTATATGCCTAAGTGATAATCAAACGTATCATTTTCGCCTTGTTTGTTATGCAATGTGTATACATTTTCATGTAATTGGTAATAAAATGTGAAGTTATACTAACCAACATGATTAGCATTTGTTTGTAGGTAAAACATGATTTTTAGGAGCTAAAATGCATGTTGGAGTAATATCGGAATTGGACTTGGAAGCAAGCATGGAAAAGGCATTGGAAGGCGCAATGTAAAGGGGCTCCGCGATGGAGCCGTGCCACGCTACCATCGCGGAGGCACACTACCTGGAGGATGATTTTATTGGCAAATTCCAGTGAAGCCTCGCGACAGCTCCGTGGCACGGAGATAAGCCTCCGCGTTGGCCTCCGTGCCACGTTGAGGCTATATTCACGGACCCTGGAATTCCAGTAAGGGTCCGCGTCCACGCCGTGTCACGGAGGCAGTGCTCCGCGTTGGCCTCCGTGACACGTTGCTTGTTATTCCGGGAAAAATTCCCACTAGTATAAATAGCACACTTAGGTTTATTTTAATTAATTCAGACTTGGTGGAGCAAGGATGTGGGTTAGAAGCAGTTGAGGGACGAAAAAGCTAAGGGATTTCTTCTCATCCTTTCTTCTTTCAATCAATTGTATGTATGATTTACACTTGTTTTAGGATGATTAATCCACAAATGAGTGGCTAATTCTCTTCCTTGCTGAGGTTTTGAATAATGGTGATGAATTTTGATTGTTAATTATATGGTTTTCTTCTTCTTCTTCCATGTTGTTCTTTAATTCTTGTTTCTACTGCATTAGTATGTGGCCGACACTAATGTACATCTAAAAAGTCCAATTTCACTCGAGAGAGCACGAAATTGGAAAGTTGTGAATTAATAGGGTATTGTTCTTAACTTGATTTGGGAAAATTGGGTTTTGATGTGCTTTCCTGATAGAAATATACTTGAAAGCCGTATTAGTCAATTTAGGAACCGGAATTGTAGTGCTAGGTCATAAATTGCATTTGATCAGAGAATGTAGACGAATGGTTTATGATTCTAAAGTGAAATTAAATATGAGAGTTTTAATTTCTAGGCTAATGTTCTTGGCTAGCAACATGAAGAAAAGATTAACCAAATTGTGATTATCGTCAAATTCATTGCTTGTTCTTAACCTTGGCATGCTCATATCCATAGTTTCATTTCACAGTAAATAATTGTTAATAGTTTTAGTATATAGAATTTATAAACAAAAACTTATTTAACTGTTGGTTACGTTGTTGTTAGCATAATTAGAAGTAAGATAAGAATATAGTGTACTTAGGCAATTTTACTTATCCAGAGTCTCCTTGGATCGATACTTGGCTTACTTAGCCACTTTATTACTTGTTTGACCACGTGCACTTGCGTGTCGGTTTTACATATACCGAACCAGCCGGACAGTGGAGGAGGTGCATCATCGCTTCTGTATTGCGACTGATAGTTCTGCTATCCTCCTTGATTTCTCTGTGCCCCCGACTCAAACTTTGCCCTTGATGGTTATTGCTACCCCAAGAGAAATTCGGGTGATTCCTCCAGTTGGAATTGTAGTTGTTGCCATACTATAGGTGGTTGTTTCTCTGTACATTTCCAAAAACGTTTACCGAATCAGGATTTGCTCTACAACACTCAGCTGAGTGGTCACTACTCCCGCACACTTCACACCAAATCTGCTGCACTACATTCACTGGGGCTTGAGTCTGGTTCATGCTCATGTTACTGAAGTGGGTGTTGAGTTGATTCTGTAAAGCAGCTATCTGTGCAGCAATAGCTATAAAACCATCCACTTTTAGGACTCCTGTTTCTTTCCTTGTTCCTCCTCTTGATGAATCAGCATTCCACTCTTGATTTCCCTACGAAATACGATTCAACAAGGTATACAACTCTTCATAAGTCTTCTCTAATTCTTGTGCTCCAGTTGCTGAGTCTAGCAAGATTTTTGTGTGAGGTTCCAAACCCTCTATGAAAGTATGCACCAGCACATCATTGGATTGGTGATGATGAGGACAATCCCGCAACATAGATTTGAATCTCTCCCAAGCCTGATACAGATTCTCTCCCTCTCTCTGTTTAAAACTTAGAATTTGACTTCTAAGTCTTGCTGTTTTACCGGATGGAAAGAACCGTATCAAGAATTTCTTTGCAAGATCATCCCACGTGGTGATGGAATTAGGTGGCTCAGCTTTCAACCACCTCTTATCTTCTCCCAAAAGTGAAAATAGGAACAATGTAAGCCTGACATAATCTGATGACACTCCAGTGGGGATGTAAGTGTCACTTATCTCCAAAAAATTTTAGAGATATTGCTGTGGATCCTCATGAGGGAGACCTGTGAATTGCCTGCTGGTGTTCAGCAATTGCACCATGTTTTGTTTAAGCTCGAACCTCCCTCCTGGCTCAGGTTTGCAGATGCTAGATGTAACATTTTTAGCATGTGGGATTGCCACCTTGCGAATCGGCGTAGCTGCCATCTCCTCGGGCACTAACATTGCCCTTACAACTGGTGGATTCTGTTGTTTCTCCAGGATTGTTTGTCTGAGCAACTTCAGCTTTTTCTCTAGAGCTTCTCTCCTTTGACGATGAAATTGTCTTTCTGGCTCTAAATATGAGTCCACCAGCTCCTTGTCTCTTGCCAGTGTTCAACAGAAATTAGTATCTGCAAAATACAGGCTAAGACCAAGTTGTCAACACTAAGAAGAAATAGTAAACTAACACTTAAGAAAAATTTACCAATTACCAGTCCCCGGCAACGGCGCCCAAAACTTGTTCGGCTTGTTGGGTATAACTACACGCAAGTGCACGTGGTCGAACAAGTAGTAAAGTGGCTCAAGTAAGCCAAGTATCGATCCAACAGGGACTGGACTAAGGTATCAATCTAATCAAGTGTCAATAAACTTTAACTCTAAATTGCAGACAACAGTGTGAAAAAGATTTCGATATTTTGTTTCCTAATTTTATACTAAGTCTAAAATTAATATACAATTTGAGTCTGAACTATAAGTATGAGCATTCTGAGGTTAAAATGAATATGTAGAGAAATAAATTATCGATACAATTTGGTTAATCTTTCCTCCGGTTGCTAGTCAAGAATTATTACCTATGGATTAAAACTCTCGTATTTAACCCAAATTAAGAATCATGAACCTTCCACCTACATTTCTGTGATAAAACGAAATTCATGTTCTAGCCATACAAAACCAATTCCTCAACTGGCTAATACGACTTTCAGGTATATCTCTATCCTGAAGGAAAATCAATTCTCAATTTTCCCAATCTAAGAAAAGATCATATCCTATCAATTCACAACTTTCCAATTTCTTGCTCTCTCGAGTGAAACCAGACTTTTTAGATATACATTAACGTTGGCCACACATTAACACAGTAAGAACAAGAATCAATAGAACAACCATGGAAGAAAAGATGAAAAACCAATTTATCAATAATCACATTTCAATACAATGGTCTTAACCTCAGCAAAAAGGGAATTTAGCCACTCATTTGTGGATTAAACATCATTAAATGAGTGTTAATCATCCAAGCAATTGAAATAAAGAAGAAGGAGATAGAGAAAAACTCTGGGATTTTCGTCCCCTCAACTGCCTATAACCCACGTTCTTGCTCCACCAAGTCAGAATAATTAAAAATGAACCTAAGTGTTCTATTTATACTAGTGGGAATTTTTCCCGGAATAACAAGCAACGTGTCACGGAGTGCATCATGGAGCACTGCCTCCATGACACGCCACCAACGCGGAGCCCCACTGGAATCCGGTCGTCCAGGTATTAAGGCCCAACGTGGCACGATGTGCAACGCGGGGCTAGGCCAACGTGCCACGGCCCCAACGCGCACCTTCATTGTAATTTGGCATATTTTAAGCATCCAGGCAGAATGCATTCGCTATGGCAGCGTGACATGGCTCCATCTTGGAGCCCCTTTAATTCGTGCTTTCCTTGTGCTTTTTCCCTTGCTAGCTTCTGAGTCCAATCCCGATCTCTCCCAATATGCATCTTAGCTCCATAACTTTATATTTTTCCTGCAAAACAATGCTAATCATGTTGGTTAGTATAAATTCACATTTTTTTACAATTCACATGAGAATGTACAAACATCGATAGATAAACAAGGCAAAATGACACATTTGAGTATCACTTGGGCATATAAATTTGCCCAAGATCACCTTGCATAGTTACAGGCGCCTGAATTAGCAAAGTGGTATAAAGAGCTGGGAGCACTCAAAGTTGAGGTGCGGGATTTGGCCTCATGATAGGTAGTTGCAGTACCTCCACCGGTGCTTCCTAAGACCGATGATGAAAGTGAAGAAGAGATACCACCGGTTTTTGATTTCATTACTGAGGAGCCGGTGGCACATGATAATGGAAAAAGGCCTCGTGAGGAGGCAATCTTTGAAGATGATTCTTCTCTGCTCCATCAGCTAAAATAAGAGCGGAGTGAGATAGAGAGAGCACTACATGTATCGAGAGAGGAGGCTCTCCAGAGAGCCAAGACTGAGGCAGCGAGAGCTCATGGGGAAGGGACGAACTCCTTTGGATCTGAAAATGTACTGGGTCAAGCTGGTAATATTGGAGACAACAGTGGAGGAGTATTTACACCCTCCACCAACCAGGTAGCTGACACCTAGGTCGTACAGGTATGTTCCCTATTTCCCTAGTTTTTTCTGATATATATGCGTCGAGGACGAGGCATGCTTTTCATGATTGGGGTAGGGTGGGATACTTTTGCATTTCTTTTGCTGAACGTAACCCGAGAGTTTTTCTTGCCGGATATCTTTTCCCGCTGGTGTTCCTTATCTAGTAGAACCGGCATGTTTAGGGTTTTATATTTTGTTTGTTTTAGTCGGACGAAAGTGAAATTAACTGAAGACAGTCAAGAGCTTAAATTGTTGATTTTCGTTGAACTGACAATTTGATACCCCTCCTAATTTTTTTTAAGTGTATGTTAAAGATGAAAAGTATGGCCTTTGTGAATCTTTGGATGGCATTGAAACTATGAACATATACCATTGTATGGCTGTACCTGAATTAGAAGTTAGTAGAAGTGATGATGTTGACTTGTGCTATGTGTGAGTGAGGTTTAATAGCTAAATTCGGCTATGTGTGTTAATCTAGAACTTTCTTGGTCAGTCGTACCGAGAGAGAGGATAGGAAATTAGGAAAGGATCATAGGCCTTTTTTGATTTATGAGACCACTTTAGCCTTAATGACCTACCAAAAGAAAATAAAAATCCCTTGTTCCAAATGTTTGAGATTAAATCGACCTTTCTTTTTGTTTACCCAGTTCACCTTCCTGTTTTAATTAAGAATGAACCTTTTTTGGCCCTGGTCCCTCCTTGGACATTGTGAACCTCAACTCAGGCAAATTGCCTAAGTAGAGGGTAGCTGTTATAGGGGTAATTAAGAAGAGTAGGGTGGAATAAAAATCGGGAAATGAAAAAGGAAAGAGCGGATGCGGTATGTGTAATGAAAAGAAAAGAAAGAAATAAAAATTGTTGTCAAAGAGAAAGAAAAGAAAAGAAAAGAAAAGAAAAATGTGACATCAATGAATTCTTGAATGAAGAGAAACCGTACCAATAGTTGCAAATGCAAATATAAGAAGAAGCAAGTAAAGGAAAAAGTGAGAAAATAGAAAAAAGGTTAAAAATGGAGTCAAGAAGTGTGTAGTTCCAAGGAGGGTTAAGCTACTATTTCCATATGTACCATACCCGAACCTGAGCCTGCGTTACAAGCATAGAAAGTCCTATAGTGATCCTGGTTACTTGTCTGAAAATCGAGGTATTGAAAGTAAAGGTAAGCATATGGTATGGCATGCACACAGTTAGAATTTCTTACCTAGTCCAAAGAGAAATATATCGAAATAATCATATACACATGTGTGTGTATGGGACTTCTTTGAGGTGAGAAAATTTGGTCAACAAAATCGTTTGCAAATTGTCTGAGTCAGTGTTATAGATTTATGTGCGTGGTTGCAAGTCACAGCGTTTTGCCATGTTTTGATTCCTCTGTGTCATGGTTGAAAATTCTGCATATGCATTGCGATTTGAGTTGACACGATTAAGGAGGGTTTAGAAAATTCGATTTGATGAATAAATGTGTCAGTGATAAGTTTCCTCGAGTTCTTTTGATTGAAGCGTCAAAGTAGTTTATTTTATTTTATTTTATTTTGTTTTTGCCTGAGGACATGAAAAAATTCTAATTTGAGGGTGTTGACGTGTCATGATTTTACGACACTTTCGATGCTTAAAACAAAGAAACTATGCACATTTCGGGTATGTTGTGTTTTGTGTTTAATGTTGCAGGAAAATAGGTTCGAAAGTGAAATAGGAAAATTAATGCGTAAAACAACTGAACAGGTGACAGCCAGGCACTTAACGAGTCGTTGGCACTTACCATGACTCATTTCTGAAGTCGTGCGAAATTTTGAGTTTTGAAGATGCAGAAATAATGTACCTTACGGGTTGAGGGAACGACTCATTACACCTAGTAACGAGTCATGAAGTCAGTCGTGAAGACTGGGCGAGGAATTATTAAAGAAGTAACCAGTGTAGATGACGGAAGACATAACGATTCGTTAGTTGACTAAACGACTCGTTGGTAGATCACTGGAACCAACCGTAAGAAGTTAGACCACGAGGGGCCTAACTACTCGTGCCAAAGAACAACGAGTCGTTAGGTGACCCATTGCCACAACTGGGTTCGATGTTGAGGACGACTGATATTAGCAACGCACAACTCGTCAAAGGTTCAAACGAATCGTTACGGAGCCCGTGACCACTGACGACCAGGTTTCTAGTTTAAATTAGGAAAAGATTTTCTTGGAACTATATATACACTATTTAGGTTTATTTTGATGGGATGCAATTAGACATTTTATTAGTACCACTTTTCACATAGATTTTGGTGTTGTACGATTATTTTTGGTTCAAGAAACAAAGTTTTCAATTTTGTTGTTGAATTTGTTGATCAAAAGTAACATTGGAATTTATTCATCAAGTTTGGAGTATTATTTCGTTTACTTGGTTTTCTTCTACGATAATTTGTAAGTTGCAATTATGATTTATGCAATATTTTGTGATTGTGATCATTCAAACATGAGTATCTAAACCCATAAATATGGTTGTGGGAACCAAGATGAATTAACACACATAGGTGAAACACTTAGTGATTCTTGAATGGAGATTAATGCATGCATTGTTTTTCCTTCGTTTTAATTGATTCTTGACAATTGCAAACGTTAGGGACTTCCTTATTATTACTTACTGGACCAAGGAGGTAGTGAATTGGAAAAAGGATCAGCAACGGAGATTTGAGGCTATCAACCCTCATCTAATAGCTTGAACTTTTCCGGGGATAGCTAATCTGATATCAAGGGTAAGGCTTAATTAAGCATACACCTGTATACGGACCAATTTGCATAGTGATATTCATCTAGATAGGGGATCAACCATTTAGGTGATCCTAACTTATAGATATTGTATGTTAAACACTGGAATAGATCACTAGTGTAATAGCCTTATGGTTATGAAGTCTTGGGAACACAATCCTAGTCAAGTCGTTAATTGAATACAAACCGAATTTAACTTAAGCATTTAGTATTTTTTAGTCATATTTAGTAGCTTATTTTTCCCCCTTAGGAAATAAGTAATCCTATAGTAACAACTATTTGCACTAAAGTTCTTTCCATATTCCCAGTGGGATCGACCTTGACCTTTGTTGGGTTCTACATTTGACATCGACCACTTTATATCTCATTTGCGAGGTGTAATTTAGGCGACATAAAAGAACTTTCTCCCTACATTCTTGTGTTCTAGCCTAGAGTTACTCTTTCGAGCTTTTACCTAAGCATAACGAGTTTGTTTTCATGGTGATAAAGCATAAAAACAATATTAATAAAGAATGTAAGACAAAAAAACAACTAAAAACTCAAACCAACGAAGAATTCATGCATTTACAATCATATCTTGTGGCCACAACCCTAGAGGAATGGTTTTAGCGACTCATGTTTGTACAAATACTCAAAAACATAATTAAAGTAGTGTACTTACAAAAGTAGTTAAAAGAGAATGAAAATTAGTGAACCCTAGGTAGAGTTCTTCCTTTCTCCCTTCACTCCTTTGTGTTGTTCTCAAAATATTGCTTGATAATGAAATTAGAAGCTAAGGGTTCAATTTATACTAAGTTGGAGAAATTCAAAATTTGGGCTGTGGTGAAACAGCTCCGTGTCACGCTGGCTATCATGGAGATTTGCCTCTGTGACACGCTGCCTATCATGGAGATTAGACTCCTTGACACTCTGTTGTTGTGGATGCTCAGTGTTTGGCAACCCCTGCTCATATAAATTAATTTTTTGCTCTGTGGCACGTTGTTGAACGCCCCAATGCTTCTCCGTGGCACAGAGTCGACTCCAAATGTCCTTTTTAGATTGTCTTATAATCCATAATCCTTCCCTTAACATTTATCTTCAAGATTAGGACCATTATGTTTACATTGAGATCCATACATTGGAAATTTCAACTTACAAAGAGAGCTAATCATGTTTGTTAGTCCCTGGCCACAAATTACACAAAATACATGAGATTATTCTTAAATTAATGTACAACATAGGTATAAAATAGTATTTGGGAATGTAAATATGCCAAAGATCACTACCCCACACTTAAAGCCTTGTTCGTCCTCGAAGAAATCCTTTACATCTCATTCATAAGGAAGACTCACAAATTACCAATTGACGCAAGACAACTCATTTTATGAATTTTTACTGTTACTTTCTCGTATATAATTATTTTCTAGTAATTCTCTTATATGCATTTGGAATTCTTTTTGATCTTCAAAATTATATCTTAGTGGTTTTTGTGTTATTATACTATTTTCATCTATTAGTTCGATTTTTACTTTCGTTTTATGTTTTTCCCATCCTTGTAATGTGTTTTCATTAAGGCTACAATGACTGATTTAGATGGCAAGTTCAAATAAAGCATACTATATATATAATATATAACATAATTCAAATCCAATACAACCAAGTTAAGACCTCCTAGCCTAAAGAATCGACTGTACAACTACAGCATACTCATGCACATTAGCCAATCTAGAATCCATCATGAATTCTATCTTTCCTCAAAAATGTGCCCTCATAACAAGAGAGATACCCATTTTTCACTCGTAAGTTTTCCAATTATAACATGTATGGGTATACGAATAAGAATTCATCTCACTCTCATAAAGAATTCACACGCATCATGTATTGACCCATGAGCTTGCCTTTAGTGTATTACTACGTTATTTAGGAATGTTTGAAGTAAGATCAAGTAGGACTTATCAGGTTGTAATGTAAGCTAAAGGGACAGGTAGGTACTATTTTGGCCAGTAATAGGGACTATCTTCCCCAAGTGCTTTTAATACATCACACTTTCATTATGGACATTTCTTCTCTTACTTCACCTTTATTCTTTTCACTCATAAATTTCCTCTTTTTTTCCCCATTTCTTTAAGCACACTTAGCTTATTAGTAAGGAGTACTTAAGCAACTTTTCATTCTTTTGTTCTCTTACTTCCTATCAATACTCATGCATTTTCAGACATGTACACCTCTAATCTTTTCCTCAACTCCCACAAGCATCATTTATCCTTCCTTTTCACGATTCTCACTCCTTTACTCTTTGGATTTTTCACTTAAGTGCTTAGGAGTTTTGGATCAACTTCAAGGATATTGAAACAAAAGGATTAAGCTTATGTTGTAGCTACCAAAGAATAGGCTTAAGGCTCAATGGGGCTAACTAGGATCAGACATCCAAGGTAGGTAAAGCGAGGGATAAAAACTAGGCTCATTCAAAGAAATTCCTAAATCATCTCCTACAATTGACATTCCTCATTTCATTTTGTATACACACCAGGAAAGTTCTAGACACTACACAATAACATGGAATATTCAAAAACCCTACACTCACAGCACATGCTCATTTTAAGACAGATTAAGTAGACTCACAACTCAGCTAATCACAAAAATTAAAAATTAAGCTTTAAGCACATAGAATCACATTCAAGATCCTAGGCGTCTCAACCAAAGTTATACAATGATGTGCCATGATTTTACGACACTTTTGACGCTTAAAACCAAGAAACTATGCACATTCCAGGTATGTTTATGCAGGTATGATGTGTTTGTGTTGAATATTGCAGGAAAATAGGTTCAGAAGTGAAATGGGTGAAGTAAGGCTTTAAAAAACTGAAATGGAGGCTTCTAATCATCTCACGAGTCGTCGTCACTATGCACGACTCATTGCCAGGGCCATGGGATAGGATCAATTTTTGAAGCTAAAAGAACAGTGTACTTCACAGATTGAAGGAACAACTCATTACATCTAGTAACGAGTCGTGAAGCTAGTTGTGAAGACTTGAAGAAGGATTCTTAAAGAAACAAATAGTGAGGACAATGGATGACATCATGAGTCGTTAGCTGACGGAACGACTCATTAGTAGATCACTGGAAGGAATTGTAGGGTGCACTGGATAATTGAAAAAGGTAGACCATGAGAGGCCTAACGCCTAGATCCCAGACACAACGAGTCATTAGGTGGCCCGTTGCCACCACTGGGCCTAATGCTGAGGATGATTGTGCTTGACTGATCACAACTCATTTTAGGTCCTAACAATCGTTATATAGCCCGTGACCACTAACGACCTGAGTTTTGATTTTAATTAGAAAAAGGTTTTCTTGGAACTATAAATAGCTTATTTAGGTTTATTTTTGAGGTACAGTTTATGAATACAGTTTTCACGTATATTTTGGTGTTGGGTACTATTATTCTTGGTTCAAGAAACAAAGTTTACAATTTTGTTCTTGAGTTTGAGGATCAAAGCAATATTGGAATTTGTTCATCAATTTTGGAGTTATATTCAATTTACATGGTTTTCTTCTACGAATTTTTGTAAGTCGCAATTATGATTTATCCAATATTTTGTGATTGTGATTATTCAAACATGAATAGTTAAACCCATAACTAGGGTTGTGGGAACCATGATGACTTAACACCCATAGGTAAAAATACTGAGTGATTCTAGAATGGAGTTTATGCATGTATTGTTTCTCTCTTCGGTTTAATTGATTCTTAATGGTTGAAAACATTAGATATTGCTTTATTCTTATTCACCGGACCAAGGGGATAATGAATGGAAAAAAGAGTTTAACAATGAAAATTTGAGGCTATCAACCCTCATCTAATGGCTTGAACTTGTCCATGGATTGCTAATCCGATATTAAGGGCAAGAGTTAATTAAGCATACATCCATCTACGGACTAAGTTGCGTGGTGATAATCATCTAGATAGCGTACCAACCATTTAGGTGAACCTAACTTACCAATATTGCATGTTAAACACTGGAATAGATCACTAGTGTAAAAGCCTTGTGGTTATAAAATCTCGGGGAGCACAATCCTAGTCAATTTTTTGATTCAATACAAACCAAAATTGATTTAAACATCTTGTAGTCATTACTCTTGTTTATTATTTTATTTCTTTTCCCCCTAGGAAATAGGTAATCTGATAGTAAT
This sequence comes from Datura wrightii, assembly GCA_035772735.1. Taxonomy (NCBI): domain Eukaryota; kingdom Viridiplantae; phylum Streptophyta; class Magnoliopsida; order Solanales; family Solanaceae; genus Datura; species Datura wrightii. The sequence continues at coordinate 134,018,122 of JASDFA010000001.1, forward strand.
AACTATTCACATCAACTTAAGTTCTTTCCATATTCCCTGTGGGATCGACCTCAACCTTCGTTGGGTTCTATATTTGACATGGACTGCTTTATATCGAAATTACAAGGTGTAATTTGGGCGACATCAAATTTTGGCGTAGTTGCCGGGGAATACGGCTAAGGCTTTTGTTGATTGTGTTTTCTTTGCTTTAGGTTCTTATTTCCTTTTTATTTTTTCTTTTTTTAGCAGGTCTTAGGTTCGTGCATGCCCAGTACTAGGAGTCAAGGAAAATCCCTGGTTCAAATAGATCACGAATGTTATACCCCATAAATTTTAAATGAATAAATAGCCTAATGTCATGTTGGTTAAGGGATTTAGAAAGCAAAAAAAATGAATAAAAAGTCAGTTTTCCTCCATTTTTATCAAGGAAATCATCAAAAAACAGGGGATATACATATGAAAGGAAAACCCATGACAATTATATACAATTTCCTTCCGATTACGCTACGAAATGCGGTCTAAACTCCGTTCCGGCTAGGTACAGAGGTATAAAGCTGCAGAGAGCAATCCTACGGAGTTGGTTTCGTGAAATTTGGCCGGCGAAACGTTGTGCTACCGAGGTAAAGTAAATAGAATTGCTTTAAATTAGTACCAATGTGTTCCTAGCGTTGCAGTGAGCATTTATCCCTTCTGGACTATCGAGAAATAATGAGTTTTTGACCGTTTTTCGAAAGGTTGAAGTTTGGGATAAATATATATCAAAAGTCATAATTTCTCCCGAATATTAATGTATTTAGTTCTAATTGACATGTATATGAATGTAGTTGGGAGAAACAGCAGAAGTATCGACGGAAATCACATCGGTCAGTCGGGTACTTAGAAACTAGGTATGTAAAGTTATTCTTTCGGCAAGCCAGGAAGTACAGTCTAGAAAATAAATAGAATGAAGGCTATTAACAGACATCCAGCATACAGGAACGATTTTACTACAATTTCCAGCAAGCATGCTAGTATATCAATACATATTACATTTGTTGAGATTATATACAGTTAGAGATGGCATTTTCTATGTTATTGAATTATACCCAGAAATAATCAGATAGACAGATAAAGGCCAGGTAGCAGTTAGCCCAGCAATAAGAAATAGTGTAAAATAGAATATAGCATCAGTTATTTAATACATACTGGCCTTGAAATAAAAGAAGAGAATAGGATTAGTATTTTTCATTTGAGCATGCTTACTGTGTATGTGTTTTGTATGTTGAGACTTGTTGTGGCATGTGGGCACCCTTTAGCAGCCCCACCTCCCCTGGGTTATAGCTGTGTCGATACCAGATTCAGATACTACCACCAGCTGGGCAATGCCGTCCGACTAAAGGACGATGATGGCCGACCACCATGATAATACGGTCCAGACCACCCTGCTAGCAGGGGTAGTTCAGTTTACTCTGCGTAGAGCCAGCACACCCTGTTTACAGGGGCAGACCACTCTGTGTGCACTTGTGGCCGGGGGCAGTTTATATACAGATTTTTATAAAATTACCCTGTGGCGTGCTTGCACCCAGGGGCAATTTCAGTCACAGATACAACAGCAGATTACCCCGTGCGCACTTGCGCCCAGAGGCAGGAGTCTTCGGACTCAAATACAGTTTATTGTCAGAGGCCAAGGCCTGAGCTATGTACCCAAGGGGACCGGTAGGAGGAGCTCACAGTATCAGATGAGTGGAGTGACTTATTTTTGGTTGGTTTAGACCCGGGTAGGAGTATATAGATTGCTTGCTTGGTTGGCACCTTCCGGCTTATGGGGGTCAGTCAGGTATTGTGTACTATTATGTATATTGATATGTGCTATTAGATACTGATAGGCAGTAGGACGACACGTCATCAGGTACGCTTAGTTAGTTACAGAATCTCCCCAGTTATCCTCAGCTAGATAGACTCAGCTGCTCTTGCTTATATGTCATGTTATTGTTGCTATTCAATTCAGTTGCGTATTTCAGTTTGCTTTACATGCTCAGTACCTGTGGTACTGACGCCCAGCGGGGCGCTGCATTGCTTGCCTGCAGGTACTTACGGACGAGGAGCCGATCCCTCGTAATTCTAGCCATCTAGTGAGTCATCAGCTCCTGTCATCCGGAGTCTGATTCCCAGAGGTGTAGCTCCTTTTCTTTTGTTGTGTAGTATGGGTACGTCGGGGCCCTGTCCCGATCATTTCTATTAATTTCTTACAGTATTCGTAGAGGCTTGCAGTCTGTATATATTTCCTGTGGTTAGTTGAGCCGGTCGTGTGAGGCCGTGCAGTCTACTGTAGCTGTTTAGTATTTCAGTTGATGTTGGCCGTGTGGGGCCTTAGTTTGACAGTAGTGGTGACCTTACCGGTCACGTAGTCTTACAGTAGGTTTGTGTTGAGTTACAGATAACTAGACAGTATGGTGGCCTTGTCGGCCCGCATAGGCTTCCTTATATCGACATATTTCTGGTTAGCTGTTATTACAAGTACAGATGGCTACAAGCCAGTGGGCTGGAGGCTGTGTTTACAGCCGTTATATAGCCGGTTTGTTTCTTGAAATAGAGCCAAAGCCAGCCAAAGCACCAGATGTGCTCAGGCTAGACCATTTAGCAGTCTAGAGTCTAGCAGGCACCAGGTGCCCGTCATACCCCCCCCCCCCCAAGGTGGGGTGTGACAAACTTGGTATTAGAGCAGGTCGTGTCCCAGGGAGTCTGCAAGCCGTGCTATGTAGAGTCTTGTCTATGGATGTGTTGTGCACCACATACTATAGGCAGGAGGCTGCGAGGCATGTTAGGATTGTCACTCTTCTTTCTTATGAAGTCGTGCTATAGAGAGGTACAGTATAGAGTTGACTTTTGAAACTCACCACCCTCTTTGCTTACAGATACTATGGCAGACCAGTGGCACCCAGCTACAGGCAGGAGATTGGATACAGCAGCGGGCGAAGGCACCAGTAGGATGCCTCAGTTACAGCCAGATTCAGCCCGGTCTGAGAGTGACACGGAGGTGTCATCTCGACCCTCCCAGCAGTCTCCACCTCGCCAGACACCATTTGAGGTAGCACCGCCTCCCACAGCTCCTGCACCCATTTCATCTGATTAGGAGCTACGTAGTGCGGTGGTTATGTTGACTCAGATGCTAGCTGCTCAGCGTCAGCCAGCACTACCAACAGCAACAGAATCCCTAGGTGGGCCAGGTAGTTCCAGGGTTAGATAATTCTTAGCGTTGGGACCCCCTTAGTTTACAAGGTCGGATTCAGCGGAGGACCCTCAGGATTTTCTAGACCAGATGCAGAGGATCTTTAGAGTCATGCACGTAACCCCAGCAGAATCAGTTGAGTTAGCAGTGTTCCGGTTAAGGGATATTGTTGTTTTGTGGTACGAAAGTTGGGAGAGGTCTCGGGGAAGAGATGCAGTCCCTCCTACTTGGTCCAGCTTTTCAGAGGCCTTCCTGGACCACTATTTACCCCGGGAGGTCAGACAGGCCCAGATGGACCAGTTCTTACATTTAGAGCAGGGGGCTAGGAGCGTCCGTGAATATTCCTTACAATTCGACTCCTTAGCCCGCTATGCTCCAACATTTGAGGACACCGTGTCGTCCAGAGTCCATCACTTTATTATGGGCCTGAATCCAGATTACATAGAGACGTGCATGACGGTTACTTTGAGAGAGGACATGGACATAGCCAGGGTACAGGCCTTCGCACAGACAATTGAGGGCCTGAGGCAGCAGCAGCGGGGTGACAGACAGGTGACTTCAGAGCAGCGCCATAGAAGCAGACCCGCTGAGATTCAGAGGGAAATTCCTAGGGGGCCGAGACCATGGTTTTCAGATAGGCCACCCAGATCTTTACCGCCGGTACAGCAGCAGAGGGGCAGATTTATTCGCCGGAGTCAGTCATAGTCCGGTAGCAGTTCACGGACAGTAGCCTCACCACAGCAGCGGAGGGTAGAACAGAGTAGATTTGCATCTACCCCTTGTCCTATATGCCACCGACTACATTCTGGAACCTGCAGGCAAGGCTTCCCAGGGTGCTATTACTGCAGACAGGAAGGGCATTTAATGAGAGATTGTCCATCCAGGGGACAGGGTAGTTAGGATGATCGGGATAGAGCGTCAGTAGGGCCACGAGTTCCAGCAGCCTCAGCAGGGTGCAGACCCTCAGGTTCAGGAAATAGGGGCCGAGGTAGATCAGGAGCCTCTGGCTCAGGTGCAGGCCCCAGCCGTACCTATAAATTTCCAGGGAGGCAGGATTCAGAGGCATCTCCTGATGTGGTTATAGGTATATTGATTATCTGCTCATACCCTGTTTATGTATTGATTGATCCAGGGTCTACCTTGTCATATATTACACCATTTGTGGCCCGAAAGTTGGGCATCAAACCGGAATTGCTTCAACAGCCCTTTTCAGTGCTTACACCAGTCGGTGACTCGATTATAGCTAAAAGAGTTTACCGAGGGTGTACGGTAGAGGTTGCTGATCGCCAAACCACAGTATACCTAGTAGAACTTGATATGGTCGACTTCGATGCCATTATGGGTATGGACTGGTTAGTGCCATGCTATGCCAACTTAGAATGCTGGACCAAGACGATCCGATTTCACTTTCCGAGGGAAGCAATGCGAAAGTGGAAAGGGAGTACACCTACGCCAAAAGGTAGGTTTATTTCCTACCTTCAGGCAAGAAAATTAATAGCAAAAGGATGTATTTACCACCTGGTTAGAGTCCAGGACGTTCGGGTGGAACCTCCGACTCTTCAGTCTGTTCCAGTAGTCAATGAATTCCCTGACGTATTTCCGGATGAGTTGCCTGGTATCCCTCCCGAAAGGGAGATATATTTTGCGATCGACTTGTTGCCAGGGACTCAACCTATATCCATTCCCCCGTATCGCATGGCACCAGCTGAGCTTAGAGAGTTGAAAGAGCAGTTAAAAGATTTGCTCGACAAAGGCTTTATCAGGCCTAGTACTTCCCCGTGGGGTGCGCCAGTTCTATTTGTAAGAAAGAAAGATGGCTCACTCCGTATGTGTGTAGACTACCGGCAGCTGAATAAGGTAACAGTTAAAAACAAATACCCGCTCCCTAGAATAGATGATTTGTTTGAACAGTTGCAGGGGGCCAGATGTTTCTCTAAGATAGATCTGAGGTCCGGATACCACCAGGTCCGGGTTCGTGAGAAGGACATTCCAATGACTGCTTTCAGGACAAGGTATGGTCACTTTGAATTTCTGGTTATGTCTTTTGGGCTGATGAATGCTCCTGCAGTGTTTATGGACCTGATGAACAGCATATTCAGACCGTACTTGGATCTGTTTGTGATAGTATTTATCGATGATATTCTGGTATATTCTCGTTCAGAGACAGATCACTAGAACCATTTACGAACAGTACTCCAGATCCTTAGAGACCGTCAGCTGTACGCCATGTTTTCTAAGTGTGAGTTCTGGCTGAACTCAGTTGCCTTTTTGGGGCATATCATGTCGGATGCTGGTATACAGGTAGACACACAGAAAATAGAGGCGGTCAAGACATGGCCCAGACCTACCACTCCGACCGAGGTCCGTAGTTTCCTGGGTTTAGCAGGATATTATAGGAGATTTGTTGAAGGATCCTCCACTATAGCAGCACCTCTGACAAAGCTAACACAGAAAGCAGCGAAATTTCAGTGGACGGAGGCATGTGAGCAGTGTTTCCAAGAATTGAAAGACAGACTGACCTCCACCCCAGTACTAGGATTGCCAAAGGGAACAGAAGGGTATGCGGTGTATTGCGACGCTTCAGGTTTGGGACTGGGTTGTGTGTTAGTGCAACATGGCAAGGTTATTGCTTATGCTTCCAAACAGCTGAGGAAACACGAAAAGAACTATCCGACCCATGACCTGGAACTGGCCGCAGTGATCCACGCTCTGAAAATTTGGAGGCATTATCTGTATGGCGTCCATGTAGACATTTTTACAGATCACAAAAGCCTGCAGTACATTTTCACACAGAGGGAGTTAAATTTGCGGCAACGTCGCTGGTTAGAATTGTTGAAAGATTATGATGTAAATATTCTCTATCACCCGGGGAAGGCTAATGTAGTAGCAGATGCCCTGAGCCGTAAGTCAATGGGGAGTTTGGCGTACTTGCGGCCCGAGAAGCGGGAATTAGCCAAGGAAATTCATCAACTAGCTAGTTTAGCCGTTCAAGTAGTGGAGAAAGAAAATAACAGAGCGGTAATTCAAAATTCTGCCGAGTCATCACTAGTTACAGAGGTAAAAGAACGGCAGTACGAGGACCCTGACTTAGTCCAGCTCAGAGATAGAGTTCAGAAAGGTAAGGAGTCATATTTCCAAGTGAATGAAAATGAAGTGCTACGTTGTAAGGGCCGTCTATATGTCCCAAATGTTTCAGGGCTTCGCCAGCAGATCATGCATGAGGTACATTACGCTCGTTATTCCCTCCATCCAGGAGCAACAAAAATGTACCACGATATCAGAGACATCTACTGGTGGCCAGGTACGAAATCTGTAATAGCTGAATTTGTATCTAGATGTCCTAACTGCCAGCAGGTGAAAGTGGAGCACCAGAAACCAGGCGGTCTGACGCAGGATATAGCTGTGCCTATGTGGAAATGGGAAGCGATAAATATGGATTTTGTAACAGGATTACCCTGTACTAGACGCAGAAATGATTCCATTTGGGTAATAGTTGACAGGCTGACAAAATCAGCTCATTTCCTGCCAGTGAAAGTTACCTTCTCAACCGAGGATTATGCCGAGTTATATATTAGAGAAATAGTTAGACTACATGGAGTGCCGGTATCTATTATTTCAGACAGGGGAGCACAGTTCACAGCTAGATTTTGGCAGTCGTTCCAGAGGGGTCTGGGAACGCAGATTAATTTAAGCACAGCATTCCACCCTTAGATAGATGGACAGGCTGAGCGGACTATCCAAACGCTCGAAGATATGCTACGAGCGTGTGTACTAGATTTTGGGGGTAGCTGGGATGAACATCTGTCGTTGATTGAATTTGCCTATAATAACAGTTATCACTCGGCTATTCAGATGGCACTTTTTGAGGCTTTATACGGACGGAAGTGCAGATCGCCGATTGACTCGTTCGAAGTAGGGGAATCAGCGATGATTGGGCCAGACATTGTGCAGCAGTCAGAAGAGAAAGTAAAGCTTATCAGAGAGTGCCTATTGACTGCACAGAGTCGCCAGAAATCATATGCAGATGTACGGCGTAGAGACCTGGAGTTCAATGTGAATGACTGGGTATATCTGAAAGTGTCTCCAATGAAAGGGGTGATGAGATTTTGCAAGAAAGGCAAGCTTAGCCCAAGATTCATTGGGCCATATCAGATTCGGCGGAGAATAGGCCGAGTTGCATACGAATTGAACTTGCCTCCGGAGTTAGCATCTGTTCACCCAGTATTCCATGTATCTATGTTGAGGAAATTTGTAGGAGACCCTTCCACAGTTGTTCCAGTTCAGGATGTCCAGGTCACAGAAGAGTTAGCATATGAAGAGGTTCCGGTAGCTATCTTAGACAGACAGATCCGTAGATTGAGAACTAAAGATATTGCATCTGTCAAAGTATTGTGGCGTAACAGGAACCGAGAAGAAATGGCCTGGGAAGCTGAGGAGGACATGAAAGCCAGATATCCCCACTTATTCCAGGCATAGGCAAACGGGAGGTATGTTAGAACTGTTTTTCCTTATGAATGTTTATATATCATATATGGAAGCAGGCGATTGATTATAGACAGTTATACATGAATGTTATTATATCGTGTGGAGTACCTGTGTTGGGCTTTTCTGCTTTTCAGGAATCATGAGATAGTCAATAATACAGGGGAAGCTCTGCCAAAATTTTTCTAGAAACAAGTTGAGTAAGTTGAGAAAGTCCTCTAGACAAAATGTCATTCGAGGACGAATGTTCTTAAGGGGGGTAGGATGTTATACCCCGTAAATTTTAAATGAATAAATAGCCTAATGTCATGTTGGTTAAGGGATTTAGAAAGCAAAAAAAATGAATAAAAAGTCGGTTTTCCTCCATTTTTATCAAGGAAATCATCAAAAAACAGGGGATATACATATGAAAGGAAAACCCACGACAATTATATACAATTTCCTTCCGATTACGCTACGAAACACGGTCTAAACTCCGTTTCGGCTTAGGTACAGAGGTATAAAGCTGCAGAGAGCAATCCTACGGAGTTGGTTTCGTGAAATTTGGCCGGCGAAACATCGTGCTACCGAGGTAAAGTAAATACAATTGCTTTAAATTAGTACCAATGTGTTCCTAGCGTTGCAGTGAGCATTTATCCCTTCTGGACTATCGAGAAATAATGAGTTTTCGACCGTTTTTCGAAAGGTTGAAGTTTGGAATAAATATATATCAGAAGTGATAATTTCTCCCGAATATTAATGTATTTAGTTCTAATTGACATGTATATGAATGTAGTTGGGAGAAACAGCAGAAGTATCGACGGAAATCACATCCGTCAGTCGGGTACTTAGAAACTAGGTATGTAAAGTTATTCTTTTGGCAAGCCAGGAAGTACAGTCTAGAAAATAAATAGAATGAAGGCTATTAACAGACATCCAGCGTACAGGAATGATTTTAGTACAATTTTCAGCAAGCATGCTAGTATATCAATACATATTACATTTGTTGAGATTATATCCAGTTAGAGATGGCATGTTCTATGTTATTGAGTTATACCTAGAAATAATTAGATAGACAGATAAAGGCTAGGTAGCAGTTAGCCCAGCAATCAGAAACAGTGTAAAACAGAATATAGCATCAGTTATTTAATACAGACTGGCCTTGAAATAAAAGAACAGAATAGGATTAGTATTTTTCATTTGAGCATGCTTACTGTGTATGTGTTTTGTATGTTGAGACTTGTTGTGGCATGTGGGCACCCTTTAGCAGCCCCACCGCCCCTGGGTTATAGGTGTGTCGATACCAGATTCAGATACTGCCACCAGCTGGGCGATGCCGTCCGACTAAAGGACGATGATGGCCGACCACCATGATAATACGGTCCAGACCACCCTGCTTGCAGGGGTAGTTTAGTTTACTCTGCGCAGAGCCAGCACACCCTGTTTACAGGGGCAGACCACTCTGTGTGCGCTTGTGGTCGGGGGCAGTTTATATATAGATTATTATAAAATTACCCTGTGGCGTGCTTGCACCCAGGGGCAGTTTCAGTCACAGATAAAGCAGTAGATTACCCCGTGCGTACTTGCGCCCAGAGGTAGGAGTCTTCGGACTCAGACACAGTTTATTGTCAGAGGCCAAGGCCTGAGCTACGTACCCAAGGGGACCTGTAGGAGGAGCTCACAGTATCAGATGAGTGGAGTGACTTATTTTTGGTTGGTTTAGACCCGGGTAGGGGTATATAGATTGCTTGCTTGGTTGGCACCTTCCGGCTTATGGGGGTCGGTCAGGTATTGTGTGTACTATTATGTATATTGATATGTTCTATTAGATACTAATAGACAGTAGGACGACACATCATCAGGTACGCTCAGTTAGTTACAGAATGAACAAACTCTCCCCAGTTATCCTCAGCTAGATAGACTCAGCTGCTCTTGCATATATGTCATGTTATTGTTGCTATTCAATTCAGTTGCGTATTTCAGTTTGCTTTACCTGCTCAGTACCTGTGGTACTGACGCCCAGTGGGGCGCTGCATTGCTTGCCTGCAGGTACTCATGGACGAGGAGCCGATCCCTCATAATTCCAGCCAGCTAGTGAGTCATCAGCTCCTGTCATCCGGAGTCTGATTCCTAGAGGTGTAGCTCCTTTTCTTTTGTTGTGCAGTATGGGTAGGTCGGGGCCCTGTCCCGATCATTTATATTAATTTCTTACAGTATTCATAGAGGCTTGCAGTCTGTATATATTCCCTTGGTTAGTTGAGCCGGTCGTGTGAGGCCGTGCAGTCTGCTGTAGCTATTTAGTATTTCAGTTTATGTTGGCCGTGTGGGGCCTTAGTTTGACAGTAGTGGTGGCCTTGCCGATCACGTAGTCTTACAATAGGTTTGTGTTGAGTTACAGATAACTAGACAGTATGGTGGCCTTGTCGGCCCGCATAGGCTCCCTTATATCGACATATTTCTGGTTAGCTGTTATTACAGGTACAGATGGCTACAGGCCAGTGGGCCGGAGGCTGTGTTTACAGCCGTTATATAGCCGGTTTGTTTCTTGAAATAGAGCCAAAGCCAGCCAAAGCACCAGATGTGCTCAGGCTGGACCATTTATCAGTCTAGAGTCAAGTAGGCACCAGGTGCCCGTCATACCCCCCCCCCCAAAGGTGGGGTGTGACAATGAACTTGAGCAAACACTAAGGAATCTAAGAAGAATGGCCAACATATAAGAATAGGAGACAGTGGACCATGCCACCACGAGAATGTTGGTTGAGGAGAAAGCTCAGGCTAGAGATCGTGAGTTAGCTAGGGTTGCTGAAGAGCAATGTCTAGCTGCTGAAGTAGAGTGAGATAGAAGGCACAGAGGTCCAGAGCAGCAGAGACACCAGTATATCAATGAAGATGATGATGCTGATATAGACAAAGTCGGTGCCACTGGAGCTATTGTCCCTTCCCTTTTGCTTGCTGGGGAAAAGTTTTGTATTACCAGTGCGATGATCCAACTGCTCAACATAAACGGAATATTTGTGGGTCATGCAACTAATAATGCCCATACTCACTTGACAAATTTCCTAGGTATCTACAAGGCATACAAACAACCGGGAGTGAGCCAGGATGCAATCAGACAAAGGTTAATTCCCTTTTCATTAGGTAGTGAGGCAACAATGTTGTTGGATGAGTTGCCAAATGATTCTATCACTACTTGGGTGGATCTTAAAGGAGATTTTCTTGAAAGGTTCTTCCCACCTACAAAGGTGTCGCAGCTGAAAGATGAGATATATAACTTCAGGCAATTGAATTCAGAGGCACTTCACGAGACATGGCTGTATTTCAACAAGAAGCTCAAAAGGGTTCCCAATCATAGGATTCCAGATGATACATTGTTGGAGATCTTCTATAGGCCTTTGAATGTGAACACCAAGGCAGTGGCTAATACCATCTCTGGAGGAACCTTTATGAGTCACACTTATGCGGAAGCTACTGAGTTACTTGACAGAATCATCAAAACCAACCGCGCATGGCACACAAGAGAGTCAGAGATTCCAGCTGGTTCTTATGCAATAGGTACGTCTGCAGAATAGAGAAGAAAGGATGAAGAAAGAGATCAATATATTGTTGAGATAAAGACCACAATAGGGTTTCTTGCTAGCCATCTGATGGGAGCCGCAACTGAGAAAGTTAATGCTGTGGGTTCCCAGGGTAAGGCCTCGAGAAATGATGGATGTGAATCTGAGTCTGAGGAGGAGGCTAACTATTTAAATGATCGGAGGGAGGATTTCCTGACCAACACCCAAGGTTCTAACCAAGACTCTTGGCGTCAAGGTCAAGTGAACTAAGGTCGAAACTCTTACAAGGATAATAATTACAACTGAGGACAATATAGAATAATGGAGACAGGAAGAAGTGCGAGGAGTACAAAAATGATAGAAGCGGTCTGTATGTTCCTCCAAGAAACCATGAGCAAAAGTCCAGTGGTTCAAGGGTTGAATACATATTGTCAAAAGTACTTAAGAAGATGGAGACAACAGATAGTCACTTTAAGGAGCTATGCTCTGATATTTTTGGTTTGAATCAAAAGGTGGAGTCACATGCCGTGGCCATTAAGCAGATTGAGCAGCAGTTGAGTCAAATGTCTGTTGTTGTTAATTAGAGGCATAAAGGCATACTTCCCAGCAACACAGTGCAAACTCCAAAAAATGACATTCACAACATGGCGGTCACTACTAGAAGTGGGATGGTGACTGTTGATCCTCCGAGGCCGGTTGTGATTAATGAAATAGAAAAGCCCATATCGATTAATGATGATAAGATAGCAAATTCCGAGGATCCAATTTTGGTTGAAGATTCAGTGGTAAATACTACTCCTAGTAATGCGAAAGAGCATGGATCTAGCAATGAGAAGGGGAAGGAGACACAACAAAAGTTCACACCGATCCCTAGACCTCCTACTCCTTTTCCACAGCGGTTGAAGAAAAAGGTCAAAGATGGGAAGTACCATAAGTTCATTTCCATGTTGAAGCAATTGTCCATGAACATCCCATTAGTTGAGGCACTTGAACAGATGCCTGGCTATGACAAATTCATGAAGGACCTTGTCACTAGAAAGAGGACTGTGAGTTTCAAACCTATAGACAATTTGCACCATTACAGTGCAATAGTATCCGGTTCTCTTGTTCAGAGAAAGGGGGACCCTGGGGCATTCACCATATTGTGCACTATTGGAGCCTTTAATTTTGCTAAGGCATTATGTGATCTTGGTGATAGTATTAATTTGATGTCATTAGCATTCTTCAGACAGTTGGGCTTGGGAGCCCCTAAACCGACTACAATGTGGCTTTTGATGGCAGATCATACGATGAAGAATCCGGTGGAAATTCTATATGATGTTCTAGTGAAGGTGGAGTCCTTTATATTTCCAGCCGATTTTGTAATCCTAGACTGTGAAATTGATTTTGAGGTCCCCATTATATTGGGGCGACCATTCCTAGCCACCGGATGTGCTCTTTTAGATATGGAGACTGGACAGATTAAATTTTGGTTGAACAATGAGGAAGTGACATTCAATGTATGCAAATCCATGAAGCAACCAAATAATGTGAGGGTGGTCTCTGTAATTGATATAGTGGAACCTGAGTTCCCAATTCTGCCTATGGAGGAGTTATTTGTTCTTGATGACTTAGCAGCAAATTTGATGGATATTGGTGCTAAGGATATCCATGGTGGTGAGAAGATTGTTAATGCACTTGCTGGCATGGGGTCATACACTTATGCTCCAAAGAAGATTGATATAGACTTGAAGAATCGGGTGACCCCACCAACCAAGCCATCTATTTAGGAGCCTCCAGTATTAGAGCTAAAAGCACTCTTGTATCATTTGCAGTATGTATTTTTGGGAGACGATAACACTTTACCAGTCATTGTTGCAGCTAACTTGGAGAAATGGCATGTGAAGGCTTTGGTCTCCATTTTGAAGAGATATACAAAAGCTATCGGGTGGACCATTGCTGAAATTAGGGAATCCCAGCTGGAATTTGCACTCACAGGATCCAACTAGAGCCATATTGTATTTTGAGTATTTAGCATCAGCGTAGGTTGAACCCACTTGTGCAAGAGGTGGTCATGAAGGAAATCATCAAGTGGTTGGATGCAGGTGTGGTTTATCCTATTGTAGACAGCAAATGGGTGAGCCCGCTCCAATGTGTACCAAAAAAGGGAGGAATCACGGTGGTCCCAAAAGCTAAAAATGAGCTCATTCCTCTAAGACCAGTTACCGGTTGGAGAGTATGCATAGATTATAGGAAGCTGAACTGTTGGACGCAAAAAGATCCCTATGGACTAGATAGTAGACAAACTTTTAGAAAGAGGATGGTTCTATTTCCTTGACGGTTATTCGAGCTACAATAAGATTTCTATAGCCCCCGAAGACCAAGAGAAGACCACATTCACTTTCCCTTATGGTACATTTGTTTTAGGATGTCGTTCGGGTTATGTAATGCACCCGCCACTTTTCAGCGTTGCATGATGTCCATATTTTCTAGCACGGTGGAAAACATCATTGAAGCCTTTCTGGATGATTTTCCGGTGGTGGGTGAGTCATTCGAAGATTGTTTGGCTCATCTAAGCAAGGTGCTGCAGAGATGTGATGAGGCCAACTTTGTTCTTAACCGGGAAAAGTGTCATATCATGGTCAAGGAAGGTATAGTGCTCGGCCACAGGATTTCTAGTAAGGGTATTGAGGTTGATAGAGCTAAGATTGATGTTATTTCCAGTTTACCAACCCCAATTTCTGTCAAATGTGTTCGAAGTTTTCTAGGTCATGCAGGGTTTTATAGAGGATTCATCAAGGACTTCTTAGAGATTGCACATCCTTTGGGTAACTTCTTGAGAAAGAGGTGAAGTTTGTTTTTGATGAGGCATGTCTGAAGGCTTTTGAATTCCTTAAAGGGAGATTGACAACTGCCCCATTATAGTGGCAGCTGATTGGTCTTCGCCTTTTGAGGTCATGTGTGATGCTAGCATTGTGGCCCTACGAGCTGTGTTGGGTCAAAGGCATGAAAATATTTTCCATTTGATTTATTATGATAGAAAGGCCCTAAATGCAGATCAAAAAAATTATATTGTGATAGAACAGGAGCTGTTGGTTGTATTTTTTGTATTTGAGAAGTTTCGGGCATACTTTCTTGGAACTAAGGTTATAGTCCACACAGACCATGCAACTTTGAGATATCTTATGGAAAAGAAGGATGCCAAGCCACGGTTAATTCAATGAGGTTCTACTGCTAAAAAATCCGAGTTCGAAGTAAAAGATCAGAAAGGGACTGAAAATCAGGTGGCAGATCAGTTATCATGATTGGAACCTGATGCAGCAATTCGAGATGAGCATGACATAGATGATGCACTTCCAGATGAGAAGGTTCTAGCAGCCTCACAAGATCTCATCCCACGGTTTGCACACTTTGCTAATTATCTGGTGAGTGATGTTGTACCGGAGCACTTATCTTTTCACCAGAGGAAAAAGTTTATGTTTGATGTGCAGAGGTTTAACTAGGATGAGCCCTACTTATTTTGCATATGTGCTGATGAGGTTATTCGGAGATGCGTGCCCGAGGTAGAGATGCTGAGTATATTGGATGCCTGCCACTCCTCCCCTATTGGAGGCCACCACAGCGGGATTCGCATAGCCCAAAAAATTCTACAATGTGGGTATTATTGGCCAACCATTCAATAGGATGCGCATGATTTTGCAAAGGCATGTGATGAAGGTCAAAGGCAAGGAGGCATATCACAAAGGCATGAGATTACTTTTACTCCCATCCTGGTCATCGAGCTATTTGATGTATGGGGCCTTAATTTCATAGGCCCATTTGTAAGCTCAAACGGGATGAAGTACATACTTGTTGTTGTTGACTATGTTTCAAAATGGGTGGAACCAGTTGCACTTCCAAATAATGAAGGGAAGAGTGTCACAATATTCTTGAAGCAAAATATATTTTCTAGATTCAGTACTCCTAGATCCATCATTAGTGACGGGGGTTCGCACTTCTATAATTGGTTGCTTCACTCTTTATTGAAGAAATTGGGGTAAAACACAGGGTGGGAACACCCTATCATCCGCATTCTAGTGGGAAGGTCTAAGTCACAAACCGGGAGATAAAGACTATCTTGGCAAAGACTGTGAATGTAAACCTGACAGATTGGGCAAGAAATCTAGATGATGCTTTATGGGCATATAGGACCGCATTCAAGACTCCTATCGGTATGTCTCCGTATCATCTTGTGTATGGAAAAACATGTCATCTTCTAGTTGAACTTGAGCACAAAGCTATATGGGTGCTCAAGAAACTAAATTTTGATTGGAACGAAGCTGCGAAATTGAGGCTTGATCAGTTAAATGAGCTTGATGAATTTCGGTTGAAAGCCTATGAGATTTCTAAAATTTACAAACTAAGGATGAAAATTCAGCATGATCGGAAGATTGAGAAGAGAGCATTCAGTCCAGGTGATATGGTACTACTATTCAATTATAGACTTTGTTTGTTTCCTGGAAAGTTGAAGTCTAAATGGCTAGGAACTTTTTGAGTGGTTCAAGTATTCTCCCATGGGGCAATTGAACTGGAAAATCATGAAGCAAAGCGCTTTAACGTTAACGGTCAATAGGTAAAAGCATATTTGGGGAGAAGCAAAGAAATAAAGATGGTAGATATCTGGGCTCTAGGTGAAGTCTAGGTAACCCAAGGGCTAGCGTCGTGCCGCGATGTTAAATCAGGCACTTCATGGGAGGCAACCCATGGAGGTGTTTTGGTGAAGTATGAGTAGCCAAAATATTTGTGTCGTGTTGCGACATTAAATCAGGCACTTCATGGGAGGCAACCCAAGTTGTAATTATAAGAAATATATAGTGTTTATGTGTGTTGATGTGTACAGGTGATTAAGATGGAAAATTTGAAGTTGGAACCAAAATCTAGAACTTAAGTTCTGGTGCAAATTATCATAGAATGAGGACGACTCGTCAAGTCCAATTGTGAAGACTAATGCAGAAAATAGGGGAGCAATGATCGAACTAACAACTCGTCGCCACTGACAATGAGTCATGGGGATTTTCGTTGAATGCAATATCTTGTCAATGCAGAAAAGTGATAAAGGGACCAATGAGGGACATAATGAATCATTGGGTGGTCCAACGATTCATCACGTGACCCGTCAATACTACACTAGAAGGACAACAAAGTCAGGGCCTACGACTCATGTCACGACTTATTGGGATATTCCACGAGTCATTCAATGAGTCGTTAGGTCCCTGGTAAGATTCCTCCCAAATGATTGCTTAAAATTTCAAAAAGAATCATTTTCTCCCCTCACGGAATGTTACATGGGTCGTGGTTTATTTAATGATTCAACATGTCGGTCTTATCCGAGCCTAGGAACTACGACTGCAGAATATGTAGTATGAGATCAGTCCCCCAGGCACTTCACTTTTCCACTTCTTTTCACAGCAACAAAAGGAAATAGCTGACATCAAAGAGCAAATCAAACAACTAAGTCATGGACCTTTTGACTGAAAAGAAAGGAAATGGATGACATCAAAGAGCAAATCAAACAACTAGGACATGGACCTTTTGAGTCACAAAGAACCCAAAACCACTCTCAAAAATCCACCTTTTTCCCTATGTCGTCACATATATACTCACCACCTAAATTGGCCCATCCAGGTACTACCTCTCCTTTCACTCCATATGAACCCGCACCTTATCCTCAAAAACCCAAAGAGGAAACTGAGTTTGACATTGCAAAATGAGTTTCGGAAAGGAAAGATGTCCTTGCAGCAGAAAAGTAAGCCAAAAGAAGGAAAGAGGTTGGAGAAAGTTCAAAGGAGCCAGATCCAGAAAACTTGATGATCTTAGATCAAGTTGTTCTGGAACTGTATGGCTTAGAAGAAAATGATAGCATAGGATTCGGCACTGAAAAGACAACAAAAAGCGATCCTACTGATGAAACTAAAGAAACAGAGATTGAGTCAAGAGAGGATCTTAATCAGTATGGTTCCATGGTGCCTATTCTTTTGGCCGAATCTCTTTTGGAATACACTTATTTTGCTGGAAGATAAACCTTTGTGCTTCATAGTATTCCTTTTCCAAGGACAAAATAGACACTGGAAATCGCCAACAGAAAAAGAGTTATGGCTCGGCACGGACTTTCCCATCGATTAACTTTACTGGTCGACGCAACATGAATATCTTTGCATCGTATGAATTCTTGAAGCATTGAACCCAATATTTCCGTGGTTTGAACCACTGTAAAAATATTTTCAAAGCTAGTTCAATCTTGGGGTTTGTAGGAGACAAGGAATTCATATTTTCCTGGATGGCTAAGGTAACCGATAGATGGATCCCCATCTTCATATCACTTACAGAATTCCTTTTTTGAGCATCTCCCCTTTTTCTTTCTGGGTTTGGCCTTCTTCTCTAAATATTCAACTTCATCCTCATGACATTTTGTAACACCCCAGAAGGGCCTACATATAGACCCGGGAGTTGAAGGTGAAAACTATAGAAAACGTGGAACTTGCACACGTACGACTCAAGGTGAGGACCTACGACTTGTGACTTGAGTCATGATGAAATCGGGAGCCTGAGGTTTTGTCATGCGTAGTCCTACAAACCACGGTGAGAAGGTATAACTCATGGTTAGGAGTCGTGATGAATATCTCAGTGGTGCAAAGAGAGAGTCATCACGGGTCATGGTACGACTCGTAGGATGTAGTACTGAGTCGTGGTGAGGAGTTGTTGTTAAGTCGTATTGGTTTGGTTAGATTGTACCATGGTTGACAATATGACCCGTATGATGGTGGTACGAGTCGTGGGTTAGCAGTCGTGGAAAAATTTAGAAAGTTGGGAAAAGGGGTGAAGTGACCGCGAGAGGTAACCACTAGTCGTGACTAGATGGTATGACTCGTGGCACGACTCGTGGTCAGGGCCAGAACTTTTTTTCAGAAAAATTTTAGTAAGAGCAATTTTGACTTTTCTATGCTTCTGGGCCCTAAATCACGTCATTTTGAGGTCGGAACAGGGCCTTTAAGGGATGAAAACTCCTGTTAAGTTAATTTCAGAAATTTCAAGTGTTGGATAAGGGAGTAGGAAGGGTTTCAAGACACTTTCTTCAAGTTCTTCAAGCTCTCACTTAGGGTTCTTCAAGGGAGTAGGAAATCACAAAATTCCAGGTATGTGGGGTTTTGAATGGGTAGATTATACCCTACCCATTCCCATTCTTCCCATCTCCTATGATTAAGTTACTCAATTTTTATGGATCTTAACCTAATTGCATGATTTCTCACAAGTTTGCATTGAAGTGTGATAGTACGTTTAAATTACGGATTTTTAAGTACTAGGGATGATATTGCTTGTATATCTATTTTTTTTATTTAAACCTCTTAAAGTATAGATGCCCAATTGTGAATGATTTTAGTAATGTTCATGGTCATGATGATTCCACAAGCTTAGTACAAATCATCTTTAAATTTTAAGCATGTCTTCAAGTCTTCAACTACTCATGTTATTATGATCATGTTTCCTATAATTTAAGCATTTCATGTATGATTGAACTATGGGAAATGCCCACATGTCACCTATGATTTATGAACTATGTTTTTGGCCGACTCACAGGACCCATTCCATGGCTAGTATTACGAATTCTCAAGCATGATGCGATTCTCATGATTTATCTAGCCATGCATGTAATGTATGAATTTCTATGAGCACGTTGGATGTTTTGGGAGTAGTACTTAACACCGAGTAGGTTCAGGGCCTAGGTTATTTCCCAAATCTCAGAACTACGTGCCACCGTAGGATTATGTTTGGGGACCTCCTCAATGACTATCCCCTATGCCCTATGGGGCCTTCATGAGTGATATCAAGCCTTTCATGGTTCATACCCTTGGCAAGGTATGAACGGCCTCTCGACTAGCGGTACAAGTCGGACTTCATGTGTGCTCATGTGAAGTATGTCAGTTATAGAAATCTCCCGTTGTTCCTCATGGTTTTGAAATATGCACGATTATGTTCTTTTGGCTCAAGTTATGATTTATGAAATGTTTCCCCTGCACTTTATGACTTTGATGGGTTTATGAGTATTTTTGGAAATATTGAGCCTTACAATATACTTACGATTTCAGTTTTATGATCGTGATGTCCCACTCCTATAACTTCCATGTTTTTAAGCCTTGTTTTCCATGCCTTACATACTCAGTACTTTCTGAGTACTGACCTACATATTTTCAGGATCCGGTTTGCAAGTTCAGCATCATCCCTAGCTTGCGCCCAGTTTTTCTTAGTCTTCAGTGGTGATTCCTCATGATTCAAGGGCTTTATGTTCAGAACTTGTTTATCTTATGTTTTCAGACTGTTTGGGTTAGTTGGGGTCTTGTCCCTTTAACCCATCTTCTATTATTAGAGGCTTTCAGACTTATGTGTAGTATTCAGCCGTTTATGTTTGGATCTTGTATTGTTGGTTCCTTTATCTCTCATGATATGATTTTCAGTTAGTTTATGATTTATGAGTTAATTTCTTCCGCTGTATATGAATGAATTAGTGTTATACTCACGCCATAGGATGACTTGGGGTCTCTCGGGACTCCTTGTCCCGTGTCTACGATTTGGGTGTACTCTCGCAACTTGACAAAACTTGGTGTCAGAGCACTAGGTTCAGAGGTGTCCTATGGAGTCTAAAAGCATCGTTAGGTAGAGTCTTTTTCATGGGCGTGAAGCGCGACACACTTATGACGAAGAGGCTACTAAAAATTTTAGGAAATGCTCCCTTCATTCATGATCTACGTCGTGCGGTCAAATCTCTCCATCCTTCTAATTCGTGCATTTTGCGATTGTAGAAAATTTATGGCTCCCAGAAGGATCAGGAGGAGGAACAGAAATGATGAAGGCCACGGGGGTGATAGTGATGATGGGCGTCAGCTAGCCCCATCTATTCAGGAGCCCTAGGCACCCGAGCCTGCTGCCCATGCCGAGATTCGGGTGGGTATCCAAATGCTGCTGCATGCCTTGACTGCTCAAGTTAACCAGTAGGCTATTGTGCCTATTCCTCAGAACGGCAATGCAGCGGCGGCCCGGATCAGAGAATTTTTGAGGATGAACCCTCCGAAGTTCACAGGAGCAAAGGTGGACGAGGACCCACACGAGTTCATCGAAGGGATTTTGAAGGTCACTCAGGTCATGGGTGTGACAAGTGAGGAATGTGTTAATTTTGGCTCTTATTAGCTGAAGGAGGTAGCTTAAATTTGGTTCAAGCAATGAAGGGATAGCAGGGCAGCGGGAGTAGGCCCTATCAACTGGGATGAGTTCCACATAGCCTTTCTCGACAGGTTCTTCCCTCGGGAGATGAGGGAACTGAAAGCAACTGAGTTTGTCAACCTTAAGCAAGTAAAGATAATGGTGCTAGAATATTCAGTTGAGTTCATTAGCCTGTCAAAATATGCCCCGGAGTTAGTGATGGATCAGAGGGCGCGGGTGAGCACATTTGTGCAGGGAGTAGCTGAGTATCTGGATAAGGACTGCAGAACCACCATGCTTCATCAGGATATTGACTACCCACGGATGGTCCTCTATGCTCAACAGATGGAAGCTGCTCATATGAGGCAGAGTGAGGCCAAGAGGGCCAAAACTGATAGCCACAGGTTCTCCCAGCCAAAGCCAAGGGGTGACTTTCACCAGCAGTCCCAACACAGTTCCTCCGCACCAGCACCATCTTCAACCAGTACCCTATCTAGGCCATAGGACAGTCAGAAGAGTAGGGCCTCAGGTTTGAGAAGTTAGAACAGCATGCGCACAGAGTGCACAATCCCATCTTGTGCTACTTATTGCAAGAACCACCAGGGGAAATGTTTGGTGGGCTTAGACGCTTGTTTCGGGTGTCGGAAACACCGACATAGACTTAGGGATTGCCCTGCAGCTAGGTTAGGGGGCAGTGGAGCCTGCACTTCAATAGCCAGTTGAGCCATCCCAATAGCACGTTAGACTCAGTAGGGTGCTCCAACTGGCTCAGCTAGCGGCCAGTGCCAGAACCGATTTTATGCACTTGGCTCTTGGCAGAAGCAAGAGACTTCTCTTGATGTGGTTACGGGTATGTTGTGAGTTTTTCACATTGATGCTTTTGCTTTATTAGATCTGGGAGCCACACTATCTTTTGTGACACCTTACATTGCTAGTCTCTTTGGAGTCAGTCCTGGAAGCTTGTCCGAACCATTTTCTGTCTCTACCTCGGTTGGTGATTCGGTCGTAGGGAGGCGGGTATATAGAGGTTTCTCCATTATAGTATTACATAAGGTTACCTCTGTAGACTTAGTAGAATTGGCTATGACTGATTTGATATCATCTTAGGCATGGATTGGTTTTTTACATGTTATGCTTCTGTTAACTGTAAAACTCGGGCATGGAGTTTCGATTTCTAGATGAACCGATTTAAGAATGGAGGGGTGGTTCATAGGTACCTGTAGGTCGCTTTATCTCATATATCAAGGCCGGAAAAATGATTTCCAAGGGTTGTATTTACCACTTGGTTAGGGTTAAGGATGTCACGTCTGAGACCCCGACCATTTAGTCAGTCCTCATGGTGGGTGAATACTCCGAGGTATTTCCAGATGACCTACCCCGTGTTCCTCCTGGGAGGGAAATTGATTTTGAGATTGATATTTTACCCGACATGAAGCCCATATCAATTCCTCCATACTGTATGGTTTCAGCCAAACTAAAAGAGTTAAAGGAGCAGTTGAAGTATTTGTTAGATAAGGGTTTCATTAGACTGAGTAAGTCCCCATGGGGTGCCCAGTGTTGTTCATCCGAAAGAAAGATGGTTCCCTTCGGATGTGTATTTGTTCGGTGGTTTGCTATATGGGTTAAAAACCGACACGCAAGTGCACGTGGTCAAACAAGTAATAAAGTGGCTAAGTAAGGCAAGTATCGAACCAAGGAGACTCTGGATAAGTAAAAATTGCTCAAGTATACTATATTCTATCTTACTTCTATATATGCTGACAACAACGTAACCAAAAGTTAAATAATTTTTGTTTATAAATTATATACTAAAACTATTAACAAATATCTACTTTGAATTGAAACTATGGATATGAGCACGCCAAGGTTAAGAACAAGTAATGAACTTGATTATAATCATAATTTGGTTAATCTTCTCTTCCTGTTGCTAGCCAAGAACATTAGCCTAGAGATTAAAACTCTCGTATTTAATCTCACTTAAGAATCATAAACCATCCATCTACATTTCTATAATCAAATGCAATTTATGACCTCGCAATACAATTCCGGTTCCTAAATTGACTAATACGGCTTTCAAGTATATTTCTATCAGGAAAGCACATCAAAACCCAATTTTCCCAAATCAAGTTAAGAACAATACCCTATTAATTCACAACTTTCCAATTTCGTGCTCTTTCGAGTGAAATTGGACTTTTTAGATGTACATTAATGTCGGCCACACACTAATGCAGTAGAAACAAGAATTAATAGAACAACATAGAAGAAGAAGATGAAAAACCATACAATTCAATAATCAAAATTCATCACCATTGTTCATAACCTCAGTAAGGAAGAGAATTAGCCACTCATTTGTGGATTAATCATCCTAAAACAAGTGTTAATCATACAAACAATTGATTGAGAGAAGAAAGAAAGAGAGAAAAACCCTTAGCTTTTTCGTCCCTCAACTGCCTGTAACCCACGTCCTTGCTCCACCAAGTCTGAATTTATTAAAAATAAGCCCAGGTGTTCTATTTATACTATTGGGAATTTTTCCCGGAATAACAAGCAACGTGTCACGGAGGCCAATGTGGAGCACTGCCTCCGTGACACGGCGTGGACGCGGACCCTTACTGGAAATCTGGGGTCCGGGAATAAAGCCTCAACGTGGCACGGAATGCAACGTGGTGGCTTGCCTCCGTGCCACGGAGCTGTCGCGAGGCTTCACTAGAAATTGACAAATTAATCACCCTCCAGGCAGTGTGCCTCCGCGATGGTAGTGTGGCACGGCTCCATCGCGGAGCCCCTTTACATTGTGCAGTCCAATGTCTTTTTCGTGCTCGCATCCAAGTCCAACTCCGATATTGTTCCAACATGCATTTTAGCTCCTCAAAATCATGTTTTACCTACAAAACAATGCTAATCATGTTGGTTAGTATAAATTCACATTTTATTGCCAATTACATGAAAATGTATACACATTGCACACTAAACAAGGCGAAAATGATACGTTTGAGTATCACTTGGGCATATAAATCTGCCCAAGATCACTTACCCCACACTTAAATCCTTGTTCGTCCTCGAACAACACATACACAACTCATGCAAATTACATCCCAACCTTCGCCACTATGGTGCGGTAATTTACGCTACGGTCATACCGATCATTCAATATTGTAGATCATCAAGAAAACATGCATGGTCTTAACAATGCAATGACCTTTAATACATCAAGACTTCCTAGACTTTAAGAATCGACCCTCGATATCGGCAAACTCATGCAAATCAGCTAATCAAGATATCCGACATGAAAATAAATCTTTCATCAAGCATGTGCCCTCACAACTCAAGAGAATCTTCCCCTTTTTGTTCATGTGACACACAAACATTCACGTAGGGGCATGTAAAAATTAATTTCACTCTCTCTCCCAAAAGAATTCACATGCATTATGTCATGACCCATAGGCTTGCCCTTAGTGTATTACTCCACTAATATAAAGAAATGCAATGTAAGATCACGTAGGACTTTAATGGGTTGTAATGGAAGCTATGGAACTAGTACATATTGGATTAGCCAATAATAGCCACTAGCATCATGAAGCGCCTTTTCAACACATTCCCCTCAACTCATGACATTGTTTCTCTCTTTTCTTTTTTCATCATCCCATTCATGCGGGTTTACTTTCGTATGGCCCATTTCATCAAACACACTTGACATGAGACAAAGGTTTTTCATGCACCTTCATTATCATTTCATTACAACAAGTGCCTCTTCCACCTTTTTCTTTTCTTTCCTCACTCTGCTTTTCTTTTTCTTTCCACTATTCTCACTCTTTGACACTTTGGGAAAAAATATTCTATTCTTCTTAAGTGCTTAAGAGTTTTGTATAGACTTTAGGGCTAATGAAAAGAAAGAATTAAGCTTAGTTTATACAATTTTGGACAAAAGAAAGAAATAATCGGCTAAAGGCTCAACGGGCTGACTAGGGTATACAATCACATAAAAAGGTAGTGTATGACAAGAAAAAAATAGAAACTCTCGGTTAAAACAAAGAAATGCCTACATCCTTTCCAACACTACACCTCCTTCATTTCGTTTTATACACACACCAGGCATGTTCTAGACACTTCACAATAGCATGGAATAACAACACCTCACTTCACACTTCATGCACATGCTCGATTCAATATGCATTCACAGACTCTTTAATTAGCCAATTACATGAATTCAAAATTAAGCCTCAATCACACCGAATCGAATTCTACAGCCAAGGTAACTCAACATATTTACAAAATTGCATGCTTTCAAACGAATCACTTTTACATTTTGAATATCAGTTACAACACGCAACCATAATTTCACAACCATATAGTAACTACAGGTTCCGTGATGTAATCCACCAAAGAAAAACTGAAAACAAATTAAAATCACTACTCCTACCGACTACATTTCCCTTAAGACGGTCGTCATCCATCCATCATAGGGAACGGTCACTAACTATGACGTCGGTTCAATGGGACTATTCTCTGTAAAAGAACCGAAAACAAACTCCGAGAAACCCAAAAATTAAAATCGAAAAATTTTGCAACACATCGATCATTTCTATGGAAAAATATTTACAAAGTATTTTAATATGTACAAAATATTTTCGCAAAATTTTAAAAATATCGATCATTTTGATAGAGAAAAAAACATAAGAAAATATTTACAATTTTTTTTTCTACAGACTTATCTGGCAAACCACAACATTTCACAACACACATCATCAATTACCACAAATATATACAGATACAAACCAGTTTGCACTTCACAAACACAGGGCAACATAAACATACAAAACAAACAGAGGAAAGAACATACAAGCAAACCAGCCTAGCCCCAGCACCTAATTACTCCCCACCCCACACTTAAATCGAACACTGTCCCCAGTGTTCACAAAACTTAAAAATCACAAAATTGGGTGGTGCACTCCCTGATCAGTCGAAATATTCGACTTCTTCATCCGGTGCTGCTGCCTCATCGCCCATGTTCGAGTCACCTCCGTCGTCGTCATCGAACTCCACATCGGAGTCCTCCCGACGTGTCGCCTCGTCCGTGGGGACATCATCGTCAGTGGGCTCTACAAAGGCTGGCCCCACTCGACATAAAGCCCTAGCATTTTCGCCAAATGGGTAATCCAGCTCCAGCTGCCATAGCTCCTCCTCCATGGCTGGTCTCCCTCCAATCCGAAGCTGAATCATTTGCATACCAAACATCCGTGCCATGTACTGGTCGTCGCGAGCATGTCGCTCGCCAAGTGTCAGCACTGGCCCGTGTGTGGTGTCGGGGGCCTTAGTTTTGGTCACATCAAGAGCCCTCCGCTCCAACTGCGGGATGTAGTCCAAAGCCTCTTCCTCAACGTCGAGGCCCCGGAGGAAGGTGGTGATAAGTCCTCCGAACCTATACCTGTGGCCCTGGTGTAGTCGTGCTCTCTTCATGGCGGATATGATGACCGCCCCAACATTAATCTCTAGCCCTTTCATCAGGGCATACACCAGGCAGACACGGTCCCGGGTCACATCAGTCATGTGCACCCCCGGGATTAAGAACGAACAGACTATCTTCAGCCATATTTAGGCCTCCCTGTTCATTTGAGAATACAGCAGAGTCTGGTGGTAACCCCTCTCCTTATGTCTGCTCCATCTGGCTGTGGATCGAGCCCCACATAATGTGCGTCTGATATCGGCATATGGTGGGGTGATGTTCAGCTGGCGGAGAACGTGGGCATCTGTGTCCCGCGCTCCAATGATGGCATTCAATTGCTGGGGTTCCAAAGTGACAATCTGCCCTCTGATTTTCATTGTGTGGCTTCTGATTGCCGGGTTCCAATTTGCATAGAACTCCCGGACTAGATGTAGGTTGCACTCCTTGGGCTCCTGAAATATGAAGTTGAGCCCAGCTGCCTCGATCCTCTGCACTATGCCGGGGAACTCCTGTGCTAGTGGTTCAGGGAAGTATTTGTTTTCCTTGTGTTTAGCATACCACTTCTTCCCTTCATCGGTTACCCATCTCGTTCCGTATTGGCGGTGTTGGCCGCGCAGAACAGTTGGTGCAGCTGGGACTGCTGTGCCCAGTCTAAGTCGTTTTCTCCCGGTGCCTGAAGTAGATGCACCTTTACCCTTATCCTGCCTACTTGCCATTGTACCTGTCAATACAAATAAACAAGCACAATGTCAAGCTAAATGCATGTTAGCTTCGGCTAAGGTCGGGTTAAGCTAAGTTTACCCCACACTTAGTCTTTAGCTACGGTTATGATACTACGGCAAGGATTACTTTATTTACACCAAAAACAAACAACTATACAATTTATGCTTAGTGCGTTCGCAAAGAAAATTTCGACAGTATAACCTTAGCGTACTACTCAGACTTCATACAGCTAATCCCAATCCTACCATCGCTAGCAATTCAACCATCGCACTTAGCAAAGAGAACAACAAAACAAAAACAACAACACAAATTCTATATACACATGAACCTATATAATCAACCAATTCGAACAATTTTCAACTTTTTCCCAAAATCCCGAGAATTCGTCGTCTATTACTTCAAACAATATTTACAACGACTTGCCTCAATTCACAAGCACACCCCGGCATATAATTCACAAATTTACCAAGTTACCCACTTTGATTTCAACAACCAAAGCCCTAGAATTGAATTTCACAATCAAATTCGAATCGTTCATGCAATCAACAAGTTCAAACGCGTATTACAACATTCCGAACATTTATCAATCAAAGAATAACTCAATTTCATGCTAAATTTCGACTTAGGGTGATATATCTCACCTACCATGCTCAAATTCGACTAAAATCGACAAAAACTTGAGAGAGAATAGGAAAACATACCTTTAAGTTGAATAATCGAAGAAACTCGGTAATTTCTTTGCTTAATACCGTGGCACGTTGATGGGGGAGGGAAATTCGGGTGTTTGGTCGTGGAGAAGTAAGAAAATGAGGGAAAAAGGGTTTTTTCAGGGTTTAAAATGAAGAAAAATACGCGGGTCACCCGGCAATCCGGTGTGACCCGTCATAAAATATAGGGCAACGTGTCACGGAGGGTAACGCGGAGCCCCTCCTCCGTGACACGGAGCCATCGCGATGGCTCACTGGAATTTTTAAAAATTTCAGATTTAACCTCAACGTGTCACGGAGGGTAACGCGGAGGTCCTCCTCCGTGACACGGAGCCATCACCCCAGCTCACTGTCTCTTCATTTTATTCATTTTTTCATACCTTGCCTTTTCCTTCATGATTCCGTGCACATTTTTCTCTGTTTGACCTGAAAATCACCTCACTAAACAAAATTGGTTAGATTAATAGATTTCCCTAATTAAAATGAAAAATACTAACTAAAACGAAAAATTTGTACTAAATCAAGAAAAAGAAAAATAAAATAAAATCTATTTACACTTTACAAAACAAAAGAAAAACAATATTTTTCACGGGTTGCCTCCCGTGCAGAACCTGGTTTACCATCGAGGCTCGACGTACCAAGTTTCACCACTTTTTCCTCCTCCTTGAGGATATGAATCTCACTCCT
This sequence comes from Datura wrightii, assembly GCA_035772735.1. Lineage (NCBI taxonomy): Eukaryota > Viridiplantae > Streptophyta > Magnoliopsida > Solanales > Solanaceae > Datura > Datura wrightii. Next base: position 134,046,094 of record JASDFA010000001.1, read on the forward strand.
AATTTCTTTTCTAATTTCCTCTTATGCTCCAGGGGTGGTGGTGAAAAATTGTAAGGACCAAGCAGTAGATGTTGCCTTTTGAATCTATTGGCCCTTAAGTAAGCGAAGTCATTTTGTATCTCTGAGTGAGCAAATTTCAAAATATACGGGGCTTGGTCCTCCTCTAGACATTTCTCTATAAGCTTGGAAGGCTCTATTTCTATGTTGTCAACCAAACTTAATGTCGAAAAATGCTTCGAGTGTGGGCCAATAAACCTCAACTCTGAAACTGCATTGTGCTTGACCTACTTACTTGTAAACACCTTCTCAGCATCGACATCTATCTCTCCATTAATGTCAACTTGGGGATACTCTATCTCTTCATCCACGAATAGATTTTCCATAAGTTTGAGCCCATCACGAGGGCACTCAAGAGATTCTAATTGTTGGGCTTCATCCAAAAATCCACCCTTGTCTTCTGCTTGTAGTTCCTCTTGAATATCGGCTAAAACAGTTACCTGCAATTTATCACGAGCTTCAGCCTCAGCAATCATCTCCGTGAATTTGACGCTCATCCTTTCTAGAGCCTCTGCATTCTCTTCTTGCTGAATTCTCAATACTGCCATCGCCTCCTTCATTGCTTCTGATTGCTCCAAGAGTTGTTTCATCATGTCTTCTATTCGAGCTTGGCGTCCCAAGTCCTCATTTTCAGCATGCCTATATACAGGAAAAACAACAGAAGGATCATTGTAGGGGCTTGGGGGAGGGGAATATGCATTCGGACAGCCATCCCAATGGCCATCTTGACCACCACATATATTGCACGTATTACATTGTTGCCACAAGTGGTGTCCTCCGCAATTCAGACAAGATTCATTAAAATATGAGTATCCACCATTTATACCATTTGTATTCCACGATGTCATGTCAATAAGGGTATACGAAAAAGAAAAAAAAAAATATATATATAAAATGAAAAAGAATTAAAACAAACACTAAGACCAAGTTGTCAGCACTAAGAAAAAAATAAAAAATACAGTAAATTTACACTTAACACAATCTCACCAATTGCCTAGTCTCCCCGGCAACGGCGCCAAAAACTTGTTCGGTGGTTTGCTATATGGGTTAAAAACTGACACGCAAGTGCACGTGGTCAAACAAGTAATAAAGTGGCTAAGTAAGGCAAGTATCGAACCAAGGAGACTCTGGATAAGTAAAAATTGCTCAAGTATACTATATTCTATCTTACTTCTATATATACTGACAACAACGTAACCAAAAGTTAAATAATTTTTGTTTATAAATTATATACTAAAACTATTAACAAATATCTACTTTGAATTGAAACTATGGATATGAGCATGCCAAGGTTAAGAACAAGTAATGAACTTGATTATAATCATAATTTGGTTAATCTTCTCTTCCTGTTGCTAGCCAAGAACATTAGCCTAGAGATTAAAACTCTCGTATTTAATCTCACTTAAGAATCATAAATCATCAGTCTACATTTCTGTGATCAAATGCAATTTATGACCTCGCAATACAATTCCGGTTCCTAAATTGACTAATACGGCTTTCAAGTATATTTCTATCAGGAAAGCACATCAAAACCCAATTTTCCCAAATCAAGTTAAGAACAATACCCTATTAATTCACAACTTTCCAATTTCGTGCTCTCTCGAGTGAAATCGGACTTTTTAGATGTACATTAATGTCGGCCACACACTAATGCAGTAGAAACAAGAATTAATAAAACAACATAGAAGAAGAAGATGAAAAACCATACAATTCAATAATCAAAATTCATCACCATTGTTCATAACCTCAGCAAGGAAGAGAATTAGCCACTCATTTGTGGATTAATCATCCTAAAACAAGTGTTAATCATACAAACAATTAATTGAGAGAAGAAAGAAAGAGAGAAAAACCCTTACCTTTTTCGTCCCTCAACTGCCTGTAACCCACGTCCTTGCTCCACCAAGTCTGAATTTATTAAAAATAAGCCTAAGTGTTCTATTTATACTATTGGGAATTTTTCCCGGAATAACAAGCAACGTGTCACGGAGGCCAACGCGGAGCACTGCCTCCGTGACACGGCGTGGACGCGGACCCTTACTGGAAATCTGGGGTCCGGGAATAAAGCCTCAACGTGGCACGGCATGCAACGCGGTGGCTTGCCTCCGTGCCACGGAGCTGTCACGAGGCTTCACTGGAAATTGACAAATTAATCACCCTCCAGGCAGTGTGCCTCCGCAATGGTAGCGTGGCACGGCTCCATCGCGGAGCCCCTTTACATTGTGCAGTCCAATGTCTTTTTCATGCTCGCATCCAAGTCCAACTCCGATATTGTTCCAACATGCATTTTAGCTCCTCAAAATCATGTTTTACCTACAAAACAATGCTAATCATGTTGGTTAGTATAAATTCACATTTTATTGCCAATTACATGAAAATGTATACACATTGCACACTAAACAAGGCGAAAATGATACATTTGAGTATCACTTGGGCATATAAATCTGCCCAAGATCAGCATTGACTATAGACAGTTGAACAAGGTCACCATCAAGAATAGGTACCCGCTACCCAGGATGAATGACCTATTCGATCAGCTTCAGGGTGCCAAATATTTCTCTAAGATAGATCTCAGTTCTGGGTATCACCAGCACAGGGTTCCGGAGAGCGACATCCCAAAACTGCTTTCAGGACCCGGTATGGCCATTTTTTAATTCGTTGTTATGTCTTTTGGACTAACCAATGACCCTACAACTTTTAAGGACCTGATGAACAGGGTAATCAAGGTATATTTGGATATGCTCGTGATCGTGTTCATCAGTGACATACTAATATATTCCTGGAGTGAGGAGGAACATGCTGCACACCTGAGGATAGCACTCCAGACACTAAAGGATAACCAGTTATACACCAAGTTCAGCAAATGTGAATTTTGGCTGAAATCAGTTGCATCCTTGGGACATGTAGTGTCAAGCGAAGGTATAAGGGTGGACTCCTAGAAAATAGAGGCGGTAAGGAACTAGCCCAGACCGATAAACCCTTCGGAGATCAGAAGCTTTTTGGGCTTAGCAGGTTACTATCGGAGGTTCGTGGAAGTTTTCTCATCCATTGAAGCCCCACTGACTTGGTTGAGTCAGAAAAATGTGAACTTTCAATGGTCGGAGGCTTGTGAGAAAAGCTTCCAGGAACTAAAGGCCAGACTCACTTCAACACCGGTGTTGACTTTACCAGAGGGTACCGAGGGCTTCATTGTATATGTGATGCTTCGAGGGTCGGACTAGGATGTGTATTGATGCAGCACGGGAAAGTCATAGCATATACATCAAGATAGTTGAAAACTCACGAGAAGAATTACCAAACCCATGACCTTAAGTTGGCCTCGGTGGTATTTTCTTTGAAGATATGGCGACACTACTTGGATGGGGTTCATGTAGATGTATTCAAAAACCACAAGAGTTTACATTATGTGTTCACACAGAAGGAGCTAAATCTTCGGCAACGGGGATGGTTGGAGCTACTCAAGGACTACGACCTGAGTGTCCTTTACCAACCGGGTAAGGCCAACGTGATAGCAGATGCCCTTAGTAAACCTTCTATGGGAAGTGTGTCACATGTGAGTGAAGACAGGACGGAGCTGGTAAAGGAGGTACATCGACTTACGCGGTTGGGAGTTAGCCTAGTCAACTCGACCGATGGTGGGGTAGTAATTCAAAATGGGTCATAGTAATCCTTGGTAACAGAGGTAAAGGCTAAGAAAGAGGAAGACCCAATATTGGTAAAGTTGAAAGAAGTTGTTCAAATTCAGAAAGTAGAAGTCTTCTCCAAAGGGGGAGATGATGTGCTTCGGTACCAAGGTCGCTTATGTGTTCCAAACGTGGGGGATTTGAGGAGTAGGATGTTGCATGAGCCTCACTGGTCCAGATATTCTATCCATCTAGGTGTCATGCCCCATAACTAGGGGGAGGACACGACTGGCTCCCCATACCTGGCTGACTGGGAAGCAGGCTATATGACATCTGTATCTATAACACGTAGGCCATCCAGGCCACCTGTCACAATAAACTGGAGAACAAACTGGACACATAATGTCTCAATAATATAGGATAAACAACTGAAATGCAAACAAGGCTATGATTATGCTACACTAAACAACAAAAAGTTGACAAGGCCACAAATTGAATACCATCGTACACACTAAATCCACAAAGCCTCTAAAGAGTAAACTGACTGATGGTCAGAACAGGGTTCCGACCTACCCATAACTGCATCTCGAAACTCTAACTAAAAGAAAACAAGTCTTAGCTCCAGAAAGAAAGGAGCATACCAACAAATCTGCTAATCTCACAAACTTCTATTGCAACTGGAAATCCCGACCTCTACCTGCACCTGCAGCACGAAAGCAGGTCCCCAGGTAAAGGGATATCAGGACGAATGAAATGTACTGGTATGTAAGGCAGAAAACTGTAAACATGTAAGATAGCAATGATAACGGAGACACAAATAAGGAATAGTAACAACTTGGAATCCTGGAAATTGAAACCTGACAATAAGTCAATACTGAAAGTGCAAATGCAACAAAGTAATGCACAAGAAAAACTATAACTGTAGTGTTGGCGGCCAACCGACCATCAAAACCATATAAAAATGCCTCCAGCCGGTGTACCATACCAGGGTAAAATAAAATATCTCTAGCTAGTGTACCATACCAGTATAAAAATAAAAATATCTCCAGTCGGTGTACCATATCGAGGAAAAAAAATATCTCCAGGCGGTGTACCATACTGGGGTAAAATAAAATATCTGCAGCCGGTGTACCATACCGGGGTAAAAATAAAAATATCTCCAGTCGGTGTACCATACCAGGGTAAGAATAAAAATTTCTCCAGCGGGTTTGCCATACCGGGGTAAAATAAAAACATCTCCAGCCGGTGTGCCATACCGGGGTAAAATAAAAATATTCTCAATCATAATCCTGAATGGAACCGATAAAGCTTATACTGAGTCAATTTAACACATGTAGCATTGAAATGACAAATGCTTAATATGTGACTATAATAGGTCTCTTTCATAACATATAAATGCAAGTGACGCACATATACCATGTAAAATTAGCAAATATGCACATATATCATGTAAAGCTGTCAAATTATATACAAACATGTCAACTCAGTGACTCGATGGACCTTCAAGAGGTTTGGCCAACATAAGAAATTTAGTAGACTTACAAGCGTTGTACTATAGATAGTCTTACCAATTTAACGTACCGCTTGAGTAGAAGCATATAGATTCCCATTTCTATACAATCCTTTGACATCTGGGAACTACATATATATACTGCCCACTGGGTGGTTCCTTTACATGTATTGACAACTATACATTGGAATTTCATTGCCAAACTTATCACATCAATGAGCACATGAAGTTCTCAAATCATTTGCCTTATTTGCAAGAAAACATGGGACTTATAACTTGAATCTTGGAGTTATTGTCATAAAGCTTAACGTATACGTACAGCTGAGAGATGAATTACAGACATACAATGTATGAGACTTATGTATAATGTATAAACTCGTATTTACTTAGCTGAGTGACCTCCAGGTGACTTCCTGGAATTAGAAGTTCTAAGATTAACTAATCATTTTCATAGCTTGTGCTTATAATTACATAGACATTAGGAACATTGGTACATGGAAGAATCTCTCCGCTGAATTTAGGAAATTCAAATGATAACTCAACAAGAGCTAAACATATAGATGCATGACTTGAATATAACTGAAAGAATTCAACTGTATGTCATAATATGAAAATCATATACATTAAGACTTCTTACTGGAAATACATATAAAGACTTAAGTTCTTAGGTCGGTACACAACTTTAAATACTTGATCGAGAAATTAGCATGATTCTTGGAATATGATCTCTTGAAAACTTCTTAGATTAGCATAACACACTTCAACATAACTGAGGAACTGGAAGACATTACTTAAGAATCTCATATTTGAATTTGTTCAACTTGAGAATTCATAAGAAACTCCCCAAGTGCTGCCTTATAGGCAAATAAAGACTTATAACCATAATTCGGATGACGCTGGATTGACTTTCACAACTTTGTAATTAACCGAAGAGCTTAAGAAAGCATACATCATTAGAAATGGATTAGAATCTCCTACGATCATCCTTTTCAGTCATGGAAGACAATTTCAACGCTTAGAATCGATAACTTAACATAAACATTTAGGGGTATAGCAGAGAGCTTCTCTTTAAATTAAGTTACTATTTTAAAAATGTTCAACTCTAGTTGATTTATAGAAGGTCATCACCTAATATTCATTATATCATTATCACATAACGTATTTATATCACTTATTTAACTTAGTTCCTTATTGAATCTCAGGAGGTTCAAATAGCATAAGAGGTACAGTAAATTTACAGCGACATTCTAAAGACAATTCTTGTTGCCCTAGCGTGTAACTTGAACGTAAGAATAAGATCAAATATATATTTATTTTTGTATAACCTTGTAACATTAAAAGACTGTGTATAACCTTCCTACAAAGAATGGTTTCATAAAAATATCAATAATTTACACATTCAAGCTCTATCTTTCAAGTTCGACATATCGGTTGGTTCGAAAACTCATTAACTAGTCAGTTAGATAAAGGTAGAGAAATCAAGGAATATCCTCTTGGCCTTATATACCTGAGAACATGTTCATAAGAGGGTGGGTAACTATTATAAGGAATTTTCATTTCATTGCTCTCATTTACCCTTATTTAGCTTAAAATTGTTTACTAGCGTTAAGTTCGTTCGCGCGACGTCGTCTTGCCTTCTTACCAATTTCACATAGCATCTAGAATTTTGAACACATTTGATATAACATGCATGAAATAATATAAAGGACCAGCTCACGGTGCCCCCGTTTAGGGGACTTCAGACTCGATTTACAACTACAATAATAATCGTAAACAATACACCTTAAACATCACATTTGTTCACTTCAAGCATATTTAACTTTACAAGGTTTCTATGAAGTATTTCTATTACTTTGGGCAGAATCATGTTTGCCTCAATAGGAACAAAAAACATAGGAACATTGGCCCAATCAACAACAAGATTTCATGCTTGGAAAATAAGAATAGGGACGCCATTACATACCTCACTTCATTGCGACTTTTTAGCAAAATTTCTTCCACTTGGTAGAAACTCCGACACCTTCAACTTCCTTACTTACACTACACGGAATGAGGAATGCTTTATGCCAAGTTCCTAGTCACAATTCATTCCCCAAAACATACAACCAAACAGCCACATCATAATATAATTTTCAACAATCCTACGTACCTTAGGCATCTTAAACTTGAGGCAATTCAAGAGAGTTTCGCTTACGTGCTTTTGGTGTTTAACTTCCCCAAAGTTATGGTGTATTCTTTCCATATTTTGGATAAAATTAAAGAATGTATATAGCTGTAACAACCATCCAAAAACAGGCAGAAAATTCATCCAAATATCACATAAAACACATATTGACTTTATTTCATTTCCTTACTTTAGCTTGGGAATTTGAGCGGATAAACCAAGTAGGAACACTTACCTTTCACTTGTGTATAACCCCTGCCAATATGGAGTTCCTATTCAGCCAAATACTATTCCAAAATTGTAGCAACCATGCTACCAAAACGCAGCAACAACACACACCCAAGCAACACATAAGATCCAACTTCCAACATAACTTGTTAATTCATGATAATTTAAAAAGTAAAAACACCTAATTCCTTTTGTACTCAACTCTCACCAATATGGAGGTAGAACTTCACCTCCCTACTTCCCAAAAACGCAGCATATTGTCAGCCAAAAATGCAGCAACTCGATGATTAGAAGCTCATGACATAAGAAACCATTTCCTAGCTTGAACTATAAGGAAATTTGACCTATCCATACAATTTCTTTCCTGGGATTTGTTTCCACCATTGGATAGAGCTCTTAATTATGTGAATTTTTAAAAATAAATGAGGTGAAATGGAGTAGAATTCAGATTTTTAGTTCAAAATTATTTCATATAGGCGGGCTGGGCGGTGCCCGCGTGCGGCGCCCATACGACATGCCCTAGCGCGCGAGCACGCCTGTTGCCTGCCTGTCTCGGCGCCCGCGCGCATGGGCGTTTTTCCAGCCGACAGTGCTGTTTTCAAATGAGCATAACTTTTTATTAAGAACTCTGATTGACAAGTGGTTTTATTTAGTGTAAACTAGACTCAAATACCTTTCATTTGATAGGTTATAGGACCTCTGAATCACGATATATTTGGAGATATGTCCATTTAAAGTTGACCCTTATTTACAGACTTAACATACTCTTCGCTTTTCCCTTTGCACATGTTTTCCTCCTCACCTATGGACAACCTACAATTCATAATTCCCTTAATATGACATATAAACATCAAATAATCATCAAAAAATATATATAAGATTTTTGGGGTGTAACATCCTCCCCCCCCTTTAAATCATTCTTCCTCAAATGAGGGTTATACCTTTCATTTGATAGGTTATAGGACCTCTGAATCACGATATATTTGGAGATATGTCCATTTAAAGTTGACCCTTATTTACAGACTTAACATACTCTTTGCTTTTCCCTTTGCACATGTTTTCCTCCTCACCTATGGACAACCTACAATTCATAATTCCCTTAATATGACATATAAACATCAAATAATCATCAAAAAATATATATAAGATTTTTGGGGTGTAACATCCTCCCCCCCTTTAAATCATTCTTCCTCAAATGAGGGTTATACCTCGGTAGCCATAACTTTAGCCATAACATCTTTAACTTTTCCTTGCCTTGTGTCATAAACATACATTTCATTTTTTGTAAGAACATCCTCTTTCTATTTTTGCTTCTTATCAAATCGTACTTACTCAAACTCCATCTATTTGTCTAATGTATGATAGGCATGCTTTAGTACCATAAAATCGGTAACTTTTCTAACCCTAAGAAAATCAATACACTACCATGGGAGTTATGATTTACTCCAATACCTCCTTTCCATTCATACCATTAGGAAATATCATAGAAAAAAAAGTGAAAATTACAACTTAACCACTTAACATATAGAATCAGTGTCAAACCTGAAGTTGCTCTATTACCTTTGCTTTTAACACGACCTATCACTGCCTATCTTTGAAACAGGGGCTAAAAGAAACTGTAGTCTAATCTAGGGACAAAGTAGAGACTGAATCTCAAGGAGAAACTAAATGTCTGGCTGGTCGAGGTATCCAAGCACTATGAGGGTCCTTAAATATTCTTATCGACCTGGTTTCCTCACTCTGTTCCACTACCTTGTTATTACTTGGGAGACTGTGAATCAGATCGTCCGCCTTTTGAGCAAATACTAGCAACCAAGTAGTAGATATTTTTATCAGGATAGATATTCCCAAACACTCTCGGACCAAATGGGGTCCCAAACCTAATACAATCGATATACTTTATCCCTCGTATTCCGCACCCTATTTGAAACATATTGGCAAAAGAATTAAATCTGAGACTACATTCACGAATACTCATGATTCCCTTCTCTGGGTACAAAACCTTATTAGCTTGAACCCTTTGAAGTTCCTGTGGTAAGTACTGATTCGCGAAGGCTAGGGGATTTAGGCTCAAAACCTATGGGTACTAGAGCTCTCAAAAGTCCCCCTGGACCCTACCATGAATTTGAACTATTTATTTGCTAACATCTTAAATGCTTTCTCAAAATCTCGTCCCTTTGATATACCTGAAGGTACATAAGGTGCTGAAGGATCAATAACTCTACATTCTCTTAGCTCTATCCTATCTAAAATAATAGGAGGGGCTGAATCCCTTCCCACAGTAATTCCGACTGGAACTGGGAGGAACTATGGTACGAGGAACGGGAAACTTGCTTCAAGCCTCTAATATATTTCTCGGATTGGAAGGAGGGCGATTGGGACCCTTTCAAATATCAATGCCGATAAATCTCGTAGCAATTTGCCTTACTCCATGCGAATTTTAAAACATAAGCACGATATAGATTTGACATACCTCTTACATCTTTTCTCTATAGCACGATCTATTAATGAATAAACTGAAACAACTCCTAAATGCCCTGTAGCTTCCTGATTATACATATGGTGCACAACATACCCATAAACAAGACTACTAGACACAGCTTGTGGACACCCTAGGATACGACTTCGCTCTGATACCAAGTCTGTCATGTCCCATAACTGTGGGGAGGGCGCGACTGGCTCCCCATACTTGACTGACTAGGAAGCCGGCAATATGACATCTGTAACTATAACACTTAGTCCATCCAGGACACCTGTCACAATCAACTGGAGCACGCACTGGACCCATATTGTCTCATTAATACAGGGTAAACAACTAAAATGCAAACAAGGCTATGATTATGCTACACTAAACAACAAAAAGCCGACAAGGCCACAAATTGAATACCATTGTACACACTAAGTCCACAAAGCCTCCAAAAAGAGTAAACTGACTGATGGTCCGAACAGGGCTCCGTCCTACCCATAACTGCATCTCAAAACTCTAACTGAAACAAAACATGTCTTAGCTCCAGAAAGAAAGGAGCATACCAACACATTCGCTAATCTCACGAACTGCTACTGTAACTAGAAATCCCGACCTCTACCTGCACCTGCGGCACAAACGCAGGTTCCCAAGTGAAGGGACATCATTACGAATGTAATGTACTAGTATATAAGGCAGAAAACTATAAACATGTAAGATAGCAATGATAACTGAGCCAGAAATAAGGAATAGTAAAAACCTGGAATCCTTGAAACAAAAACCTGACAATAAGTCAATACTAAAGTGCAAATGCAACAAAGTAATGCACAAGAAAAACTATAACAGTAATGTTGGCAGCCAACTGACCATAAAAACCATATAAAAATGCCTCCACCCGGTGTACCATACCAAGGTAAACTAAAATATCTCCAGCCGGTTTACCATAGCAGGGTGAAAATAAAAATATCTCTAGTGGTGTACCATAACAGGGTAAAAATAAAAATATCTCCAGCCGGTGTGCCACGCTGGGGTAAAATAAAATATCTTCAGCCAGTGTACCATACCCAGGTAAAAATAAAAATATCTCCAGCCGTTGTACCATATCGGGGTAAAAATAAATATATCTCCATCCAGTGCGCCTTATCGGGGTAAAATAAAAACATCTCCAACCGGTGTGCCATACCGAGGTAAAAATAAAAATATTCTCAATCACAATCATGAATGGAACCGATAAAGCATATACTGAGTCAATTTAACACATGTAGCATTGAAATGACAAATGCTTAATCTGTGGTCGTAATAGGTCTTTTTCGTAACATATAACTGCAAGTGAGCACATATATCATGTAAAGCTGCCAAATTATATACAAACATGCCAACTCAGTGACTCGACAGACATTCAGGAGGTTTAGCCAAAATTTTAGTATATTTACAAGCAATGTCCTATAGATAGTCTTACCAATTTAACATATCGCTTGAGTAGAAGCATATAGATTCCCATTTCTATACAATCCTCTGACATCTGGGAAATACATATATATACTGCCCACAGGGTGGTTCCTTTACATGTAGCGACAACTATACATTGGAATTTCATTGCCAAACTTATCACGTGGATGAGCACATGCAGTTGTCAATTCATTTCCCTTATTTTCAAGAAAACGTGTGACTTATAACTTGAAGATTGGAGTTATTGTCATAACGCTTAACATATACGTAAAGCTGAGAGCTGAATTACAGACATAAAACATATGAGACTTCTGTATAATGTATAAACTCGTATATAGTTAGCTGAGTGACCTCCAGGCAACTTCCTGGGATTAGAAGTTCTAAGATTAACTGATCATTTTCGTAGCTTATGCTTATACTTACTTAGACATTAGGAACATTGGTACATGGGAGAATCTCTCCGCTGAATTTAGGAAATGCAGATGATAACTAAACAAGAGCTAAACATATAGACGCATGACATGAATATAACTGAAAGAATTCAATTGTATGTCATACTATGAAAATCATATACATTAAGACTTATTACTGGAAGTACATATAAAGACTCAAGTTCTTAGGCCGGTACACAACTTCAAATACTTGATCGAGACATTAGCATGATTCTTGGAATATGATCTCTTGAATACTTCTTAGATTAGCATAACACACTTCAACATAACTTAGCGACTATAAGACATTACTTATGAATATGAGATTTTTATTTGTTCAACTTCAGAATTCATAAGAAACTATCCAAGTGCTGCTTTATAGGAAAATAAAGTTTTATAACCATAATTCAGACGACGATGGATTGACTTTCACAATTTTTAAATCAACCAAGGAGCTTAAGAAAGCATACATCATTATAAATGGATTAGAAGCTCCTCCGATCACCGTTTTAGTCATGAAAGACAATGTCAAAACTTAAAATCGATAACTTAACATAAACGTTTAGGGGTATAGTAGAGAGCTTCTCTTTAACTTAAGTTATTATTTTACAAACGTTCAACTCTAGCTGATTTATAGATGGTCGTCACCTAATATTCATTATATCATTATGACGTAACCTATTTATATCACTTATTTAACTTAATGCCTTGTCGACTCTCAGGAAGTTTAAATAGCGCAAAAGTTACAGTAAATTTATGGCGACATTCTAATGAAAAATCTTGTTGCCCTGACATGTAACTTGAATGTAAGCATAAGCGTAAATATATACTTATTTTCGTATAACCTGCTAACATTAAAATATTGTGTATAACCTTCCCATAAATATGGTTTCATAGAAATAAAAATAATTTACACATTCGAGTTCTATCTTTAAAGTTCGATGTATCGGTTGGTTCGAAAACTCGTTAACTAGTCAGTTAGATAAAGGGAGAGAAATCAAGGAATATCCTCTTAGCCTTATATACCTAGAACATGTTCATAATAGGGTGGATAACTATTGTAAGGCATTTTCATTTTGTTGTTTCTCATTTACCCTTATTTAGCTTAAAATTGTTTTCTAGCGTTAGGTTCGTTCGCGTGACGTCGTCTTGCCTTCTTACCAATTTCACATAGCAACTAGAATTCTGAACGCAATTGATATCACATGCATGAAATAATATAAAGGACCAGCTCACGGTGCCCACCTAAGGGGACTTCAGGCACGATTTACAACTACAATAATAATCGTAAACAATACGCCGTCCACTTCACATTTGTTCACTTCAAGCATATTTAACTCTTCAAGGTTTCTATGAAGTATTTCTAATACTTTGGGCATAATCATGTATGCCTCAATAGGATCAAAACATAGGAACATTGTCCTGATCAACAACATGATCTTGTGCTTGGAAAATAAGTACAGGGACACCATTACATACCTCACTTCATCACGTCTTTTTAGTCAATTTCTTCCTCTTGCTAGAATCTCCGACACATTCAACTTCCTTACTTACACTACATGGAGTGAGGACTGGTTTATTCCAAGTTCCCAGACATAATTCATGTCCCAAAATGTACAACCAAACAGCCACATCATAATATAAGTTTCAGCAATCCTATGTACCTTAGGTGTCTTAAACTTGAGGCAATTCAAGAGAGTTTCACTTACGTGATTTTGGTGTTTAACCTCCCCAAAGGTGTGGTGTATTCCATCCATCATTTGGATAAATTGCCGAATCTATAAAGCTGTAACAACCTCCCAAACACAGGCAGAAACCTTAGTCAAATATCACATAAAACACATATTGACTTTACTTCATTTCCTTACTTTAGCTTGAGAATTTGAGCGAATAAACCAAGTAGGAACACTTACCTTTCACTTGTGTACATCCCCTTCCCATATGGAGTTCCTATTCAGCCAAACACTGTTTCAAAAATGTAGCAACCATGCTGCCAAACTGAAGCAACAACACACACCCAAGCAATACATAAGTTCCAACTTCACTTTCAACATAACTTGTTAATTCATGATAATTTTAAAGAGTAAAAACACCTACCTCCTTTTGTACTCAACACTCACCAATATGGAGGTAGAACTTCACCTCCCTACTTCCCAAAAATTCAGCATTGGTAGCCAAAAACACAACAACTCGACGATTAGAAGTTCACGAAATAAGAAACCCTTTTAAAGCTTGGAATACAAGGAAATTTGACCTATCCATACAATTTCTTATCTGGGATTTGTTTTCACCATTTTATAAAGCTCTTAATTCTATGAATTTTGAAAAATAAATTAGGTGAAACAGAGTAGAAATGAGCTTTTTAGCTCAAAATTACTATATATATGTGGGCTGGGCGGTGCCCGCGTGCGGCGCCCGTGTGACGTGCCCTCGCGTGCGCGCCTGATGCCTGCCTATCTCGGAGCCCGCGCGCATGGGCGCTTTTCCAGCCGATAGTGCTGTCTTTAAACGATCATAACTTTTTACTCCGAACTCTGATTGATGAGTGGTTTTTTTCAATGTAAACTACACTCAAATACCTTTTAGTTGATAGATTATAGGTCCTCTAAATCATTATATATTGAGAGATATGTCTATTTAAAGTTGACCCTTATTTATAAACTTCACATACTCTTCGCTTTTCCCTTTGCACATGTTTTCCTCCGCCCCTATGGACAACTTTCAACCTATAATTTCCTTAATATAACATATAAACATCAAATAATCATAAAAAAAAATAATATTTTTAGGGTATAACTCCAGTTGCCACCAAATTGTTTCATGCCTTGCGGGAAATCTACTGGTGGAATGGCATGAAGAGGGATATTGCAGGATTGGTAGCCAAGTGCCCGAATTGCCAACAGGTGAAAGTCGACCATTAGTGACCAGGGGGTTTACTTTAAGAAATCAGCATTACTACTTGTAAGTGGTTAGAGATCAACATGGACTTTGTAACAGGCTGGCCCTACACCCGTAGATAGTATGACTCCATTTATGTAGTGGTGGACAGGTTGACCAAGGCTGCTCATTTCATACCGATCAAAACCACCGAGTCAGTAGAAGATTATGCAAAGTTATACATACAAGAGTTGGTTAGGATTCATGGCGTGCCCTTGTCCATTATATCAGATAGAGGTATTCAGTTAACTTCTCAGTTCTAGAGATCTTTGCAAAAGGGACTTGGCACCCAGGTCAAGCTTAGCACGGCATTCCATCCGCAAATACATGGTCAGGCGGAGCGGACTATCCAGACTCTCGAGGACATGTTGAGAACTTGTACTATCAACTTCAAGGGTAGTTGAGATGAGCATTGCCTCTTGTTGAGTTCACTTACAACAATAACTACCACTCAAGCATACAAATGACACCGTTCGAGGCTCTTTACGGGCGATAGTGTAGGTCACCCATTAGGTGGTTTGAAGTTAGTGAGACTACATTAGTGGGACCCGATTAAGTCCATGAGGCCATATAGAAAGCTCAGTTGATAAGAGAAAGGCTGAAAATGGCTCAAAGTCGCCAAAAGTCTTATGCAAATGTAAGGAGAAGGGAGCCTGAGTTCGAGGTCAATGATTGGGTGTTTCTGAAGGTATCTCCCATGAAAGGAGTGATGAGATTTGGAATGAAAGGAAAAATCAGTCCCCGCTATGTTGGCCTATATCGAATTATGAGATGAGTGGGTAAAGTAGCCTATGAGTTAGATTTACCCTCAGAGTTGGCTTCAGTTCACCCCGTATTTCACGTATCGCTATTGAAAAAGTTCTTGGGAGACCCAGCCTTAGTGGTTCCGGTGGAAAGTGTTGGTGTGAAGGATAGTCCTAGTTATGAGGAAATTCCTGTTGAAATCTTGGATCGTCAAGTTCAAAGACTAGGAACAAGGAAGTAGCCTCAGTAAAGGTGTTATGGAGGAATCAGCATGTCGAGGGAGCTTTGTGGGAGGCCAAAGCGAATATGATGGCTAAATACCTCCATTTGTTCCCTACCGACTCAGCTTCAGTTTGAGGTATCAATTTTTTCCCTAAACCTCTATTCCGTTTTTCATGTTCTATTCATGCGTATTAGTTTGTTTTATGATATGATGAATGTATGTAGTGTCTGAACTCAGACCAGCTATGTGATTCTTTTGGGGGATAGTCGTTTCGTCAGTTTTCGGCTTGAAAGTCAATCATTAGCATCTATATATAGTGACTGTATGTTTTTGTTTGCTGCTTGTTACCCTACATTTGAGGACCAATGTTTCCAAGGGGGAGATTTTGTCACATCCCGGAAGGGCCTACGTATAGACCCGGGAGTTGAAGTTGAAAACTGCAGAAAACCTAGAACTTGCAGCAGTACGACTCAAGGTACGAGTTGTGGTGAGGAGCTATGACTCGTGAGTTGAGTCGTGGGAGCTTGAGGATTTGTCACGGGTAGTCCTACGAACCGTGGTGAGAAGCTACAAATCATGGTTAGGTGTCGTGATGAATATCTCAATGGTGCCAAGAGTGAATCATCATGGGTCATGGTACGACTCGTAGGATATAGCAACGAGTCATGGTGAGAGTTGTGGTTAAGTTGTATTGGTTTGGGTCGATGGTACCACGGTTGACAGTATGACCCATAGGATGGTGGTATGAGTCGTGGGTTACCAGTCGTGGCCAAATTCAGAAAGCTGGGAAAAAGGGTTGAAGTGACCTCGAGAGGTAACCACGAGTCGTGAATTGATGGTACGACTCGTGGCACGACTAATGGTCGGGGCAAGAACTATTTTTCAGGGAAATTTCAATAATCGCAATTTCGACTTTTCTGCTCTTTTGGGCCCTAAACCACGTCATTTTGAGGTCGAAACAGAGTGTTTAAGGGATGAAAACTCCTGTTAAGTTCATTTTACCAATTTCAAGTGTTGGAAAAGAGAGTAGGAAGGGTTTCAAGCCATTTTCTTCAAGTTCTTAGAGCTCTCACTTAGGGTTCTTCAAAGGAGTAGGAAATCACGAAATTTCAGGTATGTGGGGTTTTTAATGGGTAGATTAGACCCTACCCGTTCTCATTTCTTCCCATCTCCTACGATTAAGTTACCCAATTCTTTTGGGTCTTAACCTAATTGCATGATTTCTCACAAGTTTGCATGAAAGTGTGGTAGTATGTTTAAACTACATATTTTTAAGTACTTGGGCTGATATTGCTTGTATATGTAATATTTTTTTATGATTTAAACCTCTAAAAGTATAGATGCCCAATTGTGAGGGATTTTAGTAAAGTTCATGGTCAAGATGATTCCGTAAGCTTAGTACGAATCCTTCTTAAATTTTAAGCATGTCTTCAAGTCTTCAACTACTCATGTTATTAAGATCATGTTTCCTATAGTTTAAGCATTTCATGTATGATTGAACTATGGGCAATATCCACATGTCAATTATGATTTTTGAACTATTTTTTTGGCTGACTCACGGGCCCAATTCCATGGATAGTATTACGAATTCTCAAGCATGATATGATTCTCACTATTTATCTAGACATGCATGTCATGTATGAATTTCTATGAGCACGTTGCATGTTTTGGGAGTAGTACTTAACACCGAGTAGGTTCGGGGCCTACATTATGCCCCAAATCTCAGAACTACGTGTCGTAGTAGGATTATGTTTAGGGACCTCCTCAGTGACTGTACCCTATGCCCTACGGGGCCTTCGTGAGTGATATCATGCCTTTCATGGTTCATACCCTTGGGAAGGTATGAACGGCCTCCCGACTAGGAGTGCAAGTGGGACTCATTTGTGCTCATGTGAAGTATGTCGGTTATAGAAACTCCCATTGTTCCTCGTGGTTTTGAAATATGCACGATTATGTTCTTTCAACTCAAGTTATGATTTATGAAATGTTTTCCCCGCACTTTACGACTTTGATGGGTTTATGACTATTTTTGGAAATGTTGAGCCTTACGATATACTTTCAATTTTAGTTATATGATCATGATGTCCCACTCCTATAACTTTCATGTTTTTACGCCTTGTTTGCATACCTTACATACTTAGTACTTTCTGAGTACTGACCCACATATTTTTAGGATCCGGTTTGCAGGTTCAACATCGTCCCTAACTTGTGCCCAATTCTGCTTAGTCTTCGTGGTATGTCCTCATGATTCGAGGGCTTCATGTTCAGAACTTGTTTATCTTATGTTTTCAGACTGTTTGGGTTAGTTGGGGTCTTGTCCCTTTAACCCTTCTTCTATGATTAGAGGCTTTAAAACTTATGTGTAGTATTCAGTCATTTATGTTTCGATCTTGTATTGTTGGTTCCTTTATCTCTCATGATATAATTTTCAGTTAATTTATAATTTATGAGTTAAGTTTTTCCGCTATATATGAATGAATTAGTGTTATGCTCACGCCATGGGTTGACTTGGGGTCTCTTGGGACTCCTTGTCCCATGACTATGATCCGGATGTACTCTCGGATCGTGATAAATTCTTGGCAGTCACATTCGATATCGCAAGGGCAGTGCCCGGTGAAGGGACATTTGAACCATCTTATGTTATGACCTTCATGATTGAACTGTTTGATCCAATCATGTTCACTCATGACTGCTGGAAGGATCCAATTGAATGGATCCTCTTAATCTTCAAGCAGGTCGGATGTAGGTTGGTACCTATGAAGAGAAAAGGTTGTGCTATTTGGTTTTTTGAGATGAGAGTGGTCAAAGCTGATGGTTACAGTTTTATCCTGCTTTTTGTCAAAGATTAGTTCTATGGATCAAAGAGGTTCAACAGGAGGTTCTCTCATCCATACATAGTTGGTAACCCATGAGTCAGGAAGAATTTTGACAAGATCATCCTTTGGTATTTTTCTAGGTATTTGGGTGCATGTGGTAGTTCCGTTGGTGGCATCTATATGTAGCAATAATGCATCATCTCCACCCTGAAATGAAAGATCCATGGCATGGTTCAGACCTTACCAAACTATTTGATAGTGAAGAGTTGCCTGACTAGAATCTATAACTTGTGGAGCTCCCTGTATTTGGACTTGGATCTTTAAGGCTTCTGTAAGATATAGGTCTCTTAGGGACATGTTGAAGTTTGCATATAAGGTGACAAAAACTGTCCCAACATTTAAAGTGACCTCAGTTATACCCAAATTTCCATGTTGGTACTCATAGTATTGAGTATCAAGGAGTGAAAGGCGTTTAACAATAGGTTGGCCTTTCCTTCCATGATATTACAAGGCAATTCGGACAGCACCAAAATGAATATGGGTGAATCCATGAACTTTCCATTGCTTTGGAAAATCATTAGGAATCTGCACGGTGACATACTGTTCTTCTTGAGTATCAAGAATAGGATGTTGATTGAGTTTCGAAGCAGCAATATATTCCTTTATTCCTATTGGTTTATGTTGTACCAAAGAACGAATTTGTAACCATGGATTGGTTGCCTTTTTGTCAAAGGCAGAATAAGGATTTAGGAGAGGCAAGTATGTACTGGACACTTTGTTTTCATCTGGTAGTATATCTACTTCATAAAGATAGTCATATTTACAAGAAAAGATTTTCCTAAGTGTAGTAGACATAGGTACTTTGGTGATAGATTTACAAAGACTCAACGAAGAAGAAGAAAAATATTTACAATTACTGGCGTAGACTCACTCATAGCTATTCAAACTGCTCCTCCCTCAGAAAGGACATGGTTCTAGCATTGATACGAAACGGGGTACACAGAGGGCTCTGATACCAAATGGGGTAAGACAGGGCGAGGAAACGACGGGCGAGGCGGCGAGATTGCAGGCACAATAGTTTTCCTACGAAGGGGGACTGGGCTTCAACATCCCGAAGGACGGCTTTCCAAGAAACCTGGCTTCAACATCTCGGAGGACGGCTTGCCAAGTCAGTCGAATGGTAAATTTCATTATAGACATAACATAATTTCCCTACAAAAAGGGGATGGCTTCTACATCCACCAGGATGATTTGCCAAGCTACACAACTCGGGAAATCTTTTACTCTACTTATAAATTTAGCTGTTTATAAACATCAGAAAACTATTATACCTATAACAAGCTTGCTTACTCGTCGTGTCGAGGCCCTATACTACTTCAAAAGGATCAGCCATACCATGGCTTTTGGAAATGAAGAACAAGAGAGAATTTAGCAAACACTCATATTGTTGAACATAGGAAATTTTTACAAGACTCAACTAGCTGTGTTCTACTCTTCTTGGGTTTTTCTGTCAAAAACCTTTTTGCGATATCACTGGTCGGGATAGGAAATCTGCCAGGAAATTATCTTTCCCTTTTAGGTGCATCACCTAGAATTTGTAGGGTGAGAACCATTGTGCCCATCTAAGAATTTGCGGGTGTGGAAGTATCTTCGGATTTAACTAGATCATCTTCAAAAATTCCTTCATATCCATGTCGATCAGGAATTAAGTTTGAATCGGGAAGAAGTTGAACTTCTTGATTCCATTCTTCATGGCTAGAATCTCCTTGAAGGTGGAATGGTAGTGTAGTTCTGAATACTTAAATCTTCCTCTAGCAATCTGCATATCCTTCTATGGCCATCTTTTTCTTCCAGTAGAACTACACTCCAATATTCATTGTTGGCATCAGTTCTGCAATATCTTCTTTCCATCTGAAAGAAAATGGAGAGTATTCACCTGTTGGGACATCTGCTTGATTCATTTGACAGCTTCATCCTGATCCTTACCCCATGCTTGGGCATTCTTTTTAAGTATCTTTGTAAGTGGTGAAATATATGTAGAGACTTCAGGAATAAAATCTCTAACATAATTTATAATTCCTAAAAATTGTTGAAGCTGCTTTTTGGTGAAGTTGGTATCTGGAAATCTGAGTAATTCTTGACATATGTGCGGACCTAGACTATATGTTCCATTACTAAAATGCCTAAGAAATAAATTTCTTTTTGAATAAGGACCATTTTATTCGCAGAGATCATAACTCCATTTGCTCTTACTATATCATGAAAATGATGGAGTAAGGCAAAGTGTTCCTCCCGAGTATTAATGAACAATAGGATATCGTCAATGTTTACTAGTGAGGAATGGAGGATAGGCTGAAATTTTTCTGATGGCTTTTTGGAATAGAGAGGGTGCAGGTTTCAGCCCAAATGGCATAACTTTCCATTGGAATTGTTGGTCAGGAATGCAAAATCCTATTTTTGGTCATTCCTCAGGATGTATCCCCAATTGCCAAAATCCAGATTTTAGATCAAACTTGGAAAAATGTCTAGCTTTGGCTAAGTAAGAAAATAGGGTAAGCCTATTTTGTATAGGAAATTTGTCATCTTGGAGGAAATGGTTGAGTGGCTGGTAGTTTATGACTAATCTGAGTTTACCTCTTGTCTGCTCGGCTCTCTTGTTGACATAGAAAGCTTCCGATAGCTCGATCAGTCCAAACTCCATGAGTTCAGTGCACTCCTTCTTTGCAAGCTGAAGGTGCTCTAGATTCATTCCATAGTGGCTTTCCTTGGTTGGGTTGATGTTATCATTCTTCTTGAATGGGAGTTTGATGAAGAATTCTTCATTCAGCCAGAGTGTGTTGCGACATTTCTTCATGAACTTCTTATTAGATTCAGCACATGATTGTTCCATCAACTGTTGCTTGATTTCTCTAATTTGTTCATCTTCAGAGATCTGGAATAAGCGTGAGACTTCTGAGTATGGCTTGAACTACTTTTTGAACGCTATTCCATAGGCTCCAATGTGGAGTCGATCTTTGAGTTGTCTGAAGATATCAAATCCGATTATGAGATCCTTTCCTGGGACATCTGATTCGAACAGTTTTGTTCTAAATTTTAGTCCTGGGAAGAACTCGATTGTTATTGGATATTTTGTGATGACCGTGGTTGTCAAGATTCCATTTGATGTGGTGTTGAAGTTCTTGAAATGGGAAATCCATTAAGAATCAAGAAGTACTGCCGGATTCATCAACGATGAGGCTGCACCAGTATCCATAAATGCAATGACCTGAATTGGCTTATCCCATTTGGACGGATAAACATTCAGTTGGACTGGAGGAATGTTGATAATGCTGTTGATTTCCTCAGCCCCTGAAATCTGGTAATGGTCATGCCCATGTTTTTCATATACTACGATGGAGAAAAGAGTTTCCTCGGACATCTCATGTTCTGCTAAAAGGTCTGATTCCAGATCATTGTCCCTGACATTAGCGTACTCTTCTATTTCTATTAAAAGATGGATAGATGTTTTAGCTTGATGACAGTTCCTTGCAAAGTGTCCGATCTTGTGGCAGATGAAGAATTTGTCATTCTTCTGGAACTTGCCTGGACGCTTTCTCCTGAAGTATTTTGTTCGCCTGGTGTATTTGGATCTTCTTCCAGTAGGCTTTGGCCATTTGAACTTCTTGGGTTTCTTGTATCTGCTTTGCCTTCGAGCATGGATAAAGCAACTGGACCCGGTGATTAGGTTAATCTTGCTGCAAGCTTTATCAAGGGCTGGATTGTTGTGCATGTCAGGAATTACTCATATTTCCAGAAACCAACTTCACCACAAGTCAGCTTCAACAATTTTTAGCGATTATAAATTATGTTAGAGATTTTACTCCTAAAATCTCTACATATATTCTCGACTTACAAAGATTCTTGAAAAGAATACCCAAGCATGGGATAAAGATCAGGGTGAAGTTGTCCAAAGAAACAAGCAGATGTCCCAATAGGTGAAGACTCTCCATATTCCTTCAGATGGAAAGAACATACTACAGACTGATGCAAACAATGAATACTGGAGGGCAGTTCTTACGGAAGAAAAAGATGGCCATAGAAGGATATGCGGATATGTTAGCGGAAGATTCAAGAATTCAGAATAACACTACAATTCCACCTTCAAGGAGATTCTGGACGTGAAGAATGGAATCAAGAAGTTCAACTTCTTCCTAATTCATACTGAATTCCTGATCGAGATGGATATGAAGGCATTCCCGAAGATGATCCACTTAAATCCGAAGATACTTCCACACCCGCAAATTCTCAGATGGGCTCAATGGTTCTCACCCTACAAATTTCGAGTTTAGCACCTATAAGGGAAAGATAATTTCCTGGCAGACTTCTTATCCCGATCGGATGAATTCGCAAAAAGGTTTTTGACAGAAAAACCCAAGAAGATGAAAGAACCAGCCGGCCATGTGTTCATGATTACCAGCCCACCAGGTCCCAGGTCATCAAGGCTGCCAAGCCATCCACCAGACTTGTTCAGTCAATATGTTAACCTATTTGATCCATCTATCCTGGTCAAAAGATGGACTTTCTATGAGCTACAAGTTTTCAGAAAATACAGAAGATCCATCCTAAAACTTAATGGAGTCAACCTAGAATACCCATTTTGTCACGTGTTCATACCACTTGCTAATGATTTTCCACAGGAACTCTAATGGTTCTTCTGGTACTTATGTCACCAGTATTACATCCTGATTGAATTCAAATGCAATGTATTCATGGATTTTGACAAGATTGAACCAGCTTTGAAAATATTTCTATAGTGGTTCAAACCGCGTAAATGCTGGGTTCAATGTTTCAAGAATTCATACGATGCAAAGATATTCATGCTGCGCCGACCAGTAAAGTTAATCGACGGGAAAGTCCATGTCGAGCCAGAACTCTCTTTCTATTGGCGATTTCCATTCTCTATTTTATCCTTGGAAGAGGAATACTATGAAAGAAAAAGGTTTATCTTCAAGCAAAATAAATGCATTCCGAAAGAGGTTTGGCCAAAAGAATGGGCACCATGGAACCACACTGATAAACATCCTCACTGGGAAGAAGTCTGAAAAGCAAAATTGGAATATCAGGCACCCTACGAGATCACCAGGGATGAAATCACTCAGGCCATTACACAGATCAGGCTGAACGTCCCATCAAATACTTCATAACAGGACTCTCAAAATATGGAACAAGCCGTTGCAGAAACATCAAGCAGAAAATGCTACTTTATGAGATCTTTAAAATGGAGTTTGCATTATATGAGCTTCTTCGACGACAAACATGGTTTCTGATGGAATCCAGGTGGAGAATGTTCAAACCCACCAGTGGCACCTCCACGCATTGTCCCCCCGAATATTGGATGATGACGTGTGCAAGACGTGTGCAAGAATTCGAAAGCTCACCGCCTCAAATCACCCGCCGAAATTTACTACCCATATGAAGACGAAAGGAGACCCCACTTTACATGCCATCACATGGGGTTCCTTCTACATATTAGGCTAGCTGTTTTATTTGGTCGTTTGTTTTATTAGGAGTTTGTTGTTATTAGGCATTTGTAGATGAGTTTGTTTAAATAATCGTGCTAGATTTGTCTTTATCAGGCCATGTAAATAGGTATGCCATTTTTGTTTTGTTAGGCTTTCTAGAAAGATGTGCTAAGTCTATCTTGTATGGAGTCTTATATTGTAGTCTCCTAACCTTCTCTATATAAAGGAGGCTAGGTTGTCCATTATAAATCTAAGTAGAACACAACTAGTTAACTTTTGTAAAAATTTCCTATGTTCAATAATATGAGTGTTTGCTAAATTCTCTCTTGTTCTTCCTTTCAAAAATCCACGGTATGGCTGATCCTTTTGAAGTATTATAGGGCCTCGACACGACGGGTAAGCAAGCTTGTTACAAGTACAATAGTTTTTTGAAGTTTATAAACAGCTAAATTTATAAGTAGAGTAAAACATTTCCCGAGTTGTGTCCCTCTGCAAATCGTCCGGGTGGATGTAGAAGCCAAACCCTTTTTGTAGGAAAATTCTTTTATTTCTATGACGAAATTTACTGTTCGACTAACTTAGCAAGTCGTCTTTCGGGATGTTGAAGCCCAGTCACTCTTCGTAGGAAAACTATTGTTCCTGCAATCTCACCGCCTTGCCCGCCGTTTCCTCGCCCTATCTTACCCCGTTTCGTATTAGAGCCCTTTGTATGCCCTGTTTTGACTTCTTCCAAGTGAGGATGTTTATCAGTGTGGTTCCATGGTGCCAATTCTTTTGGCCAAACCTCTTTTTGAATGCACTTATTTTGCTGGAAGATAAACCTTTGTGCTTCGTAGTATTCCTCTTCATAGGACAAAATGGAGACTGGAAATCACCAATAGAAAGAGAGTTATGGCTCGGCATGAACTTTCTCGTCGATTGACTTTACTGGTCGACGCAACATGAATATCTTTGCATGGTATGAATTCTTGAAGCATTGAACCTAGTATGTCCGCAGTTTGAACCACTGTAGAAATATTTTCAAAACTAGTTAAATCTTGTATAAATCCCTGAATACGTTGCATTTGAATTCCATTAGGATGTAATACTGGTGACATAAGTACCATAAGAACCACACGAGTTCCTATGGAAAATCATTAGCAAGTAGTATGAACACGTGACCGAATGGGTATTCCGGGTTGACTCCATAAGGTTTTAGGATGGATCCTCCGTATTTTCTTAAAACTTGTAGCTCATAGAAAGTCCGTCTTTCGATCAGGATGGATGGATCGAATGGATCCACATATTGACTGAACAAGTCTGGCGGATGGCTTGGCAGCCTTGATGTCCTGCGACCTAGGACCTAGTGGGTTGGTAATCATGAACACAAGGCTGGATGGTTCTTTCATCTTCTTGGATTTTTCTGGCAAAAACCTTTTTGCAAATTAATTTGGTCGGGATAGGAAGTCTACCAGGATATTATCTTTCCCTTTTAGGTGCTTCACCTGGAATTCATAAGGTGAGAACCATTGTGCCCATCTGACAATTTGTGGGTGTGGAAGTATCTTTGGATTTAACAGGATCATCTTCGGGAACGCCTTTATATCCATCTCGATAAGGAATTTAGTGTGAATCAGGAAGAAGTTGAAGTTCTTGATTCCATTCTTCATGGCTAGAATCTCCTTGAAGGTGGAACGGTAGTGTTGTTTTGAATCCTTCAATCTTCCTCTAGCAATCCGCATATGCTTCTATGGCCATCTTTTTCTTCTAGTAGAACTATACTCCAATATGCATTGCTGGCATCAGTTCTGTAGTATCTTCTTTCCATCTGAAGGAATATGGAGAGTCTTCACCTGTTGGGACATCTACTTGATTCTTTGGACAGCTTCATCCTGCTCCATACCCCATGCTTCGACATTCTTTTTAAGCATCTTTGTAAGTGATGAAATTTATGTAGAGACTTTAGGAATAAAGTCTCTAACATAATTTATAATCCCTAAAAATTGTTGAAGTTTCTTTGTGGTGAAATTGGTGTCTGGAAATCTGTGTAATTCCTGACATATGTGCGGACATGGACTATATGCTCCATTACTAAAATGCATCCCTAAGAAATCAATTTCTTTTGAACAATGACCATTTTCTTCATAGAGAGCATAACTCCATTTGCTCTTACCATATCATGAAAATGATAGAGTAAGGCAAAGTATTCCTCTAGAGTATTACTGAACAATAGGATATCGTCAATGTATACTAGTGTGGAGTGGAGGATAGGCTGAAAGATTTTGATCATGGCTTATTGGAATAGAGAGGGTGCAGGTTTTAGCCCAAACGGCATAACCTTCCATTGGAAGTGTTGGTCAGGAATGTAAAATCCTGTTTTTGGTCTTTCCTTAGGATGTATCCCCAATTGCCAAAATCCAGATTTGAGATCAAACATGGAAAATTTTCTAGCTTTGGCTAAGTGTGAAAATAGGTAAGCCTCTTTGGTATAGGGAATTTATTATCTTGGAGGAAATGGTTGAATGGGTTGTAGTCTATGACTAATATTAGTGTACCTCTTGTCTGCTCAGCTCTCTTGTTGACATAGAAAGCTTCACATACCCATTGAGAATCAGACGGCTCGATCAGTCCAAACTCCATGAGTTCAGCTCACTCCTTCTTTTCTAGGCTGAAGGTGCTCTAGATTCATGCCAGAGTGGCTTGCCTTGGATGGGTTGATGTTTTCATTCTTCTTGAATGGGAGTTTGATGAAGAATTCTTCATTCAGCTAGAGTGGGTTGGGACATTTCTTCATGAACTCCTTATGAGATTCAGCACATGAATGTTTCATCAATTGTTGCTTAATTTCTCTAATCTGTTCATCTTCAGTGATCTGGATTAAGCGTGAGACTTCTGAGTATGGCTTGAACTTCTTTTTGAACGTTATTCATAGGCTCCAATGTGGATTCGATCCTTGACTTGTCTGCAGATATCAATTCCAATTATGAGATCCTTTCTTGGGACATCTGATCCGAACAGTTTTGTTTTGAATTTTAGTCCTAGGAAGAACTCGATTTTTATCGGTTGTTTTTTTATGACCGTGATTGTCAGGATTACATTTGATGCGATGTTGAAGTTCTTAAAATGGGAAATCCATTGATCATCAGGAAGTACTGTCGTATTCATCGGCGATAAGGCTGCACCAATATTCATGAATGCAATGACTTGAATTGGCTTATCCCATTTGGACGGAAAAACATTCAGTTGGACATGAGGAATATTGATAATGATGTTGATTTCCTCAGCCACTAAAATCTGGTAATGGTCATGCCCATGTTCTTCATATACTTCCATGGAGAAAAGAGTGTCCTCTGACGGATCATTTTCTGCTGAAATGACTAATTCCAGATCATTGTCCCTGACATCAGCGTACTCTTCTATTTCTATAAGAAGCCGGATAGATCTTTTAGCTTGAGGATAGTTCTTTTCAAAGTGTCCGATCTACTGGCAGATGATGCATCTATCATTCTTCTAGAACCTTCCTGGACGCTTTCTCCTAAAGTATTTTGTTCGCCTGCTGTATTTGAATCTTCCTCCAGTAGGCTTGGCCATTTGAACTTCTTGTATATCTGGTATCTGCTTTGCCTTGGAGCATGGCAAGAGCAACTGGACCTGGTGATTAGGTAAGTCTTGCTGCAAGCTTTATCAAGGGTTGGATTGTTGTGCATGATCTACTTTAGAATAGATCTTTTTGTACAGATATCTTCTAGCGCCATGAAAATTGCTTTCCTTATATAGCCAACTTGAGGGATTGTGATTGACTGGAACTTTTCCTCAGTAATCATCATGGTTCGTCCTGCTAACATCTTTACAAAGGATGAAATGAAGGCTTGCTTCAAAGCGTCTCCACCAAGTTCAAAGTATATTTTTTCCATCTTCTGGAAATGAATATCAATGACATCTCTGTCAAATTATACGCATTTCATCTCAAAGAATTTTCTTCATAGTTTATCTTGGCTCTAGCCTGTATCTCCACAAAAGACTTCATGCAGGATTCTGATGTTGAGTGCAAAGTCTTGGGACGTGAAGAAAGTATTCTTGTCATACATCCCCAGTGTGATCCACCAATCTCTAAGGATGTCGGAGAATGTTGATGTGAATTATGATAGGATTAGATATTTCTCTTGCTCTACCAAGTGTTTCGTTACCATCCAAGTAAGGAAATCTTAGATCCTTTATGGCAATTTCGAAACCTTGACATCATGGAGACTAAAAGTGTGGAATCCAATTCCAACCAATTTTTGTGTTGGTTATTTTGGTCTTCTTTCTTGATTTGGGTCTTCTGTCATCCCATCTTGATGATCATCGACTTCAGAAACTTCTGGTTCTCTTGGTTGGTTCATGTATATCTGTGGATTACCTTCCACGAAGGTGTCTAATGAGAGATCCTCACTTGACTCAATCTCCGTTTATTCAGTTTCATCAGTAGGTTAGCTTTCTGTTGTCTCTTCATTGCTGGATCCTGTGCTATCATTTTCGTCTAATCCATAGAGTTTCGGAACAACATGATCTGAGATCATCAAGTTTTCTGGATCTGGCTCCTTTGAACTTTCTCTAATCTCTTTCCTTCTTTTAGCCTGCTTTTCTCCTGCAAGGGCGTCTTTCCTTTCCCAAAGCCATTTTGAAATGTCAAACTCAGTTTCCTCTTTGGGTTTTTTAGGGTAAAGTGTGGGTTCATGTGGAGAGAAAGGAGAGGTACTACCTGGATGTGCCAATTTAGGTGGTGAGTATGTATGTGAAGACATAGGGAAAAAAGAGGATTTTAGGGAATGGCTTTGGGTTCTTTGTGACTCAAAAGGTCCATGTCTTAGTGTTTGATTTGATTTTTGATATGAGCAATTTCTTTTTTCTGCTGTGAAAAGAAGTGGAAAAGTGAAGTGCCTAGTGGACAAATCTGATACTGCATATTCTGCAGTCATAGTTCCAGGACTCGGATAAGACCGACATGTTGATTGGATGTCTGTTCCACTTTCTTCTCAATGCTCTCTACCTTGCTCATCATCTTAGTCTGTGTGTGTGCAACGTTCTTGAGGGAAGTGCTAATGTTGGTCAGCACCTTGTTCTGGCATATTGCATTCTCTGATTGCCAGTTGATGGTAGCCTCAATATCACTGGTACGTGGCTTTTCTCCAGGGGGCAACACAACATTTTTCTTTGGGATTTTTGGTGCATGGCTTACACAATCTTTTTCAAAGGGTTGTTGTGATGGGAATTATGGGGTATGGCTAGAGCTAGATGGACTCATCATGAAGATCTGAGAGTTGTAAGGTTTCTTAGCTGGAGTAGGTAGTGTTGGCCAATCTTGGGGTTTGTAAGAGAAGGAATTAATATTTTCCTAGACGGCTAAGGGAACCGATAGATGGATCCGCATCTTCATTTAGCTTACATAATTCCTTTTCTGAGCATCTCCTCTTCTTCTTTTTGGGTTTGTACTTCTTTACTATATATTCAACTTCATCCTCTAAACATTGTTGGCAATCACATTTGATATCCCAAGGGAAGTGCACGGTGAAGGGAAATTTGGACCATCTTACGTTACGACCTTTACGATTGAACTGTTTTATCCAATCATGTTCACTCATGACAGCTGGAAGGCTGCAATCGAGTGGATCCTCTTCATCTTCAAGCAGAGGTTCCAATGTAGGTTGGTACATTTGAAGAGAAAAGTTTGTGCTATTTTTTTTTTTGAGATGAGAGTGGTCAATGGTGATGGCTACAGTTTTATCCTATTTTTTGACAAAGATTTCTTTTGTGGACCAAAGAGGTTCAATAGGAGGTTCTCTCATCCACTCATAGTTGGTAACCCATGAGTCAGGAAGATTTTTGACAAGATCTTCCTTTGGTATTTTTCGGGGTATTTGGGTGCATGTGGTAGTTCCATTAGTGGAATCTATATGTAGAAGTAAAGCATCATCTCCACCTGAAAATGAAAGATCCATGGCATGGTTTTGAACTCGCCAAGCTAATTGATAGTGAAGAGTTGCCTGAATAGCATCTCTAGCATGTGAAGCTCTCTGTATTTGGACTTGGATCTTTAAGGTTTTTGTAAGATATGGATCGCTTAGGGACATGTTGAAGTTTGGACATAAGGTGACAAAAACATTCCCCAGCGTTCACCTAGGGCTAATATTTGAGTTTAAACGGACAAAACACTGAATTTTTTTTAAACCCATCACCCGTCCCCAACATATCACTACTCTAAACTTAAACATATTCCCTCTCCACCTTTCCCCAACATCCACCCATTGAATATTCCTTCTCATCTCACTCACCGCATTCATAAGCATTCACGACATTAGTGATCACCCTGCTACACACCCATATTCAAATTTCTTAAGACTAAATCGTGAGTTCTTCTATGCTTACAATAGTGTTTAATGCTTGACTTATGCCTGGTTGAACCATAAAATGCCTGGGTTATTCCTTATTGAACTATTATATTGACTACTTATTGTTTAATATTTTCAATAAACCCTAGATGACAGTCCCACATTGAAAATCATGATTTAATTTAAATGCAGTTGATTTGAAAAATTGGTCGTTTATGTTTATGGGATTGAAAAATAGCAAGCAGAATGTAACATAAGGGGGTGAACTGAAACTCTTGAGCACTAGCCACATAACGAGTCATGGTATCACATCACAACTTGTTGTATAGCTCGTCCTGAGTGGAAATAATTAGTGGATTTACAGTGTACTCCATGACTGGTCTAACGAGTCGTTTCCACAAGTAACGACTCATAGTGACCAGTCATTATGTTCACTAGTTCAGCATAAGAATTATAATCTACAGATGACGAGCCACATCATGAGTCGTGGCTAGCGAGAACGACTCATTATGTCCCTCGTCAGTCTGCAGGAACGCAGTTACATCTTCTTATATTTCATCTCATCTAGTATACTAACAAATCTTCCACAGGCTTCAAGGGATACAACGAAGAAAGGTCTAACAAAGAAATAAGTTCCAGAGAGGAGTCAACCGCCATACCGCAGAATTTGGGATGAGCCATCCTCCTCCGAAGAGTCAAGTGGCTTGGAGAAAGAATATGAAGTGTCAGAAGAGCAGCTGGTGTGGAGATCAACCAAGGCTAAGGCTCAATGAACTACAAATCCGACATCCTAGTTGATACTCCTACTCAACTGTCAAGGGATCCGCCGAGCCGTACTGATGAAAATTCCAGAGCTACATCTGCAATTGCTCCCGAGGGCACCACAATTGGGCAAAACGCAGAGGTAGCTGATGAGTCACATGATCAGCAAGGGAACTCAGATGATGAACTAATTGAGACCTCGAGCACATCCAATGATCAACCAAGGCTCGTGTAGAGATGGTGTGTTCATGGTATGAGAGCTATCTATAAAAGAGATATTGCTCCAAATGATAAAGGACATCCAAAGAGGAGCATCTACGAGCAGCCCAAGCTAGTCTCCATGGGGCTTAAGGACCTTCCAGAGTTGCAGGCTTTGTTCAACAAGTATAGGTTCGGGTGGTTGATCGAGCCATCAGGAAGCTATATCCCCTACCTAGTTAGAGAATTCCATACA
This sequence comes from Datura wrightii, assembly GCA_035772735.1. Taxonomy (NCBI): domain Eukaryota; kingdom Viridiplantae; phylum Streptophyta; class Magnoliopsida; order Solanales; family Solanaceae; genus Datura; species Datura wrightii. The sequence continues at coordinate 134,077,801 of JASDFA010000001.1, forward strand.
ATGTACACAACCACACTACAACATCTGGCATTAGGTGATTAGGACTGGAAAAAGAGGTCGGCTTTGACATAGGTGTTGGTTCGGGAGACACCTGTGGTTATATCTGAGAGGACCATCTCCAGGCTATTGTATGGGCCAGACTATCATTCCCCGATGAACACAGCCGAGTTCGATCATAGACTATTAGAGCTAAAGCAAGTCAAGACAAATAAGCTGAATAGTGAGGAGCGAATCAGGTAATACACTTGGCTATCTCAGGTCATTGCCACAAGAGGTCCATTGGTTGAATGATTGCACGACACCGAGTCTCAGATCAAGAAGGCCACACTAAACTTTCACACTAAATTGTTGTGGTCACTGGTGCAGCATAGGCTGGTACCAACCAGCAATGATAATATTCTCTCACTTGAAAGAGAGGCATTAGTAGCTAACATTATGGAGGGATATGCCATCAATTTTCCCGTGGTACATTGCTGAGGAGAGTAGAGAGCGGGAATAAATGATTGTACTACAATTCCCTTCCCATGTCTTATTGATAGACTATGTCAGGATTCAAAGGTGCCTAAGTTGCCATCAGTTGACCAGCGCATAGTGGTCCACAAGATAACAGATATCGAGTTGATAAGAGACGACACAAACTCGGTATCAAGAGCAAGGAATCAGGCCGCCTCATCCGCTAGAGCGATTATACTAGCAGAGGCATTCAGCAGCGGGATGCAGACTGAGGCTGCTATATTTACAGAAATTGCGGCAGAGCCCACGGAGGCTAGGGAGATGGGTAGCCAGCCTGAGGCTACAGATGCGTCTGATATTCCCACATCTGCGGAGGTTCTAGAGTCCTCAGCCTCAGCAGTTGCATCTCATCCACCTGTTGCACCCTCGAGTGCTCCTTCAGCCAGTCTATTAACAATTTCCAATGAATTCCTGACCGACATGGCTAGACGGCTAGCAAAGGCTGAGAAAGAACAAGTGCACATGGCTCTACAGGTAAAGGTGCTTGTGGAAAAATTCAAGCCATGGGTTACTATTGAATTAGAGATGCTCTCTAGCTCCACGCATGGCAGGTTGGATGCTTTTGAGAGACGCATGATGAGCACGACGCATGATGAGCGCCTTACATAGTTATAGGCTCCTAAATTGGCAAAGTGGTATGAGGAGGTAGTAGCACTAAGAGTAGAGGTTGGGGAGTTGTCCGTACTATAGGTAGCTGCAATCCCTCCACCTATGCTTCGCATGATAGAAGATGAAAGTGAAGAAGAGCTACCACCGGTGTTTGATTTCATTACTGAGGAGCCGGTCGCACATGATAAGGGAAAAAGGCCTTGTGCGGAGGCAAATTTTGAGGATGATGACTCTCTGCTCCATCAACAAAAGCGACAGTGGAAAGACATGGAGAGAGCGCTTCATCTATATATAGAAGAGGCTTGACTGAGGGCAACAGTTGAGACAGCGAGGGCTCGGGGAGAAGGCACGAGCTTAGTTGGGTCTAAAAATGCACCCGGTCAAGTTGGTGGTATCGGAGAGGACACTGGAGGAGTATCTGCACCCTCCACCGACAAGGTAGCAGACAACTATGTCACACAGGTATGTTCCTTATTTCCATAGTTTTGTTTTATATATATATATATGCATCGAGGACGACGCATGCTTTTCTTGATGGGGGTTAGGAGGGATACCTATTATTTTTTGCTGAACATAACCCGAGGGTTTTTCTTACAAGATATCTTTTCCTCCGGCTATTCCTTATCTAGTAAAACCGGCACGTTTTGGATTTTATGTTTGTTTGTGTCAGTCGAAAGAAAGTTAGGTGAACTTAAGGCAATCAAGAGCTTAAATTGTTGAGTTTTGTTGAACTGATAATTTCATACCCCTCCTAAATTTTTTTATGTGTGTGTTAAAATCGACAAGTATGACCTTTGTGAATCTTTACATGGCACTGAAACTGTGAACATGTTTACCATTGTATGGTTGTGCCTGAACTAGCAATTAGTAGAAGTGATGATGTTGACCTGTGCGATGTGTGAGTGAGATTTAGTAGTTAAATTCGGTTGTGTGTGTCAATCTAGAACTTGCCTGGTTAGTCGTACCGAGATAGAGGATGGGAAACTAAGAAAGGATCATAGGCCATTTTTGATTAATGAGCCCACTTTAGCCTTAAAGACCTACCAAATGAAAATAAATATCCCTTGATCCAAATGTTTGAGCTAAAATTGACCTTTCTTTTTGTTTACACCAATTCACCTTCCTACTTTGACTAAGAATGAACCTGTTTTGGCCCTGGTCCCTCCTTGGACACTTGAACCTCAACTCAGTCAAATCGCCAAAGTTGAGGGTGGCTATGATAGGGGTGATTAAGAAGAGTAGGGTGGAATGAAATTGGGTAATAAAAATCAAAGAGCGGGTACGGTGTGCGTAATGAAAGAAAAGAACGAAATAAAAATGTTGTCAAAGAGCAAGAAAAGAAAAGAAAAGAAAAATGTGAAATCAATGAATGCTTGAAAGAAGAGAAACCAAACTCATAGTTATAAATGAAAAAAATAAAAGAAGAAGCAAGTAAAGGAAAACAAAAGGGAGAAAATAGGAAAAAGGGTTAAAAGTGGAGTCAAGACGTATGTAGTGCCAAGTAGGGTTAAGCTACTAATACCAATGTACCATACCCGAACCTGAGCCTACGTTACAAGCTTAAAAAGTCCTATAGTGATCCTAGTTGCTTGTCTAAATATTGTGGTATTGAAAGTAAAGGCAAACCTATGGCATTGCATGCACACAGTTAGAATTGTTTTGGGTGAGAGTGAGTGTGATCTTACCTAGTCCCAAGAGAAATACATTTAAATAATCAAATACATACAAGTGATTATGGGACTTACTTGAGGTGAGAGCATTTGGTCAACAAAATCATCTGCAAATTATCTATGTCAGTGTTATAGATTTATGTGCATGTTGTAAGTGACAGTGTTTTGCCATGTTTTGATTCCCATGTGTCATGGTTGAAAATTTTGCGTCTGCATCATAACTTGAGTTGGTATGATAAAGGAGGGGTTAGAAAATTTGATTTGATGAATAATAGTGACTGCCATATGTTTCCTAGAGTTCTTTTTATTGAAGCGTCGAAGTATTTTATTTTATTTTGCTTTTTCTTAAAGACATGCAAAAGTTCTAAGTTGAGGATGTCAATGTTCCGTGTTTTTACAGCACTTTCGACGCTTAAAACCAACAAACTATGCACATTTCAGGTATGTTTATGTAGGTATGATTCGTTTGTGTTGAATATTGTAGTAAAACATGTTCGGAAGTAATATGGGCGAACTAAGGGTTAAAACAACTGAAATGGAGGCTCCAATCATGTCTAAGTTGTCGTCACTGTGCATGACTCGTTGCCAAGGCCATGGGATAGGTTCAATTTTTGAAGCTAAAAGAACAGTGTACTTCACGGATTGAAGACACGACTCGTTACATCTGGTAACGAGTCGTGCAGCCAATCATGAAGACTGAAAGAAGGATTCTTAAAGAAACAAACAGTGAGGACAACGGATGACATCACGAGTCATTAGCTGACTGAACGACTCATTAGGAGATCACTGGAAGGAATGGGTGCACTGGATAATTGAAGAAGCTAGACCACGAGAGGCCTAACGACTCATGCCCAGACGTAACGAGTCGTTAGGTGACCCATTGCCCCGATTGGGCCTAATGCTGAGGAAGACTATGCTTGACTAATCAAGTCTCGTTTTAGGTCTTAACGAGTCATTACTTAGCTCATGACCACTGATGACCTGGTTTCCGGTTTTAATTAGGCAAAGGTTTTCTTGGAACTATAAATACCTTATTTAGGTTTATTTTCGAGGTACAGTTTTTGAATATAATTTTCACATATATTTTGGTGTTTTATACTATTATTCTTGGTTCAAGAAACAAAGTTTACTTTTTTGTTCTTGAGTTTGAGGATCAAAAGCAAGATTGGAATTTGTTCATCAAGTTTGGAGTTATAGTCAATTTACTTGGTTTTCTTCTATGAATTTGTGTAAGTTGCAATTATGATTTATCCAATATTTTGTGATTGTGATTGTTCAAACATGAGTAGATAAACCCATAACTAAGGTTGTGGAAACCATGATGAATTAACACCCATAGGTTAAAATACTTAGTGATTCTTGAACGAAGTTTATACATGTATTGTTTCTCTCTTCGTTTTAATTGATTCTTAACAGTTGCAAACGTTAGATATTATCTTATTCTTATTCACCGGACCAAGGGGATGATGAATGGGAAAAAGAGTTTAACAATGGAGATTTGAGGCTATCAACCCTCATCTAATAGATTGAACTTTTTTGGGATAGCTAATATGATATTAAGAGTAAGAGTTAATTAAGCATATGCCCGTCTACGGACCAAGTTGCGTGGTGATAATCACCTATATAGGGGACCAACCATTTAGGTGAACCTAACTTACCAATATTTCATGTTAAACACCAGAATAGACCACTAGTGTAAAAACCTTGTGGTTATGAAATCTTAGGGAACACAAACCTAGTCAATTTGTTTATTGAATACAAAAAAAACTTATCGAAACATCTAGTAGTCTTTACTCTTGTTTATTATTTAATTTCTTTTCCCCCTAGGAAATAACTAATCTGATAGTAATAGCTATTCACATTAGATTAGGTTCTTTTCATATTCCCTGTGGGATCGACCTCAACCTTCATTGGGTTCTATATTTTGCATCGACCGATTTATATCTCAATTGAGAGGTGTAATTTGGGCGACATCATATAACTGGTTAACATTCTTCTCAATTGAAACCACTTGCATTTTACAATCATGTATAACACATAACAAGAACATCAAACTATCAATCAGCTCAAATTTCAAACATAACACTTAATGACTAATTTTCCCTCAAGACGGTCATCATCCATCCATTATCGTGAAAAGTCCGTAACTATGATTGAAAAGTTATGCACAAACAAATGAAAATTTTTATTTCTCGGTTCAAAGTTCCTCCCTTCAAAATAGAACCGAAGAGAAAAACCAAAGGGTGGGTGAACTGTGCTCAATTCAAATTTTTTCAACAAAAATGTTATACCCAAAACCACAATCACCTGAAATTACTTGTCACTCTCCACCTTGGGGGGTATGACTGGCACCTGGTGCCCTACTGGGACCTGAACTGCTAGACTGCTGAGCCTAAGAACTTCTGGTGCCTGGCTGGCTCTAACTCTGGATTCAAGGAAACGACGGGCTATATAACGGTTGTAAATACAGCCTTCGGCCGACTAGGCCTATAGCCACCTGTACTATAACATCAGCTAACAAGAATCACATTCATATAGGGGAACCTATGTGGGTCGACAAGGCCACCATGCTGTCTAGTTAACTCTAAATCAATATAACAAATGCCGAACAGCTACGTGACTGACAAGGTCACCACTACTAACTGAATAAGGCCTCACACGGCCAATATAAACAACTAAATAATCGAACGGCCCCACACGACCGACACAACTAACCATAGGGAAATATATATAGACTGCAAGCCTCTAAGAATACTGATAAGATGGTCGGGACAGGGCCCCGGCCTACCCATACTGTACAACAAAAGAAAAGGGATAAACCTCTAGCTATCTAGCTCCGGATGACTGGAGATGATGACCCTGTGAGCTGGCTAGAATCACGAGGTATCAGCTCCTCGTATATGAGTACCTGCAGGCAAGTAATGTAGTGCCCCAAACGAGCGTCAGTACTGCTGGTACTGAGTATGTAAAGCAACAACTGAAAAATATCTGAAAACAACAATACAACTGATGGAACTGAAATAGAAAGAAATAGACTGGAACTGACTGAAAATGTAAAGCTAAGCCTACTCTCAACTATGCTGGAAGGAGTAGGAGTCATACTTGGAAATGTATCACTCTACTATCGATTTACACGTATCTAGCGTAACATGGCATAACATAACATAACATAACATAACATAGCATAACACACACAAACCTTACCTGGCCCCCATAAGCCGGGAGGTACAATCAACACGCAACCTATACCCCTACCCTGGTCGTCCCATCTCCTATAATAACTATAAGCATCCTACCGATCCCCTGGGTGTGCAGTTGGGCTCGCTGAGCCCCTTACTATAACTGTACCTGAGTCTGGAGGACTCCTGAATCAACACCCCGAGCGTACCCGCTCGATGGGGATGTATAAAAGCTGACCAAGGCACAATATGGGGAAAACCGGCATCCAATCTTCGTCCCCTGTGGGACGGCATGCCACTCCGTAGAGTGACGTATCCTCTCCCTCTAGCAGACGTATACTTTACTAAATCACATACTTGGCATGCTGTACAGTTCCTAACACTTTGTATTAGAATTTATTTCGTGCTAGCAAGTTTCGTGCTATACATAATATGATGCTTCCAATATCATACTAATATTCGTACTAAACATAACACATGACTTCTGAAACATTCTACTGGCCTTTGAACTATTTTACTATACCGAAACTACTAACTTGCCGAGGAAACTAGCTTTACAAACCTCAGTTGTCGGCTTCCAACTAACTGGCGTAGCTCCACCAATATTCTGCTATTCCTTCCAACTGTACATATATATATATATATATATATATCAATTAGGGCTAAATACATTAATATTCTAGAAGAAAATATTACTTTCAATATATATATAGCCCAAACTTTGGCTTATCGAAAAACGGTCGAAAACTTGCTATTTCTCGAAAATGCAGAAGGGAGAAATGCTCACTTTAGGGATAGGAGTATACTGACACTAATTTGGAGCAATTCCACTTACCTTAGTTCGGTAGCACGATGATTCACCGGCTGAATTTCATGAAACTAAATCTGTAGGAATGCTTCTTACTGCTTAATACCTCAGTATCTGGAGTTAATTTGTGTTTGGATCGTGCTTGACCGTGTAATCGGACGAATATTACTAAGGAACCTTCGTTCTCCCTGTTTTCTCTCGGCTTCTCTGGAAATTTTATGAATTATATCATTAAAACTAAAGTTAGAGGCTTATATACTTAGGCCTGTATAGGGCCTCTATGACACGGAGCCAACGCGGAGGCCCTCCCTCCATGGCACGTTGCCATCGCGGAGGGGTTCTACCCCGGCTTCTTCCGCGATGGTTTGACGGATTTCTTCTCCGGTCTTTCCCCCAAGCCTTTTCCTAACGTGTATGGAATTCAAAAACTCTTAACCAACATGCGAATAGGCCATCTACATGTCGAGAATTTACGGGGTGTAACATTCTCCTTCCCTTAAAAACATTCGTCCTCGAATGTGAACTTCTATTTATAAGAATTCTCAGCTTACTCAAGTTATTTTTAGAAAATTTTTGGCAGAGAAAGTGGATTTTACTGGCAGGAAATGGGCTGATTTTGTCAGTCTGTCAACAATTACCCAAATTGAATCATGTCTATGCCTGGTACGGGGTAGTCCTGCTACAAAGTCCATGTTTACTGCTTCCCACTTCCAAAGAGGCACAACTATGTCCTTAGTCAACCCACCTGGTTTCTAGTGTTCCGCTTTTATTTGCTGACAGTTAGGACACTGGGCTACAAATTCTGCTATGTCCCTCTTAATACTTGGCCACCAGTAAATTTCTTTGATATCATGGTACATTTTCATCGCACCTGGGTGGAGGGAATAGTGGGCGTAATGTACATCACTCATAATCTGCTGGCGGAGCCCTGAAACATCTGGAACACAGAGACGACCCTTGCATCTCAGCACTTCATCCTCAGTTACCTGAAAATCTGGCGCCTTCCCTTGCTGAATTCTGTCCTTAAGCTTAACCAGGTCAGGATCTTCATACTGTCGTTCTTTTACCTCCTCAACTAATGACGACACTGCGGTATTCTGAATTACCGCTCTACTGTCCTCTGTCTCTGCTACATGAACGGCTAGGATGGCTAATTGATGTATTTCTCTGACCAACTCCCGCTGCTCAGGCCGCAAATACGCCAAACTCCCCATCGATTTACGGCTGAGAGCATCTGCTACTACATTGGCTTTCCCCAGATGATACAGAATGTCCACGTCATAATCTTTCAATAACTCCAACTAGCGACGTTGTTGCAAATTCAACTCCCTCTGAGTGAAGATATATTGTAGGCTCTTATGATCTGTGAAAATATCCACATGGACGCCATACAAGTAATGTCTCCATATCTTTAAGGCATGGATCACTGCGGCTAACTCCAGGTCATGGGTAGGATAATTCTTTTCGTGTTTCCTCAGTTGTCTGGAAGCATAAGCAATCACTTTACCGTGCTGAATCAACACACATCCCAACCCAATACCTAATGCATCACAATACACTGAATAACCCTCTGTACCTTCTGGCGACGCTAATACTGGGGCGGAGGTCAACCTATCTTTCAATTCTTGAAAACTCTGCTCACATGCGTCTGTCCACTGGAACTTTAGTGCTTTTTGCGTTAGCTTAGTCAGAGGTGCTGCTATGGTGGAGAATCCCTCAACAAACCTTCTATAGTATCCTGCTAATCCCAGAAAACTGCGGACTTCAGTCGGAGTGGTAGGTCTGGGCCATGTTTTGACTGCTTCTATTTTCTGCGTATCTACCTGTATACCAACATTGCTCCAATAAAGCTACTGAATTAAGCCAGAATTCACATTTGGAGAACTTGGCGTACAACTGACGGTCCCGGAGAATCTGGAGCACTGTCCATAAATGATTCTGGTGGTCTGTCTCTAAGCGAATATACACCAGAATGTCGTCGATAAACAATATCACGAACAGGTCCAGGTATGGTCTGAAGATACTGTTCATCAGGTCCGTAAATACTACTGGGGCATTCGTCAGCCCAAAGGACATAACTAGAAATTCAAAGTGGCTGTATCTAGTCCTGAAGCTGTCTTGGGAATGTCTCTTTCAAGGACTCGAACCTGATGGTATCTGGACCGTAATCAATCTTGGAGAAATATTTGGCCCCCTGTAACTGGTAAAACAAATCATCTATTCTGGGAAGCGGATACTTATTCTTAACTGTAACCTTATTCAACTGCCGGTAATCTATACACATGCGGAGCGAGCCATCCCTCTTTCTCAAAAATAGAACTGGCACACCCCACGGTGAAGTACTCGGCCTGATAAAGCCCTTGTCTAACAGATCCTTCAGCTACTCCTTTAACTCTCTGAGTTCACTAGGAGCCATATGATACGGAGGAATTGATATGGGTTGAGTTCCTGGTAATAAATCAATTGCAAAATCTATTTCCCTTTCTGGAGGAATACCAGGTAGTTCATCTTGAAATACATCAGGGAATTCGTTCACCACTGGAACAAACTGGAGAGTCGGAGGCTCTACCCGAACATCCTGAACTCTGACTAGATGGTAAATACATCCCTTGGCTATCAACTTACTCGCCTGAAGGTAGGAAATAAACCTACCTTTTAGTGTAGCTGTGCTACCCTTCCGCTCTCGTACTGCCTCTCCTGGAAAGTGGAATCGGACTGTCTTGGTCCAGCATTCTACATTTGCATAGCACGGAGCCAACCACTCCATACCCATAATAGCATCGAAATCGACCATTTCTAATTCTACTAGGTCTACTGTGGTCTGACGATCAGCAACCTCTACTGTACACCCGCGATTGACCCTTCTGGCTATAATGGAGTCACCGACGGGGGTGGATACTAAAAAAGGTTGCTGAAGCAATTCTGGTACAACACTAAACTTTCGAGCCACAAATGGAGTAATGTAGGACAAAGTAGATCTTGGGTCAATCAATACATAAGCAGGGCGTGAGCAGATAGTCATCATATCTGTCACAACATTAGGTGACGCTTCTGAATCCTGCCTCCCTGGTAAAGCATATGTGCTGCTTGGACCCGCACCTACATTGGAGGCCCCTGATTTGCCCCGACCCCTGGCTGCTGAAACTGAGGGCCTGCACCCTGCAGAGGATGCTGAAGCTCGTGACCCTTAGGATGCCCTGTCCTGTCTATCCCGATCCTCCTGACCTCTGGCTGGGCAATCTCTCATCAGATGGCCCTCTTGGCCACAAATATAACATTAGATGGAGCCATACCTCTATGCCCCAGAATGGCGTCGGCTGCATATAGGGTAAAGTGGTAGGGTATACCTACTCTACTCTGCCCTCCTCTGTAATGGTGAATCTGCAATCTACGAGCCTCTGCCGGTCTCTGACTGCCCCCTACGGCTAAATCTGCCCCTCTGCGACTGTGGTGGAGGCGGGGGTCTGGGCGGCCCATCTAACAATCGTGGCCTAGGTCCTCCCCGAGCCTCCTTCTGTAACTCAACTAGCCTATCCCTGCAGCGCTGTTCCTGATTGGTCCTCCTGATCTCCCGATGCTACTGCCTGATGCCTTCAATATTCTGGGCAAATGCCTGAACTCGGGCAATATCCATGTCCTCTCGCAGTGTGGTCATAATACAAGTCTCAACATATTCTGGATTCAACCCCATGATAAAGCGGTGTCCTCTAGATGCCATGGTATCAACAAAGGCCGGTGCATACCGAACCAAAGAATCAAACCGCAAGGCATATTCTGGAACACTCATGGCCCCCTGCTCTAAATGTAAAAACTGGTCCACCCGAGCCTGTCAAATCTCCCATGGAAAATAGTGATCCAGAAAAGCTCCTGAGAAGCTGGACCAGGTCGGAGGGGAAACATCTCTCCCTCGGGACCTTTCCCACCTTTCATACCATAACATGACGATGTCCCGTAACCGAAATGCTGCCAACTCAACCGATTCTGCAGGCGTGGCATGCATAACCCTAAAAATTCTCTGCATCGGATCTAGAAAATCTTGAGGGTCCTCTGTCCGGTCTATACCTGTAAACTGTTGGGGATTCAGAGCCAAGAACTCTCGGACCCTCGAACTACCGGGCCCTCCTGATGACTCCTCAACTGTAGACGGCATCGGCTGATGCTGAGCAGCGATCATCTGTGCTAACATGACTACCGCACTCCTAACCTCCTGGTCGGAAGGTATCGGTATAGGGACTGCTGGAGGTGGTGTCGCCCTAAGTGGCTCATGATATGGTGGATACTGTTGAGAAGGTCGGGATGATACCTCTATATTGCCCTCTGATCGGGCTGTTTCTAAATGAGGGTGAGGCATCCTGCTGGTGCCTTCCCCTACTGCAATATCCAAGCTCCGGCCTGTGATAGGATGTTGCTGGTCTGACATTATCTTTAACCAAAGAATACAGTAAGCTCTAGGGACTCAACCGTATATTGTACCGCTCTACAGCACGACTGAATAAGAATAAAAGGCAACCATCCTATCATGCCTTGAAGCCTCCTACCCATAATATGTGGTGCACAACACATCCATAGGCAAGAATCTACTTAGCACGACTTGTGGACTCCCTGGGATTCGACCTGCTCTGATACCAAGTTTGTCACGCCCCACCTTGGGGGGTATGACTGGCACCTAGTGCCCTACTGGGACCTGAACTGCTAGATTGCTGAGCCTAAGCACTTCTGGTGCCTGGCTAGCTCTAACTCTGGATTCAAGGAAACGACGGGCTATATAATGACTGTAAATACAGCCTCCGGCCAACTAGGCCTATAGCCACCTGTACTAAAACATCAGCAAACCAGAATCACATTCATATAGGGGGACCTATGTGGGACGACAAGGCCACCATGCTGTCTAGTTAACTCTAAATCAATATAACAAATGTAGAACAGCTACGTGACCGGCAAGATCACTACTACTAACTGAATAAGGCCTCACACGGCCAATATAAACAACTAAATAATCGCACGGCCCCACATGACTGGCACAACTAACCACAGGGAAATATATACAGACTGCAAGCCTCTAAGAATACTGATAAGATGGTAGGGATAGGGCCATGGCCTACCCATATTGTACAACCAAAGAAATGGGATAAACCTCTAGCTATCTAGCTCCGGATGACTAGAGCTGATGACCCTGTGAGCTGGCTGGAATCACGAGGTATCGGCTCCTCGTTTATGAGTACCTGCAGGTAAGTAATGCAGCGCCCCAAACGGGCGTTAGTACCACTGGTACTGAGTATTTAAAGCAACAACTGAAAAAATATCTGAAAAAACAACAATACAACCGATGGAACTGAAACAGAAAGAAATAGACTAGAACTGACTGAAAATGTAAAGCTAAGCCTACTCTCAACTATGCTGGAAGGAGTAGGAGTCATACCTAGAAATGTATCGCTCTACTGTCAATTTACACGTATCTAGCGTAACATGGCATAACATAACATAACATAAGATAACATAGTATAGCACACACAAACCTTACCCGGCCCCCATAAGCCGGGAGGTACAATCAACACGCAATCTATACCCCTACCCTGGTCGTCCCATCTCCTATATTAACTATAAGCATCCTGCCGATCCCCTGGGTATGCACTTGGGCTCGTTGAGCCCCTGATTATAACTGTACTTGAGTCTAGAGGACTCCTGAATCAACACCCCGGGGGTACCCACTCGACGGGGGTGTATAAAAGCCGACTAAGGCACAATATAGGGAAAACTGACATCCCATCTTCGTCCCCTGTGGGACGGCATGCCACTCCATAGAGTGATGTATCCTCGCCCTCTGGCGGACGAGTCGATACAGCTATTAACCCTGGGGCGGTCATGAATGCTAGGTAATCCAACCCCAAGACAATACAGTGGTCTCAACTAGTAATACTAACTGCGTATACAACATGCTGAAGCTGGTGATAATAATGTATCTGTACATACTATATGCTGAACTAGTGATAGTGATATGTATGTATTTAATACATGCTGGGACTGATAATGGTATATATATATAATCTTCTGTCATATTGTGATGAGTCTAATGTTGAACAAGATATAGTTTTTCTGCTGGGAATCATGTTGTATAACTGAGTTTCATAGTAACATGATTTACTATTTCTAACATGCTTTCTAAACTTCAATTTAATCTACCATTCTACTTCTGAGATACCTTACAAATACTTATATTGCTTTACTATGTTCCAACTGAACACGACAATATCCTAACATACTTTACTAAATCACCTACTGGGCATGTTGTACAGTTCCTAACACTTTGTATTAGAATTTATATCGTGCTAGCAAGTTTCATGCTATACATAACATGATGCTTCCAATATCGTACTAATATTCGTACTAAACATAACACACGACTTCTGAAACATTCTACTGGCCTTTTAACTATTTTACTATATCGAGACTACTAACTTGCCGAGGAAACTAGCTTTACATACCTTAGTTGTCAGCTTCCGGCTAACTGGCGTAGCTCCACCAATATTCAGCTATTCCTTCCAACTGTATTCATATATCTATCAATTATGGCTAAATACACTAATATTTTGGATGAAAATATCACTTTCAATATATATATAGCCCAAACTTTGGCTTATCGAAAAACGGTCGAAAACTTGCTATTTCTCAAAAATCCAGAAGGGAGAAATGCTCACTTTAGGGATAAGAGATACTGACACTAATTTGGAGAAATTCCACTTACCTTACTTCGGTAGCACGACGATTCTCCGGCCGAATTTCACGAAACTAAATCCTTAGGAATGCTCCTTATTGCTTAATACCTCGGTATCTAGAGTTAATTTGAGTTTGGATCGTGTTTGACGGCGTAATCGAACGAATATTACTAACGAACCTTCGTTCTCCCTTTTTTCTCTCGGCTTCTCAGGAAATTTTTATGAATTATATCATTAAAACCGAAGTAAGAGGCTTATATACTTGGGCCTGGATAAGGCCTCCGTTACACGGAGCCAACGCGGAGGCCCTCCCTCCGTGGCATGTTGCCATCGCGGAGAGGTTTTGCCCCGGCTCCTTCCGTGATGGTTCGACGGATTTCTTATCCGGCCTTTCCCCCGGGACTTTTCATAGCATGTATGGCATTCAAAAACTCTTAACCAACATGCGAATAGGCCATCTATATGTCGAGAATTTAGGGGGTGTAACATAACTTAGCACAAAATTATTAAATTTCCCTCACCCCACACTTAAAAGATTCTATGTCCCCAAAGCATCAATTACCATTAAAACAAGGGTGAGAGATACTTCCTGAGGCCTCTAGGCCTAGCTAACAACATGTTTTTCTCCATATTTTAACACATTGGTCATCGACCCCACACTCATATTTTTGTCATGCTCCTTAGCTTTCACTTTCATAGGTACTCAGAATTCCCATGAATCTATATTTAACAACCAAAACAAACAAAAACAAGTGAAAAATAAACAAAATTACAACCAAACTGAAAAAAGTGTACCTGTGGTACTCTTGGGTTGCCTCCCAAGCAGCGCCTTATTTTACGTCGGGGCATGACACATCATGTTTCACCACTTTTCCCTCCGCTTTGAGGATATGAATCTCACTACTAATTTCTTCTCCACTTTGCTCTTACGCTCCAGGGGTGGTGATATTTGGCATATTTATAGGACCAAACTCCATATTTTCAACCTGTTGTGAGTCTTGATAGGGAGAATATTGATGTATTCACGCAGGTTAGATTTAATTAAGGTTGTTTTTCTTTTTTTCGTATTAATAATTGTGTGGTGACTATTTGCAGGTGGAGAAGACAGTGGTGTAAACTGGAGGAGCAAGCTAAACTCCAAGGGATAATAGGCTAATATCTGGAGGGCGTAAAGAGAGAATTGAAAGTTCCCCCACCATGTCACGCTAAGGATGGTCCACGTCGAACAACGTGCCACATTACATGGGTGGAAGGATAAAATTATAAAAAATTGGAAGGCACAAAAAAATGAAGGAGCACGATGGCTCTGTGGCACGGAGCCTGACCTCCGCGAGGGCCTCTGTGCCACTTTGAGGGAAATTATTGTTGTACCCGAATTCTAGTGAGGCCTCGCGATGGCTCCGTGGCACGGAGCTTGACTTCTGCAATAGCCTCCATGCCACATTGCCAGTTTATTTCGGGGAAATTTTCCACTTGTATAAATTGAACACTTAGGCTTTTATTTTGGATATCTGACATTTTTGCACGAACGTGGGAGACAGGCAGTTGAGCTAAAGAAAATCCTAGGGTTATTTGTTTTCTCTTTTCTTCTAAATTTCAATTGTTTGTATGATTACTACTTGTTTGAAGATGTTTAATCAACAAATGAGTGGCCAAATTACCTTCGTCTGAGGTTGAGGCTAATAGCAGAATCGTGTAATTTATTATTAATTCAGCTTAATTCTCTTCTCGTAAGAAAGGTTGTTCTGCTATTCTTTCTTTTCATTATGTTAATGTTTGGCCATCATTAATATACAAATTAGAATCCTAATTTTGTTTCTAAGGGGAAAATTATTAGGATAGACATGGAATAGGGGAATATGTTCTTGTCTTTGTTGTGAATTAAAGGTAAGATTCACATACATGATAGAAATATACTTGTAACGTCATATTCAAGTTATCTAGGGAAACTATTGTTATTCATTAGAAGATGAGCTCTTTTATCATAGAAATGTGTTGTCTAAGGCTCATCATTCTATTATTGACTAAAGGTTCGAAAGACCCGAGCCATAGGTTATCCATCCCCGACCATCAACCTAAGAGAAGGGTTAGCTGAAATATAATATACAGTATACATACATGCATGTTTCGCCTTAACCTTAGATTGCTCGTGCTATTGTTTAAATCATATTTTCTTATTTTAATTAGCGTTACATTAAACAGTAGTTTTAATAAATTCTCATTCAGGGTGTTATCCATATACTTGTACAAAGAAGATGTGACTACTAAAGTAAAAAATTTACTGCCAAGCTACAGTCCTTGTGGGTTCGATACCTGGCTTGAAAAAAATCCACTATATTACTTGTACGACCACGTGCACTTGCGTGCATTTGGGAGTGACCATGTTTTTGGCACTGTTGCTGGGGACTGGTGTTATTGGTGAATTAAAATTTTTTATTGTTAGATTACAAGTTCTATACAAGTATTGGCAACTTGATCTTAGAGGTTACTCTTGCAGGTACTAAGTCTTTTCTGAACGCTGGCAAGAGATAAGGAATTGGTGGATCCATTTTTGGAGCCGGAGTGACAGTTTCATTTGCAGAAGAGGGAAGCTCTAGAAAGGAAGTTGCAGTTGTTACATAGGGAAATTCTGGAACAACAATAGCACCCACCAGTTGGACGGGCAGAGTTAGTGCCTGAAGTGATGGCTGCAAGACCGGTACACAAGGTAGCAATCCCACACGCAAATAATGTGACATCAAACATCCGCAGGCCGGGTCCAAGAGGTAGATTTGAGCTAAAACATAACATGGTACAATTATTGCATACCAGTGGACAATTCAGAAGTCTCCCTCATGAAGACCCACAACAGCATCTCAAAATATATTTGGAGATTAGTGACACATACATACCCGTTGGAGTATCATAGATTATGTGAGGCTTCTACTATTTCAATTTTCATTGTTGGGGGAAGCTAACAGGTGGTTAAAGGCTGAACCACCTAATTCTATTACCACATTGGATGATCTGGCGAAGAAGTTTTTAATTAGATTCTTTCCGTCAGGGAAGACAGCCTGGCTTAGAAGTCAAATTCTGAGTTTCAAATGGAGAGATGGTGAGAACTTGTATCAGGCCTGGGAGAGGTTCAAGTCGATGTTGAGAGACTGTCCTCACCATCATCAGTCAAATGATGTGTTGGTGCATACTTTTATAGAAGGCTTGGAACCTCATACAAAATTGTTTTTCGATTCTGCAGCTGGGGACAAGCACTGGAAAAGACATATGAAGAGTTGTTTACATTATTGAAGCATATTTCCCAAGGTCATCTTGAATGGAATGCTGACACAACTCGAGGGGTGGTGAAGAAAGCGGTAGGGGTCTTGGAGGTAGATCTACTCACAGCTATTGCTGCACAGATAGCTGCATTGCAAAATCATATCAACACTCATTTTAGTAGCGTGAGCTTGGGTCAGTCACAAGCTTCGATTAATGCATTCCAGCAAGTATGGTGTGAAGTTTGTGGTAGCAGTGAGCACTAAGCTGATGTATGTGGTGCCAATCAAGATTAGGTTTATTTTGTTGGAAATGCGCAAAGGGGCAGGAATCAATAGTATGGAAACAATTACAACCCAAATTGGAGGAACCGTCCGAATTTTTCCTGGGGTAGTAATAGTCATCAGGGGAAAAGTTCAAACCAGGGCTTGCACAGGAACCAAGGGGGTCATCAGAATATTAAGCCTCAATTCAAAGGGAATAATGCACCTCCTCAGTCTAGCAACATTGAGGACATGCTGAAGACCATTATAGCTAACCAAGCTCAAATGTAGGCTGATCAAGTAAAATTGACAACTGACATGAAAAATCAGCAGTTAGCCACAAAGGCTTTGGAGTTTTAGTTGGGACAATTAGCTGGAGCACAGAATACTAGACCTCGGGGTGGATTTCCAAGTGATACAGACACAAATCCCAAGCAGGTGAATGCAGTTACAACTAGAAGTGGACAGCAACTGAGGGAGTTGGAACCCGAAAAGCCACCACAACAAGCTGAAGATACAGAACAGGCTGAAGAGAATGAGAATGTGAGAGGGAGTGAAAAGGCAACAGATTATGAAAGACCACCACCCCCTTTTACACAGAGATTGCAGAAGTATAAGGAGGAAGCATGTTTCAAGAAGTTTATGGAAATGTTGAAGCAGGTGCACATTAATCTTCCTTTGGTACATGTTTTGCAAGGAGGTCCTAAGTATGCAAAGTACATAAAGGATATCGTGGCAAACAAGAGTAGACTGACAGAATATACTACAGTTGCACTTACTAAAGAGTGCACCTCTTGAATACAGAATAGATTGCCTACAAAGCTTAAAGATCTGGGAAGTTTTACTATCCAGATTACTATAGGGCAGTCAATTCAAGCTCGTGGTTTGTCTGATTTGGGAGCGAGTATCAACTTAATGCCTACATCTATATTTAAGAAGTTGGGGTTGGGTAGTCCCAGACCCACTACAGTAATCTTGCAGCTAGCCGATCGTTCATTGGCAAGGCAAGATAGAATTGTGGAGGATGTGCTAGTGCAAGTGGGCTCCCTTATTTTCCCTATGGATTTCATAATTCTTGACTTTGAGCCAGATTCGGAAGTCCCGTTTATTTTGGGACGTCCCTTTTTGGCAACTGGGCGAGCTCTGATTGATGTAGTTGCTGAGCAGTTAACCTTGAGAGCTCATGATAAGGTTTAAGTATTTGACATCTACAAGGCTATGAAGCTACCTGCCATCAATGAAGAGTTATCAACCATCACTATTGTGGACCAAGAGCCAACACTTCAACTTATTGTCTCAAAGGATCCCTTAGAGAGACAATTGGTGGGACATGGTCAGTCAAGGGATGGTGCAACAAATGAAATGGTGCAAACTCTGAATGAGGCAAAAATGTTCGTCTGAAAGCAGGAGTTTAAGCCTTTGCAGCGGTCTTTAGAACCATCACCAAAGCCATCAATAGTGGAGGCACCCAAATTGGAACTAAAAGCATTGCCTCCACACTTGCAGTATGTATTTTTGTGGGAAGATGACACATCGCCGGTCATTATTTCAGCAGAACTGATAGATTCATAGATGCAAGAAGCGTTAGTGGTCCTGAGGAGGGGAATGAGAGGTATGGGATTGCAGATGTCAGACATCCGGGGAATCAGTCCAGCTTTTTGCATGCATAAGATATTGATGGAGGAGGGATCTAAGCCAACCGTACAACATCAAAGGAGGTTGAACCCAGTGATGAAAGATGTAGTCAAGAAGGAAGTGATTAAGTGGATGGATGCAGAAGTGGTGTACCCGATCTCAGACAGCGAGTGGGTCAGCCCGGTTGAATGTGTCCCAATGAAAGAGGGAATGACAGTTGTCACTAATGAGAAGAACGAGTTAATTCCCACATGAACAGTCATGGGTTGGAGGATTTGTATGGACTATTGGAAACTAAATCAGGCCACTCGTAAAGATCACTATCCTATACCATTCATCGATCAAATGTTCGATAGACTGGCAGGGCAGGAGTATTATTACTTTCTAGGCGGTTATTCTGGCTATAATCAAATAGCTATAGCCCCAGAAGACCAGGATAAGACCACATTCACATGTCCCTACGGTACATATGCTTTGAAGCGGGTGCCCTTTGGATTATGCAATGCACCAGCCACCTTCCAGTGATGCATGATGGAAATATTTCATGATATGGTGGAAGATTATGTTGAAGTATTTATTGATGATTTTTCTGTTTTGGGTAACTCGTTTGTTGTGTGTTTGCAAAATTTAGACAGGGTTTTAGCAAGGTGTGAAGACTCAAACTTTGTGCTCAATTGGGAGAAATGTGACTTGCTAGTCAAGGAGGGCATTGTTCTTGCCCATAAGGTGTTGCACAGAGGTTTAGAGGTTGATCGCACAAAGGTAGAGGTGATTGAGAAGCTACCACCACCAGTATCGGTTAAGGGTGTCCGCAGTTTCTTAGGACATGCTGGCTTTTACAGATGGTTCATTCAAGATTTCTCAAAGATTTCCAAACCAATATGTCGATTGTTAGAAAAAGACGTGAAGTTTGAGTTTAACAATGAATGTGAAAGCATTTGAGGAGCTGAAGAAGAAGCTGGTGGAAGCTCCCATTCTCATTGCTCCTGATTGAGAACACCCCTTCGAGCTGATGTGTGATGCCAGTGATGTTGCTGTGGGGGCAGTATTGAGGCAGGGAAGGAAAAAAATTTTCACTACATCTACTATGCAAGAAAAATGCTAGATGTCACGCAGGTGAACTATACAGTCACTGATAAGGACATGCTGGCACTTGTTTATGCATTCGACAAGTTCAGATCCTATTTGGTTGGGTCAAAAGTGGTGGTACACACGGATCATGCTGCAACTCGGTACTTTTTTTTCAAGAAAGACGCAAAGCCCAGGTTAATCATATTATTTCTACAAGAGTTTGACATGGAAATCCGAGACAGGAAGGGAAGTGAAAATCAGGTTGCAGATCACCTGTCACGACTAGAGAACCGGTCACATGTGAAGGAGGGTGAGCACATCTAAGAAGAGTTCCCTGATGAACAACTTATGGCACTGAAGGAGGCAGAACTTCCATGGTATGCAGATATAGTAAACCTTATAGTAAGTGGAGTATACCCACTAGAGGCAACTGCTCAACAAAGAAAGAAGCTGAAGCATGACTCCTGGTACTATATGTGGGATGAGCCTTATTTATTCAAGCAAGGACCAGATCAAGTAATGAGGCGATGCATTCCAGTGAGTCAGATAGGTGAGGTGTTGAGAAGCTGTCATTCATCACCATATGGCGGTCATCACGGAGGAGAGCGTACCGCTCACAAAATGCTCCAATCCGATTTCTTTTGGCCAACATTAATCAAGGATGCAACAGCTTATGTCAAGGCCCGTGATCAATGTCAAAGAATGGGGACAATAAGCAAGAAACATGAGATGCCATTGCATAACATCTTGGAAGTCGAGGTATTTGATGTGTGGGGGATAGATTTTATGGGGCCTTTTCCACCATCATTTGGTAATCAATACATTCTGGTAGCCGTGGATTACGTGTCTAAATGGTTTGAGGCAGCAGCTTGTCCCAATAATGATAACAAGGTGGTGGCTAAATTATTGAAAAAGAAAATTTTTATCAGATTTGGAACTCCACGAGCAATTATCAGTGTTGAAGGTTCACACTTTGTTAAAGTCGGGTTGCGAAATTTGTTGGCTAAATATGGGGTGCGGCATAAAGTGGCTACAGCATATCATCACCAAACTAGCGGGCAGGTAGAAGTGTCAAACCGGGAAATCAAGCAAATTTTGCAGAAAACGGTGAATGCTCAATGCAGGGATTGGGCAAGAAAATTAGATGATGCGTTGTTGGCGTATCGAACTGCGTATAAGACGGTAATTGGAACTTCACCATATCAGTTAATTTACGGGAAAGCGTGTCATCTACCTGTAGAGCTTGAACATCAGGCCTATTGGGTTGTGCGGAAGCTGAACATGGATCCCGAGTTAGCTGGGAAAAAACGGTTGATGCAATTGTGTGAGTTGGATGAGTTTCGATGGAACGCATATGAGAGTGCTAGATTATACAAGGAAAAAACAAAGAGGTAGCATGACAAGCATATAGTGCATCGGATATATGAGCCTGGCCAGATGGTGTTGCTATTCAACTCCAGGTTGAAGTTATTCTTGGGAAAACTGCAATCTAAGTGGTCTGGACCATTTGAGGTTGTAAGGAAGACCCTGTATGGGGCTGTTGAATTGTGGCAAGAAGATTAAAGTGCCACATTCTTAGTAAATGGTCAGCGGTGTAAGCACTACTAGGGTGATAGCGTGAATCGAGAGAAAACGTCTATCACCTTACCGGATGAATGAATATGAGAGGCGTCATGCTGCAACGGTATATCAGGCGCTACACGGGAGGCAACCCGTGAATGTAATCTAATAGTTCAAAATTATTTAAAAAAATGTCACGCCATAACTAAAACTACGGCGCTAGGTGGGAGGCAACCCACTATTTTCTGATTAATGGGTGTTTGTTGATGATTTTCAGGAGGTACGGAGCCCAAACAAAAAGTGCGGAAGTGTGAGCAAGGTAAAATGTTTGAAAAATAAGGACAAGAGATAGTAAGCCTCCGTGATGGCTCCGTGGTATGGAGCCTAGCCTCCGCGATGCCCTCAGTGCCACGTTGAGGTTAAATATAGGTATGCTTAAGTTCCAATAAGCCTCCGCGTTGGGTCCGTGGGACGGAGCCTAAGCTTCACGATGGCCTTCGTGCCATGTTGATGTTATGTATAGGGGTGCCAAATTCCAGTGAACCTACACGATGGCTCCGTGGCACGGAGCCTGGCCTCCGCGATGGCCTCCGCGCCACGTTGATACTATAAAATCGATGGGTTCACTAAAAAATTCCGGGTCGACCCGGCCGAAACCCTTTCCTTTGAACCCCAAATTATACATCCTGCCCTCATTTTTTCCACATCTCCGCCACAAAATCCCCATTCCCCATTCCCCCTTTAGCGTGCCACGCCGGAGCATCAACAACTCTTCCTCCCTTCTTCACAACTAAGAGTAACAGGTATGTTTATGGTTTCTTCTTCCATTTTTATGTAAAATTTCTTAGCATGAACCATGGGAAGACAAAATTCTGCCCTATTTCATGGGAACTTGTTTTAATCAAGTTTTTATGGGTAAATAATGCAATTAGGATAATATGTTATTTGTAAACTCAATAATTGCATGATTATTTTTGCACTTCATAAGTTATCTTAATGTTGGGGCTTCTTGATGAGTTGAATGAAGATGAAGAAGATAGAAAAATCAGAAAATGGGCCATTAATTCTTGTATTCCGAGAATGGGCATTAGAAATTGTGTATGTGATGTTTTAAATGATGGTCTTTGTGAATGGGGGCATGCAAAATCCAAAATGCTAGTGTTCATCAGTGTGAGCTATCAACTGTTTTAAGTATAAGTCAAGCAACATTAACTTCATGAAATTGCTAGACTAATGAACATGAGAATTTACTTGTACGAAGTCTGAGTAGTACAAGAAAATTGCTCCATCGAATGTTACTAATGTAATGCGCCCTGTTGGTAGATGCTAGATAATCTTGTGTTTATCTTATCTTGTCAAAGTTGTCATTCACATCAATTTTGGGAGTAGCGAGCATGGAAGTGTGAAGAAGGGGAAGTCTGAGTACCTGACTGACTATGACTTGTGAAACCATGCTAGTAACTATGTGTGGGGTGACCAACTGAAGCCCAGCCTTAGTATTAGCTAGCCATGTTGTTACTGATAGTATGAGTGTATGTTTTTGCTGAACGGGAAAGATGTCAGCTTGACAAGATAAGGGCAAAGGAGCCTCAACTTCTGGTACAGGCAGAAAAAGATACAGAGTGGGCTCAGCTGTTCTAGCAGCCCCACCAGTTCCCAGGGGCCAGAGAAGACAGTTTGGCACTAGATGGGTGGTGGAGGAAGGCAAAAAGTGGTATGGAAAGCATAAGGAGTCGAAGTATTTCCCTAAAGATCAAATTTAGAGGGAACCTTTGGCACAAGAATTCCCCTAGATACTGCACAGGATACACACCTTGGGTATGGACTTCATCTTTGATACACCGAAGGATTGTAATTTACACATGGTATGGGAATTCTACGCGAATTGGGACCCTACTCTACGCAACCACACTATCAAGATTAGGGGGCAGGTGGTAACCTTGGAAGCACACCATTTAAATTCCATCTTGGGGACACCTGACACAGATCCACATCCTCTCCGCCAGCTGAACATCACCCCACCATATGCTGATATCTGACACACATTATGTGGACAAAGATCAGCAGCCAAGTGGAGTCATCATAAGGAGAAAGGGTACCACCAAACATTTCCATATTCACAGATGAACAGGGAAGCCAGAATATGGTTGAAGATTGATTGCACTTGCCTCATTCCTGGGATGCATATGACCGATGTCACCCACGACAGAGTTTGTCTGGTGTACGCTCCGATGAAAGGCTTGGAAATTAATGTTGGGGCTGTGATCATATCAGCCATGAAAAAGGCCATACTTCATAAGGGGCACAGGTATGGATTTGGTGGTCTACTCACTACTTACCTCAGGATCCATGACATTGAAGAAGAGGCTCTAGACTACAGACAGCGGTTCGACCGCCGTGCTTTGGATGTGACTAAGACTAAGGCCACAGACACCACATATGGCCCTGTGCTCACATTAGCAGAGCGACACGCTCGTGATGATTTATATGCTTCCAGGGTGTTTGGACTTCAGATGCTACAGCTGCGTATAGGTGGACAGCCCGCAACAAAGGATGAGTTGTGGCAGGTGGATATGGATTACCCAATGAATGAACATGCTTGAGCCATGTGTAGGATTAGCGGAGCATTTATAGAGCCGGTGGATGATGATGTACCCACTAATGAGGAGAGACACCGTAATGACTCAGACATTCAGTCGGATGAAGATGAAGGAGATGACTCAGACCTCAGTGATGAGGCATTGGCAATAGATGAAGAAATTGAACCAATTTCTTAATTAGGGAGTTTTCACCACCCTAACTTTGTTCTTAAATTGATATGTGCGAACACTAAGGGCAATGTTCAGACTTAGTGTGAGGTGGAGGTTATCTTTTGTTGGTTTATTTGTGTGGGTACTATGGCATGCATAATCTTATTGGTAATACTATGTTTGTGTACTTGTGTGGTTGTTACTTGTGTGGTTGTTACTTGTGTGGTTGGCTGTGACAGGAAAAATTGGTTTGTAATAGCTAGTCAGCCCTTTCCCAGGGCACTTTGTTGTGTTTGTGAAGGTGTTATTTTAATTTTTGCTATTTATATTTTTTGTTTTTTATGGGTTTTGGGTTTCTAGGTTTTTTTTCGGTGCTTTTCCTGAGGATAGTCCCTTTGAATCAAAGTCATAGGTAGAGACTGTTCCCTATGATGGATGGATGACGACCGTCTTAAGGGAAGTTAGTCGCGTTAGGAAATAGACAATACACCTATCATTATTGGGCTAAAACATTTCACTCGGCTAGATGCTAGACTTCATGGAAAATGCATTTGGATAAGCAAATGGTTGAATCTAAGAAGATCACATAGGTATGAATGTTGAACTCTAAATTGCTGAATTTTAGGCTGAATTATGCTTGTCAGTCAATATGGATGAAATCATGACAGAAGATAAGCTAACCAGAAGTTACCCTCTTTGCCATGTGTGGTGAGAACTAGTTGTATTTCATGCAAGTTAACGTCTACAATTTTCCTTGTGTGTACAAAAGGTTGGAAATGGTATTAAGCTTAGAGGATATGATTAAGGCACTTCTTTGTGAACTGAGATAGTTTACCCATTTAATTCAGTGTTCCTAACCTTAATGATTTCCCCTAGTGAGCCTAGTTTGAGCCTTTGAGCCTAATTTTTTTGAAACAACCGCACTAAGAAATCTTACCCCATTTGTTCAAATAGCCTCAATGTTGTTTTAATCCTAATAGATCCCATTGCACTTTATTAAGGCAACATGAAAAAGGAGAGAGAAAGAGTGCGGGTGCTCCATATGTAATCATAAGCTATATATATACGAGTGCTCATAACAAAAAAATAATATATATATATATATATATATATATAGACACTTGTGTACATATAGTATGTTGATGAGTTCAGTCAAGGGTACAAAATTCGGTGCATCTAGAAAGACAATTTGAAAGGAATTGAAGTGAATGGCGAAAGAAGTAAGTTGCAAAAAAACAAAAGTGTGGAATTGTCCTAAAGTGCAGAGGGATATGAGTCACTATAGACCAAATAATCCTACCTGTCCCTTAGCCGACATTACAACCTGGAAAAAGTCCTTTTGATCCTATAAGTGATGCGATGATCAATTGAGTAGTACACTAAAGGCAAACTCATGATTCATTAGATTTGCTTGGAATAATCTTTGGAGTGTGAGTGATTCAGTGCATAATGTGCTTAAGTATTATTATCTCGGTTTCATGGAAGTAGAACCGGTGTACATCAGTGAAGGCCTATGCTGGGGGACTTTTGGTTAAGCTAATATTTTGCTATTATGATTCAGACATGTTGGCCAGATTTTTAGTTAAAGAGTTAATCATTAGGACTGTGTGATTTTGCTCAGTAGAATAATGAATATACCTTGCTTGATAAAATTAATGTTACTCCATTATTAAAGTGTTAGTTACTTTAGCCCCATAATGATGGTAAAGTAGTTGCAAGCATGTCGAGGATACTAAAATCTTATCCGAGGACGGACAAGGGTATAAGTGTGGGGTAGTGATATTGGGTGTATTTATACGACCAAACTCCATATTTTCAACCCGTTGTGAGTCCGGATAGGGAGAATATTGATGTATTCACACAGGTTAGAGTTAATTAAGGTTGTTTTTATTTTTTTCGGATTAATATTTGTGTGGTGACTATTTGTAGGTGGAGAAGACAGTGGCGTAAACTGGAGGAGCAAGCTAAACTCCGAGGGATAATAGGCTAATATCTGGAGGGCGTAAAGAGAGAATTGAAAGTTCCCCCACCGTGTCACGCTAAGGATGGTCCGCATTGAACAACGTGCCACATTACATGGGTGGAAGGATAAAATTATAAAAAATTGGAAGGCACAAAACAGTGAAGGAGCGCGATGGATCTGTGGCACGGAGCCTGACCTCTGTGAGGTCATCCGTGCCACGTTGATAGAAATTATTGTTGTACCCGGATTCCAGTTAGGCCTCGTGATGGCTCCGTGGCACGGAGCTTGACCTCCGCGATAGCCTCCATGCCACGTTGCCAATTTATTTCGAGGAGATTTTCCACATGTATAAAAAGAACACTTAGGCTTTTATTTTTGATATCTGACATTTTTGCACGAACGTGGGAGGCAGGCAGTTGAGCTGAAGAAAATCCTAGGGTTATTTCTCTTCTCTTTTCTTCTAAATTTCAATTGTTTGGATGATTACTACTTATTTGAAGATGTTTAATCAACAAATGAGTGGCTAAATTACCTCCGTCTGAGGTTGAGGCTAATTACAAAATCGTGTAATTTATTATTAATTCAGCTTAATTCTCTTCTCGTAAGAAAGGTTGTTCTGCTATTCTTGCTCTTCATTGTGTTAATGTTTGGCCATCATTAATGTACAAATTAGAATCCTAATGTTGTTTCTAAGAGGAAAATTATTAGGATAGACGTGGAATAGGGGAATATGTTCATGTCTTTGTTGTGAATCAAAGGTAAGATTTGCGTACAGGATAGAAATATACATGTAACGTCATATTCAGTTATCTAGGGAAACTATTGTTATTCGTTAGAAGATGAGCTCTTGCATCATAGAAATATGATGTGTAAGGCTCATAATTCTATAATTGGCTAGAGGTTCGAAAGACCCGAGCCATAGGTTATCCATCCCCGACCATCAACCTAAGAGAAGGGTTAGCTAAAATATAATATATAGTATACATACTTGCATGTTTCGCCTTAACCTTAGATTGCTCGTGCTATTGTTTAAATCAGATTTTCTTATTTTAATTAGCTTTACATTAAACATTACTTTTAAAAAATTCTCATTTGGGGTGTTATCCATATACTTGTATAAAGAAGTTGTGACTACTACAGTAAAAAGTTTATTGCCAAGCTACAGTCCTTGTGGGTTCGATACCTGGCTTGAAAAAAAGCCACTATATTACTTGTACGACAATGTGCACTTGCGTGCATTGGGGAGTGACCAGGTGGTGGTGAAAAAATTAAAGGACCAAGCAAGAGATGTCGCGTCTGGCAGTTATTGGCCCTTACGTAAGTGAAGTCATTTTGTCTCTTGGAATCAGCATATTTCAGAATATACATAGCTTGTTCCACCTCTAGACCTTTCTCTACAAGCTTGGAAGACTCTATTTCTAGGTTTTCAACCAAACTAAATGTCAGGAAATGCTTCGAGAGGGCTACAATACACCTCAACTTTGAAACTGCATTGTGCTTGACCTCCTTACTTGTGTAGACCTTCTCCACATCAACATCTGACTCCATATGAATGTCAAATGGTTGGAACTCTATATCTCCTCTCAATACTGGATTGTCCATATGTGTGAGACCATCATGGAGACTCTTAGGAGCTTCTAACTGTTGAGCTCTTTCCAAGAACTCACCCTTTTCTTCTCCTTGTAGTCCCTCTTGAGTATTGTCTATGACCGCTACTTGCAAATCAATGCAAGCTTCAGCCTCAGCCATCAACTCTGTGAACTTGACTCTTATCATTTCTAGGGCCTCTCCATTTTCCTTAGTCTGAAACCTTATTACTTCCATCTGCTCCCTCATCACTTTTGTCTGCTCAAGGACCTGTTTTAACATGTTTTCTATTTGAGCTTGGTGTTCCAAGTCATCCTTTTCATCATTCCTGTACTCATCAAAAACAACAGAAGAATGATAGTAGGGGCTCGGGGGAGGGGCATACGAATTTGGACAACCATTCCAATGGTCATCCTGACAACCACATATACTGCAAGTGTGACAGTTTTGCCACAACTGAGGTGCTCCACAATTCAGACAAGGCTCATCAAAATATGAGTATCCACCATTAAATCCATTTGTGTTCCATGACGTCATGTCAAGAAGAGTATCAAACTCAAACCAAAAATAAAAAAAATCTACAGATAATGTTTTTTGAACACTTAGAAAATTTTACATCAACATAGAAACTAGAAATTCACCAATTTTGCCGATCCCCGGCAACAGTATCA
This sequence comes from Datura wrightii, assembly GCA_035772735.1. NCBI lineage: Eukaryota > Viridiplantae > Streptophyta > Magnoliopsida > Solanales > Solanaceae > Datura > Datura wrightii. The sequence goes on from JASDFA010000001.1 coordinate 134,106,045, forward strand.
AAAACATGTTTGCGCCCTAGCGCACGTGCAAGCGTACGCGGTCGTACAAGTAATACAATGGCTCTTTTTCAAAGCTGGATGTCGAACCCATAGGGACTGGACTTATTCAGTAAATTATCAAGTTCAAGTGTTAAATTAACCTTCACAAGTATTGATTGTATAAATTTCATAAATTTCTAATTAAATCTATGGGTGATCACAAAATAATCGAGAAACAATAGCGACTAGAGTTAAGGCCTAATAATCATGCAATGCTGGAATTCACAATGGTTCGAGTATGAAAACTTCCGTTGTTGTCTCAAATAGTTAAAATGCAATGTTCATGGTTTTCGAGCCTCTAAACATGAAAAACTAGTCTCACACCTACATTGTTGAGAGGGAATGTGACGTCCTAATTCTTGAGAAATTCAACTATGTGGATGTGGTTTACGGAGTTTGTGCCCTTGATTATGGACTTCTGTACCTCATTTAACCTAACTTAGCTTCACAACTACTTCTATGAGCGGTGATGTGACAATTCTAAGTCGTTCTCTACATCATCCCGTTTTACTAACAAAGCAAGGAAAATTAGGTATAATTTTTATCCTAACCGCTAATCCTATCATAAATATAAGAACTTGCTCCCTACATTCTTGTGTTCTAGCCTAGAGTTACTCTTTCGAGCCTTTACCTAAGCTTAACGAGTTTGTTTTCATGGGATCAAGCATAAAAATAATAATAATAAAGAATGTAAGACAAAACAACAACAAGAAAACTCAAACCAACAAAGAATTCAGGCATTTACAATCATATCTTGTGTCCTCAACCCTAGAGGAAGGGTTTTAGCCACTCATATTCGTACAAATACTCAAAATCATAATTAATGTAGTGTACTTACAAAAGTAGTTAAAAGAGAACGAAAATTAGTGAACCCTAGGTAGAGTTCTTCCTTTCTCCCTTCGCTCCTTTCCGTTCTCAAAATATTTCGTGATAATGAAATTAGAAGCTAAGGGTTCAATTTATTATAAGTTGGAAAAATGCCAAATTTGGCCTATGGTGAAATAGCTCCGTGTCACGCTTGCTACCGCAGATATTTGCCTATGTGACACGCTTCCTATCACTGAGATTTGCATCCGTGACACTCTGCTTCACGGATGCTTACTGTTTTGCAGCCCCTGCTCATATAAAGTAATTCTTTGCTCCGTGGCACGTTGTTGAACGCTCCAATGCTTCTCCGTGGCACGTAGTTGACTCCAAATGTCCTTTTTTTCTTGTCTCATCATCCATAATTTGTCCCTTAACATTTATCTTCAATATTAGGACCATTATCTTCACATTGAGCTCTATACATTGGCAATTTCAACCTACCAAAAGAGTTAATCATATTTGTTAGTCCATGGCCACAAATTACATAGAATACATGAGATTATCCTTAAATTAAGGTACAACATGGGTATAAAATAGTATTTGGGCATGTAAATATGCCCAAGATCACCTGGATGTCCATCGGAACAACTAAGGTTGGGTCACCAATGCATTTCTTCAACAGAGATACATGGAAAACTATATGCACCAAAGTTAACTCTGCTGGGAGCACCAACTCATTTGCCACCTTGCAAACTCCCCTCATAATCCTATAAGGACCAATATAACGGGTACTATGCTTCCCTTTATTTTCAAACCTCATCACTCTCTTCATGGGAGAAAACTTCAAAAACACCCAATCATCAACCTGAAACTCAAGCTCTCTCCACCTAACAACAACATACGATTTCTAATGACTCTGAGCTATTTTCAGCCTTTCTCTAATAAGATGAACATTCTCCATCACCTCATGAACTGAATCTAGACCTATTAATGTATCCTCACCTACTTCAAACCATTCAATAGGTGATCTACAATTATTGTAGGCAAACTCGATGAGAGGAAAGTGATCATCCAAACTACCCTTAAAATCAATCAAACACACTCTCAACATGTCCTCAAGAGTCTAAATGGTCCCCTCGGCCTTTCCAATAGGTGATCTACACCTCCGCCTATAAAGAGCCTCAAACGGAGCCATCTAAATGCTGGAGTGATAACAATTATTGTAGGCAAACTCGATGAGAGGTAAGTGATCATCCAAAATACCCTTAAAATCAATCGAACACACTCTCAACATGTCCTCAAGATTCCAAAATGGTCCCCTTGGCCTTTCCATCTGTATGCGGGTGAAAAGCTTCACTAATCTTTACCTGAGTACCAAGGCCCCTCTAAAATGACCTTGAAAACTGAGAGGTGAAATGAGTATCCCTATTTGAGATAATGGAAAAAGGAACTCTATGCAACCCAACTAACTACTAAATGTAAAACCTCGCATACTCCTTGACTGAATCGGTAGTTTTGACCAATAAGAAATGGGATGATTTGGTCAACCTATCCACGATCACCCATATAGAGTCATACTGTCAACGTGTATGAGGCAAGCCTGTAATGAAGTCCAGATGGATCTCTTCCCACTTTCAAGTAGGAATGCTATATCCTGAAGCATACCCCCAGGTATTTGATGCTCAACCTTCAGCTATTTGCAATTCGAACACTTACCCACAAACTCCGTTGTGTCCTTCTTCATTCCATTCCACCAATAAACTTCATGTAGGTCATGGTACATCATGGTGGCACTTTTATTAATAGAGTACCAAGATCCATGAGCCTCACTCAATATCCGCTCTCTCAAGTCATCTACAGCTAGCACACATAATCGGCTCAGATATCAAAGTACACTATCTCCCCATTAGGAGAAACCCTCCACCTTCTGACTCATAATAGCTTTCTTCAACTTCACTAGGATAGGATCCTCATCTTTCCTAGCTTTGAATTTCGTCATCAGTGAAGATTCTGACCCATTCTGAACAATCACACCACCATCCGTCGAATTTGTAAGGCAAAACCCCAAACGAGCAAGAATATGGGAATCCTTTACTAGCTCCTTCCTCCCATCCTCCACTTAAGAAAAACTCTCCATGGATATCCTACTAAGAGCATCCACCACTACAATTGCCTTATCTAGATGATAAAGGTGTCATACCCCAAAAGCCCTAAGATTAGACTCGGGAGTTAAAATAGAGAAAATAGGATTTTCTACACCAAGTCACAAAATGAGTCATCCTATGACCCGTCAGGATGACCATGAGTCATTTAGTGACTCATGGTGAGGTGTATGACTTAAGTTGGAAATTCAGGTTTTTGGGTCACTATGAACATGACCATGAGTCGTGGTCAGTACCGTGACTTGTTGAGCTAGTCGTGGTCAAGATTGGTGGAAGGAAAGAGAATTTTGGGAAGTAAGGGCAATGCGACGTGACCACGGGTCGTGGTCACCAGTAACGACTCGTTATGTCCCCCATGATGAGCGTCGATGAAATTTTGGCAGTGTACTCGACGACTTGTGGACATGACTCATGACCAGTGGTAACGACTCGTCTAGTTCCTTCTTGGTGGCATTATGTTTTCCCCTTCGAGTTTAGTAAAGGCTTTTCCATAATTCCTATAATCCTAAGGTAAACTACGTCATTTTAAGCTATGAATAATGAGTTTTAAGAAGGGTAAGTTCATTCTAATCCATTCATATTCATGCATGCAAACTTAGAAGTCTAGAGAGGTGATCAAACTTAATTTTTCTTCCAATTTCTTCTCAATTCTTCCTTGGCAAATCAGAGGAGTTATAGAATCAGATTCTCTCAGGTATGTAGGGTTATGAATGGGTGAATTTATTTACGCCCATGACCAATCCCTCTCTAATTCATGAAAATCTATATGTTGATCCTATGGGATTTTAACCCAATGCATGATTTCCCTAAGTCTCTACCATGGGTATGATCTAAGCATGTTTCTATTATTGAATAATGATTCATGGGAAAGTTTTACAATAGAATCATGTTTTCAAGTTCTATAAATTATAATTCCCATCCATGAAAGTTCATGAAAATTGAGATCTATTTTGTATGTTAAAGTTACCTATGTATATGATCATGTTTTCAACTGAATCAAGTATTTTCAATTTATGTTTAAGTATTGGGAAAGCCCATATTTTCAAGTATGATTTATGATTTCACGAATTCGCTTACCACATTATTTTGGAGTCAGGACTCGCAATTATGTTTTGCTTGTGGTATGGTTTGAGCAAAGGCTCCTCATGTATGATTTCAGTTTTTACATGTACATGATTATTCAGCTTCATCACTAGACAATGGTTAGCTTCATTGAAAAATGATGGAGAGCATATGCATATATTTGGGAGTAGTGTCTAGCACCGATTAGGCTAAGGGTCAATCAACCCTATGCCTTAGAACTACGAGCCAATGTAGGTATGATCAGATTATTGCATCCTACTTTGTGAGCTTTCCCCTACCCCAAGGGGCCTTCATCTTGATATCGATATCATGATAGTGTCTTTATCCCTGGAAAGGATTTAGATGGCTCTGCCCACTTGAGTGTGATAGTCGGGAATAAGTAAGCTATATCACCGTAATGTCGATTATATGACGAGTCTCCCATTGTCCTCATGATTTCAGTTATGCATGTTTATCATTCATGATATATGTATATATGTTCTAAAGAAGGTTTGACCCAATGTTCAGTTTTAATTATAATTATCAGATTTCAACTTTGGGTCATTCGATTCAGTTATGATGTTCGATTATGTTCATATCATGATTTCAGAAAATAGCATGCAAGTCTGATTCTTACCTTGATTATGTTTTATATTATGCATGTTTTAATTATTATACTTAATTAAGCGATTTTACTTATGTTGCATACATGGTATATTCCACGTACTAACTGCATACTCTATGTTATATCGTTTTATGATACAGGCTCCAATCTTCAGACTCAGCCTCATCACTAGCCAGTTATGGAGTTAGCATCCAACCTCTATTGGTGAGTTCTTATCTGTCCCGTTCTGCTCAGTTAAGTTTACGTATTTTCAGTTTTAGACTTAGAGAGTAAGTTGGGGTCTTGTCCCATCAACTCATCAGAATTAAAGGCTTTTCAGAGAGAGATTGTATTCAACTTCAAACTCGTGTTGTATGTTCAGATTTTATATTATGTTTAGACTTCTTCTATGATTATTATGTTGATCTTTCGCTTTTATTGATTGAGTTACATGTATGTTCATGCCATGGGTCGACTTGGAGTCTCTCGGGGCTCCTTGTCCCATGTCTGGATCCGAGCCTACGTTCGGGTCATGACAAAAGGACACTCACGTTATAATCCTTGAGAAGCTCTAGCCATCTCCTTCGTCGCAAATTCAGGTCCTTCTGAGTGAACACATACTAAAGGATCTTACGGTCTGTGAATACATCCACATGCACCCCATACAAATAGTGCCTCCAAACCTTCAAAGAAAGCACCATAGCTGCCAACTCTAGGTCATGCGTCGGATAATTCTTCTCACGAGTCTTAAGTTCTCTAGAGGCATATGCAATGACCTTACCATGTTGCATCAACACACAACGAGGATAAACCCTAAAGCCATAACAATACATAACAAAACCATTTGTGCCCTTTGGTAGGGTTAACACTAGGGCTGAAGAGAGTCTAGCCTTCAACTCCTGAAAATTCTTTTCACAAGCGTCCAAACACTGAAATTTGACCTTCTTTTGGGTCAACTTAGTCGATGGTGTTGGAATGGATGAAAATACCTCAATGTACCTCCTATAGTAGCCAGCTAAACCCATAAAGCTCATAATATCTGTAGGACTAACTGGTCGAGGCCAATTCTTCTTCGCTTTTATCTTTTCAGAGTCAACCTACACACCCTCGTGAGACACTATATGGCCTAAAAATGCAATTGAGTTCAGCCAAACTCACACCTACGGAATTTAGCGAACAGCTGGTAATCCTTGAGAGTCTGCAACACAATTCTCAAATCAGCGACATGTTGATGCCCCGCAAGTGTACGCGGTCGTACAAGTAAAATAGTGGCCCTTTTTAAGAGCCTGATGTCGAACCCACAGGGATTGGACCGATTCAGCTAATTATCAAGTTCAAGTGTGATATTAACTTTCGCAAGTGTTGATTAAAGACTTTTTTCGATAAAGTTTAATTAAGTCTAGGGGTGGTCACCGAAATACTCTGAAATCGTTCAAGTAGCAACTAGAGTTAAAGCCGGATAATCATGCGATACTACGCTTTGTAATGGTTTAGGTATGAAATTATCAATTGTCGTCTCACATAATTAACATTGCATGTTCATGGTCTTTCGAGCCTCTAAACACGATAAACTAGCCTCACAACTACATCGTTGAGCGGGGATGTGACATTCTAGTTCGTGAGCAATTCAATTACGTGGATGTGGTTTACGGGGTTTATGCTCTTGATTAGGGACTTTTGTACCTCTAATCATTTACCGAACTTAGCTTGACAACTACTTCTTCGAGTTGTGATGTGATAATTCTAAGTTGGTGTCTAGCTCATCCTGTTTTAGTAACCAAGCAAGGCAAATTAGGTATAATTTCTTATCCTAACCGCGAATTATATCGTAAGATACAAACTTGATCCCTACATTCTTTGTTCTTCCTAGGTTTACTTTCTCAAGCTTTAATCTAGGTGTAACATGTGTGTTTTCATGATGATCAATCATAAAAACAACCATAATTAAGAATGTAAGACAAAACAACAATTAATAACTTAAAATTAAAACAAAATCATGTATTCACAATCATACCATGTGGTTTCAACCCTAGAGGAAGGGTTCTAGCCACTCAAGTTCGTATAATTACAAGAAAACATAATTAAAGTAACATACTTACAAGAATTGGTAGATGAGAAGATGAAATTTAGGAACCCTAGGTGAGTTCTCCCACTTCTCCCTCACTCCTTGGCAGTTTTTCAGAATAATTTCGTGACAAAATGCTTTTAGGAGCTAAGGGACCAATTTATAGTAAATGAGAATTGTACAAAAGTATGCCCAGCATGGAATAGCTCCATGGCATGGAGGTTATCGCGCCAACATTCCTCCGTGACACAGAGGCATAGCGGATGCACACTGGAAAACTCATAAAACCGTCGCCAGGTAGCCCCTTGCCGCATTGGCAGCGTGGCACGCTGTTTGTGCAGCGCGTTAAGGGCTGTGGCACGCCATTTTCGCACAGCCTGCCTGCCGTGGCATGTTGCCAACATGCAGGTGGGCTGTTTCGCGCATCCTCCTTGCCGACATTCGCGTTTTACTTCCGATTCCATGCCTCCACTTCACCAACTCATGGATTAGTTCCCAAAATTCATTTTAAACCTACAAAAACAAGAACTAATAATGTTGGTTAGTGTATATATTCACATTTACATAAAATTACATGAGAATTTATATAATTAAGCCGATAAACAAGACAAAACTATGTTATAAAGCATCACTTGGGCAAGCTATTTTGCCCAAGATCACCTACCCCGCACTTAAAGCCTTGTTCGTCCTCGAACAACCCTTTTACATCTCATGTAAATGGAGACTCGCACGTAACTAATTTAGCAACACAATTCAAGCTACGGCTACAATGATTGTTTAAGATAGCAAGTTAATAATAGAGCATGTGCGATATAGTCATTGAAATGAAATACAACTATGTTAAGATTCCTAACCTCAAGAATAGACTCTCAATCTTAGCAAACTCATACAAATCAAACAATCAAGAAATTTGACATGAATGTTATCTCTGATTAAACATGTGCCCTCACAACACAAGAGAGTTACCTATTTTTACTCACAAAATTTTCAAATCAAAACATGTATGGGTATATGAATAAAATTACGCTCACTCTCTCAAAGAATTCACATGCATCATGTAGTGAACCATAAGCTTGCCCTTACTTTTTTACTCCACTAATTTAAGGATGTATGAATGTAAGATCAAGTAGGACTTAATGGGTTGTAATATAAGCTAAGGGACGGGTAGGTACTATTCTGGCCAGTAATAGTGGCTATCTTCCCCAAGCACTTTTAATAACTTCAACCTTCATTAAGGACATCTCTTTTCTTACTTCCTCCTCATTCTTTTCACTCTTGAAATATTCTTTTCTTCTTGTTTCCATTTCTTTAAGCACACCCAGCTTATTAGTAAGGGGTACTTAAGCAACTTTTTCATTCATTTATTTCTTACTCCCTACCAATACTCAGGCATTTTCAAACAAGTGCACCCTGGACCTTTCTCAACTTTTACAACTGCGACTTTTCCTTCCTTTTCATGCTTCTCACTCCTTCACTCTTTTGGATTTTTCCCTAAAGCGCTCAGGAGTTTTGGATCAAATTCAAGGCTAATGAAAGAAAAAGGATTAGGCTTATGTTGTAGCTATCAAAGAATAGGCTTAAGGATGAATGGGGCTCACTAGGATTCAACATTCAAGGTACGTAAAGTGAAGATAAAAATTAGGTTCATTCAAAGAAATGGCTAAATCATCTCCTACAGTCCACATCCTTCATTTCGTTTTATATACACACCAGCCAAGTTCTAGACATTCCACAATAACACGGAATATTCAAAAACTTACACACACAGCACATTCTCAATTCAAGACACATTCAGCAGACTCTTACTCAGCTAATCACAAGAATTCAGAATTAAGCTTCAATCTCATCAAGTCAAATTCAAGAGTCTAAGTGTCTCAAACAAAGTTATGCACTTCTTACATGCTTCAACACTAACCACACTTGTATCTTACAATCATATATAGCACGTAAAAAGAACATCAAGCCATCATTAGCTACGGGTTCAAAAACCAAACTACTAACTAATTTTTCCTCAAGAAGGTTGTCATCCATCCATCGTCGAAAACAGTCCCTAACTATGACTAAAAACGTTATATAAAGACAAAGAAAATATTTATTAATATTCGGTTCAAAGACCCCCCCGTCGGAAATGAACCGAAAAGAAAAACCAACGGGTGATGAAGTCATGCTTAATTCAAAATATTTTTCCAATATGTATCAACCACTAATTCACCAAAATCATTAAGCATAAAATCTTTTTTTAATTTTCCTCATGCCACACATGAATCAAGCTATGTCCCCAAAGCATCTAATTAAAATTCAAAAGGGTGAGAAATACTCTCTGGCCTCTATGCCTAGCTAACAACATGTATTTCTTCATATTTGCACAAGTTGGTGTTTAACACCACACTTTTTCTCTTTCATGCTTGTTAGCTTCCTCCTCCACAGGTACTCAGACTTCCCCTCCATCTGTGCTTAACTTTCCACCAAAACAACACAAGATGAAAATAAACAAAAACACATAAACAAAAATCACAAATTGTACTTGTGGTACACTTGGGTTACCTCCCAAGCACCGCCTTATTTTATATCGCAGCACGACGTGGACTATCCTTTTGAGGACATCCTCATACCTGGGTTCCTTGTCGAGAACCATCTTCTTCTCTTTTTATTTTTAGAGGAAACAGCCTCCACTCTGTTCCTCTCTTCCTCCAACTTCTTCACACTCTGAAGCCCTTTATTAGACTTGCGCTGAACACTTATCATTACCTTTGGCCATGGACCTGTGGAATCACCCACCCCACACTCATCCTCTGACAACACACTAACCTTACAAAGGTTTCTGTAGTGTGTCGGTGGGTTCATTTCTTGGTATACTCAGAAGAGTTCTTCTTCATCCTTGACCCTCATTTTCAGGGTCTCTGCTCTCAAGTTGATTTCCGCTCCTTCGGTGGCCAAGAATGGCTATCCCAAGATTAAGGGTACCTGGTCATCAATATGAAAATCTAAGATAATAAAATCAGCAGGTATAATAAACTTACCCACTTTGATGAGAAGGTCCTCTATTATTCCCTCAGGTGCCACTCGCTACTTGTCCGCCAGCTGCAACATCAATCTTGTTGGTCGTGGTTTTCCCAACCCCAGGGTGTTAAATAATGATAGGGGCATCAGATTAATTGCGGCCCCCAAATTACATAGAGCCCGTTACACTTCAGCTTTACCAATTTGTATGGGGAGGGTAAAACTCCCTAGGTCTTTGAGCTTCTTAGTAATCTTGCTCAATACCCTATGACTGCACTCCTCCATTGGTGCTACTGTCTGTACATCCACCAATATGACTTTGTTATCCATCACATGCTTCATGTATTTAGCATACTTGGGCATTCCCTGCAAAACATCAATAAGAGGCAAATTTATGTGAAGTTCTTTGAAAATCTCAAAGAACTTTTTGAAGCATTCCTCCTCCTTGCTCTTTCTAAATCTCTGAGGAAATGGTGGTGGTGGTCTTTGTGCTGGCTGCAATGAAGATTGTGCATTTCGTTGCACAACACTCTGATTCTCTCCCTTGTCAATGGATGGTCCTTGTCTACCCAACTCCGGTTGCACCTCATTTCTTTTCTCTTTTGGCACTGCATCAGCTAATTGCTTGTCGCTCCTCAGAATGATGGCATTGACCTTGCGGGGGTTAGGATCTGTGTCACTTGGTAGTCCTCCCTGTGGTCCCATGTTTTGAGCAGCTGCTATCTAAACCATCTGCTTCTCTAGATTGCGGGTGTCCAATTGCTGATTCTTCAAGTCTGATGCCATCCTCGCCTGATTTTATGCTAATTGAGTTTGGGTCTCCATGATTTTCTGCAACCGTTTCCTCAATGTTGCTACTCAACTAACCATCATTCTGCCTATTCTTCTGATACTGCTGCTGTTGAGGTTGCTGATAACTTTGCTTTTGATTTCCACCCCAAGAAAAATTTGGGTGGCCATGTCAATTTTTGTTGTAGTTGTTTCAAAAATTCTGATTGTTCCTCTATACATTCCCAACAAAATTGACTGATTCCGGATTGGCTCCATAAGATTCTGCATTGTGCCCATTATTTCCACAAATTTCACACCCACTCAGAGCTTGCTGAACTGCATTAACCTGACCCTGCTGCTAGTTCAAACACAGTTTATTGAATTGAGTCATAATCTGATGCTGGAATGAAGCTAGCTGTGCCGCCAAGGAATTCATACCATCTACCTCTATCAGCCTTGCTCTTTTTCCTGCCCCTCTTGATGACTCATTGTGCCATTATGGATTTCCCTGTGCAATGCTATTCAACAGCGTGTACAACTCATCATAAGTCTTCTCTAAGGCTTGCCCACCAGATGTAGAGTCTAGCAAAATTCTTTTGTGTGGGTCTGGACTTTCTACAAAGGTATGGACCAGCACTTCATTGGATTGCTGATGATGGGGGCAGTCTTTCAATAATGACTTGAATCTCTCCCAAGCCAAATATAAATTCTCATCAGGCCTCTGCTTGAAACTCAATATCTCACTTCTAAGTGTGGTAGTCTTGCCTGAACGGAAGAATCTGATAAGGAACTTCTTTGCCAAATCATTCCACAAAGTTATGGAGTTCGGTGGCTCAGCTTTCAACCACTTCTTTGCCTCTCCCAACAATGAAAATGGGAAGAGGGTAAGTCGGACATAGTCTGTGGACACTCGGTGGGGACGAAAGTGTCACTAATCTCTAAAAAGTTCTGTAACTACTGTTGCGGTTCCTCATGAGCCATCCCAGTGAACTGGCCACTAGAATGTAACAGCTGCACCATGTTCTATTTCAATTCAAAGTTCCCTCCAGGTTCTGATTAACGAATACTAGAGTTCACATTTGTTGCTTGTGGGATTGCCACTTCGCGAACTGGTCTGGCTGCCATTGCTTTTGGTGACAATTGTGCTTGTCCTGCGATTGGTTGTTGTTGTACCTTTTCTTGAAGTCTTTTCATCTTTTTCTCAAGAGTTACTCTCCTTCGCAAATGAATTTGACGTTTTGGTTCAAGCAATGGTTCCACAAGCTCTCTATTCCTAGCCAGCTCGGCAAGACAACCTGTCACCTACAATAAGTCAGACTAAGACAAAGTTTCTCAACAGTTAAGGAAATTTAAAAATCACATAAAAACAGACAAATTTACTAAAGTTCATCGAGTCCCCAGCAACGGCACCAAAAACATGATGCCCCACAATTGTGTACGCGGTCGTACAAGTAATATAGTGGCCCTTTTTAAGAGCCGGATGTCGAACACATAGGGACTGGACCAATTCAGCTAATTATCAAGTCCAAGTGTGATATTAACTTTCACAAGTGTTGATTAAAGACTATTTTCGATAAAGATTAATTAAGTCTAGGGGTGGTCACTGAAATACTCTGAAATCATTCAAGGAGCAACTAGAGTTAAAGCCGGATAATCATGCAATACTACGCTTTGTAATGGTTTAAGTATGGAATTATCAATTGACGTCTCACATAATTAACATTGCATGTTCATCGTCTTTCGAGCCTCTAAACATGAAAAACTAGCCTCACAGCTACATCGTTGAGCGGGGATGTAACATTCTAGTTCGTGGGCAATTCAATTACGAGGATGTGGTTTACGAGGTTTATGCTCTTTATTAGGGACTTTGGTACCTCTAATCATATAACCGAACTTAGATTCACAACTACTTCTTCGAGTTGTGATGTGATAATTATAAGTTGGTGTCTAGCTCATCCAGTTTTAGTAACCAAGAAAGGCAAATTAGGTATAATTTCTTATCCTAACTGCGAATTATATAGTAAGATACAAACTTGCTCCCTACATTCTTTGTTCTTGCCTAGATTTACTTTCTCAAGCTTTAATCTAGGTGTAACGTGTGTGTTTTCATGGTGATCAATCATAAAAACAACCATAATTATGAATATAAGACAAAACAACAATTAATAACTTACCAAAACAAAATCATGTATTCACAATCATACCATGTGGTTTCAACCCTAGAGGAACGGTTCTAGCCACTCAAGTTCGTATAATTACAAGAAAAAATAATAAAAGTAACATACTTACAAGAATTGGAAGAAGAGAAGATGAAATTTGGGAACCCTAGGTGAGTTCTCCCACTTCTCCCTCACTCCTTGGCAGTTTTTCAGAATAATTTCGTCATAAAATATTTTTAGGAGCTAAGGAACCTATTTACAGTAAATGAAAATTGTACAAAATTATGCCCGGCATGGAATAGCTTCGTGGAACGGAGGTGATCGCGCCAATATGCCTCTGTGACACGGAGGCATCGCGGATGCACACTGGAAAACTCATAAAACCGTCGCCAGGTAGCCCCTTGCCGCGTCGGCAGCGTGGCACGCTGCTTGTGCAGCGCGTTAAGGGTCGTGGCACGCCATGATCGCGCAGCCTGCCTGCCGTGGCATGTTGCCGACGCGCAGGTGGGCTGTTTCGCGCATCCTCCTTGCCGACATTCGCGTTTTACATTCGATTCCATTCCTCCACTTCACAAACTCATGGCTAAGTTCCTCAAATTCATTTTAAACCTATAAAAACAAGAACTAATCATGTTGGTTAGTGTATATATTCACATTTACATGAAATTACATGAGAATGTATATAATTAAGCCGATAAACAAGACAAAACTAAGTTATAAAGCATCCCTTGGGCATGCTATTTTGCCCAAGATCACATGCTCCTCCTCACTGTATGAGTATATGAGAATATCATCTATGAAGACAATCAAAAACATATCCAAATATTACTTGAACACCATGTTCATCAAATACATAAAAGCTACAGGAGCATTTTTAGTCTATAAGACATATCTACAAATTTATAGTGACCATACCGAGTCCTAAAATATGTCTTCGGTATGTCACTCTCTCCAACTCTTAGCTGAGATACCTAAATCTGAGGTCTATCTTTGAGAAGAACATAGCATCCTTAAGCTGGTCAAATAGGTCATCAACTCTGGGGAGGGGATACTTGTTCTTGATTGTGACCTTGTTCAACTGTCGATAATCAATGCACATTCTAAGGGAAGCACCCTTCTTTCTGTAATGCCTCGAAAATCCTAATATCAGACCCGAGAGTGAAATGAAGAAAATAGGATTTTCTACACCAGGTCACAGAACAAGTCATCCTGTGACCCATGAGGTAGGACACGAGTCGTGGAGTGACTTGTGGGGAGGGTCCAGACTTGGTTGAAAAAAATTGGGAAATGGAGTGACCACAGGTGTGACCATGAGTCGTGGTCAATACCACGAGTCGTTATGTGAGTCGTGGTCAAGGGTTGACTAAAAGATGAAACATTCAGGCACTGCATTTAAGGGGCCCTCAGCACGATTCATTTGGGACACCATGAGTCGTGGTATCGCCCATGGTGACCCCCAGGTAATTTTTGGGAATGATACTACGGTAGGTGACCAGGAGTCATGGTCACCGGTAAAAAATCATCAAGTAGCCCGTGGTGACCCCTGAAGAGGAATTTTGGTTCAGTGGAAACGGGAAATATCACGAGTCGTTAGGTATCTTGACGAATTGTGAAGTCAGTCATTGGTAGGTTGGGGAATCTGTAGAAAATTTCCAGTGCTCATCACGGTTGGGCACCAAAAGTCGTCCCTGACGTAACGACCTGTGGAGGACCTCGTAGGGACTGGCAGGGTTCTTTTTCCTGTGAATTTCCTAGGGAGTTTAACGTAATTTCCTAAACTCCTAGACTATAAAACACATTGTTTTTGGTTTTAATAAGGGAATTAGAGGAGCTAACCAACGGTTTATTTCATTTCTCACATCCCCTCAAAAGTTAGAACGTAGAATTCTCTCAGAAATACTAAGAGCAAAAGCTAGGGAAATCGAATTCTCCTTAGATTTTCAATGGATTCTCTTAGGAATTTCCATCTCCAGGTATATGGGAATTCAACAAGGGAATAGTTCTTCCCTTGTGCCCCCAAATATCTCCTCTACCTTCTCTATCAGTTCTAGCCCGGAACTTTAAAATGTGAATAAATGATATGTCAGACATCATTTATAGCATGTGGAATATGGTCTATGTTGATTTTTATCATATTTTCACTACCTAGTTATCATGTTAATACTCATTCTTGTAAGAATGGTTTTAACCCTAACTTTGAATTCAATAAACTAAAATTTTTGCCTATTAGACTAGTTATTCCTTATGCCTTGATTTTATCAGTAGGGTTTCCCATATTTCTAGAAAATGTTGAGATTCAATTAGATGTTGTTAGTCCTATCTCATTCAATTATTAGCATATCTGGTATAATTCAGAAATGTCAACTGATCAGTTTGACTATAGTTAGTCCTTGAGGTGTCCGTGATACCTCCCAGTTATTAGTATTAGACTTAGTATCAGATTTAGTGGTTCTTTAGGCGGTGATGACACTTTCAAATTACTAGCTCTGACCTGCCTTAGGACCCCAGCTTCAGATTATAGTTTGTTCTTTTGATGGTTACAACACTTTCAGAGAAGCAGCTCTGACCAGTCTTAGAACACAAGTTACAGAATCCGATTTGATAAGACTCTCAAGGTACTTCCAGATAGGTATTCCTGACTTAGTCTTGGGCCCTAATTTCGAGCTATCATCTTAGTCGTCAGTCTAAGACTATCTAGTGGGAGTAGGACTTAGCACTAAGTGGGCTGGGGTTTCAGCGATCCCAGGTTCACATAACTACATTGCCACCCTGGGTTATATTTTTATTGGCCCCATGGAATAGACTTGTGATCACTCTGTTCATGCCTTTATACCCTGGAAAGGTATATTAGGTCCTACCAATTGGTTATATAGATCGAACTTCATGTCTAGCTCATGTGGTTATATGTCGGTTATAGAATCTCCCACTAGTCATCTCAATCCAGTCTTAGATTAGTTAGTTCAGATTAGTTCAATACAGTATTTAAGATTAGTATCTCAGTTTTAGGGCTGTCTTTTACCATCAGACAGGGTCATTTTAACCATCTCAGTAGATTATAGTTTATTCAGTTTTAGTATTTTAATTGGTCATTTCTTGTCTTTACAAATCGGTTATTTTATTCTTCGTGTATGGTTTTTCCTACTTACTCAATACATTCAAAGTACTAATGCAGACATTTTATGTTGTATCTCTTATGATACAACTACAGGTTCTCAAATTCAGCAACGTTAGCAAGTCTCGCTCAAAAGTTTTTAGCTGCACCATTGGTGAGTCCTCATCTTTTGAGGACGAGGGTTATTTCTTTTTAGTTATATTTCTATTAGTTAGATTTAGAGTTAACTGGGGTCTTGTCCCAAAAACTGATAAGATAGATGGCTTTCGGACACAAACATATATTCAGATTTTTCATCTATGTTTCAATTGTTTAATACTTTATTATTTAGTTCATCTTCATAAATGTTTTATTTTATTATTTTAAAGCTTCCGCTATGTTCTTACTCAGAATAACAGTGTTATGATAGATCATGGGTTGACTTGGAGTTACTTGTGACTCCAAGAACCGTGTCCCGTCCAGGGATAGACTCGGGGCATGACAAACTTGGTATCAGAGCCCTAGGTTTAGTGTATCCAATGATGTTGAAGGCTGTATCGAGTAGAGTCCTTTTCATGGGTGTGAAGTGCACCACACTTATAACAGGGAGGATACGAGATGTTATTAGGAAAACTCCCTTTTGTTCATACTCTTGATTGTGCGTTGAAATTCAATTCTAGAAATTTTTTCCTAACTTGAGCTTTGTTTCATTTCAGTGAAATCAAACCTCCACGATGTGGTAATAGAAGAAGGGCAGGTAACCCTCACCGACCTTCCCCACCAGCTCCAGCAGCCCCTTAGGACAACTTAGTGTCCTCTACAAAGTTCAGGGTAGCCATCTAACTGCTCGCACAGACAATTACTAATCAGGTGAACCAGCAAGTGGTTTCGGTTAACCATAATGGGTCTGTAATAGCTTCCCAAGTTCGGGACTTCACTATGATGAACCCTCATGTTTTCCACGAATCTAAGGTGGGAGAGGACCCATAGACGTTCGTGGATTAGATTAGAAAGATCACCCCAATTATGGGTGTCAGCTCCTCAGAGAGTGCCGACCTGGCTGCCTAACAGCTTAAAGAGGTAGCCCAGATCTGGTATGAATAGTGCAAGGAGGGGAGACCAGCGGGAGTAGGATCGGTGGAATCGGAGTAGTTCACTACAGCCTTCCCAAACCGATTCTTCCCCCGAGAGATTAGAGAGGCTAAAGTGATTGAATTCACGAATATGAAATAGGTAAATCGAATGGTGGAAAAGTATGCACTTGAGTTCACACGGTTGTCTAAATATACTCCAGAGATGGTAGAAGAGCCAAGGGCTCATATGTTAAAATTTGTTAATGGAGTGGCGAACTTGGTCCTCAAGGAGTGAAGGAATGAAATGCTTATTAAGGACATCGATCTCTTCAGCCTCATGTATATTCCAAATAAATTGAGGCAAAAAAATTAAAAGACTTGGAGCGGGAGAACATACGGGAAAGAACTGGCCAGTCAGATTATAGCCATCTAAGATCTAGCGGTAGTAGTTGCCCATAGTAGCAGCAGTAATAGATGTATCCAGCACTCACTTCAGCTAGTGCCACTACCTTCCAGTCCCGCAAGGATCGGAGGGGTGGAGCATATGCCTCACACTCCCAGAGCCATAGTGGCAGCAATAGCTACAGCTACCCAGCTTGCCCTAAGTGTGGTAAGAACCATCTAGGAGACTGCCTTCAGGGTTTAGAGGGTTGTTTTGGTAGTGGATAGTTTTGTCATCGGCTCAAAGAGTGCCTGTCAGCAGGACGGGGGAGAGCACAATCCACCGCTTCAGCAGCTCCAGCAAGCCGACCAGCTTAGCAGGCCAACACTACAGGTACGGATGGTGGCCAGCGCCAAAACCATTTTTACGCTTTGTCACGCCTTTTTCATCTAGACATTTATGCCCTACTAGATCCAGGAGCCACACTTCATTCGTGACTCCCTATATAGTAGTCCAGTTCGATATCGGTCCAGAAGTTCTCTTCGAACCATTCTCAATCTTCACCCTAATTGGCAAGTTATTTAGAGCCATTCGGGTGTATAGAAACTGCCCAGTCTCAATCTTTGATAAGTTCATTGCATATGATCTGGTAGAGTTAAACATGCTTGACTTTAACCTCATTCTTGGCATTGATTGGTTACACTCCGGTTATGCCTCAGTCAATTACAAAACCAGGGTCGTCAGGTTTCAGTTCTCTAATGAGCCAGCTTTAGAGTGGACGGGTAGTAGTTTAGCGCCTAAGGGTCAGTTTATTTCCTACCTTAAGGCCAAAAAGCTTTTTTCTAAAAGGTGTATTTATCATCTAGTTTGGGTCAAAGATTCCAGCTTTGAGACCCCAACTGTACAGTCAGTTCCAGTTGTCAGTGAGTACCTTGATGTGTTTCACGAAGATCTTCGCAGAGTTCCTCCTGAGTGGGATAGAGACTTCGATGTATACCTTCTCCCAGATACTCAGTCCATCTCCATCCCTCCTTAAAGAATGGCTCTAGCGGAGCTTAAGGAGTTGAAGGACAAGCTAAAAGACCTTCTTGATAAAGGTTTTATCCGACCTAGCATCTCTCCCTAGGGTGCTCCATTACTATTCATGCGAAAGAAAGACGGTACCCTTAGAATGTGCTTCGATTCCGTTAGTTGAACAATGTTACATTCAAGAACAGGTATCCCATACCCAGTATTGATGACTTGTTCGATCAGCTTTAGGGAGCTAGTTGTTTCTTCAAGATAGATCTCAGGTCAGGGTATCATCAACAAAGAGTTGGAGAGTGTGACATATTAAAAATAGATTTCAAAACTTGGTATGGTCACTACGAATTCGTGGTTATGTCCTTCGGACTGACCAATGCCCCCAAAGCTTTCATGGACCTAGTGAACAGTGTCTTCAGGTGGTATCTAGATATGTTTATTATTGTATTTATCGACGACATTCTGGTATACTCCAGAAATGAGGAAGAACATGGTAATCACTTGAGGATAGTGCTTTATAAGCTTAGAGACAGCTAGTTGTTCTCTAAGTTTAGCAAATGTGAATTTTGGTTGAAGTCAGTAAATTTCCTTGGTCACATGGTCTCGGGTGAGGGTATTCAGGTAGATCCTCAAAAGATTGTAGCGGTGAAAGACTAGCCTAGGCTTATCTCCCCAATCAAAATCAGAAGTTTTTTGGGTCTAGCCAGTTATTATCGATGTTTTATGGAAGGTATTTCCTCTATTTTATCTCCTCTAACTAAGTTGACTTAGAAATAGGTGAAATTTCAGTGGTCAGATGTGTATGAGAAGAGTTTCCAGGAGTTGAAAGCTCGACTCGCTACCGCTCCAATTTTGACCTTACCTGAAGGAATAGATGGGTTTGTAGTGTACCGTGACACCTCCAGAGTTGGAGTCGGTTGCGTTCTGATGCAGCGGGGTAAGGTGATAGCCTATGCCTCCAGAAAGCTCATGGTTTATGAAAAGAACTATCTGACTCATGACCTGGAGTTGGCAGCGGTGGTGTTTTTGTTAAAAATATGGAGACACTACCTTTACGGGGCTCACATTGATGTATTCACCGATCACAAGAGCCTTCAGTATATGTTCAGTCAGAAAGATCTAAATCTTCATCAGAGAAGGTGGTTAGAGCTAGTAAAGGACTATGACATGAGCATGTTGAATCACTCGGGCAAAGCCAATATGGTTGTTGATGCTCTAAGCAGAGTGTATATAGGGAGTGTTGAAGAGGAAAAAAAGGAACTGGCAAAGGATATCCACAGGTTATCTCAGTTGGGAGTATAGTTGGTTGATACAATTAAGGGCGGAGTAGTGGTGCAAATTGGATCAGATTCCTCGTTGGTAGTTGAAGTTAAGTCAAGGTAGGATGAAGATCCCGTATTGCTTAAACTGAAGGAGGTGGTTTTCAGAAAAGAAGTGGAGGCTTTCTCCCAAGGGGGAGATGGTGTACTCTGTTACCAGGGTAGGTTGTGCATACCGGATGTGGGTGATTTAAGACAGCAGATACTGGCTTAAGCACACATTTTGAGATATTCCATCCACTGAGGTGCTACTAAGATGTACCGTGATTTACGGGTTATTTACTGGTAGAATGACATGATGAGAGACATCCTAAGAATTTTTAGCTAACTGCTCGAACTGCCAGCAGATCAAAGTAGAGCACCAGAGACCGGGAGGTATGACTCAGGATATGAGCATACCCACATGGAAGGGGGAAGAAGTAAATATGGATTTTATTACAAGTCTACTTCGGACTCGTCGATAACATGATTCAATCTTGGTAATAGTAGCCCAGATGACTAAGTCAACACACTTCCTCCCAGTTAAAACTACAAACTCAACCAAGGATTATGCTAGGCTTTATATTCGGGAGTTGGTCAGACTTCATGGGGTTCCCTTGTCCATCATTTTAGATAGAGGTACCTAGTTTACCTTTCATTTCTGGAAATCTTTTCAGAAAGGACTCAGTACCCAGGTCAAGCTCAGCACAACTTTTCACCCGCAAACAGATGGACAAGCTGAGCAGACTATCTAGAACCTGGAAGATATGCTAAGATCGTGCATGATCGATTTCAAGGGCAGTTGGTATGATCACTTGCCACTCATCGAGTTTGCATGCAACAACAGCTACCACTCCAGTATTCAGATGGCCCTGTTTGAAGCATTATATGGTAGAAGATGTAGATCTCCTATCGAGTGGTTTGAAGTTGGTGAAGCTACTCTGATCGGGCCAGACTCAGTTCACAAGGAAATGCAGAAAGTACAGCTCATCTGAGAAAGATTGAAAACATCTCAGAGCCATCAAAAATCTTATGTTGATGTGAGGAGAAGAAACTTAGAGTTTGCAATGGATGATTGGGTTTTTTTTAATATTTCACCCATGAAAGGGGTAATGAGATTTTGGAAGAAAGGAAAACTTAGTCGAGATATGTAGGACCCTATAGAATCTGAGGCTAATTGGAAATATAGCCTATGAACTGGAATTACCTTCAGAGTGGGCATCGGTACACCTACTATTCCATGTGTCACTATTAAAGAAGTGTATCGATGATCCAACTTCAGTTGTGTAACTGGATAGTTTGGGAGTGAAAGATAGTCTCTCTTATGAAGAGGTCCCAGTTCAGTTCCTATGCCGTCAAGTTCGTAAGCTAAGGAACAAAGAAGTACCTTCAGTCAAAGTCTTGTGGAGGAATAAGCATGTTGAAGGAGCTACGTGGAAAGCCGAAGCATATATGATGGCTGGATACCCACACTTATTCCTTTCCAGCTTAGTTTTACTTTAGGGTATCAATTTTCTCCCTAAAAACTCTATTAAGTTACATGTTCAATTCATGTGTCCCAGTTTCTTTCATGTTAATGAATGTGTGTATGATTCATGAATTCAGTTCAGTCATGTAGTTAAGCTCGGAGGTAGTCATTCCGTTAGTTTTCAGGTTTCATGATCAGTATTTGAGTATAATGATTTCAATTCTCTACTTTTCTATGTTTTTTCCAACATTCGAGGACGAATGTTCCTATGGGGTAGATATTGTAATGCCCTGGAAACCCTAAAATCAGACCCAGGAGTTGAAACTGAGAAAACAGGATTTTCTGTACCAAGTCACAGAATGAGTCGTCCTATGACCCATGGGGTAGGCCACGAGTCGTGGAGTGACTCGTGCGGGAGGGTCCAGACTTGGTTGCGAAAAATTGGGAAATTGAGTGTCCAAGCGTGTGACCACGAGTTGTGGTCAACATCAAGATTTGTTATATGTGTCATGGTCAAGGGTTTTTTGAAAGTTGGAAAATTTGGGCAGTGCACTTAACTGGTTCTCACCATCACTCGTTTGGGACACCACAAGTCATGGTGGCGCCCATGGTGACCCCCAGGTGGTTTTCACCAATGGAGACTACGAGAGATGACCATGCGTTGTGGACAACAATAATGAATTGTCAAGTAGCCTGTGGTGATCCCTGAAGAGGAATTTTTGTTCAGTGGCAACGGGAGACGTCACGAGTCGTTAGGTCTCCCAACGACTTGTAAAGTCAGTTGTTGGCGGATTGGGGAATCTATAGAATATTTACAGTGCTAGTCAGAATTAGCCACCACGAGTCATTCTTAACCTCACGACTAATGTAGTGCCTCGTGGGGGCTAGCAGAGTCCTTTTTCCTGCGGATTTCCTTGGGAGTTTTACGTAATTTGCTAAACTCCTAGACTCTAAACTGCATAGTTTTGGGTTTTAATCAGGGGTTTTAGAGGGGGCAACCGACGATTTATTTCATTTCTCACGTCCCCTCAAAAGTTAGAATGTAGAATTCTCTTAGAAAGACTCAGAGCAGAAGCTAAGGCAATTGAATTATCCTCAGATTTTTAAGGGATTCTCTTAGGGATTTCCATCACCAGGTATGTTGGAATTCAACAAGGGAGTAGTTCTTCCCTTGTGCCCCCAAAAATCTCCTCTACCTTCCCTTTCAGTTCTAGTCCTGAATTTTCGAATGTGAATAAATGATATATCAGACTTCGTTTATAGCATGTGGAATAAGGTCTATGTTTATTGTTGTCATATTTTCACTACCTAGTTATCATGTTAATACTTATTCTTGTAAGAATGGTTTTAACCCTAACTATGAATTCAATAAACTAAATTTTGTCTGTTGGACAAGTTATTCCTTATGGCTTGATTTTATCAGTTGGGTTTCCCATATTGCTAGAAAATGTTGAGAATTCAGTCAGATGTTGTTAGTCCAGTCTCAGTCAAGTATTAGCATATCTGGTATAATATAGAAATGTCAGCTAATAAGTTTGATTATAGTTTATCCTTGAGGTGTCTGTGATACCTCCCAGTTATCAGTATTAGATTTAGTATAAGATTTAGTGGCTCTTTAGTTGGTCATGACACTTTTAGATAAGCAGCTCTGGCGAACCTTAGGATCCCAACTTCAAATTATAGTTGTTCTATAGATGGTTACGATACTTTTAAATAAGCAGCTCTGACCAGTATTAGAACACCAGTTACAGAATCCGGTCCGATAAGACTCTTAGGGTACTTCCAGATAGGTATTCCTGACTTAGTCTTGGGCCCTAGATTTGAGCTATCAACTTAGTCGTCAGTCTAGGTCTATCCAGTGGGAGTGGGACTTATCACTGAGCGGACCGGGGTTCCAGCACACCCAGGTTCCTAGAACTACGTTGCCACTGTAGGTTATATTTTTATTGGCCCCATGTCCTAGACCTGTGATCACTCAGTTCATGCCTTTATACCCTGGCAAGGTATATTGGGTCCTACTGATGGGGTGTATACATTGGACTCCATGTCTAGCTCACGTGGTTATATGTCAGTTATAGACTCTCCCACTAGTTAGCTCAGTTCAGTCTTAGATTATTCAGTTCAAATCAGTTCAGTATAGTATTTCAGATTAGTATCTCATTTTCAGGCATGTCTTTGACCATCAAACAAGGTCATTTTGATAATCACAGTAGATCATAGTTTATTCAATTTCAGTATTTCAGTTGGTCATTACCTGTCTTTACAGATCAGTTATTTTATTCGTCGTGTATGGTTTCTCCTACTTACTCAGTACATTAAAAGTACTAATGTATACCTTTTATGTTGTATCATTTTATGATACAGCTGTAGGTTCTCAGACTCAGCACTGTTAGCAGATCTCGCTCAGAAGTTTTCTGCTGCATCATTTCTCAATCCTCATCTTTCAAGGATGAGGATTCTTTCTTTTCAATTATATTTCTTTCAGTTAGATTTAGAGTTAGTTGGGGGCTTGTCCCAGCAACTCATTAGATAGATGGCTTTCAGACAAAGACATAGATTCGGACTTTTCAGCTATGTTTCAGTTGTTTAAAACTTTATGATTAATTTCTTCTTCATAAATGTTTTATTTTATTATTTTAAGGCTTCCTCTATGTTTTTACTTAGAATTCCAATGTTATGATAGACCATGGGTTGACTTGGAGTTACGTGTGACTCCAAGTACTGTGTCATGACTAGGGTATATACTCGGGACGTGACTTTTTCGGACAAAGGCAATCGGACCACCCCATAGGGATTGGCTAAGTCTGATGAAGCCCTTATCTAGGAGATTTTTCAACTATTCTTTCAACTCCTTTAGCTCAGCTAGAACCATTCTGTAAGAAGTAATAGATATGGGCTGCATATAAAGAAAAAGATCAATACCAAAGTCAATCTCCCGCTCGGGAGGGACTCCTCGTAGATCATCTGGAAACACCTATGGATACTCACATACAACAAGGACAGACTGAAGAGTCGGGGTCTCAGATGTATAATCCTTAACCCAAGTGAGATGATACTCACAGCCCTTAGAGATCATCTTCCCAACATTAAGATAGAAAATAAAGCAACCTACAAGCATAGCTGAACTACCCTTCCACTCTAGAACTAGCTTACCCAAAAATCGAAAATCTGCGATACGTGTTCTGTAATTGACTAAAGCATAACATGCATGTAACCAATCCATACTAAATATAATATCGAAATTAGTCATATCTAAATCCACTAGGTCGGTGATGAACTGGTAATTTACCAACTCACTAAGCTCATAAACATGAGTTTTGCTTAGGTTTCAAGTAATTTAGGTGTACTTTATGCCCTTTTCTCCTTGATCTTTGCAGGTATTTGACTTGAGTGGAAAAGGCAGGAAATTGAGAAAAACATATAAAATTCGAGATAAAATTTGATGAGTTGGCATTTGAAGGAAAGAAGACAAAGATAATAGAAGATTTGAACTCCAAAAAGAAGGTGTTAAGGATATGCTTTGAAACGGTGAAACACGAATTCGGACGTATGAAATGCGGTCGAAATGAAATTGTTACTGGCCGACAGGAAGATGGCACCGGTGGCCGTGAGTTGGGTAGTGGCAAACCACCGGTGAGTCGCTGGTTTAGTCTTCTCCAACACTGTTTTCCTTCGGTGAGAAAGCAGTGCTCCGTGGATTGGCACCAACGAAAAACTGGTGCTTCGCAAGTGAGGCCATCCAAGGAGTGGTAAAAATGTCTAAAAAGGTTCCCAAAGCACCTAGAAGCCCCAAAGGTACTTGTGGAAAGTTGTAAAAAGGAAAGTACATATATTTATATCACCCTCATTGTACACCACTGACTAATTAATCAATTTCATGAACCACTCCATAGAACTTTGAGAATTGTTTCAACATAGAATTGTAGAGATAAATTTGCTTTTCTTCTTCTTCTCATTAACTGATTTTAGGGGCATTCCACAATTGTTGTAAGAGCTTGTGAAGCAATTTGTGAAGCAATATGATAAATATTGAGGGGAATCTTCTTTGTATCTCCTCTCTCTCTCTCTCTCTTAATATGCATAATTAATTTTCTAGCTAGGGGTGTGTGCATGTGGGTTTGTTAAATTGAATGGGTATTGATTAATTTCTCTTGGATTCTTATTGCAAGTATAGATATATTATTTTCTCTATGTTTTAATTGTAAAAATTGATGGTTGCAAACATGAATTTTGCTTTACTTTTCCTGCTTTCGCTTGAGAGAGAAAGGTGAGAATTGGGTGAGAAGATAATACTGAGGAGTTCGAGTGTTGGTGAGTAGGGTTGATTTAAAGATAGTCAAAACCCGTCTTCTCACTCCATTAAATGTCAAGGCTAGAGAGAGCTTAACCCTTCCTTAATATTTTGTGGTTGATAGTTTGAATTTGGACTTGGGTTTGGAGAAAACCTAAGGCATAAACATTTATGTGGTTGAAAAATGAGAGAATGTGATTGATCCATTCCTATCTATGCTAAATTTGATTCTAAGGCAATGAAGTAAATTCTATTTTAGTTGTTAACCATCAATAGCACACCCCTAGCCATCTCACTAGTGATTGCAGCAATTGAAATTCCCTCTACTTAATTTTAATTTGAAGTTGATGCTATTTTCCTTTTTCCCCCAATTTTACTTCTTAAATATTAAACAATGATGCATTCTAGTTTTAGTTAGTTTATAACTCTTAGATTATTTACTCAAGTCCCTGTGGGGTTCGATCTTGACACTCGTCGGGTATATTTATTTTTAATGACCATTTACACTCTCTCATCAAGAGGAGTGAAATTGGACATTATCAAAAATTGCGCCTTTGCCGGGGAATTGAGTAGTGATAACCTAGTTATTTATTGGTTCAAACTTGTTTTACAGTTTGTTTTATATCTTGTTTTGTTTTTAAATTTTTTTAATTTGTTTTTCAATTTTTTAATCGTGGAATGAAGGAAGGTTTGTTGGTTTCAACCTTATCGTGATAACCCTCATATCCCTATTGTGGTTGACCACACCTTTGGCTAGATTGTAAAAATGCATCTAGAAGAGATATGAGTGCAACTTATTTCTTCTATGATGGGTATAGATGCACTTTATATGATGGTCATGGTAGACATTGGGGTGGATTCTCAAATGAGTTCACTTCTTGTTATAGTGGCTACGATAGAAGTTGTGCTCTTGAGCTTGATAAGAATGAAGCCATTGCATGTGAGGGAAGAAGCAATACATGTAGGCTCATGAAATCCATGCTCCAAGCCTTTTTGGAGAGGGAGTCTAATGCGTAAAAGGATGTCAACCCCTCAATGCCCATTTAATCATCAACTCCTCAAGAAGAAAGTTATAGTTCTCTAAATGAAGAGGCAAAGGAGATATTGAGAAGAATAACAAGAAGAAGTGAACAACGGGGCATAACTCAACTTGACTCATGGGAGGAAGCTCAACATGATGATGAAGAAGGAGTCAAGGTGAACTTGTAAGAGGGCATAGCGGTTTTCCAACCAACCAATCTTACAATAATGCAAGATGCCAAAGTTGAAGAAGTAACACTAGAGTCTCCAACAAACATACAATAAATCATGCTTAAGGATTCTAGTACACTTGAGAAGGAGGATGTTAAACAAGAAGAAGGCTTGAGAAGGAAGCAACTTAAACTGCCCTTCTATCATTTTTCAACATTGAACTTGGTTGACTGAATAGAGACTGAGGAAACCAAGTCAATGGAGGAAGTTGAGGAGGAAGATCAAGGTGGCTTCATCTTAAAGTATGCCATGCCAACAAGGTCAAAGCACATTCCTCCTTTAAAGGTCAATAAATACAAGTGGCAGGATCCATTTCTTGGTACCTTGACTTTTACACCACCACCGCTCAACCAAACTAGAAGAATGGAAAAGAAAATAGGGGTGAGATTTAATATCTCAAAGTAGAGAGAAAAGTGGTGAAAGTTGAAGTCATCGAGCCACGACGTTAACTAAGGCGCTTCTTGGAAGGCAACCCAAGTGCATTTACATTTGTTTTTATTTTCCCTTTTTTTATTTTACTTTACATTTGTGTTGTCTTTCATTGAGCATGGTTGGAATAGTGTGGAATGTGATAAAAAGTGGATAAAGAAATATTGAGGAACCGGCACTAGATTGGCGAAATGCATGTTCTAGTGCACGAACCGCAAATCAATCGCAGATACCAGTCAGAATGCCTGGAAGAAAAATTGCTTAACATTAGCACATTTGCGTTAAACTTGCAAAATACCAATCCAAAGGTGTGAAACACCGGTCAACCGCCGGTTATGGGCAGAATACCTGGAAAGAGGAGGTTCTGAAGAGGTGGTTCTACATTGCACACAGTTCCAATACAGATGCCTCGATCGTACCAGGGAGTTCTTTCACCCGTTACTTCCTTATTTTGTTCAACCTTATGCTTCGAGGACAATGTTTTATCTTTGTTAGGGTGTGAAGTCATAATAACCCACTTGTTAGTAATGCACGATATGGCCCTATGATAGATTGGGTGACGTAATTCATAAGGGAAAATCATCATTACTTTCTACTTAGCATCGCCTTTGTAGATAGTAGTCTATGAATAAACTCCAAAGGTTTTCTTTATACTACATTTCTTTCCCAAGGAGCGATTCCTTTTTCTTTTTCCTTTATTATCGAACCGAGTGGCATTTCCTAAATTATAGATTTAGAGGCGACTTTCTTAAGGAAAAATACCAAGTATAGAGTCTTTTTGAGTCTTTTGTGCAGGTGTTTGAAGAGGTACAACCAAACATTTCTTTCTTGGCATTGTGCATGAGTTTTGAAAAGAAAAGAGGGGCACTTAAATTTGAAAATGAGCACCCTCTTGTCATGGGTTATACATTCCTTGCTTGGGTTTTTGATTCATAAACTAGCTTGTCGAAAGTCATTCTCTTAATGTGATGAAGAAAGTATCTGAACTCCTTGGATTGTGAGGTCTTGTGTGGTGAGTCTTTCAGCTACGTCTTGTGTACACATGACTGTTTAGAACTTTCCCTAAGTGTGATTCAAGGAAAAATGTTAGATGGGGCTTCACTTAAAACATGATCTTAGGCTTTCTTTAAAAATTACCTCCTTGAACATTAATCTTTGATAGCCAACATTTGAAATTTTAGACCCTTTTCTTGAAAACCACATTACAAGCCTAATGACCCTTTCTAATCCTCCTCTTTGGCACCTATCCTCCCTAATTGCTAGTGATGAAAAAATGAAAATTGGAGCTTAAAGCCCAAGAGATGGGGAGAAATAAGGAAATGAATTGAAATGAGGCAAAAGTCTAAGTTTGGGGGTTTGCAAGACAAGGGAGAAACATGAGAGCTTTAATGTGAGATCAAACCAAATTGTGATGAGATGAATGAAATGACGGGTTGAAAAACCTCAAATCATCAAAAGAGAAAGAATAGTTAAATGGTGCTAATTCTTGTGTAGAAAAGGCTAAATGTGAAATTCATAGGTGTTATAAGGGTGGATTTTGCTAAACAAAAGATGATGATGATGAGAAAGGAGAGATAAAGTGGAGTGATCTCAATAGTGTGATGGGATGTTAAAATTTTTCACAACAAGGCATTACGTAGGTTCTAGCCACTAGAGCTAAATATTGGTCCTACCCTTACCCCTAACCTACATGATAACCCACAAGTCCTTAGTGATTTTTAGTGTAGCTACTCTACATCAGTGACGAGTTACACGAAGAGAAAGCTAGTCAATTTGTACGCACTTGAATTTATGAGAGTGAGTGCAATTGTCGTATCTTATAATCCCTATGTGTGAATTGCTTACAAATGTTTGATATTATGTCTTATTATGAGTGGCATCACTTACTTAAGGTACATTCTTAAAAGTGATTTCAAGTGAGAGGTATGACTGAGACAAGTGTGTAGCGAGCTTTAAGGCAAGCTTTGAATGTGAATTGTTAATGACTTGAGATACTCCTTGAATTGATTTTGATGAACTATGGCCCTTTTTTGAATAAAAGGAATGTATGCAAGATGTGCTTAATGATTGTGGTAACCTATTGAAGCTTGTGCAACATGGTTTGAGTCTTTTCTTTTTCTTGAGTCGGTGTAAAATTTTTGGTTTGTCTTGACGCTTGATGATTTTATGTGCATCTCCCATAATTCTCTAAGCTTTAGCAATGTCTTCTTGTGAAGGAATTCCTTTCTTGATCCTTGGTTCACATGCTCATATATAACATGTTGTTCCATCTGTTCAACTATAAAGAATTGCATTACTTGAGGACAAGGTTCAAGTTTGGAGGTTTGATGAGTTGGTAATTTAACAACCCACTAGGCTCTTAAACATGCGTTTTTGCTTAGTTTTCAAGTCATTTAGGTAGTTTTTATGCCCTTTTCTCCTTGATATTTGCAAGTACTTGACTTGAGTGGAGAAAGCATGAAATTTAGCAAAATGCATGAAATTTGAGATGATATTTAATAAGTTGGAATTTGAAGGAAAGAAGACAAAGATAATGGAAGATTTGAACTCAAAAAAAAAAAGAGGTGTTAAGGACATGCTTTGAAATAAAACACGGATCTGGACATGCTAAATGCGGGCAAAATGAAATTGTCACTGGTTGGCAAGAATATGGCATCGGTCACCGCGGGTTGGGCAGCAGCAAACCACCTGCGAGTCACCGGTTCAGTTTGCTACAACACTATTTACCTTCGATGATCAAGTGGTGCTCTGCAGATTGGCACCAGTGAAATACTGGTGCTTCGCATGTTAGGACATCCAAGGAGGGGTAAAAACGTTAGAAAAGGTTCCCAAAGAACCTAGAAGCCCCTAGAGTACTTGTGGAAAGTTGTACATAAGAAAGTACAAATATTTATATCACACTCATTGTACACCTATCATTCATTATTTAATTTAGTGAACTACTCCATAGAAATTTTAAAATTCTTTCAACTTAGAATTGTAGAGATAGCATTTTCTTTTCTTCTTCTTTTTCTTTAACCCATTTTGGGGGAATTCCACTATTGTTGTAAGAGTTTTGAAGCAATATGATGAATGTTGAAGGGAATATTCTTGGTATCCTCTCTCTCTCTCTCTCTCTCTCTCTCTCTCTCTTAATATGCATAACTAATTTGCTAGCTAGGGGTGTGTGTATGGTGGGTTTGTTAAATTGTATGGGTATTGATTAATTGCTCTTCGATTCTTATTGTATGTATAGAATATTATTTTCTCCAAATTTTAATTGTGAAAATTGATGGTTGCAAACATGAATTTTTCTTTACTTTTCTTGCTTTTGCTTGAGAGAGAAAGGTGAGAATTGGGTGAGAAGATAATCTTGAGGAGTTGGAGTGGTGTTGTGTGGGGTTGATCTAGAGAATAACCAAAACCCACATTTTCATTCCATTAAAGGTCAAGCAAGAGATAGCTTAACCCTTCCTTAAGCTTTTGTGGTTGATAGTTTGAATTTGGCCTTGGGATTTGAGAAAACCTAAGGTAATGAAGTAAATCTCATTTTAGTTGTTAACACATCAATAGCACACCCCTATCCATCTCACTTGTGATTGCAATAATCGAAATTCCCTCAACATAGTTTTAATTTGAATTTGATGTTATTTTCCTATTTTCCCTAATTTTACTTTTCAAATATTGAAAAATGATGCGTTCTAGTTTGAGTTAGTTTATAAATCTTAGATTATTGACTCAATTTGTTGTGGGATTCGACCCCAACAGTCATCGGGTATATTTATTTTGTCAATAACCGTTTACACTCTCTTGTCAAGAGGAGTGAATTTTGATATTATCAATCGGCTAAGGTGAGTTTATGAAAAATTGTGACCGGGCAATTTCTATCACGCCCCATCTTTCTCGCAAAAAGCAAAACTCGACATGTAACAATTTTTTTAGAACTACTTAGAGTGAAGGATCGTCACCCAACAAATTATGGTGCATTAGGGCACCAGACTAAACTAATTTATGGGAAATCATTTAACTAGCCTATGTCACCAGAGTCGGGTAAGGGTTCGAATTACCTCGAAAGGAAGGTGTTAGGCACCTTTCGAGGTCCATAAATGTGGGTACCTTCCAAATTCGTTTATTGTGTGGGAATTAAATGATAAGAAAAAAGTCAATTATTTTAATTAAAACTAATCTAATTATTTGATTGAAAAACTCTTATAAAAATAAATAACTTAAAAAATGAATTAGGCCATAAACTAATTAATGCAAAAAACTAAATGATAAGATATTAACTAAAGTATTTAGCAAATATAGGAAATCTTATTTCAATATAAATAAACACTCAAACATAGATTAATTCACCATTTAGTTTAAAGCAAGTGATAAATCAAATTTATACATGCAAACTTATATGAACAACAAAAAAAAAGTCATTATTAATTCAAGAAGTTAAAATGTTCAGATATGCAAGGAGGAAGGAATAATAACAAATGTACTGCCAATTATTTTTATTTTACAACTTAAAATTTAGAGAAAATAAAAGAATCCTAGCAATCCAAAACAAAAATAAAAGAGAGATACTACAAATTAAAATCAATTAATGAAATCTAGAAAGTATGTAACAAAATATGAGAAAGCTTTAAAATATATATATTTGTTGCTTTATCGGGATGATAACATGATACAACCTTAGCAACAAATTAATTAGAGGTCAGTATATAGCAAATTACTTTCTCAATAATTATATATTAAGGGATAATATTCATATATAGCAATAATTTATAAAACGTGCTGCCTATTTTTAATTAATAAAAAAATGGAAAACTAGGCAGTGATTTTGATTTAAAAGAAAATGCATAGTTTGAAAGTAATTAAAAGAGAAGAAACATTTTAACAGATAAAATATAGTTTGCAGCCCCTTTTAAGCATACCTTTACCACTATATCAACATTTATTACATTAATACAACACTCAAAAAATGTAGAGAAGATAAAATAAATTCAATTGACTATTCTAGTTACTAGCTATTCCCGAACTCTCCAAACCCAGGCAAACTCTTCGATATAACCCGAAGGGGGAGGCATACCTGTTGAAAAGACTAAGGAAACAAAACACCGTAGACATAAAGACATAAAAGGGTAACTAATATAAATCAATATTTTATCATTTGAAACTAAATGGATATAAATAGTTTAACTTTCACATCGAATCATAAATTAAAGGTTTAAAACACATGGGAATCTAAATCATTCTGCCAACGACTATTCAATAGTACCTACAAGCTATTACTCAAAAGAGAATTGAAATTTTATAATTGAAAGTACTAACCAGTTAGGATGAAAAAGGTTAAGCAAGAATGTAAAATTGATAGAGTGATTGGAATTCTATAGTTTTAGTCGAAGCGGAAGAGAGAAACAATCTTTTCCTCCTAGTGAGGAAACATGTTCAATAGATATGACTTAGAATAGGAGAGTTTCGAATGTTATGTGGCTAAGGGAATAGCGACACTCAAGTAATAAAGAAAAGAGAAAGAAAAGCTGTTTATTCAAACGTGTAAGGTTCGATCCCAATTTGCTAAAGAAGAGACCATGTTCGAAAGATTAGAGAGGGAGATGAGAGCATGCTTATATAGTTAAATCATTAAGAGGGGTTAAAGGAAAGGAGATGAACGGGAATATCAATCAAAAGAAATTTGTTCCTTAATTAACAAAGGAAAATTAGAATCTATAAAAGCTAATCGGATCTTACCATAATAATCAAGTACTAAATCAGTTTAAGAGAAAAGGAAAGAAAACCAATCGCACGAGTTTCTTTAAATGGAATCAATTAAATATATTTTGTCACAGGTAACAAGGAGAGAATGGAAAGGGGATATTCGGAGAAGTCAAACAAAAGAAATATTTTTCTTAATTAACATGAGTAAATCAATTAATCAATGTTTACCATAACCGTTTAAATGAGACGCTATTCCAAACTAATTAAGAAAAAAGGAATCAATCTCAGTTTACCAAAATTATTCAAATAAAGGTCTATCCAAAATTGATTCAAGAAGGAAAAGAGACAATCTTGGTCAAGATTTAGACAAATTGTCATAAAGCTGAAATTATACCAAGTAAAGTAATCAAAGTTATCCTAAATTGTCCAACTTAAATAGGTAATAAATCACATAGCCTTACATATAAGCATATTCTCTAATAAGAAAAAAAACTTTGAATTCAAGGTATCAAATAATTAAGAAATTTAACATAGAAGTTGTTTCATGATATGAAATAGACTCTTTTCCTACTATAAATCACCAACACAACATGATCATGAAGAAAGTACAGGAAAAAATAAGTTCCAAATGCATATCAACTAAGTATAAAAAAATATTTAATTACGAATTTGTCTATAAGTGATCATACTCATAGGTTTCTAATTTGTTTATAATGAACAAAGAATTCCAACTCAAACCAACAGAGTAATTAACAAATGACTTCTAAACATAAGGTGATAGTCAAATGGAAAACTAAAACAATAGACAAATAAAAAAATACTAAGCCTAATAGTACAACAGCTCATCCAAATAGTAGAGTCCCTAAAGGGGAATATTTATCGATAGAGTGAAACATAAAAAAACAAATTTCCAAGACCTTATGTAACTAATAAAACAACATATTTTCATGATTTGGATTTAAACAATAAGAAATAGATTGAAAAGCTATCACATAGTTATAGGGAGTTTGTCAATGGAAAATGATTAATTCGAAGGCACTGATCCCTTATAACACAACCCATCGTGAGAGATGAAGAAAGGAAAAAAAGAGAGAAAGGTCATGACTTTGCGGACATGATGTAAATCCAAAGGTAAAGAAATTTCGAGCATGAGTTAACACAAACATATATAAACATAGAAAATATTAAACAAAAATAAGAAACCATTGATATATGAAGATCAATTTAGAAAATTGATCCTTTAAAATTCGTGCTTTAACATTCTATTCTTGACCGGAACTGACCTGAGTAGTTAGCTACGATGTGTTCGCGGAGCAAGGAACGACGCAGTCTTTGGAGCAGAAGAGGAGAGGCAAGACAGTTATGGAGAAAGATAAGAAAGGTGTGGTGGATGTTCAATAGCTTCACTTGCCCTAAATAGCAATAGGAGACAAGCAGAGACAGAGGTAGAGATGTTTGAGAGTAGTTGAACGGCGTATGCTGGCTAGAGAGGAGAGTGACGAAGAGTGAAAAGAGAGGAAGATAAGGTGCGGCACTGGCAACTTATGGTGGTTGTTGTCTGGTGTTTTTCCTACTGGTGATAGATGGAGACAGGCTAGGGTGAAGGGAATTCTGGTGAGAGTGTGCGTGGTGCTCGTCCGGGATGGCAGTGGACGATGGAGGCTGAGAGAGTGAAGGGCGAGGGGGTAGCACAGATAGGGGAGATGTTTGTGTTGGTGGTTATGTGTACAACATGACAGATGAGAGCTTAAGTGAGAGAGGGAGGGGGTGATGCCAAGAGGGCGGCGACATTGTTTTTCTGCCGGAGTAGTGAGAGGAAGGGGGAAAAGAGTAGGTTGTGCGGCGGTTAGGGTGAGGAAGAGTGAAAATGGGAGTTTTCTTAGGGTTTCGGTATTTGGAATACTAAATGAAAGAAGCAGGTTTTTAATCTCAACCGCAAGATTAAATTAGATAAATGGCTAAGATTATTTTAGATCTTTTAGGGTCGGTTACGGGTCATGAGTGGGTCGTGGATAGTTAAATGGATGAAATAAAATTAAGGTTGAATTGGGATTTTAATAATTGCCATAATTGATCAAAAATGACTAATATTGGCACAATTAGATAAAAAGTGCCTAAATTTTAAATGTATTGGATGAAAATTGAATTAACTGCTATTAAATTAATAAAACTACTACACTTGTAAGTGATTTAGTAAATAGGTAACATAATAGTTTAATTTACGATAAAAAATTATACAAATATTATTATTATAAGATTAAACATAAATAATTTATAAAATTAAGTAAACTATACTTTGTAAATAAAAGCTTGTTTAGTTGACAAAATTATGTATTTATGTGTGTGTGTGTGTGTAGTGTGTGTGTACACACACACACACACATATATATATATATATTATGCAATATTTTATATATGACGTAATTACACATAATATTAATAAATTTATACTTGAAACTAATGAAATAAAATATTTTAAAAGTGCAACTTGAAATACGTATAAATAAATAATTATGTAAAAACTAATTATATATGATAATTAATACTGAAATATTATGGATGCGAACTAAAAAATTATGTAAAAAGGATAATTTTTAAAATATGCATATATATATATATATATATGCAACTTAGATGGGGCATAGGGCGGTCAAAAGTTGGTATCAACAACTGCCTCCTTTGCTCGAGAATGAAGGATGAATTATTGAGCAAAGAATATTGACTTAATAGCCAATTTTGTCCGACCGAAGAATGATCTCGGTGAGAATGGGTAAGAAGAAAAATAAAAGTTGTGAAGATATTGTGTCCGAGACTTCAGTATAGAGTCGCCTACATACAGAGGGTCTACAATAATCAGGTTGTATGTAGGTCAAGATTTTGGAATGAACGAGATTCCTAAGATAATATGGTATTTGAATAAGGAACAAAAAGAGTATGAAATGATAAGGATAGAGATATGAAAGAGATAGATGAATGTCATGACCCGAGTTTACACCTTAGCCATAACACAGGAATAGGAACCCCGAAAGAGATCCAAATTGATCCATGGCATAATCATAGCATAACACTTAACAACATAAATAGCTAACAAAAACAAAATTGAGCGGAAGCTAACTTTAAGATTCAAATTTAAAACTTAAGGACATAATCTAGCAAAAACACAATACATGGACTGAATCTGATTACACATGTCTAAAAGCCTCTAAAAAGCTTACAAGTTGTTAGGACAGGTCCCCAGCTAACTCCTTAAGTCTGAAAACTAAAATACAACTGAATAAGAACATAGACCTCATCCTCAAGAGATGGGGACTCACCATAATCCGCTGTAATAGAAGAAGGAGAGTGTCTACTCGCGGGGCTGAGTCTGGATACTTGAATCTATATCATGAAATGATATAGCACATAAAGTATGCGGTCAGTACTTGGAATGTACAGAGCATGTGGGAAAATGTAAAAAACTGAACATGCAAGTATGCAAGAAGGAAATAAATATGTACATCGACATATAACTAATTTAGAATGCAACGTTCCTTTGCTGAGTCACATACACATATATACATGAAACTTGTATTTGGAACTCATATTTTGAAACATCATCAAACTCATGCATAAGGGTCAAGTACTAAACATTTAATGAGAGCCGAAGTTGAGGCTAGTATCACACACTTTACTGGATATCTACTGATAATTGAGCCTGCATTGCATTGCGTTATATTTGTTTTAAACTAAAGTCTAAACTATAAGGAACTATCCATGCTGATAACATAAACTAAGGGAGTCATTCCCGTCTATGGAGAGTCCCAACTGAACCAGGGAAATGTTCTCAGCTATAGAGAATCTCGACTGAATTAAGGGAAACAATTCTCGCCTATGGAAATTCCCTGTCTGACTAAGGAAACCATTCTCAACTATGGAGAGTCCCGACTGAACTAAGGGAATCATTCTCTACTATGGAGAGTCCTGAGCGGACCAAGGGAAACTTTCTGGGCTATGGAGAGTCTCTGGCTGACTAGAACATGAGGAGTACTGATTTGAAATTGTACATCTGGTCTATGATACTACAGCTAATCAGAAACATGAGCATTCACTGACTTTGTCATACAACATTCGTTTAGAACTTATTAGTGCTACTTTCTAATAACAACAACCCCAAACGTCTGAAGGATCATTATAATGATTTATCCTCATAATTCATATCATCATGGTACCAAATTATCATTTAATTCACACATATTACATTTACGAACATCTATACACTTATATCATACTTTATACCTCCACAACATTCATGTTCCGAGCTCATAACGTAAGACCCATAACATAGAGTCATGTAGGATCCGTAGGTCCAATTCACACTTAACATAGATACGTTGATTCATATGCTTTAGATTTACAGAAATTCCATATACTTAACTCATGGCCAAAACATTTTCATCAAAAACATAATGGAGACACATACATACTTTCAATTGATCAAGCCCATAAGTTCTAATCTCATCTCAACATATTTATCAATTCGTATATTCTAGTTTTTAAGGGAATTCTTACAATTTTCACATATCTTAGGCTTTGACACAAATTCTTGATATAATCGAATGAGCAATAACAAAATCCCAATAAAAGTGTTAAGTTATCTCTTGAAGGAAATCCCATAATCATTCATTTTCACCATTTAGCACATAATTCGAGATATTGAAATAATACCATAAGAATCATTGACTTTTAATTCTAATGGGTCTTCAAATTCATAGAAGATATAGAAGACATCATCCCTAAATGGAAACCCTAGGTCATGCTTTTCTCGAATAATGAAATTGGGCTTTTGATAAAGCATTTTGGGGGCACAAGGATGGAAGGATATTGTTGTTGAAAAAACCCACATACCTGATTCAAGAAGAAACCCCTGCTTGAACTTGCACCTTGAAGCCTTAAGGAACCCTTGATGAATCCTTGAGTCTTGAGAGAGAGAAGGAAGAAGAATTTGAGAGTAATTTGGTGGAGAATGAGGGTTTAGGCTAGTTATTCCCTAAAAAATATCCCATAAGATGCTCAAAACGACGTAGTTTAGGAGTTAGAAGCATGGGATTTTATGAAAACACCCCTGGAAAAATGCAGGAAAATTTCATCTGCTAGTCCCCACAGGGCATCCACGAGTCGTGGGGTTGATAATGACTCATGGGTCCCTATCGTTGAGTACACTGGATAATTTCTCAAAATTCCCTCCAATCAACCGATGACTCACTTCACGAGTCGTTGTCTAACATGATGACTCGTGAACTCCTTCTGTCATCCTCACTGCCTAGGACCTCATCTTGGAACTCAAGGCTCCACCCACATGGTCAACATAACGAGTCATTTCCTATCTCACAATTTCTTGGGTCGTCCGTTGCCACTGAAGCCCATGATTTCCCGCCTCTTCTTCCCACGACTTCCATGACGAGTCGATACCTGACACGACAACTCGTCAAGTCGTCTGTGGTCACTGGACTTGCTATACTTCCAATTGCTTCACACGGGCTTGATCACGATCCATTAGGTAACCTAACGAGTCATTCCACAACTCGTTCTGAGTCAAATCCTGCTGGTATTTCTGCTGAACTCTATCTAACTCTAGGGTATGGTCTTAGGAACATCTATGGTGTTACAATATCTTCCCCTTAGGAACATTTGTCCTCCAATGTTGGCTAAACATATAGAAAGGGTAGGGATAGAACTGAAATCCCAAAATCAATCAATTATAGCTAAAGCAATGGAGTATCTTCCTCTGGCTGATCTTTCATATCTGATCTGAACATCTGAATAATACATGCATGCTAGGGCACAAGAGAGACTTAAAGACATGAAACTAACATGGAATTAGATGGAACCCTGAGAAGGATTCGTCCTCTCTATCTGGCACTAAGCTGACACAATTTGAACCTTCGTTCTCCAATCGCTTTTTGCAATGGATTAGAATTCATGATATCTGGTCTAACTGCAAGTAAAGGTCTCATGACCATGAATCATCCATGTCATCTGTAACTGAATACATACATGAGATGACGAGATTCTACTAAGCTACAAAGCAATTTCTAAGCATTGAGTTCGACATGATCATACGATAAAACATGAGTTAACACATATAACTGATCCATAACATGATGTTTAGCCAAAAGGACTCGAAGAGTAAGATTGGCGTTGCTATCTGAAGCGGTTATCTAGAAATTTTGGAAGTCTGCACATAGGGATGGGCATAACATAGCTTCAACTGAAATACAAGAAAAGTTATCTAAACCTGAAGGGTTTGACATATCGCAATTGTTAGGGCTGGAACTCATCTATTAGCATACTCAAGATTTGACTTGTCGTACATACTTACCATCTGCCTCTTAGCATAAAGCCATCATTCTAAGGATTCTGATCTTTATTAAAATCGGGGCTAACTCACTAACTCCTAGCTTCCCTTTCACCTCTAACCTTCACTGCAAGCCTTATACTAACAGCTATTCATATCACACAACGACAATCTCCATTCAACAACCATCACAGAGCACCTTATTCAATACTGGGGTTCTGGGTTAGCAACATACAAAAGAGTAACGCAAGATTCATGATATACTTGTGGCCACTACTGGGGACTTGCCCTTATCCTGGTGTGCTACTATGGGATAGGAGCGGTTTTGACGACGTCCGCCACCTGGGCTAGATGCATCCTGCTGAAATGGATGGGCTATCAAAGATACTAGAGAGGTGGCCGAGGATCTACTCTTGCCTTGCTTAGCCACAGTGCAATCTTGGTGCTTATGGCCCAACTTGCCGCACCAAAAACAAACATCCGAGCCAGCAATGCATTCTCCCAAATGGTGTTTCCCACAGCTGGTACACAATGGATATGTAATCTCCCTTACTCTGCGTTTGTATGGAGCATTGATTATTGAATGTGCCGGGGCTGATGATTTTCTCTAGGAATGTGAGCGGTGCCCACCGCTTGTCCTCTATGAGGAAAACTCTGAATCTCCTATCCTGGTCCTTTTAGCCTCTCTCTCTTTTTCCTTCACCTGCTTCGCTTCCATTTGTTGAGAGAATATCACTAAACGTGGAAAATCTATATCCATGTGCAACATGGTAATCCTGCACTCTTTAACCAAGGAGTCCGACACTTCGTTCACGAACCTGCTCACTCGGGCCCTCTGGTCGGCTACCATCTCTGGTGTGTACATGGATAACCGGGTAAATTCCAACGTATACTCCTGGACAGTCATGTAATTCTGTTTCAAGTTAATGAATTCTGCAGCCTTGGACTCTCTCAACTTCCTAGGGAAAAACCTGTCTAGGAACTCAATCATAAATTCATCCTAACCTACGGGGCCTACTCCAATTCCCCGACTGTCTCTCTACTGGAAAAACCATATATACGCGACTCATTTCAACTGGTAGGAGCTAAATTTGTGCTTTCAATTCCCGTCACCCCCATGATTTGGGTGATCTTCTGGATCTCTTCAAAGAACTCATACGGGTCCTCATCCACCTTCGACCCTAAGAATTCGGGTGGGTTCATTCGGAAAAAGTCTCTTACTCTCGCTGCCACTACGTTCCCATTCTGGGGAACAAGAGCCATCGCTTACTGATTAATCTAGTGGTCATGGCCTGTGCCAACACATTAAGGGTTTCCTGAAACTTGGCATGAGTAACATGATCGTCCATCCGGTTCGCCGAGGCTGGTGGTGCCTGTCGGCAGCCATTACCATTTCTTCTGGGAGGCATTATCTGCGAGCGTGTCAAGCACGAGTCAGGGGAGGAACTGTTAGAGCTTTATACTCTACACACGATAAGAATCATGTAATAAAGGGAACATTTCCTAAAATTTCTCATAGCCTCTTCGTCATAAGTGTGGCACGCTTCACACCCATGAAGAAGACTTTACTTAACGCGGCCTTCAGACACCCTAGGACACTCTAAAACTTTGCTCTAATACCAAGTTTGTCACTATGAGTTTACACCCTAGCCGTAACATGGGACTAGGAACCCCGAAAGGGCTCCAAGTAGACCCATGGCATAATCAGAGCATAACACTTAACAACGTAAACAACTAACAAAAACATAACTGAGCGGAAGCTAACTTTTAGAGTCAAATTTAAAACATAAGGACATAATCTAGCAAAACCATAATACATAGACTGAATCTGATTACACATGTCTGAAATCTACTAAGCTGACAAGTTGTTGGGACAGCTCCCCATCTAAGTCCTAAAGTCTGAAAACTGAAATACAACTGAATAAGAACATAGGCCTCATCCCCGCGAGATGAGGACTCACCACAATCTGTTGAGATGGAAGGAGGGTGTCTACCCGTGGGGCTGAGTCTAGATACTTGAATCTATATCATGAAATGATATAGCACATAAAGTATGCGGTCAGTACTTGGAATGTACTGAGCCTGCAGGAAAACGTAAACAAACAGAACATATAAGTATGCAAGAAGGAAATAACTATATACATCGACATATAACTAATTTGGAATGCAAAGATCCTCTTCCAAGTCACATACACATATATACATGAAGCTTGCATTTGGAACTCATATTCTAAAACATCATCAAACTCATGCATAAGGGTCAAGTACTGAACATTTAATGAGAGCCGAAGTTGAGGCTAGTATCACACACTTTACTAGATATCTGTTGATAATTGAGTCTGCATTGCATTGCGTTATATTTGTTTTAAACTAAATTCTGAACTATACGGAACTAAGCCATACTTATAACATAAACTAAGGGAGTCATTCTCGTCTATGGAGAGTCCCAACTGAACTAGGGAAACGTTCTACCCTATGGAGAATCCCGACTGATCTAAGGGAAACATTCTCGGCTATGTAAAGTCCTTGACTGACTAAGGGAAACATTCTCAGCTCTGGAGAGTCTCCACCGAACTAAGGGAGTCATTCTCTGCTATGGAGAATCCTGAGCTGACCAAGGGAAACATTCTCGGCTATGGAGAGTCCCTGGCTGACTAGAACATGAGGAGTACTGATCTTACATTATACATATGGTCTATACTACTATAGCTAATCATAAACATGATCATTTACTGATGTAGTCATACAACATTCATTTAGAAAGGATTAGGGATACTTTTTAATAACAACAAGCCCAAACGCCTGAAGGATCATTCTCATGGTTTATCACCATAATTTATATCATCATGGTACCAAATCATCATTTAATTCACACATATTACATTTACGAACATCTATAGACTCATATCATACTTTATACCTCCACAACATTCATGTTCCGAGCTCATAACATAAGACGTATAACATAGAGTCATGTAGGAGCCATAGGTCCAATTCACACTTAACATAGATACATTGATTCATATATTTAAGATTTATGGAAAGCCCATATACTTAACGCATGCCCAAAACATTTTCATTGAGAACATAATGGACACATACATACTTTCAATTGATCAAGCCCATAAGTTCTAATCCCATCTCAACATATTTATCAATTTGTATATTCCAGTTTTTAAGGAATTCTTACGATCTTCACATATCTTTGTCTTTGATACAAATTCATTGTATAATCAAATGAGTAATAACAAAATCCCAATCAAAGTGTTAAGCTATCTCATGAAGGAAATCCCATAATCATGCATTTTCAACATTTAGCACATAATTCGAGATATTTAAATAATACCATAAGAATTATTAACTTTTAATTCTATTGGGTCTTAAAATCATAGATGATATAGAAGAAATCATCCATAAATCGAAACCTTAGATCATACTTTTCTAGAATAATGAAATCAGGTTTTTAATAAAACATTTTGGGAGCATAAGAATGGAAGGACATCCTTGTTGAAAAACCCACATACATGATTCAAGAAGAAAACCCCACTTGAACTTGCACCTTGAAGCCTTGAGGAACCCTTGATGAATCCTTGAGTCTTAAGAGAGAGGAGGAAGAAGAGTTTGAGAGTATTTTGGTGTAGAATGAGGGTTTAGGCTAGTTATCCCCTCAAAAACGTCCCATAAGATGCTCAAAACAACATAGTTTAGGAGTTAGAAGCATAGGATTTTACAAAAAAAAACCCTGGAGAAATGTAGGAAAATTCCACCTGCCAGTCCCTAAGGGGCACTCCATGACTCGTGGGGTTGACAATGACTCGTGGGGCCCTGTCTTGGAGTTTACTGGATGATTTCTCAAAATTCCCTTGTATCATCCAATGACTCACTTCACGAGTCATTGTCTGACATGACGGCTAATGACCTCCTTCCGTCATCCTCATTACTGAGGACCCCATCACTGAACTCTAGCCTCCATCTGACGGCCGACTTAACGAGTCATTGCCTGTCTCATGATTCGTTGGGTCATCTGTTGCCACCGAAGCCCATGATTTCTTGCCTCTCCTTCCCACGACTTCCCTGACGAGTCGTTACCTGACACAATGATTCGTCAGGTCGTCTGTGGTCACTAGACCTGCTGTACTTCCCGACTACTTCTCACGGGCTTGACCACGATCCGTTAGGTAACCTAACGAGTCATTCCATTACTCATTCTGAGGCAAATCCTGCTAGTTTTTCTGTTGAACTCCATCTAACTCCAGGGTCTGGTCTTAGGAACATGCGCGGTGTTACAATGAAATTGTTACTTCTGTATCAAAATGTAGTAATATCAGAATGAGGGCTACTGTGGAAGATTAATGGTTGAAAGGAGAGATGAAAATGCTTCAAAGTAATATGCGATGAAAAATGGTAGATCTTGAAAGTAAATAAATAAATGATGACGGGCAGAGACAATTAAGAATAACGTTACATTTTTGGAAAATAAAGCGTAGCTTGGATGTCACGACTCGAGTCTACACCCAGGACGCAACACGATACTTTGTGCCACAAGTGACCCCAAGCAAATCCATGGCTTAACATCACACTGGTAAGCTAAAATAACATAGTGGAAGCTGGAAACATAACTGAATAAACTGATTTTCTAACATAAGAAACGTCTGATAAAATATTAAACTTATGTAACTAAAGCAAAACAAGCTGAATAATAGTATGTCTAAAAGCCAACTAAGAACTGGCGAGTTGTTAGGACAAGCCTCCAGCTAATCTAAAATCTGAGAACAAGAAATTGAAATAGAACTAAAACTCCATCCTCAAAAAAATGAGGGCTCACCAAGCTAAAGCTGCTGAAATTGCCTGAGGAGGGTGAACTACTGTCGCTGCTGTGACTGAGAACCTATACCTATATCATAATATGATACATCATAGAAATATGCATCAGTACTTTGGATATACTGAGTATGCGAAAGGTAAGTAAAGC
The DNA here is from genome assembly GCA_035772735.1 of Datura wrightii. Lineage (NCBI taxonomy): Eukaryota > Viridiplantae > Streptophyta > Magnoliopsida > Solanales > Solanaceae > Datura > Datura wrightii. The sequence goes on from JASDFA010000001.1 coordinate 134,150,014, forward strand.
AATAAGAGTACATAATTGAGCTAAGGAGACATAAAATGACCAACTATAAACTGATCAGTACTGTGATATAACTGGTAGTGTTTGTACAGGAACTAATTGATGGTCATAAACATATCCTAAAATCTGAATAACTGAACTGAGATGAACTGATAAGAGGAACTGTACTAAACTATCTATACTGTGAGAGCAACTATAATCGACATGTAACCATGTGAGCTAAACATGGAGTCCGATTTATACCCCTCATTAGAGAAGGCCTACTATACTTTGCCAGGGTATAGTAGATGAACTGGGTGATCACTGTCTAATGCTCATTTTGGATAAAATCCTTTCCTGGAAATGTAGTTCTGGGAACTTGAGTGCACTGAACCTCGGCCCGCTCTATGCTATGTCCTACTCCCACCGAAAATCCTAATTGTGACTACTAGGATGATAGCTAGAAATTTATGTCCTAGACTAAGTCATGGATATCTATCTGGAAGTACCCTAAGAGTCTGAAGGGCCTATTAACTACAAACTAGTGCTCCAAGACTAGCTAGAGTTGCTTTGTCTGAAAGCATCATAACCGTCTGCAGAACAACTTGATGACTGATATTACAGAGTGTTACTAAACTCCTTAAGAACTGACTATTGTCAAATTGATCAGTTGACTTTGCTGAATGATACTAAAAAGACTAAGTGCAGACTAAGATTGAACTAGAATTCAAACTAACTGTTAACTCACATGGCGGTAATAACATGGTAATTACAAGAATTTACAAAGTCAAGCAATACTTGTATCTAGAGAATTATGCAAGACTCAATTCACTATATTCATAGAAACTGGAGCTAAAATCATATAATTTCATGGAAGGAGATATCAATAGAAATTATAGCTAACAACAGCACTCAAAACTCATGAAAATTATAACAAGAAGGAAATCCATAATTCATTAATAAACAGACCCTAGTTTTGAACTTCAAGGTTGGAACTGATAAAATTCTCAGAAGGGTTTTGGGGCACAAGGGAAGAAAATTTCCCTTGTTGAATTCCCATATACCTAGAGTAGAATTCCTATGAAAACTCTGGAAAAATCTGAGAAGAAGACTGAACCTTGTTCTTGCTTTGAGCTTCCTGATGGAATTTTCTACATTCTGACTTTGAGAGAATGAGAGGAATTAGATAAAATATCAACTAACTCCCTAGATACCTCTGAAAATAACCCCACATTACATATTTTAAGAGTTAAAAAGGCAGAAAGTTACAAGAATACCTTAAAGGGTAAGTCTAAAAAACTACTCGTCGGCCAACAATGGGTCACACAATGAGTCATTGGTGGAAACCATGACTCGCTAGGATAAGTCGTTGGTCTAGGGACAAAATGTCAGCCTAAAATAATTGGGCAATGGGAGGGGACAATGACTTTTCGGGTAAACCAATAGGTTGTTGGTTGCTCTCGTGGTCACTAGAGGGATTTTTGAATAGGAGCTTGGACTCCTACTAATGGGCGACACACCAACCCGTCGGTCCGAACAATGGGTCATTGTCATCACTCATCCTAGCCACTAGGATTTCTGGGCTTAGCTCATGGATGGGAAATGCAACATGTTTTGTGGAACAACGGGTTGTTGTTGCCACTCGTTGCCACTGGAAGGAATTTCTCACCTTCTTGAACTCTCCCCACGGCTCAACAGGTGGGGCCATTGGTCACTTCCATGACCCATTATTGGGCCTGTCAATTCTGGAAAGAAAAACCACAAGACTAACAACAACTTTGTCAATGGGTCATTATAGCTGACGACGACTTATTGTCTGAATCATTTTGAGATAAAATTTTCCTGGTTTTTCATGCTGAGTCTGGGTTTTGGTCTATACAACTTTTGGGGTGTTATAATATCTCCCCCTTGAGATCATTTGTCCTTGAATGAAGACTCAGTAAGCTGAAAGACTAGGGAATGAGTTGCAAATTCCCAACTTAAACTGTAAACTAATTTTTGAAGGAGTGGTTGACTCCGAACTGATATAGGAATGCTAATTGATTTTATTCAACTAGGATGCATATTTAAAACATGAATAGAGCTTATGAGTATGGAACTGTATAGAGTTATGGGGAGGGATTCAATGCCTTATGCTGAAGTTGAACTGGAAGGGAATAAATGAGGATATTTAGCCATCATGTCTACTTCTTCTTCCCATGTAGCTTCCTCAACTTGCTGGTTCCTCTATAGAACCTTTACTGAAGTGACCTCTTTGTTTCTCAACTTACAATTTTGACGGTCTAGGATTTGAACCAGAATTTCTTCGTAAGAAAGGCTTCCCTTCACACCAACTCTCTCTAGGGGCACTACAGATCACCGATGCATTTTTTTAATAAGGATACATGAAAGACTAGATGCATCGATACTAACTTTGTAGGTAATTCTAACTCATAGGCCACATTACCGATGCATTTCAGGATTCTCTAAGGTCCTATATACCTCGGACTGAGTTTTTCTTTCTTTTCAAACCTCATCACCCTTTTCATAGGTAAAATCTTCAGGTAAACCCAATTATCTACAACAAACTCTAGTTCTCTTTTCCTCAAATCTGCATATGATTTCTGTCGGGTCTATGCTGTTTTCAACCTTTCTCTAATTAGCTGCACTTTCTGCATATTGGCCCTATCAAGGTATCTTTGCCAACCTCAAACCACCCTATAGGATACTTACAGCTCCTACTATATAATGCCTCAAACGGCGCCATATGAATACTAGAAGGGTAGCTATTGCTGTATGCAAACTCGATGAGAGATAGGTGATCATCCCAACTGCCCTTGAAGTTAATCACACAAGCTCTCAGCATCTCCTCCAGAGTCTGAATAGTCCACTTAGCTTGTCCATCTATCTGGGGGTGAAAAGCTATACTGAGCTTGACTTGAGTTCCAAGTCTTTTTAGAAATGACTTCTAGAATTACAAAGTAAACTAAGTACCTCTATCCAAGATGATGGATAAGGGAACTCAATGTAACCTAACTAACTCTCGAATGTACAGTCTAGCATAATCCTCTACTGAGTCGGTAGTCTTAAATAATGGGAAATGTGCTGACTTAGTCATCCGATCTATTACCACCCAAATGGAATCATGTTGTCGGCATGTACGAGGTAAACATGTAATGAAGTCCATGTTGACCTCTTTCCACTTCCATGTGGGTACGCTAATACCCTGAGTCATACCCCCAGGTCTCTGATGTTCAACCTTAACCTACTGGCAGTTAGGACACTTAGCTACAAATTTTGCAATGCCCCTCTTCATGTTGTTCCACCAGTAGATTTCTCATAGGTCATGATACATATTAGTGGCATCTGGGTGAATAGGATATCTGGAGCTGTGTGCTTTTGCCAGTATTCTCTATCTCAAGTCATTCACTTCTAGAACACATAGTCTCTCCTGGTAACGAAGCACACCATCTCCCCCTTTGGAGAAAGCCTCAACTTTTTTTCTTAGAATTGCTTCTTTTGATTTGAGTAATATGAGCTTTTCATCCTGCTTTGACTTGACCTTTACTACCAGTGAGGATTCTAACCCACTCTAGATTACAACACTGCCCTAACTGCTCGGGAGGGACTACAGGAAGATATTCGAAAAATACATCGGGTAATTCGCTGACACCAGAAACTGACTGAATTATCAGGATCTCGGAGTTGGAATCCCTGACCCTAACTAGATGATAAAGGCAACCCTTTGAGATCATTTTAGGACTTAAGGTAGGAAATAAGCCAACCCTTAGGTACCCAAACACTACCCTTCCATTTTAAGATTGGCTCATTGGGAAACTAAAACTTGATGACTCTAGTCCTGCATTCAACTGAGGCATAACCGGAATATAACTAATCCATGCCAAGAATGAGGTCGAAGTTGACAATATCTAGCTGTACTAGATCCAAAGGGATAACTTTACTAAACATTTAGATTGGGCAATTTATATATACCCAGTTGGCCCTAACTAATTCACCAACCGGAGTAGAGACTGAGAACGATTTTGAGAGGACTTCTGGACAAATATCCGACTGAACAACTATGCAAGGAGTCACAAATGAAAGTATGGCTCCTAGATCTAGTAGGTCATATACATCTAGATAGAAAAGAGGTAAAGTACCCGTGACCGCGTTAGGTGAGCTCTCCTGATCCTAACGAGAAGACAAGGCATAAAAATGGTTTTGGCATTGTCCGCCATCCGTACCTTAAGTAGTACCCTACTAAATTGGGCGACCTGCTGAGGATGCTGAGGTATTGGATTGACCTTTCCCCATCCTATTGACGGACAATCTCTTAATCTTTGACCTAGCTGGCCACAACCAAAACAACCCTCCTTGCCCAAATGGCACTCCCTTAGGTGATTCTTGACACATTTTGGGAAGACTAGAAATGAGCGGCTGCTGGAGATGTGACTTGATCTTGGGCAAATTTATATGCCCATGTGATACTCAAATGTGTCATTTTGCCTTGTTTATCTATCGATGTTTGTACATTCTCATGTGAATTGTAATAAAATGTGAATTTAAACTAACCAACATGATTAGCGTGGTTTTGCAGGAAAAATATAATTTTACGAAGCTAAGATGCATGTTGGGAGAAATCGGGATTGGACTCGGAAGCTAGCAAGGAAAAAAGCACAAGGAAAGCACGAATTAAAGGGGCTCCACGAAGGAGCCATGTCACGCTGCTATCGCGGATGCATTCTGCCTGGATGCTGAAATTATGCCAAATTCCAGTGAAGGTGCACGTTGGGGCTTTGGCACGTTAGCCTAGCCCCGCGTTGCATGTCGTGCCACATTGGGCTTTAATACTTGGACGACCGGATTGCAGTGAGGGTACACGTTGGTGGCGTGTCACGGAGGCAGTGCTCCGCGATGCACTCCGTGACACGTTGCTTGTTATTCCGGGAAAAATTCCCACTAGTATAAATAGAACACTTAGGTTTATTTTTAATTATTCTGACTTGGTGGAGCAAGAACGTGGGTTACAGGCAGTTGAGGGGACGAAAATCTCAGGGTTTTTCTCTATCTCCTTCTTCTTTATTTCAATTGTTTGTATGATTAACACTCATTTAACGATGTTTAATCCACAAATGACTGGCTAAATTCCCTTCTTTCTGAGGTTAAGAACATTTGTATTGAAATGTAATTATTGATAAATTAGTTTTTCATATTTTCTTCCATGGTTGTTCTATTGATTCTTGTTCTTACTGCATTAATGTGTGGCCAACGTTAATGTATATCTAAAAAGTCCGGTTTCACTCGAGAGAGCAAGAAATTGAAAAGATGTGAACTGATAGGATATGATCTTTTCTTAGTTTGGGAAAATTGAGAATTGATTTACCTTCAGGATAGAGATATACCTGAAAGTCATATAAGTCAATTAAGGAATCGACTTTGTATGGCTAGAACATTAATTTCTTTTTATCACAGAAATGTAGGTGGAAGGTTCATGATTCTTAAGTTGGGTTAAATAAGAGAGTTTTAATCCGTAGGCAATAATTCTTGACTAGCAACCGGAGGAAATATTAATCAAATTGTATCGATAATTTATTAATCAGCATGCTCATACTTATAGTTCAGACTCAAATTGTATATTCGTTTTAGACTTAGTATAAAAATAGGAAACAAAAATATCAAAATCTTCTTCACACTGTTGTCTGCAGTTTAGAGTTAAAGTTTATTGGCACTTGATTAGATTGATACCTTAGTCCACTCCCTGTGGGATCGATACTTGGCTTACTTGAGCCACTTTACTAATTGTTCAACCACGTGCACTTGCGTGTAGTTATTCCAATAGCCACCGAACAAGTTTTTGGCGCCGTTGCCAGGGACTGGCAATTGGTAAAAATTTTTTTGAGTGTTAGTTTACTATTTCTTCTTAGTGTTGACAACTTGGTCTTAGCCTGTATTTTGCAGATACTAATTTTTGTTGAACACTGGCAAGAGACAAGGAGCTGGTGGACTCATCTTTAGAGCCGAAAAGACAATTCCATCGTCAAAGGAGAGAAGCTCTAGAGAAAAAGATGTAGTTGCTCAGAAAACAATCCTGGAGCAACAACAGAATCCACCAGTTGTAAGGGCAATGTTAGTGCCTGAGGAAATGGCAGCTAGGCCGGTTCGCGAGGTGGCAATCCCACATGCTAACAATGTCACATGTAGCATCCGCAAACCTGAGCCAGGAGGGAGGTTCGAGCTTAAACAGAACATGGTGAAATTGTTTCACACCAGCAGGGAGTTCACAGGTCTCCCTCATGAGGATCCACAACAACATCTCCAAAATATTTTAGAGATAGGTGACACTTACATCCCCGCTGGAGTGTCATCAGATTATGTCAGGCTTACATTGTTCCCATTTTCAGTTTTGGGAGAAGCTAAGAGGTGGTTGAAAGCTCAGCCACCTAATTACATCACTACGTGAGATGATCTTGCAAAGAAATTCTTGATACAGTTCTTTCCATCCGGTAAAACAGCAAGACTTAGAAGTTAAATTCTAAGTTTTAAACAGAGAGAGGGAGAGAATCTGTATCAGGCCTGGGAGAGATTCAAATCTATGTTGTAGGATTGTCCTCATCATCACCAATCCAATGATGTGTTGGTGCATACTTTCATAGAGGGTTTGGAACCCCACACAAAAATCTTGCTATACTCAGCAGCTAGGGGACAAGCATTACAGAAGACTTATGAGGAGCTGTATACCTTGTTACATCGTATTTCGCAGGGGAATCCGGAGTGGAATGAGGACTCGTCAAGAGGAGGAACAAGGAAAGCAGCAGGAGTCTTAGAAGTGGATGGTTTTACAGCTATTGCTGCATAGATAGCTGCGTTACAGAATCAACTCAACACCCACTTTAGTAACATGAGCATGAACCAGTCTCAAGCCCCTGTGAATGTAGTGCAGCAGATTTGGTGTAAAGTGTGCGGGAGTAATGAACACTCAGCTGAGTGTTGCGGAGCAAATCCTGATTCAGTGAACTTTGTTGGTAATGTACAGAGAAATAACCACCTACAGTATGGAAACAGCTACATTTCCAACTAGAGGAATCACCCGAATTTCTCTTGGGTTAGTAACAACCATCAAGGACAAAGTTCGAGTCAGGGGGGGCAGAAAAATCAAGGAGGGCAGCAGAACTATCAGTCGCAATACAGAAGCAACAATGCACCTCCACCACCACCATCACCCAGCATTGAGGAGATGTTCAAGACAATGATAGCTAACCAAGCTCAATTGTAGGCTGATTACGTGAAATTGGCAGCCGATGTAAAGAACAATCAGTTAGCTACAAAGGCGCTGGAGTACCAGTTTGGGCAATTTGCTAGAGCTCAAAACACTAGGCCGAGAGGAGGACTTCTGAGTGACACTGATCCGAACCCCAAGCAGGTAAATACAGTGACCTTAAGGAGTGGTTTGCAACTCAAGGAGGTGGAGCCGGAAAGATTACCACAGCAGTCGAAAGCAGGTGAAAAGGAGAGGGAGCACAATGATGATAGGGGGAAGGAGAAGGAAGCTGAACCAGAAAGACCACCACCCCCGTTCCCTCAAAGTCTAAGGAAACACAAGGAGGAAGCGTGTTTCAAAAAGTTCATGGAGGTGCTTAAGCAGGTACACATTAATTTACCTGTTGTTGATGTTTTGAAGGGAGTGCCGAAGTACGCGAAACATATCAAGGACATCGTGGCAAACAAAATCAGGTTGACTGAGTACGCTACGGTGGCACTTACGGAGGAGTGCACTTCACGGATACAAAATAGGTTGCCCACAAAGCTCAAGGACCCTGGGAGCTTTACAATTCAAATTACAGTTGGGCAGAGTATCTGAGCTCGCGGATTATGTGATTTGGGAGCGAGCATTAACTTGATGCCGACATCGGTGATCTTGGGCAGATTCATATGCCCAAGTGATACTCAAATGTGTCATTTTTCCTTGTTTATCTACCGATGTTTGTACATTCTCTTGTCAATTGTAATAAAATGTGAATTTATACTAACCAACATGATTAGTGTTGTTTTGCAGGAAAAATATAATTTTACGAAGCTAAGATGAATGTTGGGAGAAATCGGGATTGGACTCGAAAGCTAGCAAGGAAAAAAGCACAAGGAAAGCACGAATTAGGGCTCCACGATGGAGCCGTGTCATGCTGCCATCACGGATGCATTCTGCCTGGATGCTAAGATTATGCAAAATTCCAGTGAAGGTGCGCATTGGGGCCGTGGCACGGTGGCCTAGCCCCGCGTTGCATGCCGTGCCACGTAGGGTTTTAATACTTGGACGACCGGATTCCAGTGAGGGTCTGCATTGGTGGCGTGTCACGGAGGCAGTGCTCCGCGATGCACTCTGTGACTCGTTGCTTGTTATTCTGGGAAAAATTCCCACTAGTATAAATAGAACACTTAGGTTCATTTTTAATTATTCTAACTTGGTGGAGCAAGAACGTGGGTTACAGGCAGTTGAGTGGACGAAAATCTCAGAGTTTTTCTCTATCTCCTCTTCTTTATTTCAATTGCTTGTATGATTATTAACACTCATTTAACGATGTTTAATCCACAAAGGAGTGGCTAAATTCCCTTCTTGCTGAGGTTAAGAACATTTGTATTGAAATGTCATTATTGATAAATTGGTTTTTCATATTTTCTTCCATGGTTGTTCTATTGATTGTTGTTCTTACTGCGTTAATGTATGGACAACATCAATGTATATCTAAAAAGTCCGGTTTCACTCGAGAGAGCAACAAATTGGAAAGTTGTAAATTGATAGGATATGATATTTTCTTAATTTGGGAAAATTGAGAATTGATTTACCTGCAGGATAGAGATATACCTGAAAGTCGTATTAGTCAATTAAGGAATCAGTTTTGTATGGCTAGAACATGAATTTCTTTTTATCACAGAGATGTAGGTGGAAGGTTGAAGTGTTATTCTGGAATTTTTGAAAAATGCTAGAGTACCTGCGCGATGGCTCCGTGTCATGGAGGGCGTGCTACGCGTTACCCTCCATGACACGTTGAAGTGTTATTCGCGACGGGTCACATTGGGTCGCCGGGTGTCCCGCGCAAAAAACCTCCCTTTTAACCCCGAAAACACCCAATTTTTCCCATTTTTCACTCCCCTCCGCAACAAACAACCCAAAATTCGCCCTTCCCCAACGTGACACGAACCTAGGAGCTAATATTCTTCAAATTTTCTTCGATATCATCGAATTGAAGGTATGTTCGTTAACTTCATCTCATTTCTTGTCTAATTTTTCTGATTTTGAGCATACGAAGTGAGGAAAACTTGCCCTAATTGTAAATTGAGCTTGAATTCATTTAAGCTATTGTTAATTGATGTTCGTAGTATCGTTGTGATTATATGAAATAGATAAATACATGGGTGATTGAAATTCTTGTGAAATTGTAGCTAGGGTTAGAATTCGAATATGAAGAAGTTAAAATTGAGTTGAAATGTGAAATTCTTGTTGGTTTGTGCACGTTGAGTGAAGTAAATTATGTTGTGCTTAACGTTAAGATGCTAAAGGCACGACGGATTGTCAGGATAATGAAATTGTTGAAATTGCATAGAAATTGGGGGAATTGCATCGGTTTTGTTGATAGAAATTTGCGCTATGTGCTATGTGATGAAATGTTATCGATGGTAATAGGGGATTAGCTGTACGAATGCTGAGTAGTACATAGAATTTATACCGTCGAACCCTCTGAATGCACGAGGCATTTTTTGTTATTGTTTTTCTATTTTATTTTGAAAGTTAGAAAAAGAGGATTGTCCTGCTGTAATGTTGTGATTGTGGCTAAAGACTAAGTGTGGGGTGGCCTAGCTTAACCCAACCTTAGTCGAAGCTAATTTTAATTTGAATAACATTGGAACTGTCTGTTTGGTTTGACAGAAACAATGGCAAGCAGGCAAGATAAAGGGAAGGGCGCATCTACATCGGGCGCTGGAAGGAAAAGAATCAAACTGGGAACAGCAGTCCCAGCAGCACCAGCGGTTCTGCGTGGCCAACGTCGTCAATACGGAACCCGATGGGTGACAGAGGAAGGGTAGAAATGGTACGCAAAGCATAAGGAAAGCAAATACTTCCCCGAGGAGCACATTGCTAGGGAACCGTTTGCACAGGAATTCCCCAGGATTGTCCACAAGATCGATGCAGCCGGGCTGAACTTCATCTTTGAAGAGCCCAAGGAGTGCAATCTTCACCTGATTCGGGAGTTCTACGCCAACTGGAACCCGACACTCAGAAGTCACACCATAAACCTACGGGGGCAGGTAGTCACTTTTGAGCCCCATCACCTTAATGCCATCCTGTGGGCGTGGGACACAGACGCCCATGTACTCCGACAGCTGAATATCACTCCACCATATGCGGACATCAGACGCACTCTATGTGGAGCCCGGTCTACAGCACGGTGGAGCAAGCATAAGGAGAGGGGCTACCATCAGACATTGCCCTACTCACAGATGAACAGGGAAGCCAGGATATGGTTTAAAATTGTTTGTTCCTGCCTGATCCCGGGGGTGCATCTGAAAGATGTCACCTGGGATCGTCTGTGCTTGGTCTATGCCTTGATGAAAGGGATGGAGATCAATGTTGGGGCGGTGATTATCTCCGCCATGAAGAGAGCCCGTTTGCATCAACGACACAGGTACGGGTTTGGTGGCTTACTGACCACGTTCCTGAGGGGCCTAGATATTGAGGAAGAGGCCCTTAACTACATCCCGCAGATTGAGAGGCGGGCCTTAGATGTCACCAAAACTAAGGCACCCGACACCACTCATGGGCCAGTTCTCACACTAGCCGAGCGACATGCTTGGGATGATCAGTACATGGCCCGCATGTTCGGGATGCAGATGCTCCAGCTGCGCATAGGCGGGAGGCCGGCAACAGAAGATAAGCTGTGGCAGCTCGAGCTAGACTACCCTTTTGGCGAAAATGCCAGGGCTCTATGCCGAGTGGGGCCAGCTTTTGTGGAGCCCACTGATGATGATGTCCCCACAGATGAGAAGACACGTCCTGACGACTCCGATGTTGAGTCAGATGATAACGATGGGGGCGATTCAGACATGGGAGACGAGGCAGCGGCACCTGACGAAGAAGTGGAATACTTCGATTGATCAGGGAGTTTCACCACCCACTTTTGTGCTACGCTGAATTTTGTGAACACTGGGGATAGTGTTCGATTTAAGTGTGGGGTGGGAGTAGTTAGGTGCTGGTTGTTGGTGTTATTAATGTCTCTGTTCTGTTGTTGTTCTTGGAAAAACTTGTGACCCTGTGATTTTTGTGTGTATGTCTGTATTGTAATTAATGTGAAGTTGTTGTGTGCTGTTGAATGTTGTTAGCTGGTTTTGTAAATATTTTTGTTTTATTGAAATTATCGATATTTTTAAAATTTTTCGTGAAATTTTTTATTTTTGGGTTTCTCGGTGTTTGTTTTCGGTTCTTTTACCGAGAATAGTCCCATTGAACCGAAGTCGTAATTAGTGATCGTTCCCTATGATTGATGGATGACGACCGTCTTAAGGAAAATGTAGTCGATAGGAGTAGATTTCTTTTGTTCTTTTTAATTTTTTTCTTTTGTTTGTTTATATTCCAAATGTGTTGTTACTTTATGGTTCGGAATTCTGGTTGCATGTTGTACATGATATTTAAAATGCAAAGGTGATTCGTATGAAAGCATGCATCTTTGTAAATATGTTGAGATACCTAGGCCATAGAGTTCGATTCGGTGTGATTGAGGCTTAATGTTTGAATTCTTGTCATTAGCTGATTGAAGATTTTGTGCTATGTACAATGAGTGTGTGGTGAGTTTTCGTCTCTTCCGTGCTATTGTGAAGTGTCTAGAACTTTCCTGGTGTGTGTACGAAACAAAATGAAGGATGTGTATTGTAGGAAAGGATGTAGGCATTTCTTTGCTTTAACTGAAAGTTTTTTTTTGATTCATTATCTTACCTACCTTGAATATACATCCTAGTTAGCCCATTGAGCCTTTAGCCTATTTTTTTTTCTTTTGTCAAAAAGGTGTAAACCGAGCTTAACCCCTTCTTTTCATTATCCGTGAATTTGATCCAAAACTCTTAAGCGCTCAAGAAAAAAATAATTTTCCCACAGTGTCAAGGAGTGAGAATGGTGAAAAGAAAAGAAAAAGCAGAGTGATTAAAGGAAAGAAAAGGTCAAAGGTGCACTCGCTATAAATTAAATATAATAAAGACATATAACAAATCTTTGTTATTAAGTCGAGTGTGCTTAAAGATATGGGAACAAAAATAAACACAGACTTCAAGAATGGGAGGATGAAGGAAGAAACAATGCCCATAAGGTTGATGGGATGTATTGAAAAAGCGCTTACGAAGGCTAGTTGTTATTATTGGTTAGCCCAGTATTTGCTAGTTCCGTAGCTTACACTACAACCCGTTAAGTCCTACGTGATCCTACATCACGCGTCCTTATATTAGTGGAGTAATACACTAAAGGCAAGCCTATGGGTCATGACATGATGCATGTGAATTCTTTTGGGAGAGAGAGCGAAATTGTGTTTATATGCCCCTGCATGTAATGTCTTTGAGTTCATGTGATTAAAAAAGGGATAATTCTCTTGTGATGTGAGGGCACATGCTCGACGAGAGATTGAATTTCGTGTCGGATATCTTGATCAGCTGATTTTTATGAGTTTGCCGATATCGGGTGTCGATTCTTGAGTCTAGGAGGTCTTAATGTGTTGAAGTTCATTGTATTGATAAGACTATGCATGTTTTCTTGATGATTTGCAATATTAAATAATCGGTATAAGCGTAGCTTGAATTGTCAAGCCAAAGTAGCCAGGATTGGGTGTCAATCGCATGAGGTGTAAGATTATTGTTCGGGGACGAACAAGGATTTAAGTGTGGGGTAAGTGATCTTGGGCAGATTTATATGCCCAAGTGACACTCAAATGTGTCATTTTGCCTTGTTTATCTATCAATGTTTGTACATTCTCATGTGAATTGTAATAAAATGTGAATTTATACTAACCAACATGATTAGCGTGGTTTTGCAGGAAAAATATAATTTTACGAAGCTAAGATGCATGTTTGGAGAAATCGGGATTGGACTCGGAAGCTAGCAAGGAAAAAAGCACAAGGAAAGCACGAATTAAAGGGGCTCCGTGATGGAGCCGTGTCACGCTGCCATCGCGGATGCATTCTGCCTGGATGCTGAAAATATGCCAAATTCCAGTGAAGGTGCGCGTTGGGGCCGATGCACGTTGGCCTAGCCCCGCGTTGCATGTCGTGCCACGTTGGGCTTTAATACTTGGACGACCGGATTCCAGTGAGGGTCCACGTTGGTGGCGTGTCACGGAGGCAGTGCTCCACGATGCACTCCGTGACACGTTGCTTGTTATTCTGAGAAAAATTCCCACTAGTATAAATAGAACACTTAGGTTCATTTTTTATTATTCTGACTTGGTGGAGCAAGAAAGTGGGTTACAGGCAGTTGAGGGGACGAAAATCTCAGGGTTTTTCTCTATCTCCTTCTTATTTATTTCAATTGTTTGTATGATTAACACTCATTTAACGATGTTTAATCCAAAAATAAGTGGCTAAATTCCTTTCTTGCTGAGGTTAAGAACATTTGTATTGAAATGTAATTATTGATAAATTGGTTTTTCATCTTTTCTTCCATGGTTGTTCTATTGATTCTTGTTCTTACTACAGTAATGTGTGGCCAACGTTAATGTATATCTAAAAAGTCCGGTTTCACTCGAGAGAGCAAGAAATTGGAAAGATGTGAATTGATAAGATATGATCTTTTCTTAGTTTGGGAAAATTCAGAATTGATTTACCTTCAGGATAGAGATATACCTAAAAGTCATATTAGTCAATTAAGGAATCGGCTTTGTATGGCTAGAACATGAATTTCTTTTTATCACAGAAATGTAGGTGGAAGGTTCATGATTCTTAAGTTGGGTTAAATATGAGAGTTTTAATCCATAGGCAATAATTCTTGACTAGCAACCGGAGGAAAGATTAATCAAATTATATCGATAATTTATTTCTCTACATGTTCATTTTAGCCTCAGCATGCTCACACTTATAGTTCAGACTCAAATTGTATATTCGTTTTAGACTTAGTATAAAATTAGGAAACAAAAATATCAAAATCTTCTTCATACTGTTGTCTGCAGTTTAGAGTTAAAGTTTATTGACACTTGATTAGATTGATACCTTAGTCCGGTCCCTGTGGGATCGATACTTGGCTTACTTGAGCCACTTTACTACTTGTTCGACCACGTGCACTTGAGTGTAGTTATTCCAACAGCCACCGAACATGACTCTGGGACTTGGGGCGTGATGCTCTACCCCTTCGGTCCTTACAAGATCAAAAAGAATGAGCACTGGCTGATGTAGGTTCTGGAGGTCTCTGCTGTTACTACTGAGGCTGATTACCGCCGCGTGCTGGCCATATTCAAACTGACCTGTTCTGGTCCACTTGTTTTCCCTCTCTATGTCCTTCAATATTAGCCCTTAATAAATTAGAGGGTAGTACTTAACCCATTCAAAAAATAATCGGACAATGCTTAGCCCTTAAAAATTTAAGGGAATTGTTTAACCCATTGAGATATTAAAATAATAATACTTAGCTTTAAATAAAATAGTGTTCATATTGAGTAACTTACTAAGAGGGTAGTGCTTAACCCCATTCATAATTCGTAAGGCATGGATGAGCTTGAAGGTTTTTTGTTTTACCGTTGATAACAGATACCTTCGTGAATCTTGATGATATATAGATTTATTGCAAATTCGTACCTGTCACTCCTGTGCTCAAAGAAAAATTATTAGTTTAAAAGGGGAATGGTTGATTTGTGCCTCTATTCGTCTATTGCTATACCAATCTCATGAACTTTGAATTTGTGATTAGGCTAGATGTCACGTCCTTCTATAGACGTCCTTTTGCCTTGAGATGTCATTTTGATGAAATTTTTGAGGACTTCTCAAAAATTTCAGCCCCAGTTATGTAGAAAAGCTTGGTCTAGTGAAAGTTTTGAGATCCTCTCAAAAATTCTGCCCTAGTTCTATAGAAAAGCTTGATGTAATGGAATTTTTTGAGATCCTCTCAAAAATTCTGCCCTAGTTTTATAGAAAAAGTTTGATCTAATGGAACTTTTGAGATCCTCTCAAAAATGCTGCCCTAGTTTGCATTTAGAAGGGGAAAAGAGGTTTTATTAAGATATAGACCGAGTCTCACCGGGACGCCTACATATCCCTCTTAAATGGGAATCAAGTCTAACGTAGTTCAGAAGTACAAAATGTGATAAAATAACTTTCCATTTGAGGATAAATCAAACCAAGAATGCCTCTAGCCGACCATAAAATCCATATAAAGATCTTCCAGCCAGTGTACCATACTGGGGTAAAAATAAAAATGCCTCTAGCCAGTGTACCACACCGTGGTAAAATTCGTCCAGCAGGTGTACCACATCGGGGTAAAATAAAAATACCTCCAACCGGTCTACCACACTAGGGTAAATCAATAAATCTTAAACAATATCAACAATGGAGCCGATATGGCTTATACTGGGAAAACTTAACATGTATAGCATAGAAATGAATAACTAAATGCATGGCATGCATAGGCCTCCTTCGTAATACATAACTGCAAGTGAGAATAGATAACATGTAAATCTAGAAAATAAAACTTAAATGTGTGTTTTCAAAACTTGTATAAATCATACAGAACTGCAGACAACCTAAGAGTTTCAACAAAATTTATAGATCGTGTTCAATGGTCATTATAGCTCGGAGACTCGCTAGCTTGTCATTCGACTTAAGGGAAAGGGATTATGAAATCCTCTCTTGGCCTGGCCTATTTCATAACATACACATAATATAAAGGACAGCCATAACTAGGCAATCCTAATTCAATAAGCTCGTTTACACTTAATAGCTTACGATGTCTTTACTTGGCTTAAAATCGTTTACACGTTATCATCTTGGCTATTTCACTAATTTCGGTTAGAAACCAGACCTTTAAACACATTTAACATAACATATATACATAACATATAGTAAGGACCCACGCTGAGGGGTGTCCAACTCAATGTACAATTACGACAATGATCAACACAATATCACACTTTAGATGGCTCACTTCAGCTAGGCATAATCTTAACATTTAACCTCAACAAAATATGAAACATTAAAGCATAAATGAATCTTAAGAGACTGCCTCAAGACTTTTGAAGAGATTTCTTTCTCATTCGATTCACAACACACAAATCGTGCTTAAAAGAACGATAGACGGGGTGCCTTACATACCTATCTCCGATGAACTTTTCTCTAGCTGATTTCCTATTTCAATGATCAGCCCTAAACCTCCTTAATCCAGTGGTTTTATAGGAAAACTAAAAGCTTTATATATAGCAAAAAATGCATCAAAAATAACTAACCAAAGGAAGTCACAATAGCTACAACAATACATGCCAACAACAACATTTAGCCATTTTTTCAACTAGTTTTCACTATCTTTTGAGAGAGAAACAAGAGGAAATTTTTACCTTAGCTATGCTGTAATTATTCCCCTCAATATGAAGTATGATTCCATCAAAATAGACAGCCTAAAAGCCTAAGGAAAAAGAGCAAAACTCAGCTCACAAACAGTCTATAGGCAGCTCACTTAGCTGCCAATTTTCAGCTTTTCGCTTTGCAATTTGAGAGGTTTAAACGAGGCGAAATCCTTAAATTTTTCTTGGAGGTTGTTCTTTGTTAAAAATAGGATTAATTGACCTTATGTTCTTGTCCAAAAACGCAACTACCTTGCTGTCCAAAACACAACAAAAATAGTTCACCAACACACCAAACACACCTCCAGCTTCTAGTCTTGTAATAAAAAATTCAAGGTTAGTAGTAGAATCCTTACCTTTTATACTTGTGTTTAATCCCTACCAAGAGTGAACGTATATGTAGCTTAGTAAAGCTTCAAAAACCCAGCAAATTCACCACAGCAACACTGCCCAAGTGCAGCCAAAACAGCCACCAAGACACCACCTTCACCTTATGGTAGATCCCCTTCACTTAGCTTTAGTTTAGTGGAGTTTAGCTTAGTGTTTTCCTTAGTTGTTTGCTGGATATTTGAGAGAATTTAAGAGGATAAGCAGGCACCTTAATTCAGGTAACATTGAAACTGATTACATAACTCAAGACTTAAAATATAATGCAATTTGGGCGGTGTCCATTTTTAGGGCGGTGACCACATCATTGCCCAATAGTGCCACCGTAAAACATCTATAAGTTCTTACTCCGAACTCCGATGATGATAGGTTTGGTGTTCTGAAAACTATATTCAAAGACCTTTAATTTCAAAGGTTGTGAGGCTTCTAAATTCATTATATGTTGGAAGATATGGTCATTTAAAATTGACCCTTACTTATGCACTTCACATACTATTTTCTTTTCCATTCGTACACATTTCCAATTGTCATATATGACCAATATACAACCCGTACTTCCCTTAACCTAGCATAAAAGCATCAAATAATCAAAAAAAAATCTGGGTGTAATACTTTTTGCCTAATTTGATGACCTCAGCAAAACTCTTCTCACTGACATGCATCAACCTATCATAGAGTTGCAAGTCCAGATTCCGCATGAAGATATCCTTCATCTGAACTTCCTTCATTGGAGGTCGCACTTTGGTGGCCTGATAATGCTCAAACTCACACCTCATGCTGAAGTATGAAGCGGACGTTGTCAATAAAGAACCCAACAAAGAGGTTAGGGTCGAACCCACAGCGAATATAGAAGATCTAGACTAATGTCGGTAAGTGAAATTATTTGTTAGTTACTCCAATTTAAGGGTTTCAAGAAAAATAATAAATAAAACAATGATTGAAATTTTTATGTAAAATCAAGAGTTAAGACTAACTAGGGTGTGTGTTCCCTCCCATAGGTTCATAACTTCTTAGGGTATACTCAAGTGATCAATACCAACGCTTACTTGTAGAACTGATAAGTAGGGTTCATCCAAATGACTTGTTTGTCCCTATTCCATGACTATACTCAATCATCGGGCCAGGTCTCATGAGCGATTTCAAATTATCCGTTATCAATTTGTTACAAATTTAACAATCATGTGATCACAGCGCAAGTTAATACAATGATCATCAAGATCAAGGCCTTGATGTAATTCTCTTTACCTAATCTCTACCTCTCTAGGCTCAAGAAAGTAAAGAATTCGGGCAAGTCCGAACGCTGTACACCGTCAAGAAATGTTTAAGCATGAAGAGAATATAATGCAAGTATTTTGCATTGTTTTGAATCAATTTTCTGTATCCCTAGCTCATCAATCCACCATGGTTCCCACAACCCTAGCTATGGAGCTTTTAGCCTCTCATAGTTGCAAGGTTGTGAAATGCATTCATAATTAAACATATAATTCAATACATACAATTGTAGATGAGTGAGAAAAAAAAGCTTCTTTGATTGTCTCCAAAATAACTGAAGAACGATTCACAAAGATCAAGAAAGAAATCAAGAAAAGGTTGATCACAAGCCAATCAACTCAATTATATGTTTTTCCTTACTTCCTAACATACTCTAATTACTTCTAACATTTTTCTCTACGTTACCTAGATGTTTTTTTACTAAAAATAAAACATAAATAGTATTTATATAGACATAAGAATCATTTTCCTAAGCTAACAGGGTGAATTTCCATAATTGGTGTCGCCTGAGCCACGACATATCCTATGAGCTGTAGCAGGCTTGTACGGGTCGTACCGGCTAATCATATGTCCTTGGTTTGCTGAAATTTGGCTAAGTATTGGTCTTTGGTATGACTATTACATGCTTCCTACGAGTCCTACTGTTCTTCCGTTTCTTGACTCTGAGAATTCTCAATTTTTCAAAAGTTTGTCATGAGTGTGATGGTATGATTCATACCTTGCCTCCATGACTCATATTTTCCATCCGTGTTAGCGATCAACCTCTTCTACAATTCTTCTAAATATTTACACGACTCAATGTTACGGCTCGTACTGAGAATTGTAGGTTGAACCCTCCTCAATTCATCCATCTGAAACTTTTCACGGTCCTTAGTACGGCTCGTACCATCAATCCACCGCTCATACATAGACTGTGACTTTAGCCCATTTTCTGCACTTTCAGGCTATCTTTTGCATATTCTTGCACCAACACTTATTTGTCCTGTAATCAAAGAAAAAGTCCCTTATATCCATATAAACACACCTAAGTCCACGCTATTTTCTTAGTTTTGAGCATCAAAAGTGTTGTAAACTCACAGCACATCAATACCCTCAACTTAAGACTTTTTCATATCCTCAGGCAAAGAAAAGAAAAAAATCAAACACGACCGCTCAACTAGAAAATAAGCCTAGGATACTGCATCCAATACCAAACAAAATTTGCACTATACAGTCAATGACTTTTGACCCTTCTTCCATGAACCAACATCAACTAATGTTCTACAAGCAACCACAAAACATGCTAATCAGAGATAAAGACAAGTCATCTAGCTATCAACAAGTGATCAAGTCATCACCAATGCTTTTCACATAGATGTAATCACGGTCTTTAGTATGGCTCATACCATGAATCCACGACTCATACTGAGACTATGACTTTAGTCCATTTTCTGCACTTTCAGGCTATCTTTTTCACATTCTTGCTCCAACACCTATTTTTCCTATAATCCAAGAAAAAAGTGTCTTATATCCATACAAACACACCTAAATTAATGTTATCTTCTCAGTTGTGAGCATCTAAAGTGATGTAAACTCAAAGCACATCAACACTCTCTACTCAAGACTTTTGCATGTCCCAAGGAAAAGAAAAGAAAAAAACCAAACATGATGCTCAACTAGAAAACAAACCTACGGTACTGCAGCCAATACCAAACAAATTTGTACTATACATTTAACAACTTTTGACCCTTCATCCATGAACCAACATCAACTAATGTACTACAAGAAACCACAGAACATGCTAATCAAGGATTAAGACATGTCATCTAACTATCAATAGGCAATCAAGACATCACCAATTCTTTTCACACAGACCAATGGTAAAAGTAAACGTAACCCATATACCCTCATAGCAAATGAAGTCCCCACTCACAAATATAGTGTCAGATATCGCATGGGACTGAACAATCGAGACTCTCACTCTCACAAAGAAGTTTCAAGTACTGTGTATCGGATACTATAGGCATGCGCTTATTTTCTCTGCTTTGGTCTGTCAGATGGTTAGATCAGGATCACAATAGGACTTGATGCGTCTTGTAATGTAGGCTTTAGGGCTGGACATGATAAATGTGAGATATTCTTAAGTGACTAACGCTTTCTTTGCACTACATACATTGGTTTCACCGTTCACCTATTTCATCCTCTTTTTCTTTTCATTCCTTTTCCTACCTTTTCACCTCTTGTGTATGCATTTATATGAGTGTGGTGTATTTTCAACCTTTTCAAGAATTATATTTTTCTTTTGAAATTTCTTTTTCAAGATTTTCCAACTTTTTATCTCTTTCTTTTTCATTTGTCACACCACACATCATTTTTTACCTTTTCTCTTTTCTTTCCCTTTTCCTCGTTTCCACCATTTATGCACCCTTACTCTAGCCACCATCAACTTAGGAATTTTGAATATGTTGAGGTTAAGAATGTCCAAGGAAGGACAAGGGCCAAAACAGGTTCACTATAAAAAATGGGTCTAGTTTATCGATTAATCAAAGAAAAAAATGGTCTATTAAAGGATCAAAATTTGGATCAAGGGAATCGTATGATTTTTCTAGGGTCATTTAGGCTAAAAATGAGCTTAACAAAAATGGCCTATGATCATATCCTAACCAGCCATCCTTAGCCTATGCAAAGACTAACAAGGCCAGTTCTAGATCATCTACACAGTACTGAACCAAGTATCAAACCTCACTCACTCATGGCACACATGTATTAACGAGACTACTTATGCTAATACAAAAAATGACACCAAAAGATCCACAACAATCATGCATGCAGTCACAAGTACATAGCTAATGCATCAAAAATTTTAAACAGTGTTGCTTTTTTCAAAAATAAAAAATTAGTGCACTTTCATTTGTTGAGTACTCATAACCTATTTCCTAATTAAAAAAAAATCACAAAATAAGAAAATAAAATCCTAAACATTCCGGCTCTACTAGATAACAAGTCCAAGGGAAAAGAATCACGGCAAGAAAAATCCTCGGATGAATCCAAAAATCCCAAAAATTACAAGTACACTCCCTCCCTTTTTAGAAAATTTTGCTTCATCCCCGAAGAATGAACTATAAGAACAGAGGGAAGTGAACATACCTGTGGATCTCTTGGCACTCTTGGCGCTCCGGTCATCCTGCGGAGGAGGTAGCTCTGCTGCAATCGTGGCGCTAGCGGTGGTCGGCGCACTTAATGGTGTGTCAATAGAGGAGCCTCAGTAGTTTTTTATTTCTCTACGGTCTCTGTGGTGATCGGGGCTAAATGTGGCTCTCCTGAAGGATCGTTGCCACTGGAAAGTTCAGGCTGAGCCATGGTAGAGATGCCTGCTCCACTAGCTCGCTCCTGCTGCTCATGCCCGCTTGCGTTCTCTTCTTTCTTTCTTCCTCTTCTTCCTCAAACTTTCTTCTCCAACATCCTCAGATACTCCTTTCTTTCCTCTTTCCTTTTTCCTTTGTTGTTGTAATTGGCTCCCAATAAGCTACCAAGTCAATATCCTCATCTGGATCTTCATCAAGGTCTGGAAGAGTGAGGGCTGATATAACTGCTGGTTGTCGTGATGAAAACTTAGCTACTTGGCTTCGAAGTGCCCCTAACTCCTCACGTAGACTACCGGTATCTGTTTGCTCCACCATACACATGTTGAATCGGCTCTCAAATTTGTTAAGGCGAGCATATAGAGCCTGTGATGCTGTGTCAATCTCTTCTTTTAACCAAGGCTTCACATTCTCCATCGTTGCCTAAATTTTTCTTTCGGCCATGGTCAACCTCTTGGCCAATTTCTAGAGAAAATCCTGGGGCAGTAGGACATACCGTGCTGGAGTCAGAGTCGACAGGCTATGCAATGGTGTATGTCCTACTGCCCCAGGATTTAGTCGACAGGCTATGCAATGGTGTAGCAGAAGTGCAGGGAGATGACTCTGAATGACAGATATCTGTGTCCAGTGTCTTGCTCTTCTCTTGTGAAGTGGAGGCATTCACCTGTGCGCCCCCTGCTGGCTGGGTCTGTGGAACTGCTATGGGAAATCGGGATGGACTCACCGGGTTCATTTAATCCAAGATTAAGAAAATGTCTTCAATCCTCTGGCCTCCAGTCAAGCGCTCCTCACCCTGTCACACCAGCACTCCTGCCTCTTTGCATAATCTAAAAATGTTGCTCGACAATGGGATGGTAGTGCTCAATCCCACAGCCCGATCTCGTATTTACTCTGTGATGATCCCCGGGATGTTTTTGGGGTATCTGGACATGAGGCATTCCACCAAAGCTACTCTTTGCGTTCAAAGTGTTGTCATTGACTGTTGGTGGTAATCATGGCGTACCAATGTCCAGCAATCTTTTGCTATGAAATTGAGTGAGTTTTTGGTAAATTGCTTTCCACTTGAGACCCACTCTGCTTCCTCTTTGTCTTCAGCTATAACACCCACCAACATTGTTGCTGCCTCTATCTCTCTTCAAATCTTAGCTGCATAATTTGCTACAGTGCCTCCACTCGATACTCCTATTTTGGTGTGGCATGTGGAGGTATGAACTGCGGCCTGTATAAGATCCGAGAGATAGTGCGCTTGGAGATGTCAACCTCTCGTCCTCTGACCATGAAACTCTCCAATCTGGGCTAATCTTTCACTTTATGCCCCCCTTTTTTGCCTTTTCCTCCATGGTTTCCAAGTAGTGGCATAGAACTCACAAACTATCTCTACAGTGTACTGGTCCGGAGTCCTAGCCATCCATTCAAGCCCATAAAAGCTGAATATCTGCTTCATCTCCTCTACTTCATTCAATGTGTTGGTGAGGATCCGCCAATCTTCTTGGATGCTCCGCCTGGGTTTGTTTTTGGCGGTGAGAGAAATGCCTTGTCCATAGATTTCCTGTTCTCTTGGCACTCTCCACCAGATGGTATGACTCTCCCTAGGAAGGATCTATTGCTGCTCAACATTTGGAGCCTCCTACTCTAACTCAAAACTGGCACTTGCCTCTCTAGATTGGGTCTCCTCAGACCCTTCTTCAACATTTGAGCCACTTCTTGACTCGTGATTACCTTCCTTAGCCCCCTCCTCATACTGGGAGCTTGGGAAGATGTGGTAGTAGCTGTGACAGCTTGGGCTTTGGCCTTTTCCCTAGTGGTTTGGGTCTCGTCAGTGTCTGATGTATCGACCCTGTATTCCTCAACTAAACCACTAAGGGAACTGCCTGATTGCTCGGATTCACTGGTCTCATCATGTAATGTTCTCCTGGAAGTTGCTTTAGATGCTTTACGCTTGACCATCATTGTACCTATAAAGAAGAGAGTTAGAATTCCATATTTGAGAAAGAAAAGCAAGAAGTAAAATTCTCTGTATCTAACCACGGGTCAATAGTACGGGTCATACTTTGGAGGTACGACTCGTATGAATTTCAATGAAATCTTTGTTTCATATTACGAATCCTAGGTACGACTCATACCAAGAAGGTACAATTCGTACCTTGAGTCATATGAGGATGCCCCTTCACTGACAATTTCTCTATATTTTTCCACGACTAATGGTACAACCCATAGGTTGATTACACGAATCGTAGGAAGGATCGTACTGCCTCTTATGGAATTGACCCTTTCCAGATATTTGGTATGAATCCTTGGTACGACTCGTAGTAGCAAACCATGAACCATACCATAGCTCATACTTTAGTTCTTTACTAGTTTTAGCTTGGGACAGTAGCAAACCATGAACTGTACCATAGCTCATACTTTAGTTCTTTACTAGTTTTAGCTTGGGACAGTCCTAACGAGCCATCCTACGTGTCGTAGTATAAAACCACGAGTCATAGGGAGGCTTGTGATGCCTGTCCTTGCCTCAATTCTGGTCCAATTTATGGGGAGTCTTTATCATGTTTTGGGTACTCAGAATTCCCCAGTTCTAGGCATGCAATTCAATCCATTTTATACTATTCCTCCCTCCCTTTTTTATCCACCACCGATAACTCAATTTTAAATTCCTCAATGCACAAGTTCATCAACTTTATGATTTTTTCCAGTCACACAAAGTCCTATAACACCCCTGGTCATTGTCTCTTTCAAAAATTTCAAGTACAAACAGTGACTCACAGGGATTCTAGCATCGTTACATCAAGAACATAAGTTTTCTTAATATTTAAAACAATACACTTACTTGTTGCTTCTTACTTTGACAGGGAGTCCGAATTCAGGGTTAAGATGAACTTGCTTGAGCAAGAAGTTGCTCGATTGTTCTTTGTTTTTGAGTCACGGGTGTGAGGGAGCCGATAGTATATTTGGTGGATTCAGTTTTGATCGTGTGGGAAAGGGGTATGCTTAGGTTTGAAGTTTAAATAAGTGAGGGGGAAGATTTAGAAACGTGGGCCGAGTTAGGTTATTTCAATAATTTTGCCCCTTCATGACTCGTACCATGAGTCGTAGGATGACCCCAAGACTCGTCCCTCAGACCTGTAGTTCAGAGAGTTTAAAACATACCTGGGGACCTACAAGAACTTCCTATTACTCATACCATATGAGTACGGTCTGTATGATTACTCATAGGTCTTTGCCTGGCATAGCTTGCATGGTTCACAGGCATAGTAACTACTACAACGCGAAAACTTGAGTTACAAGTCATAGGACTAACAGCACCCTGAACTCCTTCACTGAAGCATATCTGATTCTTACCACAACTCATGCTATGACTTGTACAACCTTCTCACGAGTCGTACTGAGAGTCAGAGCACCTGCTTTTTGGAAAATTTTCTGCCAACTGTATTTGTTTTTCCCTGCACATAGAACACACATTAGTTAAATCACTTGGGTTGCCTCCCAAGAAGTGCTTGATTTAACGTCGCATCACGACGCAGGTCGCCCGATTACTTAGAATTCACCAAGCCGCCACTTAGGTTGCCTTTCAAGAAGCACCTAACTTAATGTCGCGGCACGACGCAAGTCTCTTGACTACTCAGACTTCGTAAAGACACTGAGACTTATCCTCTATTGCTGAGACTACATTGTGCTCCTTCAGTTGCTGCATTGCCCAACAGATGTTGAAAGTGACCTCTTCTTTATTCCGTTGAACTTTAGGTGGCCAGCCTCCACATATACTAGGGCCTTTCCAGTAGCAAGGAATGGTCGCCCTAACATTATAGGGACCTCATAATCGACCTCGCAATTCAGGATCACGAAGTTTGCTGGGAATATGAATCTGTCAACTTTTACAAGCACATCAAACAAGATCCCCACTGGCTTTTTCACAATTCTATTGGCCATCAGTAGTCGCATGGTAGTCGGTGTGGGGGCTCCCAAGCCCAACTGCTTGAACACAGCCAATGGCATCAGATTAATGCTTGATACCAGATCACAAAGTGCCCTTGTGAACTCGACATTGTCAATGGTGCAAGGGATGGTGAAAGCACCCGGATCTTCTCTTTTTTGGGCTAGGACTTGTGTAGCTATGGCACTGTAGTGGTTCACATTATCTGCAGGCTCATAACTCACGAACCTCTTCTTTGTTAGGGTATCTCAGCATTTTTTCTAATGCCTCGACCAATGGTATGTTCGTAGATAATTGTTTGAGCATTGATAAGAATTTCTTGAACTTACAATTCTCCGCCTTCTTCTTCATTCTTTGGGGAAATGGTGGCGGTGGTCTCGGGATAGCCTTGTAAATATGTGTTGCACCTTGTTCCTCTTCAGTTGTGGCCTCAGGCATCTCAGCATTCTCAGCACCTTCCATCTCAGGATGATTTTCATATTCTTCAATTTCGCTCTCTTTCTTTCGTTCAACTACAACTGGTAGAGGGTGATCAATTGTGGTCTTACCACTCCTAGTCATCACCGCCATGCAATGGCCTTCATTTTTTGGGTTCTGGACGGTGTTGCTAGGTAGTGTACCCTTCTATGTAGGGTTTAGTGATGCCGACAGTTGTCCCAAATGCTGTTTAATTTTCTTGATGGCTATTGTGTGAGATTCCACTCTCTGGCCCATGCTCGATATATCACCTCAGATTTCCTTCAGCTGTTCATCAGTGGACCTCACCTTTTTCAACATCTCAGCCATCATGCTCTCTAAATTTGACTATCCAGCCTTCCCCTCTCGTGCGTTGGGAGGAACACATATTCCATCTTGATTGTTGTGATAGTCGTCGTTCCTTCTGCATTCTCCTTCACGCTCTCGACCTTGGCTCCAATCTCTATACACATTTTGATTGTAGTTATCTGTATATTGGTTCCGACCTTGGTTTATAGAACCTTGGTGCCAATTGACTTTTCCAGATGCTTGGGCGTTGGCTCGGAAACCCGCCACCTGGCTGTCCAGGAAATTTTCCTCCTCCTCGGAATCGGAGTGATCTGCCCCTGGCTCCAGTCATAGTATCCTCACTGCATTTACCTTTTTGGTTCCAGCTCCAATAATGTGCTTTGGAAGTAGATCCAATGATGTGTGCATATGAGCCAATTATTTTTCGCGTTCTTCTTCCTTTCTATGTTGGTCTGCAATCAAACCAACAACCTATGTACTGGTTGCTGCATCTACCTCCTGGGTATGCCATGCCCTATTTTTTTTAGTCACCCTATCAAGGATACTAGCTTCTTTCTCCAAAGTTTGACTCATCAATGTTCCTTCTGCCACTATGTCTCCGAAAACTTTTTTGTTATTGTTTAAAGACCTGTAAAGAATTTCCAACAAACTGTCATCTGGAATTTTATGATTTGGGAACTTTGTCAACTTCTTCTTCAACCTCAGTCAGGTTTTATGAAGTTCCTCGGTTTTGAGCTATCGGAAATTATAAATCTCATCTTTAAGTTGCAACATGCTGGAGGGGGGAAAGAATCTCCCCAAGAAGGCTTACTTGAGTTCTCTACAATTGGTTATGGAGTTGTTGGACAAATCTGACAACCATAAAGTGGCTTCCCCTAACAAAGAGAAGGGGAAAAGTCTGAGTCTGATGGCATCTTGGCTAACTCCAGGCAACATGTACGCCTTGCATATTCCAATGAATTTCATCAGGTGCAAGCTGGCGTCATCTGCTGCGTGACCACTAAACACCCCTTTCATTTTTAAAAGTTGAATCATGGTGCTCGTGATATCAAATTTGGCCCCAGCGGGCAGTGGTGTTGGTACAATTTCTCTATTTGACCCAACTTCATCAATGTCTGGGTCCTTATCATAGAAGAACTGAGGGGAAAATCTATGAACTCTATTGCCCCACACATGTCGTCCGGCATTAACAACCTCTTCTCTGGCATCTTCTACATCCTGAATTGTAGCTTGCCGACCTAACTCGGCTTTCCTAACTTCTTCAGCTATACGGGCATCTCCCTACTCCTGGTTTTCCATTCTGTGCGGTGTTCATTCGATTGTGGGGTTCAATGGAATTGGGGATTTCCACTACTCCGAGTGCTTTGCATCCACCCAAAAATAACCTACGGGTATCATAACAAAAAGAAAACATAATTAACGAAATAACTACCAAAAGTCAAATACAAGTAATTAATCTAGTCGTAGTTGTATTCCCCGGTAATGGTGCCACTTTTTGATAATGCTCAAACTCACACTTCCTTCTTAAGTATGAAGCGGATTTTGTAAATAAAGAACCCAACAAAGAGGTTGGAGTCGAACCCACAGGGAATATGGAAGATCTAGACTAATGCTGGTAAGTGAACTTATTGGTTAGTTCCTCCAATTTGGGGGTTTCAAGAAAACTAATACATAAACCAATGATTGAAATTTTGATGTAAAATCAAGAGTAAAGACTAACTAAGGTTTGTGTTCCCTATGGGTTCATAATTGCTTTGGGTATATACACGTGATCAATACCAATTCTTACTTGTAGAACTGGCATCTAGGGTTTATCCAAACGGCTGGTTCGTCCCTATTGGATGACAATACTCAATCACTAGGTCAGGTCTCATGAGCAATTTCAAAATATCCGTTATCAATTTGTTCCAAGTTTAACTGTCCTGCAACCACAGCTCAAGTTAATACAATGATCATCAAGATCAAGGCTTTGTTGTAATTCTCTTTTCCTAATCTCTACCTCTCTAGGTTCAAGAAAATAAAGAATTCAGGCAAGTCCTCACAGTGTACACCATCAAGAAATATTTAATTAGGAAGAAAATACAATACAAGAATTTTGCATTGGTTTTGAATGACTTTTGTGTATCGTAGCTCATTAATCTACCATGGTTCCCACAACCAGCTATTGAGGTTTTAGCCTTTCATAGATGCAAGGTTGTGATATACATTCATAATTAAACATATAATTCAATACTTACAATTGTAGATGAGAGAAAAAAAAGCTTCTTTGATTGTCCCCAAAATAACTCAAGAATGATTCACAAAGACCAAGAAAGAAATCAAGAAAAGGATGATCACAAGCCAATCAACTCAATTCTATGTTTTTCCTTACTTCCAAACCTTCTCTAATTACTTCTAATGTTTTTCTCTATGTTTCCTAGATGTATTTTTTAATGAAAATAAAACATAAAAAGTATTTATACATACATAAGAATTCTTTTCCTAAGCTAAAAGGGTGAATGTCCATAGCTGGCGCGGCCTGAGCCACGACAGATCCTACGACCCGTAGCAGGCTTGTATGGGTCGTACCTGCTAATTGTATGTCCTTGTCTTGCTGAAATTTTGCTAAGTGTTGGACCTTGGTATGACTCGTACATCTTCCTATGAGTCGTACTGTTCTTCTGTGGCTTGACTCTGAGAATTCTCAATTTTTCTGAAGTTTGTCACAAGTGTGATGGTATGACTCGTACCTTCCCCCCACGATTCGTACTGTCCATCTGTGTCAGGAGCCAGTCTCTTATTCAATTCTTCTGAATATTTCCACGACTCAATTCTACAGCTCGTAACAGGGTTGTACAACTCATACTGAGAGACATAGGTGGCACCCTTCTCAATTCAACCATCTGAAACTTTTTACGATCTTCAGAAGGGCTCGTACCATCATTCCACAACTCGTACTGAGACTGTGACTTTAACCCATTTTCTGCACTTTTAGGCTATCTTTTGCACATTCTTGCTCCAACACTTATTTGTCCTTTAATCAAAGAAAAAGTGCCTTATATCCATATAAACATACCCAATTCCATGCTATTTTCTTAGTTTTGAGCATCGAAAGTTTTGTAAACTCACAGCACATCACGACCTCTGACCTCCAACAGGTAGCATATTCTCTAAATGTCTTTATAGGCTTTCTTTTCAAGTTCTGAACGTAGTGAAAATCTGATGCATTCTTTGTATTAAAACCAAACTGCTCTATGAAAGATGCAGCCATATCAGCCCAATTAATCCATTTTCTCAAATTTTCCTCTACATACCAACTGAGAGTGTCAAGACCTGAATGGAGGCCCAGATTGCGACACAGGACAAGGAGCCCCGAGAGACCCCAAGTCGACCCATGGCATAAGCATACATCTAACTCAATCAAGACTGAACAATCATCAATACCATCATAGCGGAAGTCTAACTCAAATATAACATCCAATTATAAAATTTGAAGTTGAATACATACATATGTCTGAATAGCTTTTAAACATGATGAGTTGATAGGATAGGACCCCAACTAACTCAACAATCTTAAAACTGAAATACATAAAGAAAAGATAGATAGTCTGGTCCTCAGATGATGAGGACTCACCAATAAGAAGACGCTAACTCTGATAAACTGTCTAAGAGCAGGGCTGAACCTGAGAGTCGGTCATGTATCATGAAACGATACAACATAGAAAGTATGCGATCAGTACGTGGAATGGACCGAGTGTGCAAGGTAAGTAAAACCACTAAAGTAAGCAAAATCACTTTAAGACAGTGCAATAATCAAAACATAGACATCATAAACTGAGAGAAGGGCTTGCATGCATTCGTTCGGAAATCATAATCTTTTCATAACATATGATACATAGCTTTATAACATCAAACTGACATGAATGACTCAAAGCTGAAACATGACATTTATAGAAAAGCAGAACATTGAGTCAAACCTTGCTTTTAGAACATGCATGTGCATATAATAAACATGAGTAATGAATATGCATATCTGAATCATATAGAATAATGGGAGACTCGTCACTTAACCGAAATAGCACGATAGAGCTCTCGTGGTCCCGACTATTACACTCAAGTGGGCAGAGCCGTCCAAAACCTTGCCAGGACGCTACCATGATATCGATATAAAGCTGAAGGGCCATTTGGGCCGGGGGTAGCTCACAAGGGAGGTCTCAATAATATAATAGTATCAACCTAGGATGGCGCGTAGTTCTGGGGCTTAGGGTGATCGATCCTCAGCCTGCTCAGTGCTAGACTCTTCTCCCAAAAACATGCATATGCTCTGCATCGTATATAACGAAGATCAACATCATCAATTGACGAAGCTCAATGATCAAATACATCTCAAATACAAAATCATGCATATGAGAAGCTTTAGTTCAAAACATACCACAAGATGAAAACATACTTGGGAACCTTTGCTCCAAAAACCATGTGGTAAGCTACGCATAGGAAGACTTAATTCAAAACATACCACAAACTAGAACATAAAATATTGGAGTCTGCTCTCCAAAACACTATGGTAAGCTTAGTTTGGGAAAATCATCATTTAAACTTAACATATGGGCATTGCCCAAGGCTTTATCATAATTAGAATTACTCAATTCTCATCGAAAACATAATTATAGACATGGGTAGCTTCAAATCATGCTTTTCATCTTAAAATCTCATCATTATCACATATGCTTCACAAATCTCACTTTTCATGATCATATCATCAATGGGCTTCAACATTCATAAGGCTAGAAACATGATTTAAGTGAAATCATTAGAAAATTAGCCCATGCTTCACAATTCGAAATGAAATCATAATCAATTCATACCCATGTAAAGAAATTAAAGATTCATGCATTTGGGTAGAAATCCCATAACTTGATCATAGGAATTTCTCTTGTTTAGATAGAAATTGGGCATGGGTGTGGAAGAAGACACCCACTCATAACCCTACAAACCTAGAATGGATTGATTCTACCACTTCTCCAATTTCCCAAGAAGGATTTGAACAATAACCTTGAAGAATTGCTCTAGATCACCTCTTAAACCTCCCAAGCTTGCATGCATGGAAGGAATAACATTGAATAGATTTTCCCCTCTTATAACCCACTAAAACGAACCTTAAACGACGTAGTATAGGATTTAGGAACTTAGGAATTATGAAAAGGATCTTACAAAATTCATAGGAAATTACTTCCAGGTGGTCCTAACGGACGACCTGACGACTCGTGGTTCAGGGCGACAACTTGTCACCTTGCTCATCAAGTGCACTTCGTTGCCTTGTCTCCTAGGCTCGTAATGGTTAACATGACGACTCGTTTGGGGTGACCACGACTCGTGGTCACCAGTCGTTAAGTACACTATCTCAATATCATACTTCAAACTTTCCAAGTCTGCCATAGACTCACCCCATGAATGGTTAAGGCTGACAACGACTTGTGGGGACTCCCGTCAAGTACACTTTACCTTTTTTTTTTTCCCAATCAATTTTCCTTCCCCCACAGTTCACACAATGACTTATGGGTCCTGAACACGAGTCGTGGCCTCGCCCGTTGGGTCTCAACTCCTCCAAGACTTCTTATCAATACTCCGGCTTTCTCCCACAAGTCACCTGACGACTCATGGGCTAGCCTCACGACTCGTGAGACAACTCATTCTGTGCCTGCAACATCAACTTTACATATTCCCCATTTCAACTCGTGGGTCCGATCTTTGGGCCTCCGAGGTATAACAATATCTCCCCCTTGGGAACATTCTTCCTCGAATGTAGGAATCAAGCAGAAAATAAAAACATGCAATTATCATATGCAAATACTGATCATTTAAATTGAAAACTGACGGAATGACTACCTCTGATTCAAAATATACAGCTGAACTAAATTCGCAAATCACACACACACCCATATACATAAAAGAAACTTGCGTACATGAACTGAACATGAAACTAAATAGAGTCATAGAGCAAAACTGATACCTCATGTCGAAATTGAGTCGGTAAAGAATAAGTGTGGGTATTTAGTCATCCTATCTGCTTCGACTTCCCACATAGCTCCTTTAACATGCTGATTTCTCCACAATACCTTTACTGAAGCCACTTTGTTATTGCTCAGCCTTCGAACTTGATGATCCAATATTTCAACTAGAACCTCCTCGTAGCTAAGGCTATGCTTTACTCCAATGCTGTCCACTGGAACTACTAGAGCTAAATCTCCTAAACATTTCTTCAGAAGCGACACATCAAACACTGGATGCACGAAAGATAACCCTGAGGGAAAGTACAACTCATACACTACCTTACCGACTCTTCTCATAACCCGGTAGGGACCAACATAGTGGGGACTGAGTTTTCCTTTCTTCCCAAATCGCATGACTCCCTTCATGGGAGATACCTTCAGAAATACCCAATCGTCCACCTCGAACTCCAAATCTCTCCTCCTCACATCATCATATGAATTTTGACAACTCGAGTGGTTTTCAGCTTGTCTCTTATCAACTGAACCTTAACCATAGCCTCATGAACCGAATCAGGCCCTACTATAGCTTCCTCACCAACCTCAAACCATTCGATGGGCGATCTACATCTTCGCCCATACAGAGCCTCGAACGGTGCCATTTGGATATGGGAGTGATAGCTATTATTTTAAGCAAACTCAATCAGGGGCAGGTGATCATCCCAACTACCTTTAAAGTCCATCACGCAAGCTGTCAACATCTCTTCGAGAGTGTGAATTGTCCGCTCTGCCAGATCATCCATTTGCGAATGGAATGTTGTGCTGAGTTTAACCTGAGTCCCACTCCCTTTTTGAAAAGACCACCAAACCTGAGTTGTAAATTGAGTACTTCAGTCTTAAATAATAGACAAAGTCACTCAATGCAGTCGAACCAACTCCCGAACATACAATTTGGCATAATCATCCACTGAGTCTGTGGTCTTCAACGGTAGGAAATGTGCAGCCTTAGTCAACCTATCCACCACCACCCAAATGGAACCATATCATCGGCGGGTATGAGGTAATCCTATTATGAAATCCATGTTAATCTCTTCCCACTTTCAAGTAGGAATGTTGATACCCTAAAGTACTCTTCCCGGCCTCTGATGTTTAATCTTTACTCTTTGATAATTCGGGCATTTGGCTACGAATTCTGCAATATCCTTCTTCATGACATTCCACCAATATATTTTTTGTAAGTCATGATACATCTTGGTGGCACCCAGATGGATAGAATATCTGGATCCATTAGCCTAATGCAACATCCGACTCCTCAAATCCTCGACATCTGGAACACATAAGTGACCCTGGTACCGCAGCACACCATCTCCCCCTTGGGAGAAGACTTCCACCTTCTGACTTCGAACGGCTTCCTTCAACTTTATCCAAATTGGATCCTCATCTTGTCTAGCTTTCACGTCAGTCACCAAGGACAATTCTGATCCGTCTTGCACAATAACACTGCCATCAGTTGAGTCGACCAACCTAACTCCCAACCTCGAAAGCCGATGGACATCTTTCACCAACTCCTTCTTTCCCACATCCACATGGGACTCACTTTCCATAGAGAGCCTACTAAGTGCATCCGCTACCATATTAGCCTTACCCGGATGGTAAAGAACACTCGTGTCTTAGTCCTTGAGTAGCTCTAACCACCTCCTTTGCCGTAGATTGAGGTCTTTCTGCGTGAACACATATTGCAAGCTCTTGTGGTCCATAAATACATCCACATGGATCCCATACAAGTAATGCCGCCATATGTTCAACGCAAACACCACTGCAGCCAACTCAAGATCAGGGGTTGGGTAATTCTTCTCATGGATCTTTAATTGTCTACAGGCGTACGCTATTACCTTCCCTCACTACATCAACACACACTCGAGTCTGATTCTTGAAGCATCACAATAAACCAAAAAACCATCGGTGCCTCGGGTAGGGTCAACACCAGTGCTGAAGTGAGTCGAGTCTTTAACTCTTAGAAGCTTTTCTTATAAGCCTCCGACCATTGGAAATTAACCTTTTTCTGAGTCAAATTGGTCAAAGGTGTTGCAATAGATGAGAAACCCTCAACAAACCTCTGATAGTAACGCGCTAATCCCATGAAACTCCGAATATCTAAAGGACTAACCGGTCTAGGCTAATTCTTCACCTCCTCGATTTTCTATGAATGTACCGTTATGCCCTCACTCGATACCAAATGGCCCAAAAATGCCACATAGTCCAACCAAAACTCACACTTGCTGAACTTGGAATACAATTGGTGATCCATGAGGGTCTAAAGCACTATTCTCAAACGAGCAACATGCTCTTCCTCGCTCCGCAAATTTATAAGGATGTCATCAATGAACACAATCACGAACATGTCTATATATTACTTAAAAACCCTATTCATCAAGTCCGTGAAAGTTGCAGGAGCATTCGTTAGTCCAAAAGACATCACTACAAAGTCGTAATGGCCATACTGTGTCCTGAAGGTTGTCTTCGGGATATCACTCTCTCGAACTCTGAGCTGATGATACCTGGACCTAAGATCTATCTTTGAGAAGATCTTGGCACCCTGATGCTGGTCAAACAAGTCATTGATCCTGGGTAAAGGGTACCTGTTCTTGACGGTGACTTTGTTCAATTTCCGATAGTCAATACACATCTGGAGCGAACCATCCTTCTTCCGGACAAATAACATTGGTGCACCCCATGGATACTTGCTCGGTCTAATGAATCCCTTATATAGCAGGTCCTTCAACAGTTCTTTCAACTCTTTCAGCTCAGCTGGAGCCATTCTATAGGGAGGAATATATATAGGTTGCGTGTCGTGAAGAAGGTTAATACTGAAATCAATTCCCGCTCAAGTGGAACACCTGGAAAATCATTAGGAAAGACCTCTAGATACTCACGTACTACTGGAACTAACTGGATAGTAAGGGATTCAGACTCGACATCCTTAACCCTAACTAGATGGGACATGCAACCCGTAGAAATCTATCTTCCTGGCCTTAAGGTAGGAAATGAATTGACCTACAGGCACAACTGAACTACCATTCCATTCTAAGACTGGCTCACCTGGAAATTTGAACTCTACTGCCTGGTATCTACAATTAACTGAAGCATAACATGCAAATAGCCAATCCATATCGAGAATAACATCAAAATAGGTCATGGCTAACTCTATCAAATCTACTGAGGTGACCATATGAAGGACTGAGACTGGGAAACCTCTATACACCCGTCTAGCTATGACTGAGTCACCTACTAGAGTGGAAGCTGAGAAGGGTTCTGAAAAGTCTTCGGGACTGACTCCAAAGCTACTGGCCAGATATGGTGTCAAAAAAGACAAGGTAGCCCCCGGATCTAGCAAAGCATATACATCAATATGGAAAAATTGCAACATATGAGTGACCACATTCGTTGAGACCTCCTTCTCCTAACGGGAATCTAAAGCATAGAATCTGTTCTGGCGCTGACCTCCAGTTGTGCTAGTACATGCCCCAAAATATGCTGAGCATGTGGGAGGGGCTGCTGAACTAGAAGATGGGACTCATCCCCCAACCTGATCCTGCCTCTCAGTTGGACAATCTCTAAGCATATGTTCGGGCTTCCCACACCCAAAACAAGCACCTAAACCTACTAAACACTTTCCTGTGTGCCCTCGACCACACCTGCAACAAGCTGGGATGCTAGAATCCGTGGGTGTACTGCTCTGACCCCTCAAGCTTGATGCTCGCCCTCTCTGATCATGTCTATGCTTGGATGGCACACTCAATGCTGATGAAGCCTGGGTGGATGATCTCTGGTGAGTCTGCTGTTAGTGCCCACCATCGGACCTCTATTGAGAGAATCAGTGGTCCTCGGTCCTGGCCCTCTTAGTGTCCCTCTCTCTCAAATGTGCCACCTCCATTTGCTGGGCGTACAAAACTATGCGAGGAAAGTCCATATCCTGGTGGAACATGGTAGTCCTGCAATCTTTGTCCAAATAACCTTCTATCCCATAGACGAATCTACTCACTCGCATCCTTTGATCAGCTTCCAACTCTCGGGCATATTTCGATAGGCAAGTGAACTCAAGGGCATACTCCTGTACAGTCATTCTCCCTAGCTTAAAATTCATGAACTCAGCTGCCTTTAGCTCCCTCATCTCCA
The DNA here is from genome assembly GCA_035772735.1 of Datura wrightii. Classification (NCBI taxonomy): domain Eukaryota; kingdom Viridiplantae; phylum Streptophyta; class Magnoliopsida; order Solanales; family Solanaceae; genus Datura; species Datura wrightii. The sequence goes on from JASDFA010000001.1 coordinate 134,186,375, forward strand.
GAGGGAAGAATCGATCTAGAAATGCAACATGGAACTCTTCCCAAGTGACCGGACCTGCTCCTGCGACCCTGCTATCCTTCCATTGGCAAAACCAGATGTGCGTGATCCCTTTTAGCTAATAAGAAGCCAAGTCGGCACACCCAACGCCGTTCACCCCCATGACTTGGGTAATCTTGACAATCTCATCCATGAACTCATGTGGGTCCTCATCTACCTTGGACCCAAGGAACTCCGGCGGGTTCATCGGCAAGAAGATCTGACTCGAGCTGCCACTGCGTTGCCATTTTACGGAACATGTGCAATGGCCAGCTAATTAACCTCAGCGGTCAAGGCCTACGCAAGCATTTGAATAGTGGCCCAGAACTCAGTATGGGCAGCCGGCTCCGGTTCTTGAGGTTCTTGAATTGATGGGGCTTGCTGATGCCCGTGACCATTGCCATCCTCGTGGCCTTCACTATCTCCATTCCCCATTCCATTCACTCTTCGAGGAGCCATGATTCTGCAATCGCGAAAAGCATAAATTAGAAGGATTGAAAGACTTTTCATTGCAGGACATAGATCATGAAAAAAGGGAATATTTCCTAGACGTCCGTAGCCTCTTTGTCATATGTGTGGTGTGCTTCACACCCAAAGACTCTACTTAACGTGGTTTCAGACACCCTAGGACACTTCAAACTTATGGCTCTGATACCAACTATCTCGCGACCCGAACAGAGGCCTGGATCGCGACATGGGACAAGGAGCCCGAAGAGACCCCAAGTCGACCCATGGCATAAGCATACATCTAACTCAATCAAGAACGAAACAATCATCAATACCATCATAGCGTAAGTCTAACTTAAATATAACATCCGATTATAAAATCAAAAGATGAATACATACATATGTCTGAATAGCCTCTAAACATGATGAGTTGATGTGACAGGACCCCAACTAACTCAACAAGCTAAAAACTGAAATACATAAAGAAATGATAGATAGTCTGGTCCTCGAAAGATGAGGACTCACCAATAAGCAGATGCTAACTTTGATAAACTGTCTAAGAGCGGGGCTGAACTTGAGAGCCGGGTCCTGTATCATGAAATGTTACAACATAGAAAGTATGCAATCAGTATGTGGAATGTATCGAGTATGCAAGGTAAGTAAAACTGCTAAAGTAAGTAAAATAACTTTAAGATAGTGCAATAGTCAAAACATAGACATCATCAACTGAGAGTAGGGCTTGCATGCATTCTTTCTGAAATGATGGTCTTTTCATAACAAATGATACATAGCTTTATAACATCAAACTGACTCGAACGACTCAAAGCGGAAATATGACATTTATAGAAAAGCTGAACATTGAGTCAAACCTTGCTTTTAGAACATGCATGTGCATATAATAAACATGAGTAATGAATATGCATATCTGAATCATATAGAATAATGGGAGACTCGTCACATAACTAACATACCGTGATAAAGCTTACGTGGTCCTAACTATTACACTCTAGTGGGCAGAGCTGTCCAAAACCTTTTCAGGGTTAAGGACACTACCATGATATTGATATCAAGCTGAAGGGCCATTAGGGTCGGGGATAGCTCACAAGGGAGGTCCCAATAATATAATAGTGTCAACCTACATTGGAGCATAGTTCTGGGGCATAGGGTGATCGACTCTCAGCCCGCTTGGTGCTAGACTCTTCTCCCAAAAACATTTATATGCTCTACATTGTATATAACAAAGCTCAGCATTGTCTATTGACAAAGATCAATGATCAAATACATCTCAAATACGAATTTATGCATATGAGAAGCTTTAGTTCAAAACATACCACAATCTGAAAACATACTTGGTAGCCTTTGCTCCAAAAACCATGTGGTAAGCTACGCATAGGAAGACTTAAATTCAAAACATACCACAAGCTAAAACATAAAATTTGTGAGTCTTCGCTCCAAAATAATGTGGTAAGCCTAGTTTGGGAAAATCATCTTTTAAACTTAACATATGGGCATTTCCCAAGGATTTATAATACTTTGAATTACTCAATTCTCATCGAAAACATAATTATAAACATGGGTAGCTTCAAATCATGCTTTTCATCATAATATCTCATCAATTCACAAATATCACTTTTCATGATCGTATCATCAATGGGCTTCAACATTCATAAGGCTAGAAACATGATTTAAGTGAAATCATTAGATAATTAGCCCATGCTTCAAAATTAGATAATGAAATCATAGTCAATTCATACCCTTTTAAAGAAATTGAAGATTCATGTATTTGGGTAGAAACCCCATAACTTGATTATAGGAATTTCTCATGTTTAGATAAAAATTGTGCATGGGTGTGGAAGAAGACACCCACTCATAATCCTACATACCAGGAAGGGATTGATTCTACCACTTATCTGATTTCCCAAGAAGTATTTGAATGAAAACATTAAAGAATTGCTCTATATAACCGATTCAACCTCTCAAGCTCGCATGCATGAAAGGAATAACTTAGAATAGGTTTTCCCCTCTTAAAGCCCACTAAAACAAGCCTTAAACGACGTAGTATAGGCTTTAGAAACTTAGGAATTACAAAAGTCCCCTACTAAATTCACAGGAAATTACTGCCAGGTCACGGATGACCTAACAACTCGTGCTCCAGGGCAATGACTCGTCACCTTGCTCGTCAAGTGCACTACCTTGCCTTGTCTCCTGGGCTCGTAACGGTTAACAAGATGACTCGTTTGGGGTTACCATGAATCGTGATCACCAATCGTTAAGTACACTACCTCAATCTCATATTTCGCACTTCCAAGCCTGCCAACGACTCACCCCACGAATCTTTAAGGCTGACAACAACTCGTGGGGACTCCCGTCAAGTACACTGGCCCTATTTCTTTTTCCTAATCATTTTTCCTTCCCCCATGATTGACCCAACAACTCGTGGGTCCTGACCATGAGTCATGGCCTTGCCCGTTGGGTCTCAATTCCTCCAGGACTTCTTCTTGATACTCAATCCTTCCCCCATGAGTCACCTGACGACTCGTGGGATCCCTTATGAGTCATGAGATGACTCGTTCTGTGCCTGCAATATCAATTTTACATTTTCCCTATTTCATCTCCTGGGTCTGATCTTTGGGCCCCTAGTGTATAACAGCATCGCAGGTGCATGGGTAGTGAATCGTGGGTCCAACCAGTGTTGAAACTAGTTATTCATAGGTGTTCATCCGCGTTCCGCCAGTGCTCATTCCACTTCGGTCCAATAGCTTCTACGTCCCAGCCGGCGTTTCGCCGACTCCATCCGGCGGAGCACCGATCCCATCCGGTCAAGCTTCATCCTCTTCTTAAATCCCATGCTTTTGCCCAAGTTCTTGCATTCTCCCATTAAATTAAATACCTGCAAAATTTAATGAGAAAAAGCGTAAAATCCTCTTAAATAATTTGAAAACTAAGAAAAATCTCATGTTTAAAAGCCTAATGAGTTGGTAAATTACCAACTCACCAAATACATAGCATAACTTAAAAGCATAATGAAGCAGAAGATGAATGAACTTGAATAAGAGGAAGACTAAATATAACAAAGCGTATATCAAGCGATAACATCACAAAGCTGAATCACAAAAACTGACCATACTAAGTCTATGTCTAAAAAGCCTCTACTATTTGATCAGATGCTGGGACAAGCCCGTGGCTAACTCCAAGTCTGAAACTAAACTTATATAACAAGTCTAAACTGATAGATGTCCTCGAATGATGAGGACTCACCCAAAGCAGGGGATGAACTGGATTCATATGGGAGCGAGATATCAGCAAGACTGAGCTGGATCATCGAAACATATATCATGAGATGATATAACATAGAGTATGTGATCGGTACTTTAAATGTACTGAGTATGTAAGGTAGGTAAAACATTCTTGGTAAAATGTTAGCTAAAATCAACCATATAACTTAAATAGATCATGAGAGTAAGTACTGTATGCTAAAGGCCATACCTGAGATATACTTAATCATAAGGTGGTTATCACAACTGAACATAATGATCGAAGATTTAAAAATAGAATTCATATGACTTGTCATGTTTGAAATTATAAGTAAAAGCTCATAAACTGATCGTTGGGTCAAACATGCTATAAAACATAATATCATAAGTAATGAACATGAGTAACGAAAATCATAAGAAATAATTAGGGACTCTTCATAACCGACAAACACCATATATAATCGCATAATGATCCCATGTCTTGCCCACATGGAGGAGAGCCATCCTAAGCCTTGTCAGGGCAAAAGAGGAATAAGGTGTGATATCACATTGTTCCCTCAGGTGGGGAAAGCACTCTCTTGAGAGGTCCCAAATATATAACTATGTTGGCGCGTAGTTTATGAGTCTGGGAAACCTCGGAACCCCTAGCCTACTCGCTGCTAGAAACTACTCCGAAAACATGCATGTTGATCATATAATCGTATTCTTAAAACATGGCTTAAATATGAACATTCAGATTCTTGATTTCAAATCATATCATAATCTACATTGGGAACCTTGACTCCAAATAATATCATAAACTAATCTTGTTAGTCTTGGCTAAAATCACAATAAGCATACTTAACTTGCATGGGCTTGCCTAAATCATAAAATTATGCATATTTGAAATAGATTTTGTAAGTCAAAATAATGTAATCATAAGTTAAGATTTCATAAATATTCATGCATACTAGATAACACATCATGCTTGAAATCATGGATCATAGACTTGAATTTTCCTAAAACTTGCATAATAATGCATAATTTCTAATAACTTTAAATCATGAATTTTTAATCAAATTGAGTGTAAAATCTTCCTATTAGACTTAAATCATATATTAGAACTTGAGGGGATTGGACTCATAACATAGCATAGATAAATTTATAGAATTGGGTTAAAACCCTAGGAATCAATACACTTGATTAGAAACTTGAATTCATATATTAGAGGTGAAATTTGGGCATGATGGTGGAAGAAATCCCCCATTCATGGGCCTACATACCTGGGTAAACTGATTTCCAAACTGGTCTTGAAAGACCAAGTGAATTGAGGAAGAAATTAAGGAGAAATACTAGTTGATTTTGGAAGAGAATTTCAATTCTATGCATGCATGAGAGCCTAATAAATCAGGCTAGGCTAAACCCTCTTAAAACACTCATTACAAGGCTCAAAATGAAGTTAAAGTCATTAGGAAGTTAGGAGCTTAAGAATTTATAAAACACAGCTGGGAACACGTAATTAAAAATAGACTGCCAATCACCAATAGTCGTACCCATAAACAATGACTCCTGGTTTTGTTTCGTTGTTAGTCCACTATATTTTCTAGGCTCACTGTTTCTCAAACCACGAGCCTCATAACGACTTGTTGTTTCCTACAACAAGTCATACCATGGCTCGTGGTTAGGGGTTCCCATCCCCAAAACAAACATTCCACAACTTCATACAATGACTCGTTGTTACCTACAAGGAGTCATATGATGAATCGTTATATCCCTTAAGCCTACCACCCACCAAATACTATGACTCTTTCTTACGAACTATCACATCAAATGATGAGTTGTATCTTGACAACTCCTGACCATGACTTGTTATATCAACCTATGATTCATTCCATGAGTCGTTATCACTGGTTTGGGAACACTGGTGGCTCACCATGAATCCCTTATTTGACCTGTACCAAGTAAAGGTACAAGTCGTTCTGAGAGAAAAATACAGATTTTCTGTTTAATCTGCTACATATCTAGTGCTTGGCCGTAGGGACTTTTATAGTGTTACATATGAATAGGATGCCTCATGCCTCAGCTGCATACATCACTACACTTCTACTTGGCACTTATCGTAATGATAAACAACTCATCTCGCCATGACCTTTTCCAAATATTTTACCGGGACAAGGACCTCGGCATACCCATAAGCTAAGAAAAAAGCTGAAATAAAAGATGCACCCTAAGATCAAGTGGCACTCACCAGTAATTGAAACACTATCATGAGTACCTGAGTATATCATTTAAAACGCAGTTCTTAATTTTCCAAACCAATCTTCTTTTTACTTGTTTCTTAATTTTCCAAACCAATCTTCATTTTACTTGGGTCGACATCCCAAGCACACGTAGTCTTCAAGTAATATAGGATTGTTAATTCCAGATATTAAACCCACTAGGACTTGTCATTTAATTGTTATAAAGTTGACACTTTATTTTTACTAATCTATGAAACAAGTAAAATGAAGATTGGATGGGAAAATTAACTATTAAAACTTCAAATGTAAAAATTAACTAAAATGAATGCAACTTTATTGTATTTTGATAATAATGACAGACTAGGGCAGTGGCACTTAGTTGGTTTCAAGTTGAGTTTTCAAGACGTAACTAATCAAGCATGATTCTTCCTATGATTGTTAGTTTCCAGTTATTATCCCATTTCTTGCCACTATCCCTAGCACCCAAGAACTATTTCGTCAACCCTAATTCCTATATCCCTATGGTCACAAGAAAACAATGAAATGAAGGTTATGCCTAGTTGTATTTCAACTAAATGGGGTGGAAAGGTATATCCCTATCCTTAACAACAACTTCTATCCTTTCACCAATGTGTTTAAGGGTCTTTGAATTCCCGTTCTATATTTATTTTTAACCCTTTCGATTCCCTTTCCCAAGTTCAATAGAAAGCCAACGAATTACTTACAAGGTGGTCAATCTCATAATTAATAAATTAACACAAATAAATACAAATAACCATAAAAGAAGAATCAAAACTAAGTTTATTTAGTTTGTCAAACAATCAAGCATTCACCATGGCCACAACCCTAGAGTATGAGTTTAGCCATTCATAGACAAGCGGAAAAACAATTACTTAGTCATCATTATGAGAAAATACGACGTAAAGAAAAGAAAACCTAGTTGTGGAACTTTGTCGTACTTCCAAATAGCTTACCAGTTTTCAATAATGAACTATGAAATAAAAAATGAGTAAAGACTACTTCAAAGAAGTCCAAAACTACTTAACAAATGACCTAAGGTTTAAATTTATAGATGAGCCTTCAAATGATGTTTTTACCCTTCAAGACTTGTCTTTAAAATAAGCATTCTTCATAACAGAATGGCTCTGGCCGCCGCCCTTCCTATCTCTTTATAGAATTAGTCAAACTTTTAGCAATTTCAGCTCCAGTTAGGTTCTGGCGTGCCGCCCCTACTATCTCGTCAGGGTGTTCGACAAATTTCTCTAAGTCTGGACACCTCTGACGAGGGGTGCCACTTATCTCGCCAAATTTTTGAAGTGAAATTCTTTGAAGTTTGAGGGCTGGCGCGCACCAGATCGAGATTTTATTCTCTGATGTTTGGGACTTGGTGCGGGGCACCAGCTATAGTACCAAACCTGTTAGATCCTCAAATCTTCATTTCTTGCATATCTTGGGCCCTTTTTTCTTAGTTTCCTACTCAATTCAACTCAAATCAATTGTTAGTGCATAAAACACACACATACATGAATTTAAGCATAAATTAAGGATTATGAACTCAAAACATGATCAAATATGGGTAAAACGTGGCAAATAGGCATAAAGATATGCCCACCATCACTACCCCACACTTAAACCATTGTTCATCCTTGAACAATCCTTAAAACACACCTAAACTCATGTTTCACAATCACACTTGACACCTCTATCAACTCATACCTAACAAACCCGCATGGAGCATACATAAAGTTGTTTATCATCACACGACAATTCTCAACAAAGAACATAGAAATATTTCACAATTAAGAACACACAACCTCAATAAATGACTCATCTTTTCAGCACGATGGGCCAACATGATTAAGTGTGACACATGCAACAAGTAGTAACCCGAATTAGCCCTCTTGTGCCCCTCAATTTTAGTAATGTTCCTCTCTCAAATTCATCAATGTAAAGACATGGAACATAATAAGTAAGGCACACTCATACTCACAAATGATGTAATACACATATGCAAAATACCATAGGCTTTCCCTACATGTACGTTAAGACTATCTAATTCCTTCAAGATATTAAGATCACAAGGACTTTTCTTGGTTGTAACATCGGCTAAGGGATGGGTAGGATTGATATTTCATTTTATAGTGACTACCACCCTAGGCACTTTTAAGACATATTTCACTTTTTCTTGTCCACCACCTCTTTCCTTGCTTATTCACATTTCATCTACTCACCCTTGTATTTTCTTTTCATGCCCCATTTTTCACTACTTGACTGCTAGTATTCTAACCATAGAATAACTAAGGATTTTTCAATTAAAGCTATCTTTTTCAATTCCCTAGCAGCAAGTTGACAAAACAAATTCTTTTATGGGCACCCCTTCTTCTCACTTTTATTTCCTTTCCACAACTTTTTCTTTTTCCCTTAACACATTATTTTGGTGTACCTTTTCTTTCATCTTTCAAAGTGACTAAGAATAGGAGGCATGATTCACTAAACTGAAATAGAGCATGAGTTACAAGGACGTTTCTAAAGTTAAACTTTAACGCACGATAAAGAGTATGAACTAAAGAGAGTTTTCCTAATAACATATCGTAGCCTCCTCGTCATAAGTGTGGCGCGCTTCACACCCATGAAAAGGACTCTACTCGATGTGACTTTCAGACATTCCGAGGATACTCTAAACCTAGCGCTCTGATACCAAGTTTCTCATGCCTCGAGTCTACACCCTTGATGGGACACGATACTTGAAGCCACAAGTGACCCCAAGTCAACCCCTGGTCTATCATACACTGGTATTTGAGTAAAACAAATATAGCAGATGCTTTGGAATAACGACATAAGAGCATTTAAGAAAATAAAACTGATGATATAAAGTTTAAGAAAATCTGAAGTCTAGAACTAACTCTGTGTTTGATATCCCTCTAACTGATGAGTTGCTGGGACAAGCCCCTAGCTAACTCTAATCTATCTAAAATTAATAAATCAACTGAAAGAAAGTAAAACAAGGCCCTCGAATGATGAGGACTCACACTTGAGCTGTAGAGGAGAAGGATCTGAATTGCAATGGCTAACAATGTTGAGTCTGGGAACCTGCAGCTGTATCATGGAATGATACAGCATAAAATTATGCGTCAGCACTTTGAATGTACTAAGTAAGTGGGAGAAACATAACTGAATATAAATTCTGAACTGAAGTAACATGAAATGACCAATAGGTAAGATGAGCTGAACTACTACTGTAAATTGAGATTGTCAAGATGACCCTGCTTGATGGTCGAAGACATGCACTAAGTTTGAGAGTTCTGAGTCTGAAATACTGTACTGAACTGAGCTACTTATTCTGAAACTGGACTGGACTGACTAGTGCGAGAGTCTATAACCAACATATAACCACGTGAGCTAGACGTGGAGTCAGATGTATACACCCCACCAGTAGGACCCAATATACCTTGCCAGGGTATAAAGGCATTTACTGGGTGATCACAAAATTCTGGGGCCAATTAGGCCAAGTAATACTGTAACCTACGTTGGCAACATAGTTATGGGAACCTGGGTGCTCTGGAAACTCGGTCTGCTCGGTGCTAAGTTCTACTCCCACTAGAAAACCTAAACTGAACTACTAGGCTGATAGCTCGAATCTGGGGTCCAAGACGAGTCATGGACGTATAACTGAAAGTACCCCGAGAGTCTTATCGGACCAGATTCTAAAACTGGTTTCTAGACTAGTAAGAGCTGCTTATTTGAAAGCATTGTAACCGTCTAAGAATAGTATGTAAACTAAACTGGGGTCCAGGGGCTGGTCAGAACTATATATCTAAAATGTCATGACCACCTAATGGACGAATAAACTGGATTCTGAGTTTGATTCTGAAAACAGGGAGGCACCACTGACACCTCAGGAAAAGATTGGAGTCAAACCGATTAGTTGACAAGCTCTAAATAGTTCTGAAAAGGCTCTACGTTCTAACTGAACTGAACTATTAAGCAACTAATAGAGAACTTAACTCATTCCAACAACACGGGATTTCCATAATATGAAAAAAAATCAAGAATTAAAGAAATCTCATCCAACAAGGATAAAATCATTCTTATCGATGGAATATTTTCTCAATATATATATAATATGAATTACTAGGAAATTCAACCCAAAACATACTTCATTCACTAGATGGAATTTATTACGAAAATAATCTTTACTGGAAAATTTAGGGCTTGAATTCACTTGGAAAGAACATCAACAATTCAGGTAAGAATTGATGGAGATCATATCAATAATAAACAAGAATACCTTTCTATGGAATTAACGAATAATATCATATAATTTCTGCATATTCGAAAACTCAGGGCTAAAACTGATAGAGAAACTATGGGAGGGTTTTGGGGGACACAAGGGAAGAACAATTTCCCTTGCTGAATTCTCACATACCTGGCTAAATTTCCCCAGAGAAAGAAACTTGAAAGGCTGCAACTGGTGAGGAACCCTAGACTTGCTTGAGAGCTCTTGAGAGAAAACTTACACAAATCTTTCTGAAATCTATGTTGGAATGAGGGAAAAACCGTTTAACCCCTCTAAATCCTATCAAATAAGCCTAAAACGACATAGTTTAGAGTTAGGAAATAGGAAATTACTAAATAGCCCTTGAAAAAATCGCTGGGAAAAGCTATCAGGTAACCCTAATGACTAACCTAATGGGTCGTGGTGACTTATCATAACTCGTGGTCACACCCGTTGGGTACACTGTCCAGGTTTCACATGAGATCATCACTAGGGACCTAACAAGTCGTGGTCACTGATCATGACTCGTGGTCACCGGTCTTGGACCACACTTCCTCAATCTGAAGATCCAATACCAAGCTTGGGACCGAGTCACTTAATGAGTCATTGCCACTAACGATGACTCATGGAGGCACTCATTAGGTACACTGCCTAACCACTCACAAGGACTGGTAACGGGGAACTTAACGAGTCATTACTATTGACCACGACTGTGGTCACCATCCGTCTAGTGCACTACCCAATTAATTGTATTTTATATCCCGTCCTGACCACGAGTAACTTAATGGGTCGTGGGACCTGACCACGACTTGTGAGGTCACCCGTTGGAACACTGTCTCCCTTTTACCAAAATATCAAACCTCCTTCTCACTGCTGACCTAACGAGTTATTAGGTCTCTTAACGACCTGTTAGGTGAGTCGTCCTGTAGCATTTCTGCATATTTTTTTCCATATTTTACTGATTTAAGTCTCAGATCTAGATTTTGAATTTCTGGGGCATTACAATATCTCCCCCTTGGAAACATTCGTCCTCGAATGTTAGAGAACACACAGGGAAGCAGAAAGTAAGAATAAAAATTTCTAGATACTGCTCATTTAACTTCAAAACTGTCAGAATGACTACCTCCGTTTCAAAATACACAATTGAACTGAATTTACCTTTCATATATACATTCAAAAACATAAAAGATACTTGAACACCTAAACTGAATCATGAAAGCTACATTGAGTTCTAGGGTCAAGACTAATGTCTGAAGCTGTGATAGAGCTGGTAGAGAACAAATGTAGGTATTTGTCCATCATATGTACTTCAGCCTCCAACGTTGCTCCCTCAACCTGCTGATTTCTCCATAAGCCTTGACTGAAGCTATTTCCTTATTACTCAGCTTACGAACCTAACGGTCAAGGATCTAGACTGGTACTTCCTCATATGAGAGACTATTTTTTATTCCTACACTGTCCAGTAGCACAATTGAGGTTGGATCTCCGATGCACTTCTTCAAAAGTGACACAGTGTACAACATCTAGTTCTGAAGGTAATTCTAGCTCATAGGCTACATTACCAATACGCCTCAAAATTCTATAAGGTCCTACATACCTCGGGCTGAGTTTTCCCTTCTTTCCAAACCTTATCACCCCTTTCATGGGCGAAATTTTTAGGTAAATCCATTTATCAACTGCAAACTCCAACTCTCCTCTCTGCACATCGCCACAAGATTTTTGACAGCTCTGAGCTATTTTCAACCTTTCTCGGATTAGCTGAACTTTATGCATTTCCTTGTGAACCGAGTTTGGCCCTATCAAGGTAGCTTCTCCATCCTCGAACCACCCTATAGGAGATCTACACCTTCTCTCATATAATGCTTCAAATGGGGCCATCTGAATGCTAGAATGGTAGTTGTTGTTGTACGCAAACTCGATAAGAGGAAAATGGTCATCCCAATTACCCTTAAAATCGATGGCGCATGCTTTTAGCATATCTTCTAGGGTCTGAATAGTCCGCTCAGCTTGCCCATCGATCTGCAGGTGAAAAGTTGTGCTGAGCTTGACCTGAGTGTCTAGTCCCTACTGAAAAGACTTCCAAATGTGTGAGATGAACTGAGTTCCCTTGTCTGAAAGACAGATAAAGTCACCCCATGGAGTCTGATTAACTCTTGGATGTAAAGTCTGGCATTGTCCTCAGTTGTATCTGTGGTTTTAATTAGAAGGAAATGAGGTGACTTAGTCATCTGATATACTACTACACAGATTGAGTCATGTTGCCGACGAGTCCGAGGTAGACCCGTAATGAAGTCCATGTTTACTTATTCCCACTTCCATATGGGTGTGCTGATATCTTGGGGTCATACCTCCTGGTCTCTGGTGTTCTACCTTGACTTGCTGGAAGTTCGGGCACTTAGCTACAAATTCAGCGATATCACTTTTCATGTCGTTCCACTAGTAAACATCCCATATATCATGGTATGTCTTAGTAGCGCTAGGGTGAATGAAATATCTAGAACTATGCGCTTCAAAAATTATCTGTTGTCTCAACTCACCAACATCCAATATACACAATCTTCCCAAGTAATGGAGCACACCATCTCCCTTTTTGGAGAACGCCTCAGCCTCCTTCTTGAGAACTACTTCTTTAAGTTTAAGTAGAACTAGATCTTTATCCTGTATGGACTTAACTTCAACCACTAAAGATGAGTCCGACCCACTTTGCATTACCATACCACCTTCGGCTGATTCCACCAGCTGCACCCCTAACCGGGCTAGTCTATGAACATCTTTCGCTAACTCCTTCTTGCCTTCCTCAATGTGAGCCACACTCCCCATAGACCGTCTGCTTAGGGCGTCAGCCACCACATTGGCTTTACATGATAAAGCACACTCATGTCATAGTCCTTTAGAAACTCCAACCACCATTCTGGCGTAGATTTAGATCCTTCTGACTCAGCACGTATTGAAGACTCTTATGATCTGTAAACACATCTACATGAGCTCCATATAAGTAATGTCTCCATATTTTTAGCGCAAACACCACCGCTGCCAACTCCAAGTCATGAGTTGGATTGTTCTTCTCATGACTTTGAGTTGTCTAGAGGCGTAGGCTATTACTTTGCCCCGTTGCATCGGAACACATTCAAATCCAATTATGGAAGCATCTCAATAAACAACCAATCCATCTGTTCCTTCTAGTAGGGTCAGAACTGGAGTAGTAGTGAGTCGAGTCTTCAACTCCGGGAAACTCTTCTCACACTCATCCGACCACTGAAATTTCACCTTCTTCTGAGTTAACTTAGTCAGAGGAGATGCTATAGAGGAGAAACCTTCCACAAACCATCGGTAATAACCCTCCAAACCCAAGAAACTCCTGATTTCAGTAGGAGAGATAGGTTTGGGCTAATCTTTCATGGCTGCTATCTTGTGAGGGTCTACTTGCATTCCTTCACCTGAGACAACATAACCTAAGAAGGTAACGAACTTTAACAAGAATTCACACTTGTTAAACTTGGCGAACAACTAGTAGTCCCTGAGTGACTGCTAATATTAGGTGGTTGGCATGCGCCTCCTCATTTTTGGAGTATACTAGAATGTCGTCGATAAATAAAATGACAAACATATCTAGATACTGCTTGAAGACCCTGTTCATTAAATCTATGAAGGTTGCTGGGCCGTTTGTTAACCCAAAGGACATCACCACAAACTAGTAGTGACCATACCGAGGTCTGAATGTTGTTTTCTGAATGTCACACTCTCCGACCCTTACCTTATAGTACCCTAACCTGAGATCAATCTTGGAGAAACAACTGGCTTCCTAAAGTTGGTCAAATAGATCAATAATTTTGGGTAGGGGGTACTTGTTCTTAACTATAACCTTGTTCAGTTGATGGTAATCTATGCACATTCTGAGGGTACTGTCCTTCTTATGCATGAATAGCACTAGGGAACCCTAGGGAGAGATGTTGGGTCTGATAAAAACCTTGTCAAGAAGATCTTTAGCTACTCCTTCAACTCCTAAGCTCATATGGATCCATTCTGTAAGGAGGGATGGAGATGGGCTGAGTATCTGGGAGGAGGTCTATTCTGAAGTCTATTTCCCATTTAGGGGGAAGTCCGGGAAGATCCTCAGGAAATACATCTGTGAACTCACTAACTACTAGAATTGATTGGATAGTTAGGGTATCTGACTTGGAATCCTGGACCTGAACTAGATGATAAATACACCCCTTGGAGATGAGTTTCCGGGTCTTAAGGTAGGAAATAAACCTACCCTTAGGCGCTGAAATGCTGCTCGTCCATTCTAGCACTGGTTCATTTGGAAACAGGAACTTGAAAAACTCTAATTCTACAGTCAACTAAGGCATAGTAGGAGTGTAACCAATCCATGCCGAGAATAAGGTCAATGTCAACCATGTCTATATCTACGAGATCAGCTGGAATGACTTTATTCAGGACTGAGATTGGGCAGTTTCTATACACCCAGCTGGCTCTAACTAACTCTCCAACTATGGTGGAGACTGAGAATAGTTCTGAAAGGACCTTTGGACCGATATTGAACTGGAATGCTACGTAGGGAGTCACAAATGAAAGAGTCTCTCCTGGGTCTAGGAGGGCATACACATCTAGATGAAAGAGATGTAACATACCTGTGACTACGTCAGGTGAGATTTGTTGATCCTAATGGGAAGACAAAGCATAAAAATGATTTTAGCGTTGACCGCCATTTGTACCTGATGTGTTAGCCCGCTGAGCTGGTCGGCCTACTAGAGCTTGTGATGTGGTAGATTGTGATCTCCCTCGCCCTGCTAACGGGCTCTCCCTAAGCCGATGCCCAAGTTGTCCACAACCAAAACAGCCCTCTCGATCCTGAAGGCACTCTCCCGGGTGGTTCCTACCACACATGGGACAAGCTGGATACTTGTTGCTAGTACTGTGGGCCTGAGACTAAGTGTCAGATGACCCACCCCTCTGATCCTGATATGACTAAAAGGTTGGGGCGCTTGCGGAATTGGGTGTTGGGGCTCTCTGCTGTTGCGGCTGCTGTTGTGGGCGGCTACTACTGCTAGACCTCTGATGGCCCGAAACTTAAATGTCCAGTCCTTGCCCATTTGTTATTCCGCTCTATATCCTTCAGCTTTTCATCCTCAATCGGTTGGGCATAGAAAATCAAGCTGGACAGGTCCATATCCTTAATCAGGATCATTGTCCTACACTTCTTGAGGACCAGGTTCGACACCTCGTTAAAAAATTTTAGCATGCGAGCCCTTGGCTCGGGTACCATCTCTGCAGCGTACTTAGGCAGCCAAGTAAACTCTAGAGCATACTCCTCCACGATTCTACTGCCCTATCTCAAATTCATAAAATCCGCCATCTTTTCCTCCCTCGGCTCTCGAAGGGAAAACCTATCCAAGTAAGCTATGTGGATCTCTTCTCACTTTGTTGGTCCTGCTCTCGTTGGCCACCCCTCTTTCCACTGATCATGCCAGACCTGAGCTACCCCTTTGAGCTGGTAGGCAACCAGATCAGCACTCTCCGGGAGCTGACACCCATAATGCGGGTGATCTTCCTAATCTTATCCACAAACTCCTGGGGATCCTCCCCTCTATTGGATCCCAAAAAATATGGAGGGTTCATACGGGTGAAGTCTCGTACCCTCGCAGAAGCTGCGGACCCATTGGTGTTCATAGGTACCACCTACTAGTTGACCTGGTCGGTGACTGTTTGGGTCAGCAGTTGGATGGCCACCCTGAATTCAGCAGTAGACATTGAATCATCTTAAGGAGCTGTCGAGGCTAGTGGGGCAGGTCTATTAGCGTAAGCAGCCCTTCTTCCATTACCGCATCTAGGAGGCATGATTCACTTAAATGAAACAAAGCACGAGTTAGAAGGACATTTCTGGAGTTGAACTTTAACAAACGATAAAGAGTATGAACAAAAGAGCGTTTTCCTAATAACATGTCATAGCCTCCTCGTCATAAGTGTGGCGTGCTTCACACCCATGAAAAGGACTCTACTCGATGTAGCTTTTAGATATTCTGAGGATACTTTAAGCCTAGCGCTCTGATACCAAGTTTGTCACACCCCGAGTCTACACCCTGGATGGGACATGGTACTTGAAGCCACAAGAGACCCCAAGTCAACCCCTGGTCTATCATACATTGGTATTCTGAGTAAAACAAATATAGCGAAAGCTTTGTAATAATAGCATAAGAGAATTTAAGAAAATAAACTGATAATATAAAGTTTAAGAACATTTGAAGTCTGGAATTAACTCTATGTCTAATAGCCCTCTAACTAATGAGCTGCTTTCACAAGCCCCCAGCTAACTCTAAGTCTAACTAAAATTAATAAATCAAATAAAAGAAAGTAAAACAAGGCCCTCAAATGATGAGGACTCACACTTCGACTACAGTGGAGGAGGATCTGAGTCGCAACGACTAACGATGCTGAGTCTGGGAACTTACAGTTGTATCATGAAATGATACAGCATAAAAGTATGCGTCAGCACTTTGAATGTACTGAGTAAGTGGGAGAAACATAACTGAATATAAAGTCTGAACTGAAATGAAACGCGATGACCAAGAGGTAAGTTGAACTGAACTACTAATGTAAATTAAAATCTTCAAGATGACCCTACCTGATGGTCAAAGACATAGCCCTCTAACTAATGAGCTGCTTTCACAAGCCCCCAGCTAACTCTAAGTCTAACTAAAATTAATAAATCAAATAAAAGAAAGTAAAACAAGGCCCTCAAATGATGAGGACTCACACTTCGACTACAGTGGAGGAGGATCTGAATTGCAACGACTAACGATGCTGAGTCTGGGAACCTACAGCTGTATCATGAAACGATACAGCATAAAAGTATGCATCAGCACTTTGAATGTACTGAGTAAGTGGGAGAAACATAACTGAATATAAAGTCTGAACTGAAATGAAACGCGATGACCAAGAGGTAAGTTGAACTGAACTACTAATGTAAATTAAAAACTTCAAGATTACCCTACCTGATGGTCAAAGACATGCCCTAAGTTTTAGAGTTCTGAGTCTGAAATACTGTACTGAACTAGCGACTTATTCTGAAACTGGACTGGACTGACTAGTGGGAGAGTCTCTAACCAACATATAACCACGTGAGCTATACGTGGAGTCCAATGTATACACCCCACAGGTAGGACCCAATATACCTTGCCAGGGTATAAAGGCATGAACTGGGTGATCACAAAATTTTTGGGCCAATCAGGCCATGTAATACTGTAACCTACGTTGGCAACGTAGTTCTGGGAACCTGGGTGCTCTAGAACCTCGGCCCACTCGGTGCTAAGTTCTACTCCCTCTAGAAAAGCTAAACTGAACTACTAGGCTTATAGCTCGAATCTAGGGTCCAAGACTAGTCAGAGACATATAACTGAAAGTACCCCGAGAGTCTTATCGGACCAGATTCTAAAACTGAGTTCTAGACTAGTCAGAGCTGCTTATCTGAAAGTGTCATAACTGTCTAATAATAGAATGTAAACTGAACTGGGGTCCAGGGGCTGGTCAAAACTATATCTCTAAAATGTCATGACCGCCTAATGGACCAATTAACTGGATTTTGAGTCTGATTCTGAGAACAGGAAGGCACCATTGACTCCTCGGGAAAAGACTAAAGTCAAACTAATCAGTTGACAAGCTCTGAATAGTTTTGAAGAGGTTCTATGCTCTAACTGAATTGAACTATTAAGCATCTAATAGAGAACTCAACTCATTCCAACAACACGGGATTTTCATAATATGACAAAAATTCAAAAATTAAGGAAATCTCATCCGACAAGCCTAAAATCATTCTTATCAATGGAATATTTTCTCAATATATATAAAATATGAATTACTAGGAAATTCAGCCCAAAACATACTTCATTCACTAGATGGAATTTATTACGCAAATAATCTTTACTTGAAAATTTAGGGCTTGAATTCACTTGGAAAGAACATCAACAATTCAGGTAAGAATTGATGGAGATCATATCAATAATAAACAAGGATACCAATCTATATGGAATTAACGAATAATGTCATATAATTTCTGCGTATTCGAAAACTCAGGGCTAAAACTGATATAGAAACTATCAAAGGGTTTTAGGGGACACAAGGGAAGAACAATATCCCTTGTTGAATTCCCACATACCTGGATAAATTTTCCCCGGAGAAAGAAACTTCAAAGGCTGCAACTAGTGAGGAACCCTAGACCTTGTTGGAGAGCTATTGAGAGAAAACTTACGCAAATCTTTCTGAAAATCCAAGTGGGAATGAGGGAAAACCCATTTAATCCCTCTAAATCCCTTCAAATAATCCCAAAATGACGTAGTTTAGAGTCTAGAAGAATAGGAAATTACTAAATAGCCCTTGGAAAAAATCATTGGGAAAAGCTACCAAGTAATCCTAACGGCTGACCTAACGGGTCGTGGTGACTGACCATGACTCATGGTCACACCCGTTGGGTACACTGCCCAGGTTTCACTGTAGATCATCACGAGGGACCTAACGAGTCGTGGTCACCAGTCATGGACCATACTACCTCATTCTGAAGATCCAATACCAAGCTTTGTAACGAGTCACCTAACGAGTCATTTCCACTGACGATGACACGTGATGGCACTCGTTAGGTACACTGCCTAACCACTCACAAGGATTGGTAACGGGGAACGTAATGAGTCGCTACTATTGACCATGACTTGTGGTCACCATCCATATAGTGCACTGCCTAATTAATTAAGTTATATATCCCGGCCTGACCACGAGTGACTTAACGAGTCGTGGGACCTGACCATGACTCGTGAGGTCACCCATTGGGAACACTATCTCCATTTTACCAGAATCTTAAACCTCCTTCTCACGGCTGACCTAATGAGTCATTAGGTCTCTTAACGACCCTTTAGGTGAGTCGTCCTGTAGCATTTCTGCAGATTTTTTCTAGCTTTTCTTATTTAAGTCCAGATCTAGATTTTGAGTTTTTGGGGCATTACACACAACCTCACACTTAAGATCAGACCATGCTCCTTAGCTTTGATTTCGGGTACTCAAACTTCCCCTCTCTGGAAAAGAAAAAAAATGACACTACACAAAAATAACAAAAACTACACTATTACAAATTGGGTTGCCTCCCAACAAGGATCTGATTTAACGTCGCAGTACAATGCCATAAAGTTTCACTACTTTTCCTTCCATTTTGAGCTTATAAACTTTACCCCTAATTTCTTTTCCAATTTTATGTTATGCTTAAGGTGCGGTGGTGTAAACATGAAGGGACCAAGTAATAGATATTTCCTTTTCCCTTCTTGTCCCTTAAGTGAGATATGTCATAATGTGTCTTTGGCATAATAAATTTTAGAATATAGAGGTACTGTTCCTCATCTACAAATTTCTACATTGGCTTGGAAGGCTCTATTTCTAGGTTGCCAACCAAACACAATGTTGAAAAGTGTTTATAATGAGGACCAATATATCCTAACTCCAAGATTGCATTATGCTTGACATCCTCACTTTTATTCCCCTCCCCAACATTGAGATCAACCAACAAAGAATCGTCTAATCGTGGGGATTCTTCTTCTTGTTCCATGCATTGGCTAGTATCCACAACACTTTGTAGTTGGGCCTTAGATGCCTCAACTTTTTCATTCAAAAGAGCCTGCAGGTCATGGATGCTTGAGCCAAATTGTTCTATCCCTTGTCTGAGCTCTTTTCTCCATTCCACTTGAGGTTCCTCTTGAGTATCGGATAAGACCGTGACTTGAAAATTATTACAAGTTGTAGTCTCAGCCATGATCTTTGTGAGCTTGGAACTCATCCTTTTTAAGACTCATCCCTATTCATTAAGCTGCTCCGTCATTATTTCCATATGCTACGGGATCATTTTTTCCATATCGCTCATTTGAGCATGATGTTCCTCCTCTTCGTTATTTCTGTAAGCATCAAAATAACAGGAGGATCATAATAGGGGATTAGGGAAGGGGAATAAGAATTTGGGAAACCATTCTAATGGCCATACAGACCACCACATACACCACAAGTATGATACTGTTGCCACAAGTGGGGTCCTCCACAATTCAGACAAGGATCACTAAAATATTAATACCCATCATTCAACCCATTTACATTCCAAGATGTCATGTTAAGAATAGTGGTCAAACACTAAAAAATAAAAAATAAATATCAATACAATATATATAGAATAGCATAATAAAATCCCAACCTACAAAGGATTAAATATATTCAAGTCCCCGGCCATGGCACCAAAAAATTTTTGTCGCCCAAGCGCAAGCAAGCGCACATGGTCGTCAAGTAATATAAGATTGCTAAGTCGAGATATCGTACCCACAAGGACTTGTCAATTTAATCATTATAAGCTTTTCACTTTGTTTTCACTAATAAAAAAAACGTAAAATGAAAATTTCTTTGGAAAATTAACTATTAAAACTTCAAATGTAAATATTAACTAAAATGAATGCAAGCTTGATTGTATTTCGATAATGATGACAGACTAGGGCAATGGAACTTGGTTGGTTAAAGTTGATCTTTCCAAACATAATTAAACTAGCATGATTCTTCCTACGGTACTATCTCATTTCCTGCCACTATCCCTAGCATCCAAGAACTATTTCATGAACCCTAAGGCCTATATCCCTATGGTCACAGGAGAATAATGAAACGACAGTTATTCCTACTTGTATTTCAACTAAACGGGGTTGAAGAGTCTATCCCTATCCACAGCAACAACTTCTATATATCACCAATGTGTTCAAGGGTCATTGAATTCCCGTTGTTTATTTATTTTTAAAACTTTCGATTCTCTTTCCCAAGTTCCATCAAAGGCCAATGGATTATTTACAAGGTGATTAATCTCATAAATAATAAATTAACACAAATAAATAAATGATATGTTATCTTATGATGAGATTATGATTTAAAAAAGAATGCATGCATGCATTGTCTTCAAATGATTTTATTTACTTAAGTGTTTTACTTACCTTGCATACTCGATACATTCCACGTACTGACCGCATTCTCTATGTTGTATCATTTCATGATACAGGACCTGGCTCTCAGATTCAGCCCCGCTCATAGTTCAACTTCAGAGTTAGCACCTCCGTTGTTTGTGATCCTCATCTCCCAAGGACTAGACTACTCAGATTTCCTTATGTATTTTCAGTTTCAGCTTGTTGAGTTAGTTGGGGGTCTTGTCCCAACAACTCTTCATATTTAAAGGCTTTTCAGACATATGTATGTAATTAGCTTCGGATTGTGAATTCTGATGTTATGTTTAAGTTTAGACTTCCAATATGATTATATTGTTGATTATTCAATTTCATTAATTGACTTAGATGTATTATTATTCCATGGGTCGACTTGGGGTCTCTCGGGGCTCCTTGTCCTATGTTCCGATTCGGGCCTCCGTTCGGGTCGTTAAAAAATTGGTATCAAAGCAATAGGTTTGAAGTGTCCTATGGTATTTGAAAGCTGTGTTAAGTAGGTCTTTTTCATGGGTGTGAAGCGCGCAACACTTATGACAAAGAGGCTATGAGATGTTTAGGAAATGTTCCCTTCTTCCATGATCTATGTCATGCAACGAAATGTCTTCCTATCCTTCTAATTTTAGCTATTTGCGATTTCAAAATCATGGTTCCATTAAGATTGAATGGTAGAAGGAATGGAAATGGTAAAGACCATGAGGATGGCAATGGAAACTGGGACCAGCAGGCCCCACTAGTTCAGGAGCACCACGCAATGAAGTTGGTTGCCCATGCTGAGTTTCGGGTAGTTATTTAGATGCTTGTGCAAGCCTTGGCCGCTCAGGTCAATCAGCAGGCTATTGCACAAGTTCTGCAAAATGGAAAGGCAGTGGTGGCTTGAGTTCGAGACTTCTTAAGCATGAACCCACCGAAGTTCCTCGGGTCAAAAGTAGATGAGGACCCGCATGAGTTCATAGATGAGATTGTCAAGATCACCCAAGTCATAGGGGTGACTGGAGTTGAGTGGGTGGAGTTGGACTTGTACTAGTTTAAAGGGATCGCGCACATTTGGTTTCGCCAGTGGAAAGATAGCAGGGTCATCGGAGCAGGCCTTGTCACTTGGGATGCGTTTCGTGTTGCATTCTTGGATCGGTTCTTCCCTCATGAGATGAGGGAGTTGAAGGCAGCGGAGTTCGTAAATCTGAAGAAAGGGAGAATGACGATATAGGAGTATGCTCTCGAGCTCACTCGCTTGCCGAAGCACGCCCCAGAGTTTGTGGCTGATCAGAGGGCGAGGGTGAGTAGATTCATCCATGGTGTAGCAGGCTATTTGGATAAGGATTGTAGGACCTCTATGCTTCACTAGGGCATGGACTTTTCTCGGATAGTCTTGTACACACAGCAGATGGAGGAAGCACATCTGAGAGAGAAGGAGGCAAAAAAGGCCAAGACCGATGACCATAGATTCTCACAACAGAGGTCAGGAGGTGGGCCACGATAGCAGACCCATCAGAGATCATCAACCCTATCATTTTCATCTTTGAGTGTGCCATCCAGATCGAGGCACGATTAGAGGGGGAGATCATCAGGATCTAGGGGTCAGAGCAGCAGACTCGCAGATTCTAGTGTTCCAATTTGCAGCAGGTGTGGCCAAGGTCACACGGGTCAGTGTCTAGCAGGTATAGGCGCTTGTTTCAGGTGTGGGAAACCCAAAAAGATGCTCAAAAATTGCCTAGCAGTGAGGCAGGATCATGACAAGAGATGAGGCCCTGCTTCTAGTTCTGTAGCCCCTCCCGCACGCTCAGCACATCAGGGGCCATCCACTAGCACAGGTGGCGGTCAGCGCCAGAACAGATTCTATGCTTTAGCATCCCTCCAGGAGCAGGAGGTCTCCCCGGATGTTGTCCCTGATATGTTATGAGTTTTCCATATTGATGTTTATGCCTTGTTAGGTCTGTGGGCTACCTTGTCTTTTGTGATACCTTATGTGGCCAGTAGCTTCGAAGTCAGTCCTAAAGTCTTGTCAAAATGCTTCTCAATTTCTACTCCAGTAGATGACTCCGTTATAGCTAGACGGGTGTATAGAGGTTGCCCGGTCTCAGACCTTTAGAAAGTCACTTCCCACCCGAGAGGGAGATCGATTTTGGTATTGACCTTCTTCCCAACATGCATCCTATATCCATTACTCCCTAAAAAATGGCTCCATTCGAGCTAAAAGAGTTGAAATAGCAGTTGAAGGACTTGTTAGATAAGGGTTTCATTAGACCGAGCAAGTCCCCATGGGGTGCCCCAATTCTCTATATCCGAAAGAAAGATGGTTGTCTTCAAATGTGCATTGATTATCGGCAATTGAACAAAGACACCATCTAGAACAAGTATCCTTTACCAAGGATTGATGATTTATTTGATCAGCTTCAGGGTGCTATGTGTTTCTCAAAGATAGATCTTCGGTCCAGGTACCATCAGCTTAGAGTTCGAGAGTGTAACATCCTGAAGATAACCTTTAGGATGCGGTATGGTCCTTATGAGTTTGTAGTTATATCTTTTGGACTAAATAATGCTCTTACAACTTTTATGGACTTGATGAACAAGGTGTTTCAAGCCATACTTGGATATGTTCGTGATTGTGTTTATTAATGACATCTTGATATACTCTCGGAGCGAGTAGGAACATGTCGCTCATTTACGAATAGTGCTTTAGACTCTCAAGGATTGTCACTTATATGCCAAATTCAACAAGTGTGAGTTTTGGTCAAACTCCGTAGCATTTTTGGGCCATGTGGTATCAAGCAAAGGCATATGGTGGACTCTCAGAAAATAGAGGAGGTGAAGAACAGGCCTAGACCGGTGACCCTTAAGATATTCGTAGTTTCTTGGGTTTAGTTGGCTACTATCGAAGGTTCGTGGAACATTTCTCATCGATTGCAGCACCTTTGACCAAATTGACTCAGAAGAAGGTGAAATTCCAATGGTCGGAGGCTTATGAGAAGAGCTTCCAAGAGTTGAAGACTCGACTCACTTCAGCACCAGTGTTTACTCTACCAGAGGGTACTAATGGGTTTGTGTTATATTGTGATACTTCAAGGATCAGACCGGGGTGTGTGTTTATGCAGCACCAGAAGGTTATAGCATATGGCTCTAGACAGCTAAAAGTCTATGAGAAAAATCACCTGACCCATGTTCTTGAATTAGCAGCGATGGTATTTTCCTTGAAGATATGGCGAAATTATTTGTATAGGGTTCACGTGGATGTATTTACAGACCATAAAAGCTTACAATATGTGTTAACGCAGAAAGATCTCAATCTTTGATAAAGGAGGTGGTTGGAGCTACTCAAGGACTATGATATGAGTGTGCTTTACCATCCGGGTAAGGCCAATGTGGTAGCGGACACCCTTAGTAGGCTCTCTATGGAGAGTGTGTCCCATGTGGATGAAGGGAAAAAGGAGTTGGTGAAGGACATGCATCGACTCACAAGATTGGGAGTTTGGTTGGTTGACTCAACCGATGGCAGTGTGGTGGTTCAAAATGGTCCGAAATCTTCCTTGGTGACTGATGTAAAAGCTAGACAAGATGAGGATCCAATTTTGGGTAAAGTTAAAGGAAGCCGTTTAGAATCAGAAAGTAGAGGTCTTCTCTAAAGGGGGAATGGTCTACTTCGGTACCAAGGTCACCTATGTGTCCAAGATATTGATGATTTTAGGAGCTGGACGTAGCACGAGCCTCATGGATCTAGGTATTCTATCCACCCAGGTGCCACCAATATGTACCGTGACTTACGAGAAATCTATTCATGGAATGGCATAAAGAAGGATATTGCAGAATGCATAGCCAAGTGTTCGAACTATCTGCATGTAAAGGTTGAGCACCAGAGACTAGGAGGTATACCTCAAGATATTGACATTCCTACTTGGAAGTGGAAAGAAATTAATATGGACTTCATTATAGGTTTACCCCATACTCGTCGACAATATGACTCCATTTGGGTTGTGGTAGACAGATTGACCAAGGCTTCTCATTTTCTACCGGTCAAAACCACGGATTCGACGTAGGATTATGCCAAATTATATCTCTGGGAGCTAGTCCGATTGCATGGAGTTCCCTTATCCATCATTTCAGATAGAGGTACTCAATTTTCCTCTCAGTTATGGAAGTCGTTTCAAAAAGGATTGGGTACACAGGTTAATCTCAGCACAACATTTCACCCCCAAACGGATGGTCAAATGGAGCGGACATCTAGAACCTCGAGGACATGTTGAGAGCGTGCGTGATTGACATCAGAGGTGGCCGGGATGAGCATTTGCCACTTATCAAGTTTCCTTACAATAACAGCTATCATTCCAGTATCTAGATGGCATCGGTCGAGGCTCTCTATGGGCAGTGGTATAGGTTGCCCATTGGATGGTTTAGGTTGGCGAAGCGGTGATGATAGGACCAGATTTGGTTCACGAGGCTATGAAGAAGGTTCAATTGATAAGGGACTGGTTGAAAACTGCCCAGATTCGCCAAAAGTATTATGCTGACATGAGAAAAAGAGAATTTGAATTTGAAGTCGATGACTGGGTATTTCTGAGGGTGTCTCCCTGTAAGGGAGTGATGAGGTTCGGGAAGAAAGGAAACTTAGTACCCGCTATATCGGCCGGTACAAGATAGCGAGACGTGTTGGCAAGGTATCCTATGAGTTGGAGTTGCCTTCAGATTAGCTTCTGTACATCCTGTATTCCATGTGTCACTCTTGAAGAAGTGCTTGGGTGATCCAGCTTTAATTGTCCCGGTGGACACTGTTGGTGTGAAAGACATCCTCAGTTATGAGGAGGTTTCGATAGAAATATTGGATCGACAGGTTCGAAGGCTAAGGAACAAGGAAGTAGCTTCAGCTAAAGTGTTATGGAGGAATCAGTATGTTGAGGGAGCTACATGGGAAGCCAAAGCCGATATGATGGCTAGATACCCACAGTTATTCCCTACGGGCTCATTTCCATCTTGAGGTATCAGTTTTGACCTAAAACTCTATCTAGTTTTCATGTTCAGTTCATGTGCCCAAGTTTATTTTATTTGTATGGATGTGTGTATGGTTTGTGAAATCAGTTCAGCTATGTAGTTTGAATCAGGGATAGTCATACCATCAGTTTTCGGTTTAAATGATCAGTATGTGAATATGATAATTGCATTTCTCTGCTTTTCTATATGTTTTCCAACATTCGAGGATGAATGTTCCCAAGGGGGAGATATTGTTATGCCCCGAAAGCCCAAAAATCTGATTCGGGAGTTGAAACGGAGAAAAAGTTCAAATTTGGCATCAGGCTCAAAACGAGTCGTGGGGATACATATGAGATCAACCCACGAGTTGTGATGTGACTCGTGGAGAAGGACAGGGAATGAAATTTAACTTGAGAAGTGAGACCCCACGGGCATGACCACGACTCGTGGTCAGGCCCTAGGAGTCATTGGGCTATTCGTGGGGTGGGTGAGATGAAAAAGAGGAGGAAGAAGGGCAGTGTACTTGATGGAAGGACCCCAAGAGTCATGGTCAGTCACCACAATTCGTGGGGAGGGTTGTGGTCAGCTAGTGAGAAAATAATTGGCATGGAGGTAGTGTACGTAACGGGTGGTCACCATGAGTTGTGGTCACCAGTAACGAGTCGTGAGGTTGCCTCTGATGAGCTCAGGTGATCAGATGAGTAGTATACCTCACACATCATGCCACGAGTCATGGCCCAGGGTAACGAGTTGTTAGGTCCCTCGTTGGGACCACCTGGCAATTATTTTCAGCGAATTTAGAAAGGGCTTTTCCGTAATTCTTAAGTTCCTAAGGCCTAAACTACGTCATTTTGAGTTATGAATAGTGGATTTTAAAGGGGTTAAGTTCATTTTAGGCCTCATTCATCCATGCATGCAAGGTAGAAAGGTTAGAGAGGGTGATCAAGCTAGTGTTCTACAATTTCTCTTCAATTTCTATTGGGCGTCTAAAGAAGTGTAAGAATCATCTACCAATAGGTATGTAGGGTTATGAATGGGTGATTCCATTCACACCCATGGCCAATCCCACTCTAAATCATGAATGATCTATGACTAATCTATATGGTTTTAACTCAATGCCTGAATTTCCTAATTCTTTACATGGGTATAATTTAAATATGTTTCTACTACTGAATTACGAAGCATGGGCGAGTTTTATAATGTTTTCAATTAAAAATCATGTTTCTAGCTTTATGAATGAAAAAGCACATTGATGAGAAGTTCATGAAAGATGAGATTTGTGATGAATGTATAATGATGATGAGATATTATGATGAAAATTCAAGCTACCCATGTTTACAATTATGTTTTTGATATGAGTTGATTGATGATATCTCGAATTAAGCTTATCACATGGTTTTGGAGCGATGGCTCCCACTTATATTTTTCAGCTTGTGGTATGTTTGAGTTAAAGCTTTTCATATGCATAGCTTACCACATGGTTTTGGAGCGAAGACTCCCAATTATCTTTCAGCTTGTGGTATGGTTTGAGTTAAAGTTTCTCTTATGCATGATTTCCACTTTGAGATTTATTTGATTTACGAGCTTCTTCAATAGACGATGTTGAGCTTTGTCGAATAATGATGTAGAGCATATGCATATTTTTGGGAGTAGTGTCTAGCAATGAGTAGGCTAATGGTCGATCACCCTATGCCTCAGAACTATGTGCCAATGTAGGTTTATACATTATGACTTTGGGACCTCCCTTGTAAGCTTCCCTTGCCCGAATGGGCCTTCAGCTTTATATTGATATCATGGTATCGTCCCTGGCCCTATCAAGGCTTCGGACGGCTTTACCCACTTGATTGTGATAGTTCGGACCACGTAAGCTCTATCGTGGTATGTCGGTTAAAAGATGAGTCTCCCATTGTTCCTCATGATTTCAGTTAGGCATGTTCATTACTCATGAGATTTACATATGTAAGCACATTCTAAGGAAGATTTGACTCAATGGTTAGCTTTTCTTATAAATATAAGATTTCAGCTTTGAGTCGATCGATTGTGTTATGATATGTTATGATGATATGTTATGTTATGATGAGATTCTGATTTCAAAAAGAATGCATGCAAGCCCTACTCTCAAACTCTTAATGTTTATGTTTTACATTATGCATTGTCTTCAAATGATTTTATTTACTTAAGTGGTTTTACTTACCTTGCATACTCGGTACATTTCACGTACTGACCGCATACTGTATGTTGTATCATTTCATGATACAGGACCTGGTTCTCAGATTCATCCCCACTCATAGTTCGACTTCAGAGTTAGCACCTTCGTTGTTGGTGAGTCCTCATCTCTCGAGGACTAGACTACTCAGATTTCCTTATGTATTTTCAGTTTTAGCTTGTTGAGTTAGTTGGGGGTCTTGTCCCAGCAACTCGTCATATTTAGAGGCTTTTTAGACATACGTATGTAATTAGCTTTTGATTGTGAATTCTAATGTTATGTTTAAGTTTAGACTTCCTCTATGATTATATTGTTGATTATTCAGTTTCATTGATCGAGTTAGATGTATGCTTATGCCATGGGTCGATTTGGGATCTCTCAGGGCTCCTTTTCCCGTGTTGCAATCTGGGCCTCCGCTCGAGTCGCTCTCAACCCCATAAGAGGTCTTTAAGTCGACCTCGAGGATACAAGCCCCGAATGAGGGAGATTACTTATCCAGTTTGTAGGCGTTGTGGGAAGAACCCCCTAGGAATGTTCTTGGCGGGATCAGATGTTTGCTTCTTTGTGGCTAGCCCGATCATATACATAGAGATTGCCCTTCAGCCAAGCAAGACAGTCATAGAGACCGTGCCCCGACCACCCCTTGTTCGGGTCTGTTATATAAGTATATAATTACACGCAAGTGCACGTGGTCGAACTAGTAGTAAAGTGGCTTAAGTAAGCCAAGTATCGATCCCACAGGGACTGGGATGAAGTGGAATCTGCTCAAGTGTACTATATTTCGATTCTAAAAATGCAGACAACAGTGTAACCAAAAGTTTGATATTTAGTTTTATAATTTTTATACTACATCTAAAATAACTATCTACTTTGAGTCTGAACTATGAATGAGAGCATGCTGAGGTTAAATGAACATGTAATGAAATTGATTATCGACATAATTTGGTTAGTCTTTTCCTCCAGTTGCTAGCCAAGAACATTTGCCAAGAGATTAAAACTCTCGTATTTAACCTCACTTAAGAATCATGAACCATCCACCTACATTTCTGTGATTAAATGCAATTCATGTTCTAGCCATACAAACCCGGTTCCTAAATTGACTAATACGACTTTCAGGTATATTTCTATCCTGAAAGTAAATCAATTCCCAATTTTCCCAAATCAAGAAAAGATCATATCATATTAATTCAAAACTTTCCAATTTATTTCTCTCTCTTGTGAAACCGGACTTTAAAGATATACATTAACGTAGGCCACACATTAATGCAGTAAGAACAAGAATTAATAGAACAACATGGAAGAAAAGATGAAAAACCACTATGATCAACAATCCATTTCACTACAATTGTTCATAACCTCAGCAAGAAGAGGATTTAGCCACTCATTTGTGGATTAAACATCGTTAAATGAGTGTTAAACATACAAGCAATTGAATTCAAGAAGAAGAAAAGAGAGAAAAACCCTGATATTTTTGTCCCCTCAACTGCCTGTAACCCATGTTCTTGCTCCACTAAGTCAGAATATTGACAAATGAACCTAAGTGTTCTATTTATACTGGTGGGAATTTTTCCCGGAATAACAAGCAACGTGTCACGGAGTGCATCGCGGAGCACTGCCTCCGTGACACGCTACGGACGCGGACCTTCACTGGAACTGGGGGTCCAGGAAATAAAGCCCAACGTGGCATGGCGTGCAACGCGGAGCCAAGCCACCATGCCACGGACCCATCGCGTACCCTCTCTGGCATTTGGGCGAAATTTCCCTATCCAGGCAGAAGGCCTCCGCGATGGCAGCGTGACACGGCTCCATCGTGGAGCCCCTTTATTTTATGCTGTCCAATGTCTTGTCCCTTGCTCGCATCCAAGTCCAACCCCGATATCTTCCAACATGCATTTTAGCTTCCCGAAATTACATTTTACCTGCAAAACAATGCTAATCATGTTGGTTAGTATAAATTCACATTTTATTACCAATTGCATGAGAATGTATACACATTGATAGATAAACAAGGCTAAAATGGTACTTTTGAGTATCACTTGGGCATATAAATTTGCCCAAGATCACTTACCCCACACTTAAATCCTTGTTCGTCCTCGAACAACAGTTCTACACTTCATGCAATTTACATCCCAACCTCGCTACTTTGGTTCGACAATTTAGGCTAAGGTCATACCGATTATTCAACACAACAAATCATCAAGAAACATGCATAGTCCTATCAATGCAATGACCTTCAATACATCAAGACCTCCTAGACTTCAAGAATCGACTCTCGATATTGGCAAACTCATGCAAATCAGCTGATCAAGATATCCGACACGAAAATTAATCTCTCATCAAGCATGTGCCCTTACAACACAAGAGAATCTTCCCCTTTTTGCTCATATGACTCACAAAATTTTAAGCAGGGGCATGTAAACACAATTTCGCTCTCTCTCCCAAAAGAATTCACATGCATCATGTCATGACCCATAAGCTTGCCCTTAGTGTATTACTCCACTAATATAAAGAAGTGTGATGTAAGATCACGTAGGACTCTAACTGGTTGTAATGGAAGCTACGGAACTAGTAAATATTGGGTTAGCCAATAATAGCCACTAGCATCCTTAAGCGCCTTTTCAACACATCCCATCAACTCATGGACATTGTTTCTTCTTTTCATCCTCCCATTCTTGATGTTTTTCTTTAGTTTGGCCCATCGTATTAAGCACACTTGACACAACAACAAAGATTATTCATGCACCTTCATTATAGTTTATTTATAGCAAGTGCACCTTCAACCTTTTCTTTTCTTCTATCGCTCTGCTTTTCTTTTTCTTTTCACCATTCTCACTCTTTTACACTTTGGGAAAATTATTTTCTCTTCTTAAGCGCTTAAGAGTTTTGTATAGACTTTATGGCTAATGAAAAGAAGGAATTAAGCTCGGTTTACACTTTTTGGACAAAAGAAAAAAAAACAATAGGCTAAAGGCTCAACGGGCTGACTAGGGTATACAATCAAGGTGGGTACGACAAGGAAAAATAGAAACTCTCGGTTAAAACAAAGAAATGCCTACATCCTTTCCTACAATACACCTCCTTCATTTCATTTTGCACACACACCAGGCAAGTTCTAGACACTTCACAATAGCATGGAATAACAACACCTCACTTCACACTTCTTGCACATGCTCAATTCAAGACGTATTCACAGACTCTTCAATCAGCTAATTATAGAAATTCAAACATTAAGCCTCAATCACACTGAATCGAACTCTATGGCCTAGGTATCTCAACATATTTACAAAGTTGCATGCTTTCATATGAATCACCTTTGCATTTTAAATATCATGTACAACACGCAACCAGAATTTCGCAACCTTACGGTAACTACAGGTTTTGGGATGCAACCCACCAAAGAAAAAAACTGAAAAATAAATGAAAAATCTACTCCGAACGACTACATTTCCCTTAAGACGGTCGTCATCAATCCATCATAGGGAACGGTCACTACTATGAATTCGGTTTAATGGGACCATTCTCGATAAAAGAACCGAAAACAAACGCCGACAAACCCAAGAAGTAAAAAAATGTCGAATATATCGATCATTTCGGTAAAAAAAAATATGTACAAAAGATTTTAAAAATATCGATCATTTCGATAACAAAAATATATACAAAATCAGCTAGCAACATTCAGTAACACACATCAATTTCACATAAATTTACAAATACAGAACAACAACTTAACAATTCATAAATCACAGGGAACAACAAAATTTCACATGCATGAGAACAGACTAGAGCATACATACATAATAGCACAGCCCAGCACCTAACTACTCCCACCCCACACTTAGCTCGAACACTGTCCCCAGTGTTCACAAAAATAAAATAGCACAAAAATCGGGTGGTGGAACTCCCTGATCAATCAAAGTACTCCACTTCTTCATCGGGTGCTGCTGCTTCATCTCCCATGTCTGAATCACCCCCGTCGTCTTCATCGGACTCCACATCAGAGTCCTCCCGATGTGTCTCTTCATCTGTGGGGACATCATCATTCGTGGGCTCTACAAATGTTGGCCCCACTCGGCATAGAGCCCTGGCGTTCTCGCCGAAGGGGTAGTCTAGCTCGAGCTGCCATAGCTCCTCCTCTGTCGTCGACCTCCCGCCTATCCTCAGCTGGAGCATCTGCATCCCATACATTCGAGCCATATACTGGTCATCACGAGCATGTCGCTCGCCAAGTGTAAGCACTGACCCGTGGGTGGTGTCGGGTGCCTTAGTTTTAGTAACATCTAAGGCCCGCTGCTCCATCTGCGGGATATAGTCAAGGGCCTCCTCCTCGACGTCTAGGCCCCTGAGGAAGGTGGTGAGTAGTCCACCAAAGCCATACCTGTGCTCCTGATGCAACCGGGCTCTCTTCATGGCGGAGATAATTACCGCCCCCACGTTGATCTCCAGCCCTTTCATCAAGGCGTACACCAGGCATACACGATCCCGGGTTACATCTGTCATATGTACCCCTGGGATTAGGCAGGAACAGACAATCTTCAGCCATATTCTGGCTTCCTTATTCATCTGTGAATAGGGCAAAGTCTGGTGGTAGCCCCTCTCTTTGTGTCTGCTCCATCTAGCTGTCGATCGGGTCCCACACAAGGTGCGTCTGATGTCTACATACAGTGGGGTAATGTTCAGCTGTCGGAGCACGTGGGTGTCTGTGTCCCGCGCTCCTATGATAGCATTGAGGTGGTGGGGCTCCAAGGTGACTATTGGCCCTCTGATTTTGATGGTGTGACTTCTGATCGTCGGGTTCCAGTTGGCATAGAACTCCCGAACCAGGTGCAGGTTACATTCCATGGGCTCTTCAAAGATGAAGTTGAGCCCAGCTGCCTCGATTCGGTGTACCATCCTAGGGAACTCCTGTGCCAATGGTTCCCGTGCTATATGCTCCTCGGGGAAGTATTTGTTTTCTTTGTGCTTTGCGTACCACTTTTTTCCCTCATCCGTCACCCATCTTGTTCCGTATTGGCGGCGTTGTCCACGTGGAACTGCTGGTGCTGCTGAGACTGCTGTGCCCAGTCTGATTCGCTTCCTTTCGGCGCCCGAAGTTGATGCGCCTTTCCCTTTCTCTTGCCTGCTTGCCATTTTACCTGTCAACCCAAGTAGACAAGATCAATGTTGAGCTACTGAATATTAACTTCGACTAAGGTCGGGTTAAGCTAGGTTACCCCACACTTAGTCCGTAGCTAAAGTTACAACAATATGGGCAAGACTATCTTTATTTACACAAATAAACAACCAACTTATACAGACATGCTTAGTGCATACGAAAAATTCGACGGTATATATTCTATGTACTACTCAGACTTCGTACAGCTAATTACAAACATTACCATCGATAACCTTTTAACCCATCGCACTTAGCAAGGAAAAACAAAGAAATGAAAACAACAACAAAAATTTATCTACACGAACCTATACAACCAACCCAATTCTTGCAAATTTCAACATTCCCTTAACCCGAGAATCCGTCGTTCTATTAACATCCTACAATTAGTACATTGACTCATCTCATTCAACATGTACATCCCGGCATGAATTTCACAAGTTCACTACATTTTTCACTTCAACTTCAAAAACAAGCCCTAGAAATGATATTATCAAGCAAATTCGATTAATTTATGCAATTAATGAGTTCAAGCAATCATAACGACATTCCGAACATTCATTAACAACAATTCAATTGAATTCATGATTAATTTCTACTTAGGGCAACCTTAGCTCACCTCACATGCTCAATATCGAAGAAAATCGACAAGGGAATCGAAGAACATACCTTGAAGTTGAAGAATTTACGCAAACTTGATGATTTTCTTAGCCTACTCCATGTCACGTTGAAGAGGGATGGGTTTTGGGGGGTGTTGGTCGCAGAGTGATTGAAAAATGAGGGAAAGGGAGGTTTTTTCATGGTTAAAAAGTAGTAAAATCGCGCGGGTCACCCGGCGACCCGGTGTGACCCGTCGCGATATACACGGCAACGTGTCACGGAGTGCATCGCGGTGCACTGCCTCCATGACACGGAGCCATCGCGAGCCTGTTCTGGAAATTTTAAAAAAATCCGAATTATACCTCA
This sequence comes from Datura wrightii, assembly GCA_035772735.1. NCBI lineage: Eukaryota > Viridiplantae > Streptophyta > Magnoliopsida > Solanales > Solanaceae > Datura > Datura wrightii. Next base: position 134,220,884 of record JASDFA010000001.1, read on the forward strand.
ACGTGTCACGGAGGGTAACGCAGAGGTCCACCTCCGTGACACGGAGCTATCGCCCCAGCTCACTATTTTGCCACTTTTTGTTAATTTCCATACCTCGAATTTTCCTTTGCGATTCCGTGCATATTTTCCTCCGTTTGACCTGAAATTCATCTCACTATACAAAATTGGTTAGAATTATAGGTTTCACTCTAAATAAAAATAAAACAAAAACTAAAACGAAAAATTTTGTAGTAAATCAAGAAAAAGAAAAAAAAAGAAAAATCTATTTACACTTTACAAAAAGAAAGAAACATTTTTCACGGGTTGCCTCTCGTGCAGCGCCTGGTTTACCGTCGCGGCTCGACATCGTTAAGCTCAGTTGTCCTCTAGGGTGATGGACGATTTCTCTCGATCACCGTCCTCCCCCCAGTAGTGCTTACACCGATCCGGTGGTTTTTCCATTAACTCTCGTGAATCCTTAATCTGCTCATCATCACCTTGATCAATCACATTGATCACCGAGAGTTCTTCGTGCACCATCGGGAGTTTGGGTGCCTTGTACACATCGAACACCTCCACCTTGTCGTGTGCTCGCATTGTTAGCTGCCCCGCAGCCACGTCAATTAGTGCTTTCCCGGTCGCCAAGAAAGGACGTCCCAAAATAAATGGGACTTCCGCGTCTGGTTCAAAATCCAGCACGACAAAATCTACCGGGAAAATTAGGGAGCCAACTTGCACCAGAACGTCCTCCACAATGCCATCAGGTCTGGCTAAGGATCGATCTGCCAATTGCAAGATTACTGTTGTGGGACTAGGACTCCCTAGACCCAACTTTCTGAATACCGATGACGACATCAAATTTATGCTCGCTCCCAAATCACACAATCCACGAGCTCGGATGCTCTGCCCAATAGTAATCTGGATAGTAAAGTTCCCAGGGTCTTTGAGCTTTGTGGGCAGTCTGTTTTGAATCTGGGAAGTGCACTCCTCCGTTAGAGCCACCGTAGCATACTCAGTCAACCGACTTTTGTTTGCCACGATGTCCTTTATATACTTAGCATATTTTGGCACTTCCTGCAAAACATCAACAAGAGGTAAGTTAATATGTACCTATTTCATCACCTTCATGAATTTCTTGAAACATGCCTCCTCCTTGTGTTTCTTTAATCGTTGAGGGAACAAGGGTGGTGGTCTTTCTGATTCAGCTTCCTTAGTCTTCCCCCTTTCAGTACTTTGCTCCCTCTCAACTTCTGCTGCTCCCGATTGTTGAGGTGGTCTTTCTGGTTCCACCTCTTTCAGCTGCAAACCACTCTTTGTGGTCACCGCATTCACCTGCTTGGGATTGGGATCTGTGTTGCTCGGAAGTCCTCCTCTAGGCCTTGTGTTTTGGGCTCCAGCAAATTGCCCAAATTGATATAAAAGTGCCTTGGTAGCTAACTGGTTGTTTTTCACTTCGGCTGCCAATTTCACATAGTCAGCCTGCAATTGAGCTTGGTTAGCTATCATGGTCTTGAACACCTCCTCAATGCTGGGTGATGGTGGTGGAGGAGGTGCATTGTTGTTTCTGAATTGTGCTTGATAATTCTGCTGCCCTCCTTGGTTCCATTGCACACCCTGACCCGAACTTTGCCCCTGATGGTTGTTGCTACCCCATGAGAAATTAGGGTGATTCCTCCAATTGGAATTGTAGTTATTACCATACTGTTGGTGGTTCCTTTGCACATTACCCACAAAGTTTACCGAGTCAGGATTGGCTTCACAACACTCAGCTGAGTGCTCACTGCTTCCACACACTTCACACCACATTTGTTGTACTGCATTATCTGGGGCTTGAGGCTGGTTCATTGTCATGTTGCTGAAGTGGGTGTTAAGTTGATTTTGTAATGCAGCTATCTGTGCAGCAATAGCTGTAAACCCATCCACTTCTAGCACTCCTGCTTCTTTCCTTTTCCCACCTCTTGATGAATCAGCATTCCATTCTGGATTGCCCTGCGAAATACGGTTCAACAAGGTATATAGCTCCTCATAAGTTTTCTCCAGCGCTTGTCCTCCAGCTACAGAGTCTAGTAATATTTTTGTGTGGGGTTCCAAACCCTCCATAAAAGTGTGCACCAGCACATCATTGGACTGATTATGATGAGGACAATCCCGCAACATGGACTTGAATCTCTCCCAGGCCTGATATAAATTCTCTCCCTCTCTCTGTTTGAAACTTAGAATTTGACTTCTAAGCCTTGCTGTTTTACTGGAGGGAAAAAACCGTATCAAGAATTTCCTTGCAAGATCATCCCACGTAGAAATAGAATTCGATGGCTCAGCTTTCAACCACCTCTTGTCTTCTCCCAATAGTGAGAATGGGAACAATGTAAGCCGGACATAATCTAATGACACTCCAGCGGGGATATAAGTGTCACTTATCTCCAAAAAATTTTGGAGATGCTGCTGTGGATTTTCATGAGGGAGACCGGTAAACTGCCCGCTAGTGTGTAGCAATTGCACCATATTCTGCTTAAGTTCAAACCTCCCTCCTGGCTCAGGTTTGCGGATGGTAGATGTGACATTATTAGCATGTGGGATTGCCACCTCGCGAACCGGCCGAGCTGCTACTTCTTCGGGCACTAACACTGCTCGGACTACCGGTGGATTCTGTTGTTGCTCCATGATCGTCTGTCTGAGCAACTGCAGCTTTTTTCGTAGAGCTTCTCTCCGTTTACTGTGAAATATTCTTTCTGGCTCTATATACGATTCCACCAGCTCCTTGTCTCTTGCCAGTGTTCAACAGAAATTAAGTCTTCAAAATACAGGCTAAGACCAAGTTGTCAACACTAAGAAAATAAAAATATATTAAATTAACACTTAAAACAAATTCACCAATTGCCAAGTCCCCGGCAACGGCGCCAAAAACTTGTTCGGGTCTGTTATATGAGTATATAACTACACGCAAGTGCACGTGGTCGAACAAGTAGTAAAGTGGCTTAAGTAAGCCAAGTATCGATCCCACAGGGACTGGGATGAAGTGCAATCTGCTCAAGTGTACTATATTTCGATTCTAAAAATGTAGACAACAGTGTAACCAAAAGTTTGATATTTAGTTTTATAATTTTTATACTAAATCTAAAATAACTATCTACTTTGAGTCTGAACTATGAATGAGAGCATGTTGAGGTTAAACGAACATGTAATGAAATTAATTATCGACATAATTTGGTTAGTCTTTTACTCCAGTTGCTAGCCAAGAACATTTGCCAAGAGATTAAAACTCTCGTATTTAACCTCACTTAAGAATCATGAACCATCCACCTACATTTCTGTGATTAAATGCAATTCATGTTCTAGCCATACAAACCCGGTTCCTAAATTGACTAATACGACTTTCAGGTATATTTCTATCCTGAAAGTAAATCAATTCCCAATTTTCCCAAATCAAGAAAAGATCATATCCTATTAATTCAAAACTTTCCAATTTCTTGCTCTCTCGAGTGAAACCGGACTTTTTAGACATACATTAACGTAGGCCACACATTAATGCAGTAAGAACAAGAATTAATAGAACAACATGGAAGAAAAGATGAAAAACCACTATGATCAACAATCCATTTCACTACAATTGTTCATAACCTCAGCAAAAAGAGGATTTAGCCACTCATTTGTGGATTAAACATCGTTAAATGAGTGTTAAACATACAAGCAATTGAATTCAAGAAGAAGGAAAGAGAGAAAAACCTTGATATTTTCGTCCCCTCAACTGCCTGTAACCCACGTTATTGCTCCACCAAGTCAGAATATTGAAAAATGAACCTAAGTGTTCTATTTATACTGGTGGGATTTTTTCCCGGAATAACAAGCAACGTGTCACGGAGTGCATCGCGGAGCACTGCCTTCGTGACACGCTACGGACGCGGACCTTCACTGGAAATGGGGGTCCAGGAAATAAAGCCCAACGTGGCACGACGTGCAACACGGAGCCAAGCCACCGTGCCATGGACCCATCGCATACCCTCTCTGGAATTTGGGCGAAATTTCCCTATCCAGGAAGAAGGCCTCCGCGATGGCAGCGTGACATGGCTCCATCGCGGAGCCCCTTTATTTTATGTTGTCCAATGTCTTGTCCCTTGCTCGTATCCAAGTCCAACCCCGATATCTTCCAACATGCATTTTAGCTTCCCGAAATTACATTTTACCTGCAAAACAATGCTAATCATGTTGGTTAGTATAAATTCACATTTTATTACCAATTGCATGAGAATGTATACACATTGATAGATAAATAAGGCTAAAATGGTACTTTTGAGTATCACTTGGGCATATAAATTTGCCCAAGATCACCCCTCAGTAGCCCTATCTAGTTGGCCAGCCAAAGGTGTGGTAGAAATCACCTAGGGAAATGTTTGATTGGAAAGGATGCTTGTTTCGGATGTGGTAAGCCCATAGATACACTTGAGGATTGTCCTTCAGCTAGATCAGGTGATGGTGAAGCCCATGCCCTAGCTATCAGGTCTGTAGCTCGCGCATCTCAACAGCGCAGGTTACCTAGAGTATGTGACAGTCAACCATAGATTTAGTCACAGGTACATTATAAGTTTTCATATCAAACCTTGCATGATTGCTAGTTCCAATAACTACTGTACAAGGTAAAAGATCCCTTTATGCATTTTAATATGAGATTTATTTCGTGGAAGGTAGGGAATGGTTATAAGTATGAAATCTTCAGCGATAGCTTTGGAGGTGAATGGGAAGTCCAGAGCTAGTGATATTAGTGTAACCTTAATGAAGGATCCTAGAGCCTTGGAATGATGGCCTCAAACTAAGGGGTAGATAGTAAGTGAAGGGCCAAGTCAAGTCTTAAGTTTTCTAGTAAGGAAGCTCTAGAAATAGTATTTAGGGGTAGTCAATCCATTCTCCTTTAGATGTTTCCCTTATGTTTTGCTCGATACTCTGCTCAACTCATGCTTATGTTCAGAACCCTAAGATAGTAGGTAACCCCGTCAGTCAACGATCCAAATATTACCCCGTGACTCCATAAAGATTCAGCTTCATGTCACGACCCTCGTTATGTGTGTGAACTCATGTCTCTCATCATGCTTAGCTCTATGAACTCAGTCTTAAGGGTTGCCTTATCGGCCCATAAGATCATGTTATATCAGGTATATGCCCAACTTAGATTTCTTGAATGATTCGTGCTCATGATTTCCTTACTCTAAGCCCTATAAATATTTTGCCATGATGGAACTGATGGTTAAAAGGGTGCACGTTCAGGATAACTCCCTATCCCTCCATAAGTGTCAGGTATGTAGAAGTTCAGGAAGCACGGTTATTGTAGAAGTGGGAACCATGATGGATTAACAAGCTAGGGTTACATAAAAGTGATTCAAAACCAATGCAAAATGCTTGTATTTTATTCTCTTCATGCTTAAACATTTCTTAACAGTGTACAACGTTAGGACTTGCTCGAATTCTTTACTTTCTTGAGCCTAGAGAGATAGAGATTAAGAAAAGAGAATTACAATAAAGCCTTGATCTTGATGATCATTCTATTAACTTAAGGTGTGGTCACAGGATTGTTAAATTTGGGACATATTGATAAAGGTTAATTTTTAATCTCTCATGAGACCTAACCCGGTGAATGAGTATAGTCATCCAATAGGGACGAACCAGTCATTTGGATGAACTTTAGTTATCAATTCTACAAGTAAGCATTGGTGATGATCACATATGTATACCCAAAGAAGTTATGAACCCATGGGGAACACAAACCCTAGTTATCTTTCATTCTTGATATCAACCAAAATTTTAAAGTAGTTTTAATTATTGCTTTCTTTATATCCCCCAATTTGGAGTAACTAACCAACAAGTTCACTTACAGGCTCTAGTCTAGCTCTTCCATATTCCCTGTGGGATCGACCCCATCCTCTAGTTGGGTTCTTTATTGACAACGTCCATTTCATACTTTCGTAGGAGGTATGGTTTGTGTGTTATCAAAAAGTGGTGTCGTTGTTGCGGAATATTGCTAAGACTAGATTATTTGGTTGTATTTGACTTTAGGTAGTTATTTCCCTGTTTATGTTTTCTTTGTTTTCTTTTGTGATTCTCTCAGGATACATCGTGGGAAGATCCCTCGTTCAAGCACCTAGATGGAATGTGACAAACTGCCAATGTTTGTGGAGGAGATAATGAATATTGATACATTAGCGGCTGTGATGATGAATTACGAGGGAGACGGGATACCAAAATACACAGAGACAGTGAACGCTTTAAATGGAATAGGGTCATATAACTTCATCCCAAAGAAGTTAGACCTGGATCTAAAGAATCGTTCAACACCGTCGGCCAAGCCATCTGTGGAGGTACCACCAGTCCTTGAGCTGAAAGCACTACCTCACCATCTCAAGTATGCATTCCTCGGTGAAGACAATACTTTACCTGTCAGAATCGCATCAGACCTATTAGACAATCAGGTGGGAGCTTTGATAAACATAATAAAATGATACGATAAGGCAATTGGCTGGACCATAGCTGATATCATCAGAATCCCTCCAGACATATGTACTTATAAGATCCAACTAGAGCCAGATTGAAACCAAGTATAGAACATCAACACCGCCTAAAACCCCCCAATGCAAGAAGTACTAAAGAAAGAGTTCATCAAGTGGTTGGATGTTGATGTCATATATCCCATCGCAAATAGCAAGTAGGTGAGCCCAATACTGTACATACCAAAGAAATGTAGGATCACAGTGGTGCCCAATGAAAAGAATGAGCTGATACCGACATGACCAGTCATAGGATGGCGTGTATACATGGATTATAGGAAACTCAACCATTGGACCCAGAAGGACCACTTTCCAATGCCATTCTTGGATCAGATGCTTGACAGACTAGCAGGTAGAGGTTGGTACTATTTTCTTAACGGATATAATCAGATTACCATCGCTCCAGAAGACCAGGAAAATAGGACCTTTACTTGTCCGTATGGAACATTCACTTTTAGAAGAATGTCATCCGGATTATGCAATGCGCTGGCCACATTCCAGCGTTGTATGATGTCTATATTCCCAGAAATGGTTGAGGACACCATTGAAATATTTATGGACTACTTTTCTATTGTAGGTGACTCATTTGAATCTTGCCTCGACCACCTGGGCAAAGTATTGAAAAGATGTGAAGAAACTAATCTGGTCCTAAAATGGGAAGAATGTCAGTTTATGGTTAAAGAGAGAATAGTGTTGGGTCATAAAATCTCGGGAAAAGGGGATTGAGGTGGACAAGGAAAAAATTGAGGTTATAGCAGGTTTTCCACCCCCATTTCCATAAAAGGGGTCAGGAGCTTACCAAGGCATACAAGATTCTACAGACGATTTATCAAGGATTTTCAAAGATTGCACAACCATTTTGAAAATTACTTGAGAAGGAGGTAAGTACGTGTTCGATGAGGCACATCTAAGGGCTTTTGAGTGCTTAAAGGAGAAACTCACCACTGCTCCTATCATCATAGCTCTAGATTTGTCTCTTCCATTTGAGGTAATGTGTGATGCTAGCGGTGTTCCTCTTAGTGCTGTTTTGGGCCAAAGAAGAGCAAAAATCTTTCATCTGATCTACTATGCTAGTAAAACACTCAATACAGTCCAGAAAACTTACACGGTCACAAGACTGGAGCTACTGGCAATGGTCTTTGCATTTGAAAATTTTCGATCATATTTGCTTGGAACCAAGGTGATCATTCACATAGACCATTCCGCTTTGAGGTACGTGATGTCGAAAAAGGATGATAAACCCAGTTGATTCGATGGGTGCTTTTGCTTCAAGATTTTGAGTTTAAGGTTATGATAGGAAGGGAACGGAAAATTAGGTAGCGGATCATTTATCTAGGATCGAGTCCGAAGCCAGGGAAAGGGAGGAGATTGATATTGAGGATGCCTTCCCAGAAGAACAAGTACTAGCTGCATCGCAAGACATGATTCCCTTGTTTGCTGACTTTGCAAATTACTTGGTTAGAGATATGATACCAGCAGACCTGACTCCTCAGTAGAATAAAATTTTCTTTTTCGATACCCGAAAATATTATTGGGACGAGCCATATTTATTTCGCATTTGTTCAAATGGGATCATTCACAGATGTGTGACTGAAATAGAAATGCTGAGCATTCTGAAGGCCCTCTCATTCATCTCCAGTTGGGAGTCATCACAGTGGTATCAGAACTGCACATAAGATTTTACAATGTGGATACTATTGGCCCTCTATTCACCAAGATGCATATTATTTCGCCAAGTTTTGTGATCAATGCCAAAGGCAGGGCGGTATTACCCGTAAACATAAGTTTCCATTGACCCCCATCTTGGAAGTTGAGTTGTTTGATATGTGGAGCATCGACTTCATGGGCCCATTCATTAGCTCATATGCAATGAAATACATCTTGGTGGCAGTGGATTATGTCTTCAAATGGGTGGAGGCAATTGGACTACCAAACAATGAAGGAAAAAGTGTTACAACATTCCTTCGGAAGCACATCTTTGCCAGGTTTGGCACTCCCAAAGCAATTATTAGTGATGGTGGATCTCACATCTATAACTGCCTCTTCAGGATCCTATTGGAAAAATGTGGTGTCAAGCATAAGGTGGCCACACCTTACCACCCTCAGTCAAGTGGACAAGTAGAAGTTTTGAATAGGGAAATCAAGACCATCCTGGCCAAAACAGTGAATACTACCTGAACAGATTGGTCAAGGAAACTCGATGATGCGTAATGGGCTTACCGAACAGCTTATAAGACCCCCATTGGTTCATCTCCATTCAAACTGGTTTATGGCAATGCACGTCATTTAGTGGTTGAACTAGAGCATAAGGCGTTATGGACTCTGAAAAAGATGAACATGAACTGGAATGAAGCAGCCAAGCTGAGGCTTAACCAACTCAATGAGTTGGATGAATTCTAACTTAGAGCTTGTGAGAGTGCGGCCATTTATAAAGAAAGAATGAAGGTTTACCATGATAAGAAGATTTCAAAAAGGGAGTTTATCCCAAGTGATTTGGTCCTACTGTTCAACACAAGACTCCAGTTGCACCCTGGAAAATTGAAATCTGGATGGATGGAACCCTACAGTGTAGTACCTGTGTCCCCATATTGTGCAGTGGAACTTGAGAATAAAGAAGGAAAAAGGTTCAAAGTGAACGAGCAAAGAATAAAGTTGTTTCGGGGAGATATGGAGGAATTATGATGAATAGAGGTAGTATACCTTGATGATTCCCGAAGAGTCACAAAAAACAAGTCGTGTCGCGACGTTAAATTAGGTATTGCATGGGAGGGAACCCATTGATGGTGAAGTCTGAGTAGCCACAGGTATCTCCCCTTCTGATCTTGGGCAGATTTATATGCCCAAGTGATACTCAAACGTTTCATTTTTACCTTGTTTGTTGTGCAATATGTATATAATATCATGTATTTGGTAATAAAATGCGAATTTATACTAACCAACATGATTAGCATTTGTTTTGCAGGATAACGTGATTTTTAAGAGCAAAAATGCGTGTTGGAACTATGTCGGAGTTAGACTTGGATGCGAGCGTGGAAAAGACCTCGGATGGCATATTTTACACTGGCTCCGCGATGGTGTCGTGCCACGCTGCCATCGCGGTAGCATACTGCCTGGAGAGGAAATTAATTGGCAGATTCCAGTGAGGCCTCGCGACAGCTCCGTGGCACGGAGACAGGCCTCCGCGATGGCCTCCGTGCCACGTTGAGGCTAATTATCCGGACCATGCAATTTCCAGAGAGGGTCCGCATCCACGCCATGTCACGGAGGCAGTGCTCCGTGTTGGCCTCCGTGACACGTTGCTTGTTATTCCGGGAAAAATTTCCCACTAGTATAAATAGCACACTTAGGTTATTTTTTAAGGGGAGTTTTTAGTTTTAGTTTTTTAGCCTGAGTTCAGAAGTGGGAGCAGGAACGTGGTTTTGTAGCTGTTGAAGAATAGAAAAGATAAGAGTTTTCTTCTCTTCCCTTCTTCTTTCCTTCAATTGTATGCATGATTCACACTCATTCTAGGATGATTAATCCAAGAATGAGTGGCTAATTCCTTTCTTGCTGAGGTTTTGAACTTGTGTAATGAATGTTGGTAATAATTGATATGGTTTCTTCTTCTTGTTGCATGTTGTTCTATTAATTCTTGTGCTTATTACATTCTTGATTGGCCACCATTAATGTATATCTAAAAAGTCCAATTTCACTCGAGAGAGCATGAAATTGGAAAGTTGTGAATTAATAGGGTATTGTTCTTAACTTGATTTGGGAAAATTGGGTTTTGATGTGCTTTCTTTATAGAAATATACTTGAAAGCCGTATTAGTCAATTTAGGAACCAGAATTGTAGTGTTAGGTCATAAATTGCATTTGATCACAGAAATGTAGACGAATGGTTTATGAATCTAAAGTGAAATTAAATACGGAAGTTTTAATTTCTAGGCAAACGTTCTTGGCTAGCAATATGAAGAAGAAGATGACCAAATTATCATGATTATCAAGTTCATTACTCGTTCTTAACCTTGGCATGTCCATATCCATTGTCTAAACTCAACGTAAATAGTAGTTATTAATTTTAGTAGATAATTAGTTTAGAAACAAAACTCACTCAAATCTTGGTTGGATTGTTGTTAACATACTTAGAAATAGAATAGAGATATAGTAAACTAGGCAGTTTTGCATATCTAGAGCAGCCTCCTTGGATCGATACTTGGCTACTTAGCCACTTTATTACTTGTTTGACCACGTACACTTGCGTGTCGGTGTATAATATATACCGAGCAGCAGAGCGCGAGCAAGTTTTTGGCGCCGTTGCCGGGGAGGCTAGGCGATTTGTAAAATTTTGTTTAGTGTAGATTTACTGTATTTGTATTTTTATTTTCTTAAGTGTTAACAACTTGGTCTTAGCCTGTATTTTGCAGATTTTTATTTCTGTGAACACTGGCAAGGGACAAGGAGCTGGTGGAATCTTACTTAGAGCCAGAACGTGAATTGCACAGTCAACGTAGAGAAGCTCTTCGGAAGAAGTTGCAGTTGCTCAAACAGTCTATAATGGAGCAACCCAATCCACCAGTTGTGTGGGCAGTGTTAGTGCCCGAGGAAGTAGCAGCCAGGCCGGTTCGCGAGGTGGCAATCCCACACGCTAATAATGTACATTCCAGCATCCGCAAACCAGAGCCTGGGGGGAGATTTGAGTTAAAGCAAAATATGGTGCAACTTTTGCACACTAGAGGGCAGTTTACCGGTCTCCCTCACGAAGATCCGCAACATCTCCAGAACCTTTTGGAGATAAGTGACACTTACATCCCCGCTGGAGTGTCACCTGATTATGTTCGGCTCACCTTATTTCCATTTTCCTTACTTGGTGAAGCCAAGAGGTGGTTAAAAGCTGAACCACCCAACTCTATATCAATGTGGGATGATCTTGCAAAGAAGTTCTTGATCAGATTTTTCCCTTCAGGTAAAACAGCTAAACTTAGAAGTCAGATTCTATGTTTTAAACAGAGGGAAGGAGAAAATCTTTATCAAGCCTGGGAAAGATTCAAGTCCATGTTGCGGGACTGTCCTCATCATCATCAGTCAAATGAGGTGTTGGTCCACACTTTTATTGAGGGTTTGGAACCCCACACTAAAATTTTGTTAGACTCAGCAGCTGGAGGGCAAGCGCTGGAGAAGACTTATGAGGAGCTGTACACTTTGCTCAACCGAATTTCACAAGGCAATCCGGAATGGAATGCAGATTCTTCAAGAGGTGGAGCAAGGAAAGCAGCGGGAGTGCTTGAAGTGGATGGATTCACAGCTATCGCTGCTCAGATAGCTGCTTTGCAAAATCAGTTAAACACTCACTTCAGCAATATGAATTTGAACCAGCCGTCAGCCTCAGTCAATTCAGTCCAACAGATGTGGTGTGAAGTGTGTGGTAGTAGTGAGCATTCAGCCGAATGCTGTGGTGCAAATCCTGATTCTGTCAACTTTGTGGGCAATGCACAGAGGAATCAGCAGCAGTTTGGTGGTGGCTACAACTCGAATTGGAGGAATCATCCAAATTTTTCGTGGGGTAGCAACAATCAACAAGGCCAGGGTTCAGGGCAGGGTATGCACAGAAACCAAGGAGGGCAACAAGGCTATCAGAATCAGTTCAGAAATCACAATGCCCCTCCTCCACCACCATCACCGACTATTGAGGAAATTTTCAAGACCATGATTGCCAACCAGGCACAATTGCAGGCTGACTATGTCAAACTGGCGGCCGAAGTAAAGAACAATCAATTGGCAACCAAGGCTCTTGAATATCAGTTTGGGCAATTTGCTAGTGCCCAAAATACTAGACCAAGGGGAGGACTACCTAGCGACACGGATCCCAATCCTAAGCAGGTAAATGCAGTGACCACGAGGAGTGGTTTACAATTAAAGGAGGTGGAACCGGAAAGACTGCCTCAGAAGTCAGGAGCAGCAGATGTTGAGGGAGAACAAACCTCAGATACGGGGAAGACCAAAGAAGCTGAACCAACAAGGCCTCCACCCCCGTTCCCTCAACGACTTAAGAAACACAACGAGGAGGCGTGTTTCCAGAAATTCATGGAGGTACTGAAACAGGTACATGTTAACTTACCTCTTGTTGATGTCTTGCAGGGTGTGCCAAAATATGCAAAGTATATCAAAGACATCGTGGCAAACAAAAGTCGCTTGACCGAGTATGCCACGGTGGCTTTAACGGAGGAATGCACATCCCGTATTCAGAACAGGTTGCCTACTAAACTGAAGGATCCTGGAAGTTTTACTATCCAGCTGACGATTGGGCAAAGTATCCAAGCTCGTGGGTTATGCGACTTGGGGGCAAGTATAAATCTGATGCCATCTTCGGTATTCAGAAAGTTAGGGCTAGGGAGTCCTAGACCTACAACAGTGATCTTGCAGCTAGCAGACAGGTCTTTAGCTAAGCCGGATGGCATAGTTGAGGATGTGCTAGTGCAGGTAGGCTCCCTCATTTTTCCGGTATATTTCATTGTTCTGGATTTTGAGCCAGATGCGGAAGTCCCATTTATTTTGGGATGACCATTTTTGGCAACCGGAAAGGCATTGATCGATGTAGCTGCGGGTCAACTCACGATGCGAGCACACGACAAGATTGAGGTGTTCGACGTGTACAAGGCACCTAAGCTCCCGACTGTCTATAAGGAACTCTTGGTGATCAACGTGATTGATCATGGGAATGCAAATGGATTGAGTGATTCCCGAGAGTTACTAGGTAGGCCACCAGACAAGGTTGAGAACTACTGGGGAGATGACCATGATCGGGTCAAATCGTCCATCTCCCTAGTAGAAAATTGAGCGTAAAGGCTGTCGAGCCGCGACGTTAAACCAGGCGCTGCACGGGAGGCAACCCGTGAAAAATATTTTTCTTTCTTTTTCCTTAGTGTAAAGTTTTTCTTTTATTTGATTTTCTTTTCTTTTTCTTGACTAGGTTTAGATGTGCATTTTAATTAGTAATTTTTATTTTTTTAGTAGGGAATCTAGTCATTTAACCAATTTTTGTTTAGTGAGGTGATTTTCAGGTATACCGGAGGAAAAATACTTGGAATCGAGAAAACGAGGCGAGGTATGAAAAATACAATTTGATAGTGAAACAGAGCACTGGCACGTTGGCGCTGTGTCACGGAGGCAATGCTCCGCGTTGGCCTCCGTGACACGTTTAAGGCAAACCTGGAATTTTTTAAAATTCCAGTAAGCCAACGCGTTGGCTCCGTGTCACTGAGGAGGGCCTCCGCGTTACCCTCCGTGACACATTGCCCTTATCCAAGTGCCGGGTCACACCGGGTTTCCGGGTGACCCGCGTGTTTCTTTTAAATAAACCCCCGATTTTCGCCCATTTTTCCCCATTCCCTCTACCCTCCGCGACCAAACACCCATTCCCCTACCCCCAAGCTCCGTGCCACGTTAAGAGGCAAGGAAAACGTCAAGTCTTTATCGATTCTTCAATTCCAAGGTATGTTTTCATCGTCTATCTCAAATTTTTGGCGATTTTTGTCGATTTTGAGCATGTGAGGTGAGATATATCACCCTAGGTAGAAATTAAACATGACGTGAATTATTTTGCGATTGATTGTGTTCGGATTGTTGTAGTTGACGGGTGAACTTATCGATTGATTGAATAATTCATTGTTGATTGTCGAATTGAGTTCTAGGGCTTGGGGTTGTTGAATTTTAACTTGGGTAACTTGATAGTTTGACGAAATTGATGCCGGGGTGTGTTTATTATTTGAGATAAGTTGTGGTAAATATTGTATAATTGGTGAAAGATGACTAATTCTAGAATTTTTGTGGGATATTGCGTAATATGTGAATTGGTTGAATTGCTTAGATTAGTGTATATAAAATGTTTGTATTGTTGTTTCTATTTTGTTGTTGTTATCGTTGCTAAGTGCTATGGGTGAATAGCTGTCGATAGTAGGATTGGGTTAGCTGTATGAAGTCTGAGTAGTTCGCTAGCCGTTATGCTGTCGAAATTTTGTGAACGCACTAAGCAATATGTTTATAGTGATTGTGTTTGGGGTGTAAATAGAGCTATCCTTGCTAACATGTTGTAAATATTGTTAAAGACTAAGTGTGGTGTAAATTTTGTTTAACCCGACCTTAGCCAAAGCTAACAAGTTTTTAGCTTAACGTTGTGCTTGTCTGTGTAAATTGACAGGTACAATGGCCAGCCGACAAGATAAAGGCAAGGGTGCTTCAACCTCAGGCACCGGCAGAAAGAGAATGAGACTGGGCACTGCTGTCCCAGCTGCACCTGCTGTTCCATGCGGTCAACACCGCCGATACGAAACACGATGGGTTACCAATGAAGGGAAGAAGTGGTACGCAAAGCATAAGGAGAACAAGTACTTCCCGGAGGAATATATTGCAAGGGAACCACTCACACAGGAGTTCCCTCGCATCGTACAGAGGATTGAGGCAGCTGGGCTCAGCTTTATTTTTCAGGAGCCCAAGGAGTGCAACCTTCACTTGGTCCGGGAATGTTATGCCAACTGGAACCCGGCCATCAGAAGCCACACTATTAAAATCAGAGGGCAGATTGTCACTCTGGAACCCCAGCAGCTGAATACCATCGTTGGAGCGCGGGACACAGACGCCCACGTTCTCCGCCAGCTCAACATCACCCCACCGTACGCCGACATCAGACGTACGTTGTGTGGGGCTCGATCCATAGCCCGATGGCGTAGACACAAAGAGAGGGGTTACCACCAGACTCTGCCTTATTCGCAGATGAACAGGGAGGCCAGAATCTGGCTAAAAATTGTATGTTCGTGTTTGATCCCAGGAGTACATATGACAGACGTGACCCGGGACCGTGTCTGCCTGGTGTATGCCCTTATGAAAGGGCTTGAGATTAATGTGGGGGTGGTTATAATATCCGCCATGAAGTGAGCCAGACTACACCAGGGCCACAGATACGGGTTTGGCGGACTCATGACCACCTTCCTCCGAGGCCTCGACGTTGAGGAAGAAGCCTTGGATTACATTCCGCAGTTGGAGCGGAGGGCCCTTGATGTGACAAAGACCAAGGCCCCCGACACTACACACGGACCTGTGCTGACTCTGGGCGAGCGACATGCTCGTGACGACCAGTATATGGCCCGTATGTTTGGTATGCAGATGCTGCAGCTACGGATAGGTGGGAGACCAGCCACCGAGGATGAATTATGGCAGCTGGAGCTGGACTACCCTTTTGGCGAGAACGCCAGAGCTTTATGCAAGGTGGGGCCAGCCTTTGTGGAGCCGACTGACGACGACGTCCCTACTGATGAGGAGACACGTCGTGAGGACTCTGATGTGGAGTCCAATGACGGCGAGGGAGCTGATTCAGATATGGGCGACGAGGCTGCAGCACCGGATGAGGAAGTCGAATATTTCGACTGAGCAGGGAGTTTCACCACCCAAAATTTTGTGCTTTGTATTTTTGTGAACACTGGGGACAGTGTTCGATTTAAGTGTGGGGTGGGGAGTAGTTAGGTGCTGGGTCATAGGCTCTAAATCTGTTGTATATTCTTCCTTGACGTTTATGTATGTCTGTGCTTTCCCTGTTGTTGTGAACTGATTTGTGAATGATGTGTATATATTTGTTTGTAGCTAATGATGTGTGTTTTTAAAAGTTATGGTTGCCTTTGTAAATATTTTGTAAATTTTGTAAATATTTTTTTTCTCTATCGATATGATCGATATTTTTCAAAATTTTTGTGAAAAGATGTTGCACTTATCAACATATTTTGTAAATATTTTTTTCATCGAAATGATCGATGTGTTGCAAAAATTTTGAAGTTTTATTTTTGGGTTTCTCGGAGTTTGTTTTCAGTTCTTTTACCGAGAATAGTCCCATTGAACCGATGTCATAGTTAGTGAACATTCCCTATGATGGATGGATGACGACCGTCTTAAGGGAAATGTAGTCGATAGGAGTAGATGTTGTGTTTTTAGTTTCTTTGGTGGATTGCATCAATAAACTGTAGTTGCTTATGGTTGCTAAAATTTTGTTGCGTGTGTAATTGATGTTCGAAATGTGAAAGTGATTCGTTTGAAAGCATGTAATTGTGTAAATATGTTGAGTTACCTAGGCTATAGAATTTGGTTCATTATGATTGAGGCTTAATCTTGAATTCATGTAATTGACTAATTAAAGAGTCTGTGAATGCATCTTGATTCGAGCATGTGCATGAAGTGTGAGTGAGGTTTTGCTATTCCATGTCATTGTGAATTGTCTAGAACTTGCTTGGCGTGTATACTAAGCGAAATGAAGGAGGTGTAGTGTCGGAAAGGATGTAGGCATTTCTTTGTTTTAACCGTTAGTTTCCATTGTTTTCTTGTCAAATTCTACCTTTTTATATGTTGTATACCCTAGTCAGCCCGTTGAGCCTTTAGCCGATTTCTTTCTTTTGTCCAGAATTGTATGAACTAAGCTTTATTCCTTCTTTTCATTAGCCTTAAAGTCTATAAGAAGCTCTTAAGCGCTTACAAAGAACAGAAAATTGTTTCCCAAAGTGTTAAAGAGTGAAAAGAGTGAAAAGAAAAGAAAAGCAAAGTGAGGAAAGAAAAGATGATGTTGAAGAGGCACTAGTTGTAATTAAATGAAATTGAGGGTACATGAAAACCTTCCGTTTGGGGTCAAGTGTGCCTGATGAAATGGGCTGTATGAAAGTAAACCAGCATGAATGGGAGAAAAAGAGAAAAGAGAGGAACAATGTCCATGAGTCGATGGGAATGAGTTGAAAAGGCGCTTAAGGATGCTAGCGACTATTATTGGCTAATCCAATATATATATAGTAGATCCATAGCCCAGTTACAACCCATTAAAAGTCCTATTTGATCCTACACTGCATTTCTTTATATTAGTGGAGTAATACACTAAGGGCAAGCCTATGGGTCATGACATGATGCATGTGAATTCTTTTGGGAGAGAGAGTGAAATAAATTTTTATATGCCCCTACTTGCATGTTTGTGTGCTGCACGAGCATAAAAGGGGAAGTTTCTCTCGAGTTGTGAGGGTACATGCTTGATGAAAGATTGATTTTCGTGGCGGATTTCTTGATTAGTTGATTTGCATGAGTTTGCCGATATCAGGAATCAATTCTTAAAAGTCTAGGAAGCCTCGATGTATTAAGGTCATTGTCTTGTACGACCAAGCATGTTTTCTTGATGATTTGCAAAAATCGAATAATCGGTATGACCGTAACGTAAATGGTTGCACCATAGTGACAAAGGTTGAGATGTGATGTGCATGATTTGTGTATGTGTTGTTCGAGGACGAACAAGGATTTAAGTGTGGGGTAAGTGATCTTGGGCAGATTTATATGCCCAAGCGATACTCAAACGTATCATTTTTACCTTGTTTGTTGTGCAATGTGTATATAATATCATGTATTTGGTAATAAAATGCGAATTTATACTAACCAACATGATTAGAATTTGTTTTGCAGGATAATGTGATTTTTAAGAGCAAAAATGCGTGTTGGAACTATGTCGGAGTTGGACTTGGATGCGAGCGTGGAAAAGACCTCGGATGGCATATTTTACACTGGCTCTGCGATGGTGCCGTACCATGCTGCCATCGCGGTAGCACACTGCCTGGAGAGGAAATTAATTGGCAGATTCCAGTGAGGCCTCGCGACAGCTCCGTGGCACGGAGACAGGCCTCCACGATGGCCTCCGTGCCACGTTGAGGCTAATTATCCGGACCATGCAATTTCCAGAGAGGGTCCGCGTCCACGCCGTGTCACGGAGGCAGTGCTCCGCGTTGGCCTCCGTGACACGTTGCTTGTTATTCCGGGAAACATTTCCCACTAGTATAAATAGCACACTTAGGTTATTTTTTAAGGGGAGTTTTTAGTTTTAATTTTTTAGCCTGAGTTCAGAAGTGGGAGCAGGAACGTGGTTTTGTAGCTGTTGAAGAATAGAAAAGATAAGAGTTTTCTTCTCTTCCCTTCTTCTTTCCTTCAAATGTATGCATGATTCACACTCATTCTAGGATGATTAATCCAAGAATGAGTGGCTAATTCCTTTCTTGCTGAGGTTAACTTGTGTAATGAATGTTGGTAATAATTGATATGGTTTCTTCTTCTTCTTGCATGTTGTTCTATTAATTCTTGTGCTTATTACATTCTTGATTGGCCACCATTAATGTATATCTAAAAAGTCCAATTTCACTCGAGAGACCATGAAATTGGAAAGTTGTGAATTAATAGGGTATTGTTCTTAACTTGATTTGGGAAAATTGGGTTTTGATGTGCTTTCTTGATAGAAATATACTTGAAAGCCGTATTAGTCAATTTAGGAACCGGAATTGTAGTGTTAGGTCATAAATTGCATTTGATCACAGAAATGTAGACGAATGGTTTATGAATCTAAAGTTAAATTAAATACGGAAATTTTAATTTCTAGGCAAACGTTCTTGGCTAGCAATATGAAGAAGAAGATGACCAAATTATCATGATTATCAAGTTCATTACTCGTTCTTAACCTTGGCATGTGCATATCCATTGTCTAAACTCAACGTAAATAGTAGTTATTAATTTTAGTAGATAATTAGTTTAGAAACAAAACTCACTCAAATCTTGGTTGGATTGTTGTTAACATAGTTAGAAATAGAATAGAGATATAGTAAACTAGGCAGTTTTGCATATCTAGAGCAGCCTCCTTGGATCGATACTTGGCTACTTAGCCACTTTATTACTTGTTTGACCACGTACACTTGCGTGTTGGTGTATAATATATACCGAGCAGCAGAGCGCGAGCACCTTCCCTCTGTTCTTGTAGTTCATGCTTCGGGGACAAAGCTCAATTTTCAAAAAGGGGAGGGGGTGTACTTGTGATTTTTGGGATTTTTGGATTCGTTCGAGGGTTTTTCTTGCTGTGTTTCTTTTCCCTTTGGCATGCTATCCAGTAGAACCGGCATGTTTAGTATTTTATTTTCTTATTTTTTGATTTTTGTTTAATTAGGAAATAACTTAGAAGTACTCAACCAATGAAAATGCACTAGTTTTGGATTTTTCAAAATAATTGACCCTGTTTAAAATTTTTGATGCACTAGCTATGTATTTGTTACTGCATGCATGATTTCTATGGATCTTTTGATGTCATTTAGTTTATTAGCACGAGGAGTATTGTTAAGCCATGTGTAAACAAGACAGGTAAGGAGAATATAAGTCATGTGCAATGAGCGAGTGAGGTGTAATACTTAGTTCAATACTGTGTTGAAGATATAGAATTTGTCTAGTTGGTATTTGCATAGGCTAAGGATGGTTGGTTAGGATATGATCATAGGTCGTTCTTTGTTAAGCTCAATTTTAGCCTAAATAACCCTACCAAAATCATATGATTTCCTTGATCCCTATTTTGAGCCTTTAATAGACCATTTTTCTTTGATTAACTGATGAACTATACCAATTTTTTATAATGAACTTCTTTTGGCCCTGGTCCATCCTTTGATATTGTGAACCTCAACATAGGAAAAATGCCTAAATTGAGGGTTGCTAGAGTATGGGTGCATGAATGGTGGAAACAAGAAAAAGGGAAAGAGAAGAGAAAAGGTTAAAAATGATGTGTGGTGTGAAAAAAAAAGAGATGAAAAAGTTGTAAAAGAAAATTCAAAAGAAAAAAATATAAAATGCTTGAAGAAGTTGAAAATACACCATACCCATACAAATGCACATAAAAGTGGTGAAAAGGGAGGAAAAGGAATGAAAAGAATAGAGGGTGAAATAGCTGAAGGGTGAAGCCAATGTATGTAGTGCCAAGGAAGGAATAGTCACTCAAAATTATCTCATATCTATCATGTACAACCCTAGAGCCTACATTACAAGCCACGGCAGGTCCTATAGTTATCCTAATCTGACCATCTGACAGACCAAAACAGAGAAAATAAGGGCAAGCCTATGGTATTTGATACATAGTACTTGAAACGTCTTTGTGAGAGTGAGGGTCTCGCTTGTTTAGTCCCATGCACTATCTGACACTATATCTGTGAGTGGAGACTTCATTTATTGTGAGGGTACGTGGATTATGTTTACTTTTACCATCTATTTGGGTGAAAAGCATCGGCGATGACTTGATTGTTTGTTGATAGCTAGATGACATGTCTTGATCCCTGCTTAGCATGTTTTGTGGTTGCTTATAGTATATTGCTAATGTTGGTTCATGGAAAAGGAGTCAAAATTTGTTGGATGTATAGTGCAAATTTTGTTAGCGTTTGCTGTAGTATCCTAGGTTTATGTTCTAGTTGAGCATCATATTTAGTTTTTCTTTTCTTTTCCAGAGGACATGCAAAAGTCTGAAGTAGAGGGTGTTGATGTTCTATGAATTTACAACACTCTCGATACTCAAAACTAAGAAAATAGCATAGACTTAGGTATGTTTATATGGATATAAGAAACTTTTTCTTTGGTTACAGGATAAATAGGTGTTGGGGCAAGAATGTGCAAAAGATAGCCTGAAAGTGCAAGAAATAGGCTTAAGTCACAAGCCTCATTACGAGCCATAGGTTGATGCTACGAGCCATACTGCAGATCGTGAAGAGTTTCAGATGGCTACGTTATGACGAGTGTATCCTACGACTCTCTGTACGAGTCATACAACCCCTGTATGGGCTATAGCATTGATTCATGGAAAGATTCAGAAGATTTTCACAAGAGGCTGACTCCTAACACGAATAGACAGTACGAGTCATGGCATCATGGTACAAGTTGTACCATCACACTCGTGAAGAACTTTAGGAAAATTGAGAAATCTCAAAGTCAAGCCACAGAAGCACAGTACAACTCGTAGGGAGCATGTACGACTCATACCAAGGCCCAAAACTTAAACAAATTTCAGCCTATCAAGAACACACGGGAAGCAGGTACGACTCGTACAAGCCTGCTATGAGTCGTAGGATCGATCGTGGCACAGGCGGCACCAGTTACAGAAATTCACCCTATTAGCGTAGGAAAAGGATATTTATGTCTGTATAAATACGTTTTATGTTTTATTTTCATTAGAGAACATTAGGGAATGATCGGAAATCATTACTTTTTAATAATGAGGCGTGAAACGAAATAAAATATAGAATTTAGTTGTGAACAACCTTTTCTTGATTTCTTATCAATCTTCATACTTTGTTCTTGAGGGATTTTTCTGATTTATTTAAAAAAGTTTTTATCTCATCTACGATTGTAAGTATTGATTTATGTATTTAATTATGAATGCAAATCACAATCTTGCAACTATGAGAGGCTAAAACCTCCATAGCTTGGGTTGTGGGAACCATGGTGGATTAACAAGCTAGGGTTACATAAAAGTGATTCAAAACCAATGCAAAATGTTTGTATTGTATTCTCTTCATGCTTAAACGTTTCTTCACGGTGTACAGCGTTAGGACTTGCCCAAATTCTTTCCTTGTTTGAGCCTAGAGAGGTAGAGATTAGGAAAAAAGAATTACAACAAAGCCTTGATTTTGATGATCTTTGTATTAACTTGAGCTGTGGTCGCAGGATAGTTAAATTTGGGACATATTGATAACGGTTAATTCGTAATCGCTCATGAGACTTGACCTAGTGATTGAGAATAGTCATCCAATAGGGACGAACCAGTCATTTGGATGAACTTTAGTTATCAGTTCTACAAGTAAGAATTGTTGATGATCACATATGTATACCCGAAGCAGTTATGAACCCATGGGGAACACAAACCCTAGTTATCCTTCATTCTTGATTTCAACCAAAATTTTAACAGTTGTTTTCATTATTGATTTCTATAGAACCTTCAATTTGGAGTAACTAACCAACAAGTTCACTTACTAGCTTTAGTCTAAGTCTTCCATATTCCCTGTTGGATTGACCCCAACCTCTAGTTGGGTTGTTTATTGAAAATGTCCACTTCATACTTCGGTAGGAGGTATGGTTTGAGCTTACTATTGTTCATCATCTACACATTTCTCCATAGACTTGGAAGGCTCTATTTCTAGGTTGCCAACCAAGCACAATGTTGAAAAGTGTTTATAATGTGGACTAATACTCCCTAACTCCAAGATTGCATTATGCTTGACATCCTCACTTTTATCCAACTCCTCCACATCGACATCAACCAACAAATAATCGTCTAATGGTGGGGATTCTTCTTCTTGTTCCATGCATTGGCTAGTATCCACAACACTTTGTAGTTGGGCCTCAGATGCCTCAACTTTTTCATTCAAAAGACCCTGCTGGTCATGGATACTTGAGTCAAATTAGTCTATCCCTTTTCTGAGCTCTATTCTCCTTTCCACTTGAGGTTCCTCTTGAGTATCGATTAAGATAGTGACTTACAAATCATTATAAGTTGTAGTCTCATCCATTATTTCTGTGAGCTTGGCACTCATCCTTTATAAGGCTCCTCCCTATTTGGTAAGCTGCTACCTCATCATTTTCATATGCTCCAGGGTCATTTTTTTCATACCGCTCATTTGAGCATGATGTTCCTCCTCTGCATTATTCTAGTAAGCATCAAAAACAACAGGAGGATTATAATAGGGTCTTGGGGAAGGGGAATAAGAATTTGGGCAACCATTCCAATGGCCATCTATACCACCACATACACCATAAGTATGACAGTATTGCCACAAGCGGGGTCCTCCATAATTGATAAAGGATCACTAACATATGAATACCCATTAATCGACCCAATTACATTCCAAGATGTCATGTTAAGAATAGTGGTCAAACACTAAAAAATGAAAAATAAAAATCTATACAATAAATATAGAATAGCGGAATAAAATCCTAACCTACAAAAGACTAAATTTATTCAAGGACCCGACAGCGGCGCCAAAACCTTGATGTCTCCAAAGCACACGTGGTTGGCAAGTAATATAGGATTATTAAGTCCAGATACCGTACCCACAAGAACATTTCAATTTAATCGTTATAAGGTTGTCACTTTATTTTCACTAATCTCATAAAAAAGTAAAATGAAGATAGGTTTGGAAAATTAACTACTAAAATATCAAATCTAAAAATTAACTAAAATGAATTCAAGCTTGATTGTATTTTTATAATTTCACGACCCGAACGTAAGCCTGGATCAAGACACGGGACAGGGAGCTCCGAGAGAATCCAAGTCGACCCATGGCATGAGCATACATCTACCTCAATCCAGTAAAGCGGAATTACTCAACATGATAACATAGAGGAAGCATAATCATAACATAACATAGAAACTGAAAAGCACATCATACATGACAGTTGAATACTACACATAGTCTGAAAGCCTCTAACATATTTGATGGGCTAATGAGACAACACCCCCAACTAACCCAACAAGTCTAGAAAACTGAACATAAAGAGATAACCGGTATCAACTAATCTTCAGGGGATGAAGACTCACCAATGAACTGGATGCTAACTCTGGGAACGAGCTAATGAAGGTGCTAAGTCTGAATATCAGAGCCTGTATCATGAAACGATACAGCATAGAGTATGCGGTCAGTACGTGGAATGTACCAAGTATGCGAGGTAAGTAAAACAGACATTTAAAAAACATTAAAGTTTAATGCTCATAACATAAATATAATAACGTAACATAAGGCTCAAGGTTTTCAAAACATTCATAATCCATTCATCGTCATAGTCATAAGAGAAAAACTTTATAAATCATAACATAAGACAAAGTAACATAAACTTAAAAATGCATAAAAATATGTTGAACAATGGGAGGACTCGTCATAACCGACAGCATTATGGTAGAGCCTTACATGATGCCCCAACAATCTTACTCAAGTGGGCAGAGTTGTCCCGACTTGCCAGGCAAGGGACGTACAGTATGTGATATCACGGAAGAGGAGATCCATTAATATTGTAATGTATCAATATGAACCTACGGTGGAACGTAGTTATGAGACACGGGCGTAGTCCTTTGAACACCGGCTACTCAGTGCTAGACACTGCTCCCAAATATATGCACATTAGGCTCGTACAGAAATCATAAATATCATTTAGAGATTCATGGCCAAATAAACATTAACATCATTGATCCCTATTTACATGCATGTTTAGCCATGAATCAAGGGTAGTAAATTGGCCAATGTCATAAATCGACCAATCATGAAATCCATATCATCAATCATAAATCGTTCTTGAATATATGGGAATTGCCCAATACTTTAACATTCTTGAAAATACATAATTCCCTCGAAAACATGACCTTAAACATGGGAAACTTGAAAACATGCCTTTTCATTGTAAATATCTCATCATACTTGAACATTCATCATAAATCTCAACTTTCATAAACTTCTCATAATTGGGCATTTTTATTTATAAAGCATGAAATATGATTTTTAATTGGAAACAATATAAAACTTGCCCATGAATCGTAATTCAATAATAAAAACTCATTTAGATCATAACCATGTAGAAAATTTAGGAATTTCATGCATTGGGTGAAAATCCCATAGAATGAACACAGGAATTTCTATGATTTAAAGAGAAATTGGGCATGGGTGTGAAAGGATTCACCCATTCATAACCCTACATACTAGATTAAAGCTAATTCTTACACTTCCTTGATTGCACAAGAGGAATTTGAGAAGAATTGGAAGGGCTTAAGCTTGATCTCTTCTCTAACTCCCTAACTTGCATGCATGGGTTTTGAATAGGCTAGAATGACGTACACTATCTTAATACACCCTGAAATTGGATTAAAATGACATAGTATAGGACCCTAGAGAATAGGAATGACGAGAATACCATTAATAACTTCACAAAAAAAATTGCTCATCAGTCATCACGAGGGACCTAATGAGTCGTTGCCATAAACCACGGGTCGTTACATCGATCGTGGGGTACACTGTCGAGGTTTCACCTGGAACTCATAATGGGCCATCATACAAATCGTTACTAGTGACCACGACTCGTGGTCACCACATGTTATCTCCACTACCTCAAACCTCATAGAATTAGTTACTTGCTAGCCACGATTCACCAAACAATCGTGGGGTCTGACCATGACTCGTGGTCTTCCCCGCGGGTCACAAAATGACTCATTTTGTGACCTGGTATAGAATTTTTGGTTTTTTTCTCCACTTCACTCCTGGGTCTGATCTTAGGGTTTTCGGGGTATTACAATATCTCCCCTTGGGAACATTTTTCCTTGAATATGGGAAAACATATAGAAAACGAAGAATGCGATCATCACATTCAAATACTGATCATTTAAGCTGAAAACTGACGTATTGATTTACTCCAATTTAAATTACATAGTTGAACTAAATTCCCGAATCATATACACATCCATATACATGAAAGAAAATGGGCACATGAACTGAACATGTAAACTAAATAGAGTACTAGGGCAAAAACTGATACCTCAAGGTGGAACTGAGCCGGTAGAGAATAAAATTGGGTATCTAGCCATCATATCTGCTTCAGCATCCCACATAGCTACCTCAACATGTTAATTTCTCCATAGAACCTTGACTGAAGCTACTTCCTTGTTTCTTAGCCTTTGAACCTGACGATCCAATATTTCCACCGGAACCTCCTCATAACTAAGGTCGTCTTTCACACCAACACTGACCATCGAAACAATTAGAGCTGGACCACCCAAACATTTCTTTAAGAGCGATACATGGTAAACAGGATGCATGGAAGCTAATTCTAAGGGCAACTCCAATTCATATGCCACCTTGCCATCCCGTTTCACAATCCGGTAGGGGCCAACATAATGAGGGTTGAGTTTCCTTTCTTTTCAAACCTCATAACTCACTTTATGGGAGACACCTTCAGAAATACCCAATCATCCACTTCATACTCTAGTTCTCTCCTCCTCACATTGTCATAGGACTTTTGGCGACTTTGAGCCATTTTCAACCTGTCCCATATTAACTGAACCTTCTCTATAGCCTCATGGACTGAATATGTTCCTATCCTTGCAGCTTCACCAACTTCGGACCAGCGAATAGGAAATCTATATCTCCACCCATAGAGTGCCTCAAATGGGGCCATCTGAATACTGGAATGGTAGCTGTTATTGTATGCAAACTCAATAAGAGGTAAATGATCATCCCAACTACCCTTGAAGTCAATCACGTATGCTCTCAACATGTCTTCGAGAGTGTAAATTGTCTGCTTCTCTTGACCATCCGTTTGCGGGTGAAATGCAATGCTGAGCTTAACCTTAGCACCAATTCATGGAACGATCTCCAAACTGAGAGGTAAATTGGGTACCCCTGTCTGATATGATAGACAAAGGCACTCTATGCAACCGAACTAGCTCTCGAATATATAGTTTGGCATAATCCTCTGCGAAATCAGTGGTTTTGACTGGTAGAAAATGAGCGGCTTTGGTTAACCTGTCTACAACAACCCAAATGGAGTCATACTGTCGACAAGTGCGAGGAAACCCAGTGATGAAGTCCATGTTGATTTCTTCCCACTTCCAAGTAGGAATGCTAATATCTTGGAGAACACCTTCGGGTCTCTGATGCTCAACCTTGACTTGTTGACAGTTTGGGCACTTAGCTACAAGTTATGTGATGTCTTTCTTCAAGCCATTCCACCAATAGACCTCCCGTAAGTCACGGTACATCTTGGTAGAACCTATATAGATTGAATACCTAGATCCATGAGCCTTGTGCAACATCCGATTTCTCAAACCATTGACACCTGAAACACATAATTGACCCTTGTATAGAAGCACACCATCTCCCCCTTTGGTGAAGACCTCTAGATTTTGATTCTAAATGGCTTCCTTTAACTTTACAAAAATCGGGTCCTCGTACTGTCTAGCTTTTACATCAGTCACCAAAGACGATTCTGATCCGTTTTGAACTATAACACCACCATCGATCGAATCAACCAAATGAACTCCCAACCTTGCAAGTCGATGCACGTCTTTCACCAACCCCTTCTTTCCCTCATCTACATGGGACACACTTTCCATGGAGAGTCTACTAAGTGCATCCGCTACTATATTTGCCTTGCTTGCATGGTAAAGCACACTCATATCGTAGTCCTTAAGTAGCTCTAACCACCTCCTCTGCCGAAGATTGATATCCTTCTAAGTAAACACATAATGTAGACTCTTATGATCCGTAAACACATCCACATGGACTCCATACAAATAATGTCTCCATATCTTCAAGGTGAATACCACCACGGCCAATTCAAGATCATGGGTCGGGTAATTCTTCTCATGAACTTTCAGCTGTCTGGAGGCATATGCTATAAGCTGCATCAATACACACCCAAGTCCGATCCTTCAAGCATCACAATAGACCATGAACCCATCGGTACCTTCGGGTAGAGTTAACATCGGTGTTGAGGTAAGTCGAGCCTTCAACTCTTGAAAGCTCCTCTCACAAGCCTCCAACAATTGGAATTTCACCTTCATTTGGGTCAATTTTGTCAAGGGAGCTACAATAGATGAGAAACCTTCAACAAATCTCCAATAGTAGCCAGCTAAGACCAAAAACCTCTAGATATCTGAAGGATTCACCGGTCTAGGCCAATTTTTCACTGCTACTATTTTCTGAGAGTCCACTTGTATGTCTTCACCTGATACCATATGGCCCAATGATGCCACTGAGTTCAACTAAAACTTGCACTTGCTAAATTTAGCATATAGCTGGTGATCCTTGAGAGTCTGTAGCACCACCCTCAAATGAGCGAGAGCGAGACTATATCAGGATGTCATCAATAAACACAATCATGAACATATCCAGGTATGGCTTGAACACCCTGTTCATCAAGACCATAAAAGATACAGGAGCATTCATTAGTCCAAAAGACATAACTAGAAACTCATAATGACCATACTGCATCCTGAAGGCTATCTTCGAGATGTCGCTTTCCCAGACTCTAAGCTGATGGTACCCAGATCTGAGATCTATCTTTGAAAAACACTTGGCACCCTGAAGCTAGTCAAAAAAATCATCAATCCTGGGTAGAGGATACCTATTCTTGATGGTGACCTTGTTCAATTGCCGATAATCAATACACATACGAAGGGAGCAATCCTTCTTTTGGACAAAGAGAACTGGCGCACCCTATGGGACTTGCTCGGTCTAACGAAACCCTTATCCAGAAGATCCCTCAACTGCTCCTTCAACTCTCTTAACTCAGATGGAGCCATTCTATAGGGAGGAATAGATATTGGCTGCATGTCGGGAAGGAGGTCAATACCAAAATCCATTTCCCTCTCGGGAGGAATACCCGGTAAATCATTAGGGAACACTTCCAGATACTCACATACCACTGGAACTGACTAGATAGTCGGGTCTCGGACTCAACCTCCTTAACCGCAACTAGATGGGATACACAACCCATAGAAATTATCTTACTAGCCTTAAGATAGGAAATAAAATGACCTGTCGACACAGCCGAACTACCCTTCCACTCTGATACTGACTCACCCAGAAAGTGGAAATCCACCACACGAGTTCTAAAATTAACAGAAGCATAACATGCATACAACCAATCCATGCCAAGAATGATATCAAAGTTAGTCATGGCTAACTTTACGTGGTCTGTGGAGGTGACTTTCTGAAATACTATGATAGGGCAACTTCTATACACTCGGCTAGCTACAATCAAATCACCAAATAGAGTAGAGACTGAGAATGGTTCTGACGAAATTTTGGGACTGACTCCAAAGCTACTAGCAATATAAGGTGTCACAAAAGACAAAGTAGCCCCTAGATCTAACAAAGCATCAGCATCAAGGTGAAACACTCGTACCATACCAGTAACCACATCGAATGAAGTCTCCTGCTCCTAACGCGAGGCGAGGTCATAGAATCTATTTTTGCGCTGCTCGCCACCCCCACTAATGGATGCCCCTCGCGAAGCTGAGCGTGCTGGAGCTGCTGCTAACCTGGTAGCTTGTACACGACCTCTATCATCATCCTGTCTAGAAAATGGACACGCTCAATGTATGTGGCCCGATCTACCGCTCCCATAACAGATATCTGAGCCCAGTAAGCACTCCCCGGCATGACTCTTTCCACACTTCCCGCAGGCTGGAAGGGTGTGCTCTACCTGGATGCCCCTTTGGTCTCTCAAACTTGAGGCCCTGCTCCTCTGATCACCCTTGGGTCCAGATGGTACACTAGCTGATGATGGTGCAGTGACCTCTGCTGAATCTAAGGGCGGTGACCACCACCAGATTTCTACTGAGTGAACCCATAGCTGTCGACCCGAGCCTTTTTGTCCTCTCTCTCCCTCATATGCACCACCTCCATCTGTTGGGTGTATAATACTATCCGAGGGAAATCTATATCCTGATAACGCATAGAGGTCCTACAATCTTTGTCCAAGTAGTTTGCCACCCCATGCACAAACCTACTCTCTCGCGCCCTCTAATCAACCACTAACTCTAGGGAATATTTTGATAAGCGAGTGAACTCCATGGCATACTCATGTACTGTCATCTTCCCCTGCTTAAGATTCAGGAACTCGACTACCTTCAACTCCCTTATCTCACGAGGGAAGAACCGATCTAAGAAAGCAACATGGAACTCCTCCCAAGTGACAGGGCCTGCTTCGGCGGCCCTACTATCTTTCCATTTTTGAAACCAGATGTGTGCGACTCCTTTTAACTGATATGATGCCAACTTAGCACACTCAACTCCATTCACCCCCAATACCTGCGTAATCTTCACAGTCTCGTCAATAAACTCATGTGGATCCTCGTCCACTTAGAACCAAGAGACTCTGGCTGGTTCATCCTTAAGAAATCTCTGACTCGAGCTGCCGCCGAATTTCAATTTTGCAGAATATGTGCCACTACCTGCTGGTTGTCCTGAGAAGTCAAGACCTGCACTAGCATCTAAATAGCTTCCCGAAATTCAGCATGGGCAATCGGCTCCAGTGCTTAGTGCTCCTGGACTGGTTGGGCCTGTTGGTGCCCATCTCTATTGCCATTCTCGTGGCCGGTTCCATTCCTATTTCTCCTACCATTAACATGGCAGGGAACCATGATTCTGGAATCGCGAATAGAACTTAGAAGGATAAGGAGGCGTTTCATTGCACGATATAGATCATGAAAGAAGGGAACATTTCCTAAACTTATTGTAGCCTCTTCTTCACATGTGTGGCGCACTTTGCACCCATGAAAAAGATACTACTTAACGAGCTTTTAGACACCCTAGCACACTTCAAATAAATTTCTCTGATGCAAAGTTTCTCACAACTCGAACGTAGGCCCGGATTGTAAAACGGGACATGGAGGCCCAAGAGACTCCATCTCGGCCCATGGCATGAACATGCATCTATCTCAATCAAGCAAGGCAGAATACATAACATAAATAACATAGCGGAAATATAATCATGACCTACATAGAATAGAAATGAATTTCATACATGATAGCTGAATACTACACATAGTCTGAAAGCCTCTAACATATCTAATGCGCTGATGGGACAACACCCCCAACTAACCCAATAAGTCTAGAAAACTGAACATAAAGAGATAACTGATATCAACTGGTCCTCGGGGGACGAGGACTCAGCAATGAACTGGATGCTAACTGCTGGAACGAGCTAATGATGGTGTTGCATCTGAACATCGGAGCCTGTATCATGAAACATTACATCATACAGTATGTGGTCAGTACGTGAAATGTACCGAGTGTGCGAGGTTAGTAAAACGGACATTTAAAATACATAAAAGTTCATAAGAGTAGGGAAACATGCACATAATATAAATATCATAACATAACATAAGGCTCAAGGTTTTCAAAACATTCATAATCCATTCATCATGATAGTCATAAGAGAAAAACTTTATAAATCATAACTTGAGCCAAAGTAACATAAACATAACAATGCATAAAAACATGTGGAACAATGGGAGGACTCGTCATAACCGACACCATCATGGTATAGCCTTACATGATACCCCAACTTTCTCACTCAAGTGGGCAGAGTCGTCTCGTCTTGCCAGGCAAGGGACGTGCAGTATGTGATATCACAAAAGAAGGGATCCATTAACATTGTAATGTATCAATATGAACCTACGGTGGCATGTAGTTATGAGACACTGGTGTAGTCCCTTGAACGTCGGCTACTCGGTGCTAGACACTGCTCCAAAAAACATGCACATTAGGCTCGTACGTAAATCGTAAACATCATTCATGAGATTCATATCCAAATAAACATTAACATCATTGATCACCATTTACATACATGTTTAGCCATGAATTAAGAGTCGTAAATCAGCCAATGTCATAAATCGATCAATCATGAAATCCATATCATAAATCATAAATCGTACTTGAACATGTGAGCATTGCCCAATACTTTAACATGCTTGAAAATACATAATTCACTTGAAAACATTATCTTAAATATGGGTACTTGAAAACATGCCTTTCATTATAAATATCTCATCATACTTGAATATTCATCATAAATCTCAACTTCCATGAACTTCTCATAATTGGGCATTTTGATTTATAAAACATGACACATGATTTTTAATTGGAAACAATATAAAACTTTCCCATGAATCATAATTCAATAATAAAAAACTCATTTAGATCATACCCGTGTAGGAAATTTAGGAATTTCATGCATAAGGTTAAAACCCCATAGAATCAACACAGGAATTTCTATGACTTAAAGAGAGATTGGGCATGGATGTGAATGGATTTACCCATTCATAACCCTACATACCTAGTTAAAGCTGATTCTTACACTTTGATTTCCCAAGAGGAATTTGAGAAGAATTGGATGGGCTTAAGCTTGATCTCTTCTCTAACTCCCTAACTTGCATGCATGGGTTTTGAATAGGCTAGAATGACTTAATCTATATTAATATACCCTTAAAATGGATTAAAACGACGTAGTATAGGACCCTAGAGCATAGGAATGACGAGAATAGCCTTAATAACTTCACAGAAAAAAGTTGCTCGTCAATCCCCACGACGGACCTAATGAGTCGTTGCCACCAACCACAGGTTGTTACATCGATGATTGAATACACTGTCAAGGTTTCACCTAGAACTCATAACGGGCCATCATACGAATCATTACGGTGACCATGACTCGTGGTCACCACTCGTTATCTCCACTGCCTCAAACCTCAGATTATAGTTACCTGCTGGCCATGATTCACCCAACGAATCATGGGGTCTAACCACAACTCGTGGTCATGCCCGTGGTGACCCTATCAACAATTTTTCAACTCAAGTCCAGTACCTCACCACGAGTCATCTCACGACTCGTGGTCTTCCCCACAGGTCACAGAACAACTCATTATGTGACTTGGTGTAGAATTTTCAATTTTTTTCTCTGCTTCACTCCCTGGTCTAATCTTAGGGCTTTCAGGTATTATAGATAATGATGACAGGCTAGGGAAATGGCACTTGGTTTGTTTCAAGTTGAGTTTTTCAAATGTAATTAAACTAATATGTTCTTCCTACGGTTGTTAGCTACAAGTTACTATCCTATGTCTTGCCACTATCTCTAGAATCCCATCAAACCTAACGCTATATCCCTATGGTCGCAGGAGAACAATGAAATGACGGTTATTGCTACTTGTATTTCAACTAAATGGGGTTGAAGGGTATATCCCTATCCGCAGCAACAACTTCTATCCTATCACCAATGGGTTCAAGCATCCTCAAATTCTTGTTCTGTATTTATTTTTAACCCTTTCGATTCCCTTTCCCAAGTTCAATCAAAAGCCAACGGATTTTGCTTATGTCATGACCCCAACATAGGCTTGGATCGAGACACAGGACAAAGATCCCAGAGAGGCTCCAATTTGACCCATGGCATGAACATGACATCGTAAACTCAACAAAATAAATGTGGAAAGTCTAACATGTGAAATAGCAGAAGTCTAAAAATATAATAACCTCTGTACATCTGAACACATAATGCTAATCTTAAGGTGAATACATAGTATGTCTGATAAGCCTCTACATACTGACGAGTTGATGGGACAAAACCCCAACTACCTCACTAGAAATTGAAACTGAAAGTACTGATAATAAGCTTATAAAAGGTCCACAAAGAAGGACTTTCCAATAGACTGAGAGATGCTAACTCTGAGGATCTGGCTAATGGCTAGACTAAAACTGAATGTCCGAGCCTGTATCATGAAACAATATAGCATAGAGTATGTGGTCAGTAATGGCTAGACTGAAACTGAACATCCGAGTCTGTATCATGAAACAATATGACATAGAGTATGTGGTCAGTACATGGAATGTATTAAGAATGTAAGTAAGTAAAACGGACAGTTAAAATACATAAGAGTTCATTAGAGTGGGACAACATAATCATGAAGTAAATATCATAATGTGAACATAAGGGATCAAGGTTTTCAAACCATTCATAATCCAATCATAATCATAGACATAAAAGAAAATTTAATAAAAATAACTTGAGAAAAAGTAACATAAACATATCTATGCATAAATCATGAGGAACAATGGGAGGACTTGTCTTAACCGACACCATCATGATAGAGCTTACATGATGACTCACTATTTTTCCCAAGTGGTTGGGGTCGTCCCAGGCTTTCCAGGCAAGGGACGTGCATGATGTGATATCATATGAGATCCAAAAAATATATATGTATATACCTACTTTGGAACGCAGTTCTAAGACCACAGAGTTTACCTGAACGTCGGGTCTACTCGATGCTAGATATTGCTCCCAAAAATATGCACATGAGGCTCATATCATAATCGTGAATCATTCATGAAGTTCATAGCCAATTAAAACATAACATACCTGATCATACTTAAAATACATGGTTATCCATGAATAAAGGCCCGTGAATTGGCCAAAAGTCATAAATTCATAAATCGTGAAGAACATGCATACTAGTGAAAGTACATATACTTGATATTTATATATCTATGAAAAGTAATCGAGAGAAATCATATCAATAATCATAAATCATAATTCAGGGCTTAGGAAGATCAAGATCATAATGTAATCATAAGTTGATTTTTCATGAAACTTACATATTTGGGCATAATGTAATTAAAATTTGAAACTATGTATTTATTATCAAAATATGTATAAAATCTGCCTATATATCCTAAAACTTGATTTGACACATGAATGAAATTGATCCATACATAGATCATAGAGAATTTCACAAAATTTGGAATACACCCCATAAGATCATGAACTGGAATCTAGAATTGAAATCCATGGAATTAAGTAAAATCTTGATCATGAGAGTGAAATGAACTCTCATTCATAGCCTTACATATCTGGGTAAATCTAATTTACACTCCTCCTTGATATCGCAAATGGAATTGGAGAGAATTGGAGAATTTCTCAAGCTTGATCTCCAAGGAAGAACTCTAAACATGCATGCATGGAATGGTAAGGCTTAGGATAGGTTTAGCACTCTTAAAACCCTTATAATTGAGCTTAACGATGTAGTTTAGGACCTTAGAGCTAAGAATTTACCAAAATACCCTTAACAAAATGTTTGGAAATTTAACACTGTCAGTGACCACGGCCAATACCACTAGTCGTCCTTTGATACCATGACTTGTGGTATCTATTCGTTACTTCCTTTCCATCATTTCTTAAATTCTTAGGTCCTATTACATTGACTTGACAGAACTAGTCATTACTCCATAAAACAATCCATTACTTCCTCCTTGGGAACATTCGTCCTCGAATATGAATAAACATACTGAATGCTGGGGAAATAGAACTGACATCTCAAATACTGAACGTCAAAAGCTAAAAACTAACAGAGTGACTGACTCTGTACTAGAATACATGAACCGCATTCATGAATTACACATACATACATTAACATGAAAGAAACTAGGACACATGAAGTAAACATGAGACTGAATAGCGTACTAAGGAGGAAACTGGTACCTCAAACTAGAATTGGACCAGAAGGGAATAGATGCGGGTATTTAGCCTTCATATCTATTTCGGCTTCCCACATAGCTCCCTCAACATGTTAATTCCTCCATAAAACCTTTACTGGAGCTAGTTCCTTGTTTCTTAGCTTCCAAACCTGATGATCAAGTATTTTAACTGGAACCTCTTTGTAGCTAAGGCTATCCTTCACACCTAGGCTCTCTACCTAGACAACCAAAGCCGGATCACCCATGCACTTCTTTAAAAGGGATACATACAAAACTAGATGCATTGAAGGAAATTCTGAGGGCAACTCCAACTCATAAGCCACCTTGCCAACACATCTCACAATCCGATATGGGCCAACATAATAGGGACTGAGTTTCCCTCTCTTCCCGAATCTCATCACTCCCTTCAAGGGAGATATCTTCAAAAACACCCAGTCATCAATCTCGAACTCAAGTTCTCTCCTCCTCACATGAACATAGCACTTTTGATGACTCTGAGTTGTTCTTAACCTTTCCCTTATAAGTTGAACTTTCTCCATAGCCTCATCAATAGAATCTGGTCCTATCAACATAGCTTCACTGACTTCAAACCAACCAATTGGTGATCTACATCTCTTCCCATAAAGAGCCTCAAATAGAGTCATTTGAATGCTAGAATGGTAACTGTTGTTATATACAAACTCAATGAGAGGAAAATGATCATCTCAACTACCCATGAAATCAATCACACACGCCTTCAACATATCTTCAATAGTATGTATGGTTTGTTTAGGTTGACCATCTATTTGTGGGTGAAAAGATATATTAAGCTTAACCTGAGTACCAAGTCCCTTCTGAAATGATCTCAAAAAGTAGGAGGTAAACAGAGTACCTCTATCTGATATGATGGACAAGGACACTCCATACAATCGAACTCACTCTTGAATGTATAATTTGGCATAATCCTCCGCTGAATCAGTAGTTTTGATAGGTAGAAAATGAGTTGCTTTAGTCAACCTGTCTACAACCACCCAAATAGACTCATACTGTCGGCGAGTACGAGGAAACCCTGAAATGAAGTCCATATTGATTTCCTCCCACTTTCATGTAGGGATACTAATGTCTTGAAGCACACCTCCAGGCCTTTGATGCTCAACCTTCACTTGTTGACAATTCGGACACTTAGCCGTAAACTCTGATATGTCCTTCTTCATGCCATTCCACCAATAAACTTTTCGTAGGTCACGGTATATCTTGGTGGCACCTATATGTATAAAATATTTGGAACCATGAGCCTCATGCAACATCCGCTCCCTCAAGTCATCAACACCTGGTACACACAAATGACCCTAATATCGTAGTACACCATCTCTCCTTTGGGAGAAAGCCTCCACCTTTTGATTCTGAACGGCTTCCTTCAACATTACCAAAATAGGATCCTCGTTTTTTCTAGCTTTGACCTCGGTCACCATGAATGATTCTGATCCATTGTGAATAATGATACCACCATCCATCAAGTCAACAAGATGAACTTCTAATCATGCAAGCTAATGCACATCCTTCACCAACTCTTTCATCCCCTCATCTATATGGGACACACTCTCCGCAGAAAGCCTGCTAAGAGCGTCTTCCACCATATTAACATTGTTAGGATGATAAAGGACACTCATATCATAATCTTTAAGAAGCTCCAAACACCTTCCCTGGCATAGATTTAGATCCTTCTAGGTAAACACATACTATAGGCTTTTATGATCCACAAACACATCCACATGGACCCCATACAGATAGTGTCTCCAAATCTTCAAGGCAAATACTACGGCTGCCAATTCGAGGTCGTGAGTTGGATAGTTCTTCTCATGGACTTTCAGTTACTTGGAAGAATAGGCTATAACCTTACCATGATGGATTAATACACAACCAAGGCCGATCCTTGAGGCATCACAATAAACCACAAACCCATCGATACCCTCGGGTAGGGTCAACACTGGTGCTGAGGTGAGCTGAGTCTTCAACTCTTGGAAGCTCTTCTCACAGGCCTCTAACCATTGGAACTCCACTTTCCTCTAGGTCAAGTTGGTCAACGGTGCTGCAATTGATGAAAATCCTTCCATAAATCTCCTCTCGTAACCAGATAAGCCCAAGAAACTCTTAATATTCCAGGGACTCACTGGTCTAGGCCAATTCCTCACAGCTTCTATCTTTTGAGAGTCCACCTATACACCCTCTTTGACACCACGTGAGTTACTAAATTTAACCTAAACTCACACTTGCTGAATTTAGCATACAACTGGCGATCCTTAAGAGTCTATAGTACCACCCTCAAATGAGCGGCATTCTCCTTTTCGCTCCGAGGGTATATGAGAATGTCTTCTATGAACACGATCATGAATATGTCTAAATACGGCTTGAACACACTATTCATCAAATCCATAAAAGTTGCAGGAGCATTTCTTAGTCCAAAAGAAATAATTACAAACTCATAGTGTCCATACCGAGGCCTGAAGGCTATCTTTAGAATGTCACTCTCCCAATCCCTGAGCTAATGATACCCGGATATGAGGTATATCTTTGAGAAACATTTGGCACCCTTAAGTTGGTCAAATAAGTCATCAATTCTGGGAAGAGGATACCTATTCTTGACTGTGACCTTTTTTAATTATTGATAATCAATGCACATATGAAGGGGACCATCCTTCTAATGGACAAAGAGAACTGGTGCACCTCACGGAGATTTGCTAGGTCTGATGAAACACTTGTCTAAAAGATCCTTCAACTACTCCTTCGACTCCTTAAGCTCACCTAGAGTTATTCTGTAAGGAGGAATAAATATAGGTTGTGTATCGAGAAGGAGGTCAATACCAAAATCAATCTCTCACTCAGGGGAAATTCCCAGTAAATCATCTGAAAATACTTGTGGATATTCACACACTACGGGAACTAACTGGATAGTCGGGGTTTTGAATATAGAATCCTTTTCCCTAACTAGATGGTATACTCAACCTTTAGAGATCATCTTTCTAGCGTTAAAGTAGGAAATGAAATGACCTACAGGCACAACTAAATTTTCCTTCCACTCTAGGACTGGCTCACCCGAAAATTGAAACTCCATCGGCGCGGGTTCTACAATTTAATGAGGCAAAACATACATGTAGCCAATCTATGCCAAAGCTAACATCAAAATCTATCATGTCTAACTCTACTAAATCTGCTGAAGTGAGTTTCTGAAGGACAATGACAGGGAAATTTCTATATACCCATCGAGCTATAATTGTACCAGCAATTAGACTAGAGACTAAGAAGGGTTC
Source organism: Datura wrightii (assembly GCA_035772735.1). Lineage (NCBI taxonomy): Eukaryota > Viridiplantae > Streptophyta > Magnoliopsida > Solanales > Solanaceae > Datura > Datura wrightii. The sequence continues at coordinate 134,259,523 of JASDFA010000001.1, forward strand.
TAATAAAATTTCAAGACAAACTCTGAAATTACTAGCAACATAGGGCATCACAAAAGATAAGGTAGCCCCTGGGTCTAACAAAGCATATACATCAAAGTGGAGTACTCGTAACATACCAGTGACTACATCTATAGAAGCCTCCTGCTCCTGACAGATGCAAAGGCATAATTCTGACGCTGACCACCACCTGCACTAGTGGACGCACCCAGCTGCGCTGGCCATGCTGGTGCAGCTGCTGAACTGGTAGCCTGAGCACATCCTCTGCCATCATCCTACCTAACCAACTAACACTCCTGACACCTGTACCCGGAGCCAACGACACCTAAAACAGTTATCTGATCTAATAAATCACTCCCCTATGTGATTCTTGCCATACTTCCTGTAGACTGGAAAGGTACGCTCTACCTGCATGCTCCTCTATCCCCTCGAGCCTGGTACTCTGCTCCTTTGGTAACGTCAAGGTCTAGATGGAGCACTGCTGATGATGGCACTAGAGATAATGAACTCTGATGGGAATCCTGATGATGTCCACCTCCCCATCTCTGCTGGGAGAACGCATAACTGTCTGTCCTGGCCCTCTTGGCCTCTCTCTCTCAAATGCACTGCCTCCATCTGCTGGGCATACAAAACCACTCAAGGAAATTCAATGTCCTGATGAAGCATAGCAGTCCTACAATTGATCTTTGGTATAATTGCATGCCCAAGTGATACTTTATTTCTTAATTTTGACTTGTTTATCTACTTTTATGTGTACATTCTCATGTGTTGTTTATCTACAATTGATCTTTGGTATAATTGCATGCCCAAGTTAGAATGAATTTTGGGAGCCAATCTACAAGTTGGTGAAGTGGAGGAATGTACTCGGAAGCAAAACTAGGAAGGCGGCAAGAAAATGCTAAAAAAATGATGTTCCGTGACAGGGCCGTGTGACGCCACCATCGCGTAGGCATTCTGCCTAGAGTGGAATTTGGGTGGAATTCCAGTGAAGGTGTACGATGGCACCGTGTCACGGAGCCCATGCTCCGCGTTCACTTCAGTGACACAGTGGGAGGATTTAGCTGCTCACCTGGATTCCAGTAAAGGTGCGCGTTACCTCCGTGGCACAGAGCTGAGGCTCCACGATACCCTCCATGCCACGCTGAAGATAATTATCTGGCACCCAAAGTTCCAGTGAAGGTCCGCGTCAAGGCCGTGGCACGGAGCTGATGCTCTGCGATACCCTCCGTGCCATGTTGCCACTTTATTCTGGGAAATTTCCCACTTGTGTAAACAGCACACTTAGGTTTTATTTTAATATATTTGACATTTCAAGCTAATAACGTGGGTACCAGGCAGTTGAGCTGAAGAAGTTCTTGGGTTAATTTTCTTCCTTTTTCTCTTCAATTTCAATTTCTTGTATGATTTCTACTTGTTTGAAGATGTTTAATCATCGAATGAGTGGCTAATTAACCTTTGGACGAGGTTGAGGATGATTGTAGTAGTATGTAATTGATGTTATCTCAATTTTTATCTTCTCTACAACGGTTGTTCTACTAATTCTTGTTTTCACTACATTAATGATTGGCCATTGTTAATGTAAATCCTATACTTCCAGTTTTAATTCTGAAAGGAAGATTAATTGGATATATGTGAATTGGTAGGATATGTTCTTTTCTTGGTTGAGAAATTGAGAGAAGATTCACATTCAGAATAGAAATATATCTGTAATGTCATATTTGGTCATCTATGGAATTTGTTGTGTATTGCTAGAATATGAAGTGTTTGCATCACATAAATGTGTAATGTGAGTCTCATGATTCTTTAATTGGAGTGGAATTCGAGAGACCCAATCCAATGGTTAATAATTCCTGACCAACAAGCGAAAAGAAGTGTTGACTGAAATTCAATCAGTAAATTACATATCTGCATGTTTTTCCTTAACCTCAGCTTGTTTGTATTATTGTTCAGATTATAATTTACAATCTCTTTACTTAAAGTTACATTAACCAATATTCGTGAAAATTGACCATTTTTTCTATTTGTCCACTCTTATAAAGAATTGCATATACTAAACACTTAACAAAAAATTACGGTAACATTACAGTCCATGTGGGTTCAATACCTGGCTTGAAATAAAGCCACTTTATTACTTGTACGACCACGTGCACTTGCATGTAGTTGGGAGTGAACAAGTTTTTGGCGCCGTTGTCGGGGACTGGCAATTGGTTATAATTTTCTTAGTGTTAGTTACAAGTTCGATACAAGTGTTGACGACTTGATCTTAGCCTTTCTCTTGCAGGTACTAAGTTGTTTCAGAACACTGGCAAGGGATAAGGAGTTGGTGGATCCGTTGCTAGAATCGGAGAGACAATTTCATCTACAGAAAAGGGAAGCTCTAGAAAAGAAGTTGCAGTTATTATAGAGAGCAATTCTGGAGCAACAACCGCAACCACCAGTTGTAAGGGCAGTTCTAGTGCCCAAAGAGATGGCAGCAAGATCGGTCCACGAGGTGGCAATCCCACATGCGAATGATGTAACATCAAGCATTCGCAGGCCGAAACCAGGAGGGAGGTTTGAACTTAAGCAGAATATGGTTCAGCTATTGCACACCAGCGGGCAATTCATAGGTCTCCATCATGAAGATCCACAACAGCATCTCCAAAACTTCTTGGAGATAACTGACACATATTTACCCACTGGAGTATCATCTAATTATGTGAGGCTTATGCTATTCCCGTTCTCACTGCTGGGGAAGCCAAGAGATGGTTGAAGGCTGAACCGCAAAATTCTATTACTACTTGGGATGACCTAGCAAGGAAGTTTTTGATACGATTCTTTCCATCAGGGAAGACAGCCAGGCTTAGAAGTCAGATTCTAAGTTTCAAATAGAGAGATGGTGAGGATTTGTATCAGGCTTGGGAGAGGTTCAAGTCAATGCTAAGAGATTGTCCTAACCATCACCAGTCTAATGATGTGTTGGTGCATACATTCATTGAGGGTTTGGAACCATATACAAAGATTTTGTTAGATTCAGTAGTCGGGGGGCAGGCATTAGAAAAGGCCTATGAAGAGCTTTACACCTTGTTGAACCGTATTTCACAAGGTAATTTAGAATGGAATGCGGATACAACTCGAGGGGGAGAAAAGAAAGCCGCAGGGGTCTTTGAGGTGGATGGATTCACGGCTATCGCTGCACAGATAACTGCTTTGAAAAATCAACTTAACACTCATTTCAGCATTATGAGCTTGAGCCAAGCACAAGCTCCAGTCAATGTAGTTCATCAGGTATAGTGTGAAGTCTGTGGAAGTAGTGAACACTCAGCTGAGTGTTGTGGTGCCAATCCAGATTTAGTAAATTTTGTTGGAATGGCCCAGAGGAGCAGTAATCAGCAGTTGGCAACAGTTACAACCCAAATTGGCGGAATCATCCGAATTTTTCATGGGGGAGTAATAGTCATCAGGGATAGAGTTCAAATCAGGGTGTGCACAGAAATTAAGGGGGTCATCACAATTTTTAGCAACGGTTTAGAGGAAATGATGCCCCTCCTCAGTCCAGCAACATCGAGGATATGCTCAAAATCGTAATAGCTAACCAGGCGCAGATGCAGGCTGATTAGGTAAAATTGACAGCTGATACGAAAAATCAGCAGTTAGCTACAAAGGCATTGGAGTATCAGTTAGGACAGTTAGTTGGAGCCCAAAATACTTGATCGAGGGGAGGATTACCTAGTGATACAGACCCAAATCCTAAGCAGGTGAATGCAATTACTACCCAGAGTGGAAAGCAACTCGAGGAGGTGGAACCCGAAAGGCCACCTCAGAAACTGGAGCAATAGAGAAGGATGAAGGAAACGATAAAGTAAGGGGGAATGAAAAGACAGTAGAGATGGAAAGACCACAACCCCCGTTTCCTCAAAGATTGAAAAAGCACAAGGAGGAAGCATGCTTCAAGAAGTTCATGGAAGTGCTGAAGCAGGTACATATTAATCTTCCTTTAGTTGATGTGTTGCAGGGATTGCCAAAATATGCCAAGTACATCAATGACATTGTGGAAAACAACAACAGATTGACAGAGTATGCTACAGTTGCACTTACTGAAGAGTGCACCTCCCATATTCAGAATCGATTGCCGACGAAGCTCAAGGATCCTGGGAGCTTCACTATTCAGAATACAATTGGGCAGTCTGTTTGAGCTCGTGGTTTGTGTGATTTGGGAGAAAGTATAAACTTGATGCCAACATCAGTATTCATGAAGCTGGGGCTGGGCAGTCCTAGACCACTACTGTGATCTTGCAGCTAACTGACCGTTCATTGGCTAGACTTGATGGTATTGTGGAAGATGTGCTAGTGCAAGTAGGCTCTCTAATTTTTCCGGTGGATTTTATAATTCTTGATTTTGAGCCAGATGCGGAAGTCCTATTTATTTTGGGACGTCCCTTTTGGGCAACCGGGCGAGCCTTAATTGATGTAGCTGCTGGGCAGCTAACCATGAGAGCTCATGATAAGGTAGAGTTCTTTGATGTCTATAAGGCCATGAAGCTACCGGCCATATATGAAGAGTTATCAGCAATTAGTATTTTGAATCAGGAGTCGACCCTTCAGATTATTGACTCACAGGATCCCTTGGAGAGAGCCTTGGTGGGACGTGATCATTTTGGGGATAGTGCGACATATGAGATGGTGCAGACTTTGAATGAACCAAAATGGCTTTTCAGGAAGCAAGATTTTGAACCATTGCAGAGGTCTTTGGAACCATCCCCAAAGCCATCAATAGAGGAAGTACCTAAATTGGAGTTAAAGACATTGCCTCCACATCTGCAGTATGTATTCTTGGGTGAAGATGACACCTTACCAGTCATCATTTCAGCAGAACTGATAGATGCACAAGTGAAAGATGCATTGGTGGTCCTTAAGAGGAGAAAGAGAGCAATGTGATGGCAGATGTCGGACATTAAGGGGATTAGTCCAGCTTTCTGCATGCATAGAATATTTATGGAAGAGGGATCCAAGCCAACCGTGCAACATCAGCGGAGATTGTATCCGGTGATGAAGGATGTAGTCAGAAAGGAAGTGATCAAGTGGCTGGATGCAGCAGTGGTATATCCCATCTCAGATAGTGAATGGGTTAGCCCAGTTCAACGTGTTCCCAAGAAAGGGGGGATGACAGTGGTTACAAATGAGAAGAATGAGCTGATTCCTACACACACAGTCATAGGCTGGAGAATTTGCATGGATTACAGGAAGCTCAATGAGGCCACTCGGAAAGATCATTATCCTATTCTATTCATTGATCAGATGTTGGAAAGGCTGGCAGGGCAGGAATATTATTGCTTTCTGGATGGATACTCTGGCTATAATCAAATAGCCATAGCACCAGAAGATCAGGAGAAGACCACGTTTACATGTCCTTATGGGACATATGCTTTCAGGTGTATGCCTTTTGGTCTATGCAATGCACCAGCCACATTCCAGCGATGCATGATGGCGATATTCCACGATATGGTTGAAGACTATGTCGAGGTATTTATGGATGACTTATGTTTTTGGTAACTCGTTTGCCATGTGTTTGCAGAATCTTGATAGGGTGTTAGCCAGATGTGAAGACTCAAACCTGGTGCTCAACTGGGAAAAGTGTCAGTTTTTAGTCAAGGAGGGTATTGTCCTTGGCCATAAGGTGTCATGCAGAGGTTTGGAGGTCGATCGGGAAAAGATAGAGGTGATTGAAAAGGTACCACCGCCAGTATCAGTTAATGGAGTCCGCAGCTTCTTAGGACATGCTGGGTTTTACAGACGGTTTATTCAAGACTTCTCTAAAATTTTGAGACCATTATGCCGGTTTCTAGAAAAAGAGGTGAAGTTCAAATTTGGCAAGGAATGTATAGAAGAATTTGAGGAGCTAAAAAAGAAGCTGGTGGAAGCTCCTATTCTTATTACTCCGGATTGGGAATATCCTTTTGAGTTAATGTGTGATGCAAGTGATGTGGCTGTAGGAGCGGTACTGGGGCAGCGAAGGAATAAGATTTTTCATTCCATCTACTACGCAAGCAAAACACTTGATGCTGCACAAGTCAATTATACAGTCACCGAGAAGGAGATGCTGGCTCTAGTCTTTGCATTTGACAAGTTCAGATCCTATTTGGTGGGGTCGGAAGTGGTGGTATACACTGATCATGCAGCAATTCGGTACTTATTTTGCAAGAAGGATGCGAAGCCCAGGCTAATCAAGTGGATATTATTGCTGCAATAGTTTGATCTGGAGCTACAAGACAGGAAGGGAAGTGAAAATCAGGTTGCAGATCACCTATCGAGGTTAGAGAATCGTTCACATGTGAAGGAAGGTGAGAGCATTAGAGAAGAGTTTCCCGATGAACAACTCTTGGCAATAAAGGAAGCTGAACTTCTGTGTATGCAGATATTGTGAATTTGTTGGTAAGTGGAGTATACCCACCTGAGGCAACGACTCAACAAAAGAAGAAGCTGAGGCATGATTTTCGGTACTACATGTGGGATGAGTAGTATTTGTTCAAGCAGGGACCAGATCAAGTGATGAGGCGATGCATTCCAGAAAGTCAGATGGTAGAGGTGCTGAGGAGTTGTCATTCGTCATTGTAGGGAGGTCATCATGGAGGAGAGCGTACTGCTCATAAAGTGCTGCAATCTGGGTTCTTTTGGACCACACTGTTCAAAGATGCTGCAGCTTATGCCAAAGTATGTGATCTATGTCAAAGAACAAGAACAATCGGCAGAAGACAGGAAATGTCATTGCATCACATATTGGAAGTTGAGGTGTTTGACGTGTTGGGGATAGATTTCATGGGTCCGTTTCCACCATCATTTGGCAATCGATACATCTTGGTAGCGGTGGACTACGTGTCCAAGTGAGTTGAGGTAGTAGAGTGTCCCAGGAACGACAACAAGGTGGTGACTAAATTTGTGAAGAAGCAGATTTTCACAAGGTTTGGTACGCCACGAGCCATTATCAGTGATGGAGGAGCACATTTTGTAAATGCATGGTTCAGGAATTTGCTAGCAAAATATGGGGTTCGGCATAAAGTGGCGACAGCATATCATCCCCAAACCAGCGGGCAAGTAGAGGTGTCAAATAGGGAAATTAAACAGATTTTACAGAAAACGGTGAACGCACAAGCTTAGATTGGTCAAGCAAACTAGATGATGCGTTGTGGGCATATCGGACTGCATATAAGACACCCATTGGGACTTCACCGTACAGACTGGTTTATGGGAAGGCATGTCATCTACCCGTGGAGCTGGAACACCAAGCTTTTTAGGCTGTGTGGAAGCTGAACATGGATCTTGAGCTTGCAGGAAAGAAGAGATTGATGCAACTGAGTGAGCTGGGCGAGTTTCGATGGCATGCATATGAAAGTGCCAAATGCTACAAAGAAAAAATGAAAAGGTGGCATAACAAGCACATGGTGCATCCAATCTTCGAGCCAGGTCAGAAGGTGTTGCTATTTAACTCAAGGTTAAAACTCTTCCCAGGTAAGTTGAATCCAAGTGGTCAGGGCCATTTGAAGTAGCAAGGATGACCCCACTCGGGGCGGTTGAATTGTGGCAAGAGGATAAAAGTTCCACATTTTTGGTGAACGGGCAGAGGTGTAAGCACTACTGGGGTGAAGACTTAATGGAGAGAAGATGTCTATCACCTTAGTAGATGAATGAGGATGTCAAGCGTCGAGCCGCGATGGTAAACCAGGCGCTGCACGACAGGCAACCCGTGGATGTAATGTACTAGACTAGGTTGGAAAGAAAAAAAAAGAAAAGAAAAGAAAAACTGGCACTAGGTGGGAGACAACCTACGATTTTCTAACAAATTGTTGTTGTTTGTGAATTGGAGGAAATATGGAGGGAAAAAATACAAAAAAATCGCAAGTGGAAAAATAAAGGTAAAAAAGTGAAAATTGGGGCAAGAAACAGTGAGGGTCCGCTCAGCTCCGTGTCACGGAGGCTAACCTCCGCGTTACCCTCCGTGACACGTTGAGGCCAAATCAAGGTATGTTAAAAATTCCAGTGAGCCTCTGCGTCAGCTCCGTGTCATGGAGCTGGGCCTCTGCGTTACCCTCCGTGACACTTTGAGGCTATTTTCGCGACGGGTCAGTTCGGGGCAACGGGTTGACCCGCGCGAAAATCACTCTTTTTAACCCCAAATTCCTTATTTTTCCCCATTTTTTTGAAACCCTCCGCGACCAAACCCCCAAAACCCCTTCTCCCTCAACGTGCCATGGCCCTAGCTAGACAATTTCTTCGATTCTTCTTAAAATTCTTTAAGTAAAGGTATGTTCTCGAATTTTTTCTCATTATTGCTGAATATTTCGATTCTTGAACATGTTTTCTTTGATGAAATTCTGCCCTAAGTGATTAATAAGTGTTGTAATCAACTGAGTTATGGATGAATGTGGTTTGTATGATCATTTTGATTGGATGAATTCATTGATTACTATTATCTTTGTTAAAAATCTTACAATGTTGATAACTAGGGTTGAGAATTTAATTAGGAAGAAGAAGAAATGGGTAAAAATGGAGAAATTTTGGGTTGTGCATGTTGTTTGAGTGGAAACATGTTGCGATTAAAGTTGGATTATGTTATGGTAGAAGATGGATTTTTGGGGGATGAAAGTAGGAAATTCCCATAGGTTGTTGTGAACAAATTGCAAAGCGCTCATGATTATATAAATGAATCGATGGATGAACTTTCATAATGCATTGTATGAAGTCTGAGTAGTACAATGAAATTGTTCCATCGACTTTTATGAATGCACTGAACATTTTGGGAAATAAGAACTAAAAATATGTGATTGTTCTTGTCGAATTGTATTGACTGCGGCTAATCACTAAGTGTGGGGTGATCAAGTTAAGTCTAGCCTTAGTAGTATCCAACTATACCATGAATGACATTCGAAATTTATGTTTTTGATGGAAAGGACAAATGTCTGGAAGAAAAGACAAAGGGAAGAGCACATCCACATCTGGCGCCAGTAGAAAAAGATTAAGAATTGGGCCAACAGTGCCAGCAGCACCACCGGTTCCAAGGGGACAATGTAGAGAATATGGAACACGATGGGTTACAGATGAGGGAAAGAAATGGTACACCAAACACAAGGATACCAAGCATTTCCCAGAGGAACAAATAGCACGGGAACCACTAGCTCAAGAATTCTCGAGAATCCTACACAGGATAGACACTGTTGGGATAAACTTCATCTTTGAAGAACCTAAAGAGTGCAATATCCATCTCATAAGGGAATTCTACGCTAACTGGAATCCAACTGTGCACAGCCACACAGTCAAGATCAGAGGACAGGTGGTTACTTATGAACCACAACATTTAAATGCCATCTTGGGGACACGGGACACAGACTGACATGTCCTCCGCCAGCTGAATATCACTCCACCATATATAGATATCAGATGGACTTTAAGTGGAGAAAGATCAAAAGCTAGGTGGAGTCGTCACAAGGAAAGAGGGTATCACCAGACATTGCCATACTCCCAAATGAACAGAGAAGCAAGGATCTGGTTGAAGATATTATGTACTTTCCTGATCCCGGGGGTGCACATGATTGATGTCACCTGGGATAGAGTTTGTTTGGTGTATGCGTTGATGAAAGGACTGGAGAGAAATGTTGGAGTATTGATTGTTTCCTCCATGAAGAAAGCCAGACTTCATGAAGGGCATCAGTATGGTTTCGGTGGTCTTCTCACTGCTTTCCTCAGGGGCCATGGTACTGAAGAAGAGGCCTTGGACTACATTCCTCAACTTGACCGACGTTCTTTGGATGTTACTAAGACCAAAGCACCTGATACCACATATGGTCCTGTGCTTACAGTCGCCGAGCGACATGCTCGGGATAATCAATACATGGCCCGAATATATGGGATGCAGATGCTGCAACTGCGGATTGGTGGAAGGCGTGCTACAGAGGATGAATTATGGTAGCTCGACATAGATTATCCATTCAATGAGCATGATCGAGCTTTATGCAGAGTTGGGCCTGCATTTGTAGAACCAGTTGATGACGACATCCCTACTGATGAGGAAATGCACCGGGATGACTCAGACATTGAGTCATAGGAGGAAGGCGAAGAAGATTTTGATCTTGGTGATGAGGCACTAGCACCTGATGAAGAGAATGAAAATTTTAATTGATCAGGGAGTTACACCACCCAAAACTTTGTTTTTAATTGCAGATATGCGAACACTGGGGACAGTGTTCCAACTAAGTGTGGGGTGGGAGTGGTTAGCTGTTGGTGTAGTAAGGTTGTGATGTGCTTGTGTTCTGTGGCTGTTTAATGTGTGACATTATGTTTTGTGTTATGTTGTTGATGCTTTTGTGTGTTGGTGTTGGTGATGTAATTGTAATAAATTGTTTATTGTTGAGTAGTCATTTGTGTAATTATTTGTGTAAGTTATTTTCTATTTTTATTTTTTTACTTTATTTTTTCTATTTTTGAGTTGGGTTTCTCAGTTTTTGTTTTCGGTACTTTTTCCGAGAATAGTCCCTTTGAACCGAAGTCTTAGATAGAGATTGTTCCCTATGATGGATGGATGACGACCGTCTTAACGGAAATTTACTCAATAGGTTTTGAGTTTTTTTTTGTGAACACATAGCTAATTAATGGTTCGACATTCTTGTTATGTGCTATATTGGAAGATGCAAGTCTGATTCGTGTGGAAGCATGCAAGTGTGTTAAACATGTTGAGACACCTAGGCTCTAGAATTCGACTCGATGTGATTAAAGCTTAATTTTGAATTCTTGTAATTAACTGAGTTAAGAGTTTGCGAATATGTCTTGAATTTAGCATGTGCATGTGCAGTGAGGGTGAGTTTTTCTAATATTCCATGCTACTGTGAAGTGTCTAGAACTTGCCTGGTGTGTATATAAAATGAAATGAAGGATGTGGAGTGTAAAATAGGATGTAGGCATTTCTTTGAATGAACCGAATTTTTATCCCTTATCTTACCTACCTTGAAAGTTAAATCTTAGTTAGCCCCATTGAGCCTTAAGCCTATTCTTTCATAGCTATAACATAAGCTTAATCCTTTTCTTTCATTATCCGTGAATTTGATCCAAAACTCCTAAGCACTTAAGTGAAAAATTCCAAAGAGTAAAGGAGTGAGAAGCGTGAAACAGAAGGAAAAGTGGAAGTTGTGAAAGTTGAGAAAAGGACAAAGGTGCACTTGTTGAAAATGATTGATTATTAGTAGAGAGTACGAAAGTAAATGAAAATTTTGCTTAAATAAGCTTTTCTAGTAAGCTGAGTGTGCTTAAAGAAATGGGAACAAAAAGAGAATATTTGAGGGTGAGAAGAGTGAGGAAGAAGTATAGAGGAGATGTCTTCAATGAATGTGGATGTAGTAAAATCGCTTGGGGGAAGATAGTCACTATTACTGGCTAGAATAGTATCTACCCGTCCCTTAGCCTACATTATAACTCATTAAGTCCTACTTGATCTTACGTTCATGCTTCCTTAGATTAGTGGAGTAAACACTAAGGCCAAGCTTATGGTTCACTACATGAGGCATGTGAATTCTTTGAGAGAGCGAGCGTAATTTTATTCATATACCCATACCTTTTGTGATTTGAAATTCTTTTGAAGTAAAAATGGGGTAACTCTCTTGTGTTATGAGGGCACATGTTTAATGAGAGATAACATTCATGTGGAATTCTTGATCGGTTGATTTGCACGAGTTTGCTAAGATTTCGAGTCGATTCTTGAGGTTAGGAAGTCTTAACATAGTTGTAATTCATCTTAATGATGAAATCATGCATGCCTTATTTTTAACTTGCTATCTTAAATAATCTTTATAGCCATATCTTGAATTGTCGTGCTAAATTAGCTATGCGTGAGTCTTCAATTACACTAGATATGAAAGGGTTGTTCGAGGACGAACAAGGCTTTAAGTGTGGGGTAGGTGATCTTGGGCATAATTTCATGCCCAAGTGATACTTTATTTATTAATTTTGACTTGTTTATCTACTTTTATGTGTACATTCTCATGTGGTTTTTATGTAAATGTGGACTTATACTAACCAACATGATTAGTTTTTTCTTTTGCAGTTAGAATGAATTTTGGGAGCTAATCTACAAGTTGGTGAAGTGGAGGAATGGACTCGGAAGCAAAACTAGGAAGGCGGCAAGAAAATGCTAAAAACTTGATGCTCCACGACAGGGCTGTGCCACACCACCATCGTGGAGGCATTCTGTCTAGAGTGGAATTCCAGTGAAGGTGTGCGATGGCACCGTGTCACGGAGCCCATGCTCCACGTTCACTTCAGTGACACGGTGGGAGGATTTAGCTGCTCACCTGGATTCCAGTAAAGGTGCGCGTTACCTCCGTGGCACAGAGCTGAGGCTCCGCGATACCCTCTGTCCGGTCTGGTTCGGTATGTGTTAAAAACCGACACGCAAGTGTACGTGGTCAAACAAGTAATAAAGTGGCTAAGTAGCCAAGTATCGATCCAAGGAGGCTGCTCTGGATATGCAAAATTTCCTAGTTCACTATATTTCTATTCTATTTCTAACTATGCTAACAACTATCCAATCAAGAATTTAGGGAGTTTTGTTTCTAAACTAATTATATACTAAACTTAACAACTATTATTTACGTTGAATTCAGACAATGGATATGCTCATGCCAAGGTTAAGAACGAGTAATGGAGTTGATAATTATGATAATTTGGTCATCCTCTTCTTCATATTGCTAGTCAAGAACGTTTGCCTAGAAATTAAAACTTCCGTATTTAATTTCACTTTAGAATCATAAACCATTCGTCTACATTTCTGTGATCAAATGAAATTTATGACCTAACACTACAATTCCGGTTCCTAAATTGACTAATACGGCTTTCAAGTATATTTCTATCAAGAAAGCACATCAAAACCCAATTTTCCCAAATCAAGTTAAGAACAATACCCTATTAATTCACAACTTTCCAATTTCATGCTCTCTCGAGTGAAATTGGACTTTTTAGATATACATTAATGGTGGCCAATCAAGAATGTACTAAGCACAAGAATTAATAGAACAATATGCAAGAAGAAGAAGAAACCATATCAATTATTACCAATAATCATTACACAAGTTCAAAACCTCAGCAAGAAAGGAATTAGCCACTCATTCTTGGATTAATCGTCCTAGAATGAGTGTAAATCATGCATACAATTGAAGGAAAAGAAGAAGGGAAGAGAAGAAAACTCTTATCTTTTCTATTCTTCAACTGCCACAAAACCACGTTCCTCTCTCCACTCCTGAACTCTGCTAAAAACTAGAACTAAAAGAAGACCCTTTAAAAAAAACGTAAGTGTGCTATTTATACTAGTGGGAAATTTTTCCCGGAATAACAAGCAACGTGTCACGGAGGCCAACGCGGAGAACGGCCTCCGTGACACGGCGTGGACGCGGACCTTCTCTGGAAATTTCAGGGTCCGGATAATTGGCTTCAACGTGGCACGGAGGCCATCGCGGAGGCCTGTCTCCGTGCCACGGAGCTGTCGCGATGCCTCACTAGAATCTGCCACTTAATTTCCTCTCCAGGCAGTGTACTACCGCGATGGCAGCGTGGCACGGCGCCATCGCAGAGCCAGTGTAAAATGTGCCATCCGAGGTCTTTTCCACACTCGCATCCAAGTCCAACTCCGACATAGTTCCAACACGCATTTTTGCTCCTAAAAATCACATTATCCTGCAAAACAAATGCTAATCATGTTGGTTAGTATAAATTCGCATTTTATTACCAAATACATGATATTATATACACATTGCACAACAAACAAGGTAAAAATGGTACGTTTGAGTATCACTTGGGCATATAAATCTGCCCAAGATCACTTACCCCACACTTAAATCCTTGTTCATCCTCGAACAACACATACACAAATCATGCACATCACATCTCAACCTTTGTCACTATGGTGCAACCATTTACGTTACGGTCATACCGATTATTCAATTTTTGCAAATCATCAAGAAAATATGCTTGGTCGTACAAGACAATGACCTTAATACATTGAGGCTTCCTAGACTTTTAAGAATTGATTCTTGATATCAGCAAACTCATGCAAATCAACTTAATAAAGAAATCCGACACGAAAAACAATCTTTCATCAAGCATGTACCCTCACAACTCGAGAGAACTTTCCCTTTTCTGTTCGTGCAGCACACAAACATGCAAGTAGGGGCATATAACAATTAATTTCACTCTCTCTCCCAAAAGAATTCACATGCATCATGTCATGACCCATAGGCTTGCCCTTAGTGTATTACTCCACTAATATAAATAAATGCAATGTAGGATCAAATAGGTCTTTTAAATGGGTTGTAACTGGGCTATGGATCTAGTATATATATTGGTTTAGCCAATAACAGTCGCTAGCATCCTTAAGCGCCTTTTCAACTCATCCCCATCGACTCATGGACATTGTTCCTCTCTTTTCTCTTTTTCTCCCATTCATGCTGGTTTACTTTCATACAGCCCATTTCATCAGGCACACTTGACACAAAACAAAGGGTTTTTCATGTACCCTCACTATCATTTAATTACAACAAGTGCCTCATCCACATCATCTTTTCTTTCTTCACTCTGCTTTTTTTCACTCTCTTCACTCTTTAACACTTTGGGAAACAATTTTCTGTTCTTTATAAGCGCTTAAGAGTTTCTTATAGACTTTAAGGCTAATGAAAAGAAGGAATAAAGCTTAGTCCATACAATTATGGACAAAAGAAAGAAATCGGCTAAAGGCTCAACAGGCTGACTAGGATATACAACATATAAAAAGGTAGAATTTGACAAGAAAAAAAAATGGAAACTAACGGTTAAAACAAAGAAATGCCTACATCCTTTCCAACACTACACCTCCTTCATTTCGTTTTGTATACATACCAGGCAACTTCTAGACAATTCACAATGACATGGAATAGCAAAACCTCACTCACACTTTATGCACATGCTCGAATCAAGACGCATTCACAGACTCTTTAATTAGTCAACTACATGAATTCAAGATTAAGCCTCAATCATAATGAACCAAATTCTCTAGCCTAGGTAACTCAACATATTTACACAATTGCATGCTTTCCAACGAATCATTTTCACATTTCGAACATCAATTACAACACGCAACGAAATTTTAGCAACCACAAGCACTACAGTTTATTGATGCAATCCACCAAAGAAACTAAAAAAAAATCTACTCATATCGACTACATTTCCCTTAAAACGGTCGTCATCCATCCATCATAGGGAATGGTCACTAATTATGACATCGGTTCAATGGGACTATTCTCGGTAAAAGAACCGAAAACAAACTCCGAGAAACCCAAAAATAAAACTTCAAAATTTTTGCAACACATCGATCATTTCGATAGAAAATATTTGCAAACTATGTTGATAAATGCAAAATCTTTTCGCAAAAATTTTGAAAAATATCGATCATATCGATAGAGAAAAAAAATATATATATATTTATAAAATTTACAAAATATTTACAAGTGCAACCATAACTTTCAAAACACACATCATTAGCCACAACACAAATATATACACATACATCACAAATCAGTTCACAACAACAGGGAAAACACAGGCATACATAACGTCAACGAAGAATTATACAGCAAGTTTAGAGCCTATGACCCAGCACCTAACTACTCCCCACCCCACACTTAAATCGAACACTGTCCCCAGTGTTCACAAAAATACAAAGCACAAAATTTTGGGTGGTGGAACTCCCTGCTTAGTCGAAATATTCGACTTCCTCATCCGGTGCTGCGGCCTCGTCGCCCATATCTGAATCAGCTCCATCGCCGTCATCGGACTCTACATCAGAGTCCTCACGACGTGTCTCCTCATCAGTAGGGACGTCGTCGTCAGTCGGCTCCACAAAGGCTGGCCCCACCTTGCATAAAGCTCTGCCGTTCTCGCCGAAGGGGTAGTCCAGCTCCAGCTGCCATAATTCATCCTCGGTGGCTGGTCTCCCACCTATCCGTAGCTGCAGCATCTGCATACCGAACATACGGGCCATATACTGGTCGTCACGAGCATGTCGCTCGCCCAGAGTCAGCACAGGTCCGTGTGTAGTGTCAGGGGCCTTGGTTTTTGTCACATCAAGGGCCCTCCGCTCCAACTGCGGAATGTAATCCAAGGCTTCTTCCTCAACGTCGAGGCCTCGAAGGAAGGTGGTGATGAGTCCGCCAAACCCGTATCTGTGGCCCTGGTGTAGTCTGGCTCTCTTCATGGCGGATATTATAACCGCCCCCACATTAATCTCAAGCCCTTTCATAAGGGCATACACCAGGCAGACACGGTCCCGGGTCACGTCTGTCATATGCACTCCCGGGATCAAAAACGAACATACTATTTTTAGCCAGATTCTGGCCTCCCTGTTCATCTGCGAATAAGGCAGAGTCTGGTGGTAACCCCTCTCTTTGTGTCTCCTCCATCGAGCTGTGGATCGAGCCCCACACAACGTACGTCTGATGTCAGCGTACGGTGGGGTGATATTAAGCTAGCGGAGAACGTGGGCGTCTGTGTCCCGCGCTCCAACGATGGCATTCAGCTACTGGGGTTCCAGAGTGACAATCTGCCCTCTGATTTTAATAGTATGGCTCCTGATGGCCGGGTTCCAGTTGGCGTAGAATTCCCGGACCAAGTGAAGGTTGCACTCCTTGGGCTCCTGAAAAATAAAACTGAGCCCAGCTGCCTCAATCCTCTGCACCATGCGAGGGAACTCCTGTGCAAGTGGTTCCCTTGCAATATATTCCTCCGGGAAGTATTTGCTTTCCTTGTGCTTATTATACCATTTCTTCCCTTCGTCGATGACCCATCGTGTTCCGTATCGGCGGTGTTGACCGCGTGGAATAGCAGGTGCAGCTGGGACAGCAGTGCCCAGTCTCATTCTCTTTCTGCCGGTGCCTGAGGTTGAGGCACCCTTGCCTTTATCTTGTCGGCTTGCCATTGTACCTGTCAATTTACACAGACAAGCACAATATTAAGCAAAAAACTTGTTAGCTTCAGCTAAGGTCGGGTTAAACAAAATTTACCCCACACTTAGTCTTTAACAATATTTACAATATTTTAGCAAGGATAACTCTATTTACACCCCCAAACACAATCAACTATAAACATGTTGCTTAGTGCGTTCACAAAATTTCGACAGCATAACGGCTAGCGAACTACTCAGACTTCATACAGCTAACCCAATCCCCCTATCGACAGCTATTCACCCACAGCACTTAGCAACAATAACCACAACAGAGATAAGAACAACAATACAAACCTATTATATGCAACTAATCTAAGCAATTCAACCAATTCACATATTATGCACTTCCCCACAAAAATTTGAGAATTAGTCGTCTTTCCACAATTAAACAATAGTTACCAAGACTTATCTCAACTACTAAACACACCCAGGCACCAATTTCATCAAACTATCAAGTTACCCACGTTCAAATCCAACAACCCAAGCCCTAGAACTCAATTCGACAATCAATATTGAATTATTCAATCAATCGATAAGTTCAAACGTCAACTACAATAATCCGAACATAATCAATCACAAAATAATTCATATCATGTTTAATTTTTTCACCTAGGGTGATATATCTCACCTCACATGCTCAAAAGTGACAAAACTCGCCAGAAATTTGAGATAGAAGAGGAAAACATACCTTGGATTTGAAGAACTGAAAAAAAACTTGACGTTTTCCTTGCCTATCAATGTGGCACGGAGCTTCGGGGTAGGGGAATGGGTGTTTGGTCGCGGAGGGTAGAAGGAATGGGGAAATTTGGGCAAAAATCGGGGGTTTATTTAAAAGAAACACGCGGGTCACCCGGAAACCCGGTGTGACCCGGCACTGGAATAAGGGCAACGTGTCACGGAGGGTAACGCGGAGCCCCTCCTCCATGACACGGAGCCAACGCGTTGGCTTACTGGAATTTTAAAGAATTCCAGATTCGCCTTCAACGTGTCACGGACGTCAACGCGGAGTATTGCCTCCGTGACACGGCGCCAACGCGCCAGTGCTCTGTTTCACCATCAAATTTTATTTTTCATACCTCGCCTCGTTTCCTCGATTCCAAGTATTTTTCCTCCGGTATACCTGAAAATCACCTCACTAAACAAAAATTGGTTAAATTCATAGATTCCCTACTAAAAAAAAATAAATAAAATACAAATTACTAATTAAAATGCAAATCTAAGCCTAGTCAAGAAAAAGGAAAGAAAATAGAATAAATGAAAACTTTACACTAAGGAAAGAAAAAAATATTTTTCACGGGTTGCCTCCCGTGCAGTGCCTGGTTTAACGTCGCGGCTCGACAGCCTTTATGCTCACGTGTCTACTAGGGAGATGGACGATTTGTCTCGATCATGGTCATCTCCCAAGTAGTTCTCAACCTCGTCTGGTGGCCTACCTCGTAACTATCGGGAATCACTCACTCCATTTGCATTCCCATGATCAATCACGTTGATCACCGAGAGTTCCTTATAGACAGTCGGTAGCTTAGGTGCCTTGTACACGTCGAACACCTCAACCTTGTCGTGTGCTCGCATTGTGAGTTGACCCACAGCTACATCGATCAATGCCTTTCCGGTTGCAAAAAATGGTCGTCCCAAAATAAATGGGACTTCTGCATCTGGTTCAAAATCCAGAACAATGAAATCTACCGAAAAAATGAGGGAGCCTACCTGCACTAGCACATCCTCAACAATGCCATCCGGCTTAGCTAAGGACCTGTCTGCTAGCTGCAAGATCACTGTTGTGGGTCTAGGACTCCCTAGCCCTAACTTTATGAATACCGAAGATGGCATCAGATTTATACTTGCCCCCAAGTCGCATAACCCACGAGCTCGGATACTTTGCCCAATCGTCAGCTGGATAGTAAAACTTCCAGGATCCTTTAGTTTAGTGGGCAACCTGTTCTGAATACGGGATGTGCATTCCTCTGTTAAAGCCACCATGGCATACTCAGTCAAGCGACTTTTGTTGGCCACGATGTCTTTGATATACTTTGCATATTTCGGCACACCCTGCAAGACATCAACAAGAGGTAAGTTAACATGTACCTGTTTGAGTACCTCCATGAATTTCTGGAAACACGCCTCCTCCTTGTGTTTCTTTAGTCGTTGAGGGAATGGGGGTGGAGGCCTTGCTGGTTCAGCTTCTTTGGTCTTCCTCGTATCTGAGGTTTGTTCTCCCTCAACATCTACTGCTCCTGACTTCTGAGGCGGTCTTTCAGGTTCCACCTCCTTTAATTGTAAACCACTCCTCGTGGTCACTGCATTTACCTGCTTAGGATTTGGATCCGTGTCGCTAGGTAGTCCTCCCCTGGGTCTAGTATTTTGGGCACTAGCAAATTGCCCAAACTGATATTCAAGAGCCTTGGTTGCCAATTGATTGTTCTTTACTTCGGCTGCCAGTTTGACGTAGTCAGCCTGCAATTGTGCCTGGTTGGCAATCATGGTCTTGAACATTTCCTCAATAGTCGGTGATGGTGGTGGAGGAGGGGCATTGTGATTTCTGAACTGATTCTGATAGCCTTGTTGCCCTCCTTGGTTTCTGTGCATACCCTGCCCTGAACCTTGGCCTTGTTGATTGTTGCTACCCCACGAAAAATTCGGATGATTCCTCCAATTTGAGTTGTAGCTACCACCAAACTGCTATTGATTCCTCTGTGCATTGCCCACAAAGTTGACAGAATCAGGATTTGCACCACAGCACTCAGCTGAATGCTCACTACTACCACACACTTCACACCACATCTGTTGGACTGCATTAACTGAGGCTGAAGGCTGGTTCAAATTCATAGTGCTGAAGTGAGTGTTTAACTGATTTTGCAAAGCAGCTATCTGTGCAGCGATAGCTGTGAATCCATCCACTTCGAACACTCCCGCTGCTTTCCTTGCTCCACCCCGTGAAGAATCTGCATTCCATTCCGGATTGCCTTGTGAGATTCGGTTGAGCAAAGTGTACAACTCTTCATAAGTCTTCTCCAGCGCTTGCCCTCCAGCTGCTGAGTCTAACAAAATTTTAGTGTGGGGTTCCAAACCCTCAATAAAAGTGTGTACCAACACCTCATTTGACTGATGATGATGAGGACAGTCCCGCAACATGGACTTGAATCTTTCCCAGGCTTGATAAAGATTTTCTCCTTCCCTCTGTTTAAAACTTAGAATCTGACTTCTAAGTTTAGTTGTTTTACCTGAAGGGAAAAATCTGATCAAGAACTTCTTTGCAAGATCATCCCACGTTGATATAGAGTTGGGTGGTTCAGCTTTTAACCACCTCTTGGCTTCACCCAATAAGGAAAATGGAAATAAGGTGAGCCGAACATAATCAGGTGACACTCCAGCGGGTATGTACGTGTCACTTATCTCCAAAAAGTTTTGGAGATGTTGTTGCGGATCTTCGTGAGGGAGATCGGTGAACTGCCCGCTCGTGTGCAAAAGTTGCACCATATTTTGCTTTAACTCAAATCTCCCCCCAGGCTCTGGTTTACGGATGCTGGAATGTACATTATTAGCTTGTGGGATTGCCACCTCGCGAACCGGCCTGGCTGCTACTTCCTCGGGCACTAACACTGCCCGTACAACTGGTGGATTGGGTTGCTCCATCGTAGACTGTTTGAGCAACTGCAGTTTCTTCCGAAGAGCTTCTCTACGTTGACTATGCAATTCACGTTCTGGCTCTAAGTAAGATTCCACCAACTCCTTGTCCCTTGCCAGTGTTCACAGAAATAAAAATCTGCAAAATACAGGCTAAGACCAAGTTGTTAACACTTAAGAAAATAAAATATAAATACAGTAAATTTACACTAAACAAAATTTTACAAATCGCCTAGCCTCCCCGGAAACGGCGCCAAAAACTTGTCCGGTCTGGTTCGGTATGTGTTAAAAACCGACACGCAAGTGTACGTGGTCAAACAAGTAATAAAGTGGCTAAGTAGCCAAGTATCGATCCAAGGAGGCTGCTCTGGATATGCAAACTTTCCTAGTTCACTATATTTCTATTCTATTTCTAACTATGCTAACAACTATCCAATCAAGAATTTAGGGAGTTTTGTTTCTAAACTAATTATATACTAAACTTAACAACTATTATTTACGTTGAATTCAGACAATGGATATGCTCATGCCAAGGTTAAGAACGAGTAATGGAGTTGATAATTATGATAATTTGGTCATCCTCTTCTTCATATTGCTAGTCAAGAACGTTTGCCTAGAAATTAAAACTTCCGTATTTAATTTCACTTTAGAATCATAAACCATTCGTCTACATTTCTGTGATCAAATGAAATTCATGACCTAACACTACAATTCCGGTTCCTAAATTGACTAATACGGCTTTCAAGTATATTTCTATCAAGAAAGCACATCAAAACCCAATTTTCCCAAATCAAGTTAAGAACAATACCCTATTAATTCACAACTTTCCAATTTCATGCTCTCTCGAGTGAAATTGGACTTTTTAGATATACATTAATGGTGGCCAATCAAGAATGTACTAAGCACAAGAATTAATAGAACAATATGCAAGAAGAAGAAGAAACCATATCAATTATTACTAATAATCATTACACAAGTTCAAAACCTCAGCAAGAAAGGAATTAGCCACTCATTTTTGGATTAATCGTCCTAGAATGAGTGTAAATCGTGCATACAATTGAAGGAAAAGAAGAAGGGAAGAGAAGAAAACTCTTATTTTTTCTATTCTTCAACTGCCACAAAACCACGTTCCTCTCTCCACTCCTGAACTCTGCTAAAAACTAGAACTAAAAGAAGACCCTTTAAAAATAACCTAAGTGTGCTATTTATACTAGTGGGAAATTTTTCCCGGAATAACAAGCAACGTGTCACGGAGGCCAACGCGGAGAACGGCCTCCGTGACACGGCGTGGACGCGGACCTTCTCTGGAAATTTCAGGGTCCGGATAATTGGCTTCAACGTGGCACGGAGGCCATCGCGGAGGCCTGTCTCCGTGCCAAGGAGCTGTCGCGATGCCTCACTGGAATCTGCCACTTAATTTCCTCTCCAGGCAGTGTACTACCGCGATGGCAGCGTGGCACGACGCCATCGCGGAGCCAGTGTAAAATGTGCCATCCGAGGTCTTTTCCACGCTCGCATCCAAGTCCAACTCCGACATAGTTCCAACACGCATTTTTGCTCCTAAAAATCACATTATCCTGCAAAACAAATGCTAATCATGTTGGTTAGTATAAATTCGCATTTTATTACCAAATACATGATATTATATACACATTGCACAACAAACAAGGTAAAAATGGTACGTTTGAGTATCACTTGGGCATATAAATCTGCCCAAGATCACCCTCCATGCCACGCTGAAGATAATTATCCGACACCCAAAGTTCCAGTGAAGGTCCGTGTCAAGGCCGTGGCACGGAGCTGATGCTCCGCAATACCCTCCGTGCCACGTTGCCACTTTATTCTGGGAAATTTCCCACTTGTGTAAACAGCACACTTAGGTTTTATTTTAATATATTTGACATTTCAAGCTAAGAACATTGGTATCAGGCGGTTGAGCTAAAGAAGTTCTTGGGTTAATTTTCTTCCTTTTTCTCTTCAATTTCAATTGCTTGTATGATTTCTACTTGTTTGAAGATGTTTAATCATCAAATGAGTGGCTAATTAACCTTTGGATGAGGTTGAGGATGATTGTAGTAGTATGTAATTGATGGTATCTCAGTTTTTATCTTCTCTACAACGGTTGTTCTACTAATTCTTGTTTTCACTACATTAATGATTGGCCATTGTTAATGTAAATCCTATACTTCCAGTTTTAATTCCGAAAGGAAGATTAATTGGATATATGTCAATTGGTAGGATATGTTCTTTTCTTGGTTGAGAAATTGAGAGAAGATTCACATTCAGAATAGAAATATATCTGTAATGTCATATTTGGTCATCTATGGAATTTGTTGTGTATTGCTAGAATATGAAGTGTTTGCATCACATAAATGTGTAATGTGAGTCTCATGATTCTTTAATTGGAGTGGAATTCGAAAGACCCAATCCAATGGTTCATAATTCCTGACCAACAAGCGAAAAGAAGTGTTGACTGAAATTCAATCAGTAAATTACATATCTGCATGTTTTTCCTTATCCTCAGCTTGTTTGTATTATTGTTCAGATTATAATTTACAATCTCTTTACTTAAAGTTACATTAACCAATATTCGTGAAAATTGACCATTTGTTCTATTTGTCCACTCTTATAAAGAATTGCATATACTAAACACTTAACAAAAAATTACGGTAACATTACAGTCCATGTGGGTTCGATACCTGGCTTGAAATAAAGCCACTTTATTACTTGTACGACCACGTGCACTTGCGTGTAGTTGGGAGTGAACAACAATCCTTGACCAGGTAGCCTACTACTCCATGCAAAATTTGCTCACCCGAGCTCTATCATTAGCCACCAGCTCTAGTGTATATTTGGACAAACGAGTGAACTCCGAAGCATACTCCTAAAGTATCATGTTGTTCTGCCTCAATTTCATAAATTCAGTTGCTTTCATCTCCCTCATGTCTCAGGGAAAGAACCGATCTAAAAATGTGGTATGGAACTCATCCTAGCCAATGGGACCCGCTCCGACTGCTCTGCCATCCTTCCACTATCTGAACCAAATATGGGAAACTCCTTTCAACTGATAAGGGGCTAGATCTGCGCACTCCTGCCTCGTCACCCTCATGATCTAGGTGATCTTTAGAATCCCATTATAAACTCATGAGGATCCTTTCCCACCTTCGATCTGAGAAACTCTAGAGGGTTCGTCCTGATAAAGTCCCTGACTCTCACTGCTGCCGCATTCCCATTCTGGGGCACATGGGTGACCGCCTTCTAGTTGACCTGGGCGGTCAATGCCTGTGCCAACATTTGAATGGTTCTCCTAAACTCTGCATAGGAAACCTTCTTGAGCAAATGATCCTCGCAAGATGGTGGGGCCTACTTGTGCCCAACCCCATTGCCATTCTCATGGCCATTTCCATTTCCATTTCTTCTTTCGTTAACTCAATGAGGAGGCATGAATCTACAAGTGTGTATAGCACGAAATAGGGGGATAGAGGGACATTTTATTGCACGACATAAATCATGAAAGAAGGGAAATTTTATAAATATTTCATAGCCTCTTCGTCATAAATATGGCGCGCTTCACACTCATGAAAAAAGACTCTACTTAATGTGGCTTTAAGACACCCTAAGAAACTACAAAACCTAATGCTCTGATACTAAGTTTGTCATGATCTGAATATAGGCCCAGAATGAGATAAGGGACAAAGAACCCCGACAGGCTCCAAGTCGACCCATGACATGAACATGATATCTAAAACTCAACAAAATAAATGCGAAAAGTCTAATATGTGAAATTGTGGAAGTCATAGAATGTAATAACCTCTGAAAAATCTGAATACATAATGCTAATCTGAAGTTGAATACATACTATGTCTAATAAGATTCTACATACTGATGAGTTGATTGGACAAAACCCTAACTAACTCACTAGAAACTAAAATTGAAAGTACTGATAATAAGCTGATAAAAGGTCCTCAAAGGAGGAGGACTCAACAACAGATTGAGAGATGCTAACTCTGAGGATCTGGCTAACAACGGGACTAAACCTGAAAAACTGAGCCTAAATCATGAAACGATATAGAATAGAGTATGCGGTCAATACTTGAAATGTACTAAGCATGAAAGATAAGTAAAACAGACAGTTAAAATACATAAGAGTTCAAAAAAGTGGGACAACATGATCATGAAGTAAATACCATAATGTTAACATAAGGGCTCAAGGTTTTCAAACCATTCATAATCCATTAATAATCATAGTTATGATAGAAAATTTAATAAACATCACAAAGACAAAGTAACATAAACATATCCATGTATAAATCATGAGGACCAGCGGGAGGACTCGTCTTAACCGACACCATCATGATAGAGCTTACATGGTGCCCTACTATTTCGCCCAAGTGGTCAGGACCATCCAAGGCTTGACAGGTAAGGGACGTGCATGATGTGATATCATAGGGGATCCAAAAAAATTCTATATATATACCTAGGGTGGCACGTTGTTCTGAGACCACGGGGTTTACCTGAACGCTAGGTCTACTCGGTGCTAGACACTACTCCCAAAAACATGCACATGAGGCTCATATTGTAATTGTGAATCATTCATGAAGCTCATGTCCAATTAAAACATAACGTACGTGATCATACTTGAAATACATGATTAGCCGCGAATAAGGGCCCGTGAGTCAGCCAATAGTCATAAATTCATAAATCATAAGAACATGCATACTAGTGAAAATGCATATATTTTATATTCATAAATCCATGAAGAGTACTTGAGAGAAATCATATCGATAATCATAAATCATAATTTAGGGCTTAGGATGATCAAGATTATAATGGAATCATAACTTGACTTTTCGTGAAACTTACATATTTGGGTATCATTTAATTAAAATTTAAAACTATGAATATATAATAAAAATAGGTATAAAATCTGCTAATAGATCCTAAAACATGATTTGATACATGAATGAAATTGACCCATAGATAGATCATAGAGAATTTCACAAAATTTTAAATAAACCCCATAAGATCATGAACTTTAATCTAGAATTGAAATCCATGGAATTGAGGAAAATTTTGAGCATGAGAGTGAAAGAAACTCTTATCCATAGCCTTATATACCTGGGTAAATCTGATTTACACTCCTCTTTGAAAGCCCAAAAAGAATTGGAGAATTTCTCAAGCTTGATCTCCAAGGAAGAACTCTAAATATGCATGCATGGAATGGTAAGGCTTAGGATAGGTTTAGCACTCTTAAAATCCTTCTAACTGAGCTTAAAATGATGCAGTTTAGGACCTTAGAGCTTAGGAATTATGAAAATACCCTTATTGAAAACTCTGAAAATTTAACACTTCCAGTGACCATGTCCAATACCACGAGTTGTCCTTTGGTACCACAGACTCATGGTATCCATCCGTTACTTCCTTTCCATCATTTCTTAAATTCTTAGGTCCTAGTACAAAGACTCGACAGAACGAGTCTTTACTCCACACAATGATCTGTTACTTCCTTCTGTTACTTTGCTAAATTTCAAACTTAGGTCTTCAACCACGACAGGACAGGATGAGTCATTACTAATCCCAAAGACTTTGCCCCGTTGCATCAGAACGCAACTAAGTCCAACTCTGGAGGCGTCACAATATACCACAAACCCATCTATTCCTTTTGGCAGGGTCAAAATTAGAGTGGTCGTGAGTTGAGTTTTTAACTCCTGAAAACTTTCCTCACACTAATCCGACCACTGAAATTTCACCTTATTCTAGTTAACTTGGTCAGAAGGGATGCTATGGAGGAGAAACCTTCCACAAATCGTCAGTAATAACCCACTAAGCCCAGGAAACACATGATTTCGATAGAAGAGGTAGGTCTAGGCCAATCCTTCACTGCTACTATCTTATGAGGGTCTACTTGTATTCCTTCACCCGAGAGCACATGACCTAAGAAAGTCACAGACTTTAACCAAAATTCACACTTGCTGAACTTGGCAAATAACTAGCGGTCGCTGAGTGTCTGTAATGCTAATCTTAGGTGTTTTGCATGCTCTTCCTCATTTCTGGAGTTTACTAGAATGTCGTCGATAAATACAATGACGAACATATCCAGATACTGCTTGAACACTCTATTCATTAAATCCATGAAGGCTGTTGGGACGTTTTTTAACCCGAAGGACATCACCACAAACTTGTAGTGACCATACCGAGTTCTGAATGTTTGTTTTTGATATGTCACACTCCCTAACACTTAGCTGATCGTACCCTACCTAAGATCGATATTGGAGAAACAATTGGCTCCCTGAAGTTGGTCAAATAGATCATCAATTCTAGGTAGAGGGTACTTGTTCTTAATTGTGACCTTGTTCAGCTGATGGTAATCTATACACATTCTGAGGGTACCATCTTTCTTACACACGAATAGCACTGGAGCACCCCGGGGAGAGATGTTGGGTAAGATAAAACCCTTACTAAGAAGATCCTTTAACTTCTCCTTCAACTCCTTAAGCTCAGCTGGAGCCATTCTGTAAGGAGGGATGGAGATGGGTTGAGTGTCTGGGAGGAGATCTATTCTGAAGTCTATTTCCCATTCAGGGGGAACTCTGAGAAGATCCTCAGGAAAAATGTCTGGGAACTCACTGACCAAAGGGACTGACTGGATAGTCGGGGTCTCAGAGTTGAAATCCTTGACCCGATCTATATGATATATACACCCCTTGGAGATGAGTTTCTAGGCCTTAAGGTAGGAAATAAACCTACCCTTAGGCACTGAACTACTACCGTACATTCTAACACTAGCTCGTTGGGAAACTGAAACTTGACAACTCTAGTTCTGCAATTGACTGAAGCATAGAAGGAGTGTAACCAATCCATGCCGAGAATAAGGTCAAAGTTGACCATGTATAAATCTACATGATCAGTTGGAATAACTTTATTCAGGACTGAGACTGGGCAGTTTCTATACACCCGGCTGGCTCTAACTGACTCACCAATTAGGGTGGAGACTGAAAATGGTTCTGAGAGGACCTTTGGACTGATGTTGAACTGGACTGCTATATAGAGAGTCATGAATGAAAGAGTGGATCCTGGATATGGGAAGGAATATACATCTAGATGAAAGAGACGTAACATACGCGTAGCTACGTTACGTGAGCTCTCCTAATCCTGATAGGAAGATAGAGCATAAAAATGATTTTGACGTTGAACGTCACCCGTACCTGGTGTGTTGGCCTGCTGAGCTGGTCAGCCTGCTGGAGATGATGATGTGGTGGATTGTGATCTCCCTCGCCCTATTAACGGGCACTCCCTAAGCCTGTGTCTAAGATATCTACACCCAAAACAACCCTTTTTGACCTGAAGGCACTCCCCTGGGTGATTTTTGTCGCACTTGGGGCAAGCTGGATACCTGTTCCCGGTATTGTGAGTCTGAGACTGAGAGCCAGATGCTCCACCCCTCTAATCTTGATGGGATCGAAAGGTAGGGGTGCTGGCTGAACTGGGTGCTGGACCCCTCTGTTGTTGTTGTTATTATGGGCAGCTGCCACTGCCAGACCTCTTATGGCTGTAATCTGACTGGACAGTCCTTTCCTATTTGTTCTTTCGCTCCATATCCTTCAACTTTTCGGCCTCAATCTACTGAGCATAGACAATCAGACTATAGAGGTCTATATCCTTAATCAACACCGCTGTCCTGCACACTTTGAGGACCAGATTTGACACTCCATTTAGAAATTTCAGCATGCGAGCCCTTGGCTTGGCTACTATCTCTAGAGCGTACTTAGACAGCCTAGTAAACTCCAGAGCATACTCCTCCATTGTTCTGTTGCCCTGTCTCAAATTCATAAACTCCTCCATCTTTTTCTCCCTCAGCTCCCGAAGGAAAAACCTATCCAAGAAAGCTGTGTGGAATTCTTCCCACTCCACTGGTCCTGCTCCTGTTGGCCGCCCCTCTTTCCATTGGTCATGCCAAACCTGAACTACCCCTTTTAACTAATAGCAGCCATGTCAGCACTTTCAGAGGAACTAACACCCATAATGTGGATGATCTTCCTAACCTCATCCACGAACTCCTGGGGATCCTCCTCTACTTGGGATCCCTAAAAAGATGAAGAGTTCATACTGGTAAAGTCCCGCACCCTCGCAGCTACTGTGGACCCATTGGTGTTCATCGGTGCCACCTGTTGATTCACCTGGTTGGTGACTGTTTGGGCCATTAATTGGATGGCCGCCCTAAATTTAGTGGTAGATATGGAATCATCTTGAGGAGATGTCGGGGCTGGTGGGGCAGGTCCATTGGCGTAACCGACCCTTCTTCCATTACCGCGTCTGGAAGGCATGATTCACTAAAATGAAATGTAGCACGAGTTAGAAGGGTGTTTCTGGAATTGAACTTTAATGCACGATAAGAAGTATGAACAAAAGGGAGTTTTCCTATAACATCTTGCAGCCTCCCCATCATAAGTGTGGCGTGCTTCACACCCATGAAAAGGACTCTACTCGATGCGGTTTTCATACTTTCCAAGGATACTCTAAACCTAGGGATTTGATACCAAGTTTGTAATGCCCCGAGTCAACACCCTGGATGGAACATGATACTTGGAGTCACAAGTAACCCCAATTCAACCCTTGGTCTATCATACACTGGTATTCCGAATAAAACATGCATAGCGGAAGCTTTGAAATAATACATAATAGAATTTATGAATATTAAAAACTGAACATAGAGATTTAAAATATCTGAAAATCTGAAATCAAGTCTGTGTCTGAAAGCCATCTAACTGAGGAGTTACTGGGACATGCCTCCACCTAACACTAAGTCTAACTGATAATGATAAAAGAAAACTGAAATAAATGAAATAACACCCTCAAAATATGAGGACTCACACTGCTGTTGCTGATAGAGAGATCTGAACGAAACCGGCTATCGGTGCTGGGTCTGAGAACCTGTGACTGTATCATGAAATGATATAGCATAAAAGTATGCATCAGTACTTTGAATGTACTAAGTAAGTGAGAGAAGCATGATGATAAATATATAGATGACTGAACTGAAATGAAATGCAATGACCAACTGATAAACTGAACTGAAGAATCTGAAGTAAACTGAGATTGTCAAGATGACCCTATCTGATGGACAAAAACATGCCCTAAGTATGAAAGTTCTAAGTCTGAGATAGTGTACTAATCTGAGCTAAGCTGATAGAGCTGAAACTGAACTGAGCTGCTTATTCTGAAACTGGACTGCACTGACTAGTGAGAGAGGCTATAATCGACATATAACCTCGTGAGCTAGATGTGGAGTCTGATATATACAACCCACTGGTAGGAACCAATATACCTTGCCATGGTATAAAGGCATGAACTGGGTGATCACAAAAGTCTGGGGCCATTCACGACAAGTAATACTATAACCTATGTTGGCAACGTAGTTCTAGGAACCTAGGTGCACTGGAACCCTAGCCCGCTCGGTGCTAAGTTCTACTCTCACTAGAAACCTATGCTGAACTACTAAGCTGATATCTCGAAACTAGGGTCCAAGACTAGTCAGGGACATATAACTGAAAGTACCCTGAGAGTCTCATTGGACCAGATTCTAAAATTGGGTTCTTAACTGGTCAGAGCTACTTATCTGGAAGCGTCATAATCGTCTAAGAACAAATTGTAAACTGAACTGGGGTCCTAGGGCCAGTATGAGCTATATAAATAGAATGTCATGACCGCCTAATGGACCACATAAACTATATTATAAATATGATTATGATAACTGAGTGGCACCACTGAAACATCGGAAGAAGGCTGTAGTCAAACTGATCAGCTGACATTTCTGACTAACACTGGATATTCTAGTATTTTGACTGAAACTGAACTGACAATTCTAAGTAATACAGAGTATATGGACTTTCTGACTGAATCTGACTAACATACATGTAACTGTGTTTATAACACATACAATTATTATAGGAGCCCCTAACACTGACAGATGCAAGCAATTCTCAAGAATTCAATGCTTAAACAGGATTCTAGTTTCTAACTTTTCAAGATTAGGGATAAATTTCTAATTCGTTGGAACAAGCATCATTTTAGTTACAAACTGGTGGAAAAATAACCATAATTATCATAGGATAGTATTCTGCATGAATTAATCATAACCACAACAATATCTTTAAATTCGCAAACTTAGGGCTAGGACTGAAAGTGAAAAGAGAGAGAGTTTTGAGGGACACAAGGGGAGAACAATCTCCTTGATGAATTTCCACATAAAGAAATCCTGCTGAAAATCCCTGAGAAGTACTTAGAAGAATATCAAACCATTGCTCCTGCTCTGTGCTTTCAGAGAAGTTCTTACGTTCTGTTCTTGAGGGAGTTGAGAGGAATGAAGGGAAAGGGTCGTTCTGGTCCTTTAATTCCCTCCTATATGAACCCAAAATGATGAGGTTTCAGG
This sequence comes from Datura wrightii, assembly GCA_035772735.1. NCBI lineage: Eukaryota > Viridiplantae > Streptophyta > Magnoliopsida > Solanales > Solanaceae > Datura > Datura wrightii. Next base: position 134,290,560 of record JASDFA010000001.1, read on the forward strand.
TTAAGAAGACTGGGAAACTACTAAAATAACCCTGGGAGTAAAATTAGAAATCTGGCCAACAGGAATCAACGGTCCTCAGAACGGGTTGTTGGTCAAAACGACGGCCCGTTGAAGCTAGCCATGGTTTCTGAGTTTAGAAACTAAGTTCACTGGGTGACTCATGGGAGTGTACAATGATCCAACAGAAAAAACAATGAGACGTTGATACCTTCAGTTGGAATAGGTATGAAAACTTGGCATGAAGACAACGAGTCATCACAATAACTCATTGGTAGAACCAACGGGTCATTGTATCTACTTGTGGTCCCCATTGTTGGGCTTTAGAACAAGGTGACGGGTGGTAGCAATGGCTCGTCTGTAGTAACCATGGGTTTTTGTTCCCTCTCTTTGTCTCAGGGAAAGGTTCGGTAATCCTCTGAACTCGAGATTCAACAGACAACAGGACTAGTCATTGTTAGGTTTAATGGGTCATCCTATTTCTTGTTGTTTCCCAGTTGAACAAACCTGCTGCGATCCATGACCCTCCACAACGGTCCATTTGTTCCACCAATGGTATGTTGGTTCCACCAACGGTCCGTTGTGTGGGTCGTCTGAGACAAAAAAATTTTCTGGTTTTCCCATGGCTCTTCATGCAACGTCTGAATTTGGTCTAGGAAAGTTTTGGGGTGTTACAATTGGACACAAGAATCATAAAAAATTATTTTCATTATTAATATAAAGCATTTTCTTTTTATGGGAGTTTCTTAATTATAACTAACATAACCACCATATTTCCATATGGGGTCTGATCTCTGTCCTATCGAGTAAGCCATCACTTACCTCAATAGGATATGAGACATACATAATATAGTATAATAATAAATTTTATTTCCTATTTACATGGGGATAACATAAAAGAATCGCCAAAAACTTTAGTAGGGCCCTCAACCTATGTTGGCATACATAGCTTCGAATTATAATAGTTTAGACTTGTCTTCTCGATTATTAATACTTCTTCCAAAAAAATATATCATAAAGGTCGCTTAAGAGCCAATAGAAATAGCTCACAAATTAGAAGAGTCATATCGTTGGTAGTTGAGCCAAAAATTCATAAGTTATATCTTCTGAAGAAAATACATATTTAATGAATCGATTCTTCTATATAGAGAAAATCATAAGGGTTCATAGGGAAAAAATATGTTACGATTTCTAGAAATCTTATCAGGTTCAAGAAATTTGCAATAGAGAAACATGAATCTAATATAAATGTTTAACTTTTAATGCTAATTTGACTTATAAAGAAAATCTCATAGAACATAAGTGACATGGTGTGGGGAAGAATAATGGAGTTTCCACACGGAGAGAGTTGACCTAAGAATATAATTTCCAAAAAACTCCACAATGTCAATGTACACCAATACATGTTATATGGGACTCATGTTAGTAAGAACATTCATGTTTAGGCTATTTAAACATTTCATCAAACACCCTATGAGCATGAATCTTTACAACCTCCACTACTTACGACCTAAGGCTTATATTTATAAATTAGCCTTCAAATGATGTTTCTTCCCTTCAAGATATGACTTTAAAATTAGCATTTTTCATCACAGAATGGATCTGGAAGGCCGTCCCTCCTATCTCGTCAAGGTGTTCGTTAAATTTCTCTAAGTCTGGACACCTCTGGCATGGGGCGCCACTCATCTTGCCAAATTTTTTAAGTGAAATTCTCTGAAGTTTGAGGGTCGGACGCATAGCTCCAGACTGAGATTTTGTTCTCTAAAGTTTGGGACTTGGTGCCCGACACCAGCTATAGCACCAAACCCGTCAGATCCTCAAATCTTCATTTCTTGCATCATTTTGAGCCCTTTTTGCTTAGTTTCCTGCTCAAATCAACTCAAATTATTTTTGTAGCTCATAAAAAATACACATACATGAATTTAAGCATAAATTAAGGATTATGAACTCAAAAAATGATCTAATATGGGTAAAAATATGGCAAATGTGCATAAAAATATGCCCAACATCACCTATCGTAATGATAAGTGATCTGCTACATATCTAGGGCTTGGTCGTAGGGACTTTTGAGGTGTTACACATGAATAAGGTACCTCAGCTGCATATATCACTGCACTTCTACTTGACACCTGTCATGATGATACATGGCTCATCTCGCCATGACCTTTTCTAAATATTTTGCCAGGACAAGGACCTCGGCATACCCATAAGCTAAAAAAAAAGCTGAAATGAAAGATACACCCCAAGAGCAAGTGGCGCTCACTAGTATTTGAAAGAATGTCATGAGTACATAAGTTTATATCATTTACAATGCAGTTCTCCTGACAAAAGGAGCGTAAGTACATACATAATTATACTATATAAGAAAGCGGATGAAATATCATATGATAGTACTTGGAAAAACGGAAACATCAACCCAATAATATCAAGAAGAACATAGGGAGAAATAAAGAAATTGGACACAAGAATCATAAAATTTTATTTTCATTATTAATATAAAACATTTTCTGTTTATGGGAGTTTCTTTAGTATAACTAACATAACCACCATATTTGCATATGGAGTCTTATCTCTGTCCTATCGGGTAAGCCATCACATACCTCAATAGGATATGAGACATACATAATATAGGCTAACAATTAATTTTATATCATATTTACATGGGGATAACATAGAAGAATCTCCAAGAACATTAGTACAGCCCTCACCCTATGGTGGCATACATAGTTTCAGATGATAATTGTTTAGACTTGTCTTCTCGATTATTAATACTTCTTTCAAAATATATATCATAAAGGTGTCTTAAGAGCCCATAGAAATAGTTCATAAATCATAAGAGTCATATCATTAGTAGTTGAATCAAAAATTCATAAGTTATATCTTTTGAAGAAAATACATTAATGATTCTATATAGAGAAAATCATAAGGGCTCATAAGGAAAAAATATGTTAGGATTTCAAGAAATCATATGAGGTTCAAGAAATTCGTAATAAAGAAACATGAATCAAACATAAACCTTTCACTTTTAATGCTGATTTGACTTATAAAGAAAATCTCATAGAACATGAGTGACATGGTGTCAGGAAGAATAATGGAGCTTCCACACGGAGATAGTGGACCTTAGATACCTCAATTCACTTCTTAACATGAATATAATTCCCAAAAAAAACTCCACAATGTCAATCTACACCAATACATGTTATATGGGACTCGTGTTAGTAAGAACACTCATGTTTAGGCTATTTAAACATTTCATCAAACACCCTATGAGCATGAAGCTCTACAACCTCCAGTAATAGTGCTTCTTCACCCCATAACCCTTATCCTTGTCAATGAAATATATTACAATTATATTTTAATATATCACAACCTCCTTCATCATACATGAGTCTAACAATTTACTCCCAATAATCAATATCACAATAAATATTCGTTCTTTTTACTAGAATCCAAAAACAATGATACCATTTCAAGAGCAAGGGTTATTCCTCATTCAAATTATTATTCCACCTTGTAAGACCTTTCAAATATTAATTACATAACTATTTTCAAGTGTGGAATGAAGAACGAAATCTTAAGGTTTGGATTCAAGGGTGTCCTTGGCCAAATATGAAGATTCAATCAAGAATCAAGGTTTAATTTTATTAGTAGGTGTACTGGGGACATAGAATTAACTCAAAAATACTAGTAAAATGTACGTTGGAGTATTCTAAATTCATTGGTCGAGCTTCCTCTCTCTCTCTAGATAATTTTTTGGACTTGGGGTAAATAAGGAAATAAATCTTGTGCAATCCTTTTAAAAGGCAAACTTTTAGTTTCATGAACTAATTTATCTAGACGTTTCAGTTTTATGGACCAATTCATCTAGACATTCCAATTTCCTAAACTTGGACAGAACCTTCTCCTTCTAAAATTTAGAAAAATTCGGTCTTCTACCATAAAAAATTTCTCCGCGAAATCAAAATGTGGCCATGATTTTGATTTCTCGGTCTTTAATAAAATGAATATAATTTTTTTCTCCGAATTCGGATTGACGAATAACTTATTGTGTTGAAAAGTATACTCAAAAGACTTTAATTAGTCGATAATATACCACATAATCTTAATACATTGGGAGATGTACTTGTTTGAAGTTGGACCTAATGCGAACTTATGCAAAAACGTAATCAGTAGGAATGTTTCCAACCCAACATTGTGTTAGAGTTACCTTATGATTTTTAACTCACATCAAACACACTCCCCACACTCAAGACTTCATCTTTACACCTATATAAAATCAAATACACTAGGTTCGGGTCTATCTACATACGTCAAACCATTCAGATTACAGCCCAAAGGTATGAGGTGTTACAATATAATTCTTATATCCTTTGACTCTTCTCTCCTAAATATTTTTCATAATTCTAGAGTATCGCTAGTAACATATTTATTAAATATAGGATGATCTAAACCTCCCTATGATGTATTTGATCATTAAGAACATCAGACAACACTTTGGTATTTTGAGTTATTCTTAAGAAAGAATAACTTTTGCTAATAATATTGGATCTTGATCTCTTTATGAATACCCAAGATTTTATGGGATATTCGAGATCTCAATCTCTTTATGAACACCCAAAAGTTCATCGAATATTTGAGATGCCCACATCATCTTTTAGAATAATATTATTTGACGTCTTGATCTCTTTGTGAATACGCAATAGTTTATAAGATATTTGATATGCCCACTTCGGCTTTGAGAATGGCATTATTTTATGTATTAATCACTTTGTGAACATCCAAGAAATTATCAGATATTCGAGATCTTGATCTCTTTGTGAATACCTAGTAGTTTATGAATATTTGAGATGCCCACTTTGGCTTTGAGAATGACATTATTTGATATTTTGATGTTTTTATGAGCACCCAGGTGTTTATATTCTAAATGTGATGTCTTGATCTGTTTATGAATATCCAAGAATTTATGGGATATTCTCAATGTCACTTCAAGGGAATGTGTTCCTTTTTATATGCGTGAACTAGGGTTTAGAATAAAGTAGCCTCTAAGAAATCTAAATTGACCTTAGAATTTAAAGATTGATTTTGTTTGTCTTTAGAATCCTATTTTAAATATGATAATATTTTTATATATATAGCTTCCCCCTATTTCAAAACTTGTTGACACGTATTTCTTAAATTTTTTATTATAAAATGTTGACCCCAGGTAGCTAAGCTCAATCGAGCCAAGCTCAACCGAGCTTTTTGTACTATCGAGTCGAACCCAACTCGGCTCTTTAATAATTAATTATGTGTAGTGATACATCATTAGAAAATTAAATTTATGATAAACTAATTTTAAAAAAAATATAAGCATTAGAGTTTAACTTGGGCATTTCATTCAATATAATTGAATTATATACAATATTAGTCTATATTAGAACTCAATTCAAATGATGTTAACTTATAAACGTTGTCAATTTAAATTCTAAAAGTTAGTTTGTTTGTCCTTAAATATGCCAAGTGACTTATTATTATGTTGCCGCATGGATTAATGTGGTGCTTTGCCTATGCTTATATATATATATATATATATATATATATAGATAGAGAGAGAGAGAGAGATGGATTGTTGTTATTTTATGTTGTCACCCATGTTCTAAAGAATCACCTTCTTCAACAACTATGCAAGAAATAAATGTGGAATATAGTAAATCAACACAAGAATTTTTATGTTAAAAAACTCCTCTCCCATTAGCAAAATACCATGACCTACCTGGTAGGATTTTTCTTTCAAATTATTACTAAATTTGAGTTATAGTTTTAGGTTACAACTCTATAACCAAGGGAAAAAAATTACTACAGCATTTATATAATTCTCCCGAATTATAGCTAACTTCTTTCAAGACTATCCAGTCAAGGAAATCCTGACAATTCAAACACCTATTACAAATTTATTAGGAATGTAAAGGTTATAATTTGAGCTCAATGAATCAAACAAAACAACAACAACTGTTATGATAATTTTCAATGGGAACAAGTTCTTCTATTGTTGCTAGTTGATTCTCTCTCAAAGGAAGACATGCTTAATATTCTTCTTTGTACACTCTCTTCTCTCTATGTATGGGTTTCTTCAACAATATCAAACTGATGTTTTATGTAGGAGTAGAATACCCGCTTCTTATTTTCCCAATTCAACAAGGATTAGTTCAAGAATTCAAGATTTTAATTCAAATTTGACTTGGTTCTTTCTTCATGTAATAATGGTTATTTTCCTTCTATTTCTGAAGCTTCTTTCATGTATACAAATATGGTAATATTTTTATTTTCTTTCTTGTTCCTTTTTTCACTAGATTAGTCGTAATCTCAATTCCTTAAAGAATAATTCATTACACTTTGAATTTGCTTTGCCTCTATCAATAATTGTCATGGCCCGAGCATAGACCCCGAACGCGACATTGAACCTAGAACATAATGGCAACAAGCTAACCCATGATACATGCATAACATAGGCATGAACATACCCTAAGAAGAATAAAGCATAAATCAAAATACAAACGGAAGTCTTTGATATAATAAGCATGAATGGAGACTACCAATCAACATTGCTAAACATCTAAACATAACTTCCTGAAAAGCCTCTAGTCATGAGATGAGTTGTTGGGACAAGCACTTAATTAACTTAGGTAGGTCTAAAAAATGAAAGACATAAAAAAAGAACATAAACCTGAACTAATGTACCCGGATAATGAGGACTCACCCAAAGCAGATACTGGGCTGAACCAAAGCGGGAGCGAATATAACATTGGGGCTAAGGTTGATCACCCGAACATATATCATGAAATAATATAGCATAAAAATATGCGGCCAGTACATAAAATGTACTGAGTAGGTAGGATAAGTAAAACATGATAGTAAAACAAAATTCTAAAATTATGAATATAAGATAAGCTAAAACATGAGTTTCTGAGCAATAACCGAGTATAATGGCTTAAGGTTTTCAAAACCTAATCATGACGCTGGACATGACTGAAATCATAGGTATAATCTCATATAGTGTATATTTAGTCAAAATATCATAAGTCATAATATCGTGAAGCATAAAACTAAACATGTGTAGAAAATTATGGAATAGTGGGAGATTTTTAAACCGACACCATCATGAATGAGCATATGAGGCCTAATTATCTCGCTCAAGTTGGTAAATTCTTTCAAGGAATTTCCAGGGCAAAGAATGATAAATGTGTGATACCACTCATGAGCCCATTCAGGCATGGGAAACACTCTCCGCTGAGGACCCCTATCATACCTACTGTGGGACACAATTCTACAACCTGGTGTGCTGAACCCAGACCTACTCGGTGCTAAATGCTACTCCAAAAAATGCATATTTATCATACTCATAATCATAATCATGAAATATACTTGATCTTGCATAGGCTAGTTAAAAATCATGAAATTTATAAAATTGCTTGACATACGTGAACTAGCTATAAAATTAATGCTGAGGAATTAGCCATGATAATAAACTTGAGATTCATGAAATTCATGCATAATTGGATAATTTTTCATAACTTCAATGTAGAGATTCATGAGAGTTTTCAATAGAAATTATACAATTATAATCATAAAACATAGATTAGATTGTGAGAGAATAAAAATCATAAGAGATCATTGAGTTCTTGATCAATTTGGATCTAACCCTAGAATTTCATAAGAATCATCATTGGAGACCTGAATTCATGAAATTGAGTTTGGGTTGGACATGAAGGTGAAAGAAATCTCCCGTTCATGACCCTACATACCTGGGCTTTGATGGATTCTTGCCTAGACTTTAGACCCAAGAGAGTTGAGATGAGGAAGAACCCTAATTGCTTGAGAGACTTGAGAGATTTTAATCTTTAATTTAAGGTTTTTTAAATAGAATGAGGGTTTAGGCTAAGTATAATCCCCTAATAATCTCCTTAGGAAACCCAAAACCACTAAACTTAGGAGTTAAAAGTATAGAAAGTTATAAAAATACCCTTAGAAACTCACGTTAAAAATCTGCCCGTCAGTGACTATGACATAACTTACGACCTGTAGGTTCTTACCACGACTTGTACTGAGTTATGTGGTATCTGGTCCTATTTTGTTAAGTCTCTGAGTCTCCTACCAAGGGCACTCACCACGATCCATACCCTGGCGTACGCAGAATTTTTACAAGCAGTGTTATAATTTAAATGAGTGAGCAAATAAATAAATTATTATAATGAGATCATATTTTAAAAAAATAACTCAAATCATATTAATAAAATTCAATTCAGGTACATTATTATCATGAATAAATAAAAATAAAACTTCAAACACTTAATAAAAAATTAATGAAATGAATGTGTAAGTGAAAAAATTGGAGGCTGGGTAGGTTTGAACCCACAACCCCTTAGGCAAAGGGGAAGCACCTGACCACTAAGCTAATACACAACTTTGTTTACCAGTAATGTCCTTTTTGTATATTTACCTTTTATTTACATTTTGTTAATTATTTATATATGTATATCTAGTAAATAATTGCGTCCAAGCAATGTCATGTGACACCCCTGAACTAAAGGTAAATTCGGCCCTGTCCGTACCTCCTTACCAAGGGTCATACCATAGCTCGTGATTGCCCACATAATCTCAAAACATTTCTCTAAACCCCTTCCCAATACCCTCTAGTACCACTCGTACAATCTAGGTACGAATAGTAGGTCCCTATCGTGGTTTCAACCAACTTTCTTGGACATCATACTACGGGTCTTAGGTACGAATCGTACCATAACCCTATGAGTCGTATTGAGATGCGTTCTGGGACCTTTTTCATTTCTCTCTTCATGATCTAACTCATAACCCGGGGACTAGTCTTAGGGACTTTTGGGGTGTTACAAAATTTTCATATCTATTGTGAATGACCTAGCTCCTTCGCTCCTCAGGGTGTTCTCTTGATTGCTTCTCTTGCTTAGACATGTTAAGAGCTTATTCTTCAGTAGTTCGTTGTCATAATCACTACTAGTTCTTATTTGAGATATGTTTAATACCTGATTCTTGTATGTTTGTTAAATTTTGCTAATCATTAAAAGTTAGCTTAATACATAGCTCTCCAACTCATGGCTTTGCCTAGCTCATGTTTCTTAGCTCAACGATTATTACAAAATTATATAAAGTAGTAATAGTCAAACTTAGATTTTCAAAATATAATTGATAGAAATAATTTAGAAAAATAAATTTTTAATAAATAGTTTCTTAAAAGGGAATTGTCTAGTTAACAACGACCAAGTAAATGACACGGAGAGAATAATTTGCATGCTAGTGTGAAAGCTTTTAATAATGATGGTTCCTTTTTTGGTTAGGGAATGTCAGGAAATTGACATGTTATGTAAATTCCTTTGCCACACCTACCTATTGACTATTGTCCTACATAAAAATGCAACTTTATATCGTTACTCCATTGATCTTGTCTCAAATGCATTATTATCATTTACATTTGCATGGTTTTACTAGATTTACTTATCACGTATCATCTAAAAATATATTGCAGGTTCCAAAAGAAAACCCTTTGGAGAAGGGGATGTAATTTCATGGTCTTCTTGTTAACTAAATTCAATGTACCATGTCACAACTAGCTCAAGTTAGTTTCAAGTAGATACTGTGTTAGAAAATGCGCAGCGGAAGCAAGCATAAACTGGATCAACTATCTTACATGAATCACTAGATAACAATAACGAATTAGATTACGAAATACTAACCTCTTGAAGCATGCGCACAAAACGTCCAACTTGCTCTCCAGGTCTGCATTCTTCTACTATAGCCTGAATAATCTCCAAGTAGGGAATACTTGTATGGGCAAGTATTGATTCTCAAAGAAGATGATTTTTTTCAAGGAGGAAAAAGCCCTATTTATAATCACATTTTTAGGGTGTAAAACCCAATCCCAAAATGTATAGGATTCCTACTTTCCTTGTATATTCACACGTTTTTTAAGGGTATGAAACCCAAAACGTGTATTACTTACCTTTTCTGAAGTTGTCCAAAATCTTGTAGGATTTTACTACTTCAAGAAAATAGATTTCTTCCTTTTTTAAGTTCATTAATTAATCAGGCATAGCAAGAACCATAGATTTAATTAGTGAGCCTTCCAATTATGATATTAATTCGAAATAATGAATGAATTAACCTATCATAATAAATTACAGATTATTCCACTAAAATTTGTAATTGCACTCCTTCAGATAATTTCAAAATCAAGCATTAAATTCTTATTTAACTCCCCATGTTAAGATTATAGAGACCAACCAATCGAATTAAATTTTTGACTATTTAATTCATTGATCAATTTAATCCTTTATTCAAACGCTTAACTTATTTCATGTGACGGATACAGAATTCACCTGCAGGATTTTCACATGAAACCTTATTAGCAATCATAAAGGGGTATCATCAATCTCAAGGTGGAGACATGGATTTCATCGACTAACTATTATTTCACAAATATCATTTGTCATCATCCAACCTATCGCGAATATCTTCACTCGTGAAAGAGTTTCATCCTTTGATAAATCAAAACAACAAACAAATAACATTGGTCATAATAATTATATCAAGATTAAGAGTATAAGTACATTTAGTGATCTAGAAAATTTATTTTACTAAGTCAGATAAAATATTTTTCTCTACTTGGTCTGTTCAATACATACAAAATGTATTAGCACAAGAAGTTGGAATAATACCATTCTCATAATTAAGATAAATTACATTTAATCTCGTGCTACAATCATACTGATGAATTCATCCAATTTTTATCTTAGATTGTGAACATATATAAACTTTATACTTATAAGAAGTGATGATTTAATCTTCCGTGTATAAGCTAAACTCTATACACCAAATGTCATGCCCCGAGTTTACATCATGTACATAACATGGACTTGAGTCCACAAGTGACTCCAAGTCAACCCTTGGACTATCATTCACTAGTATTCAGAGTATACATGCAAAACGGAACTTAAAATAATAGCATAAAAAATATTTAAGAAAGACAAGTCTGAAAGTAAAATGTCCAAATATTCAAATAACACTGAATAAACTGAAAGTTATGTCTGAAAATCATTTAGCTGAGGAGTTAATGGGACAAACCCCCAGGTAACTCTAGGTCTAAACAAACTTATAAGAAACTAAAGAAAGAAGTTATGCCCTCAGATGATGAGGACTCACACTTCGACTGTTGAGGCCGAATGCTCTAAATTGTGACAACTATCTATGCTGAGCCTGAGAACCTGCAGTTGTATCATGAAACGATACAACATAAAAGTATGTGTTAGTACTTTAAATATACTTAGTATGCGAGAGAAACATAACCAAAGATAAGCAATAAAATACTGAATTTAGAAAATATGCAAGAACCGTCTAAAGCTGTTGAACTGAGTACTGTAATAATGGGATGGTCTAAAAGACCCTGTCTGATGGTCAGGCATGATCTAAGTTAGATTCTAACCTGAACTGAGCTAAACTAATCTGAACTGGATTGAACTATACTTAACTGGACTGACTAGTGGGAGAGACTCTAACCGACATATAGCCATGTGAGTTAGACGTGGAGTATGATGTATACACCCCATCAGTAGGACCCAATATACCTTACCAGGGAATAAAGGCATGAACTGGGTGATCAAAAAAGTCTGGGGCCAAACAGGACAATAATTTGAAACTTAATCTTACGCTGGCAACGTAGTTCTGGGAACTTGGGTGCGCTGGAACCCCGGTCTATTCGGTGCTAAGTCCTACTCCCACTGGAAATCCTATTCTGAACTACTAAGCTGATAGCTCGAAATTAGGGTCCAAGACTAGTCAGAGATACATAACTGAAAGTACCTTGAGAGTCGTATCAGACCAGATGCTGAAACTGGATTCTAAGACTGGTCAAAGTTGCTTAACTGGAAGCGTCGTAACCATCTAAAGAACAACTGATATTGAACTGGGGTCCTGGGACTGGTCAGAACTATAACTTGAACGTCATGACCTCCTAATGGACCAATAATCTAAGTTTTGAGTCTGATTTTGATAACTGAGAGGCACTCCTGACGCCTCGGGGAAATGTAAAGTCAAACTAAGTTGTTGACAATTTCTGAATAGTTCTGAAAGAATCTTACATTTTTACTAAACTAAGCTACTGAGAGCTAATAGAGATTTCAACTCATTCCGACAACACTGGAATTTCATAGCATGGAAACCACTCAAGAATTTAACAGAAATTAACATCTTAAAAGGCTAGAATCTTTCTCATACATAAGATATTTGCTCATCGTCTAACTATTAAAATTTCACGGAAATTCAGCCCAAAACATACTTCATTCAACAAACAGCAATTTATATGCATTGATCTTTTCATGAAATATAGGACTGGAACTCACTATTTCAAGATTCTAGGTAATTTTTGTACAACTGCTGTAAAATCATATCAATAATGACGGGGATATTGTTCTATAAGAAATTAATGAACGATGACATGCAACATCTTGTGCTCAAAAATTCAAGGCTAAAAACTGATAGAAACTAGTAGAGGTTTTTTGGGGACAGAAGGGAAGAACAATTCTCTTGTTAAATTCCCACACACCTGATGAAAATTTAAGAGAACATTGCTTGCAAATTGAAGAAGAACTATTTGCCTTAGTTGATGCCCTGAACTTCTCTGAGAGGAACTCTGCGTACTTTTTCTTGGAAGTCTGAGTGGGAAATGAGGGAAAGAACCCATTACCCCCACTAAAACATTTGAAACTGAAGCTAAAACGACGTGGTTTAGGGTACAAAAGCGTAGAAAAGTCAAATTTGCCCTTAATAAAATTTTTCTGAAAAATAGTTCTGACCCCGACCACGAGTCGTACCATGAAGTCATGACTCGTGGTCAGCTCACCACTTTTCAATCTTATGAATCTGGCCATGACTCACATACCACGACTCATAGTACCATCCTACGGGTCGTACCATGATCCATGACGACTCAATCTGGCACCACTGAGAATTTCACCAGGACTCCTAACCACGAGTCGTACCTACGCATTATGATTCGTAGGACCATCTGTGATTTGACCTCAGGCTCCTGAACTTCATCACGACTCAAGTCACGAGTCGTAGGTCCTCACCACGATTCTTACCTCGAGTCATCCTGGTGCAAAATATCAGGTTTCTCTGCAGCTTCCAACTTCAACTCCTGGGTCTATTCTTAGGCCCTTCTGGGGTATTGCAATATCTCCCCCTTGGAAACATTCATCCTTGAATGTAGGAAACAAGCAGCAACCAGAAACATACAATTACCATATGCAAATACTAATCATTTAAGTCAAAAACTGACGAAATGACTACCCCCCAAAAGAACTACATAGCTGAACTGAATTCAGACATCCCATACATATATCATATCATAAGACAAACTTGCATGCATAAATAGAACATGAAAAACTGATTAAAGGTCTGGGCAAAAACTGAAATTGGGCCGGTAGGGAACAAATAGGGGTATTTATCCATCATATCTGCTTCAGCTTCCAACGTTGCTCCCTCAACATGTTGATTTCTCCATAACACCTTTACTGAAGCTACTTCCTTGTTCCTCAATTTACGAACCTGACCGTCAAGGATCTGGACTGATACCTTCTTATAGGTGAGACTATCCTTGACTGCCATGCTATCCAATGGCACCACAGAGGTTGGATCTCTAATACACTTTTTCAAAAGTGATACATGGAAAATTGGGTGTACAGCTGCTAGTTCTGAAGGCAACTCTAGCTCATAGGCCACCTTGCCGATACATCGCAAAATTCTATAAGGTCCCACATACCTAGGTCTGAGTTTCCCCTTCTTTTCAAAACCTCATTACCCCTTTCATGGGCGAAATTTTCAGGTATACCCAGTCGTCAACTGCAAACTCTAATTCTCTTCTCTACACATAGGCATAAGATTTCTGAAAGCTCTGGGCTGTTTTCAGCCTGTCTCGGATGAGCTGAATTTTCTCCATTGCCTCTTGAACTGAGTCTGGCCCTACCAAAGTAGCTTCACCAACTTCAAACCACCCTATTGGAGATCTACACCTTCTACCATACAATGCTTCAAATGGGGCCATCTGAATGCTGGAATGGTAGTTGTTGTTGTATGCAAACTCAATCAGAGGCAAATGGTCATCCCAATTACCATTAAAATCAATTGTGCACGCTCTTAACATATCCTCCAGGGTATGAATGATTCGCTCAGCTTGCCCATTGATCTGAGGATGAAAAGTCGTGTTAAGCTTGACTTGGGTGCCTAGTCCCTTCTGAAAGAACCTCCAAAATGTGAAGTGAACTCTGCTTCCCTGTCTGAAATGATGGACAAGGGCACCCCATGAAGTCTGACTAACTCCCAGATATAAAATTTGGCATAGTCTTCCCCTGAGTCTGTGGTTTTGACTGGGAGGAAGTGAGCTGACTTGGTCATCCGATCTACTACCACCTAGATTGAGTCATGTTGCCGGTGAGTCTGAGGTAAACCTGTAATGAAGTCCATATTTACTTCTTCCCATTTCCACGTAGGTGTACTGATGTCTTGGTTCATGCCTCCTGGCCTTTGATGCTCCACCTTGACTTGCTGGCAATTCGGTCACTTAGCTATGAATTCGGCAATATCCCTTTTCATGTTTTTCCACCAGTAAAATGTCCCTCAAGTCACGGTACAATTTAGGAGCACCCAGGTGAATGAAGTACCTCGAGCTGTGTGCTTCAGCCAATATTTTCTGTCTTAACTCACCAACATTTGGCACACACAACCTTCCCTAGTAACAAAGCACTCCATCTCCCCCTTGGGAGAAAGCCTCAACCTCCTTTCTGAGAACCACTTCCTTGAGTTTAAATAGAACTGGATCTTCATCTTTTCTGAATTTAACTTCAACAACTAGGGATGATCTGACCCACTTTGCATTACTACCCCACCTTTAGTTGTGTCTAATAGTTGCACCTCTAACTGGGCTAGTCTGTGAACTTCTTTCACTAGTTCCTTCTTGTCTTCCTCAATGTGAGCTACACTTCCCATAGACCGTCTGCTTAGGGCGTCAGCCACTACATTGGCCTTACCTGGGTGATATAGCACACTCATGTCATAATCCTTTAACAATTCCAACCACCGTCTCTGACGCAGGTTTAGGTCCTTCTAGCTAAACACGTATTGAAGGCTCTTATGATTTGTGAACACATCCACGTGAGCTCCGTACAAGTAGTGTCTCCATATTTTTAACGTTAATACTATCGCTGCCAACTCTAAGTCATGAGTTGGATAATTCTTCTCATGAACTTTGAGCTGTCTGGAGGCATAGGCTATCACTTTGCCTCGCTGCATCAGAACGCAACCACGTCCAACTCTGGAGGGGTCACAATATACCACAAACCCATTTGTTCCTTCTGGCAGGGTCAAAACTAGAGCGGTCATGGGTCAAGTTTTTAACTCCAGAAAACTCTTCTCACACTCATCCGACCACTGAAATTTCATCTTCTTCTGGGTTAGCTTGGTTAGAGGGGATGCTATGGAGGATAAACCTTCCACAAATTGTCGGTAATAACCTGCTAAGCCCAAGAAACTCCTGATTTTGGTAGGGGAGGTAGGTCTGGGCCAATCTTTCATTGTTGCAATCTTGTGAAGATCTACATGTATCCTCTCACCTGAGACCACATGACCCAAGAAGGTCACAGACTTCAACAAGAATTCACACTTGCTGAACTTGGCGAATAACTGGCAATCTCTAAGGGTTTGTAATGCTATACTTAGGTGATTGGCATGCTTTTCCTCATTTCTGGAGTACACCAGAATGTTGTCGATAAATACAATGATGAACATATCTAGGTATGGCTTGAAAACCCTGTTCATTAAATCCATGAAGGTTGTTGAGGCGTTCATCAACCAAAAATACATCACCACAAATTCGTAGTGACCATACCGAGTTCTGAATGCTATTTTCGGTATGTCACTCTCTCTAACCCTTAACTGATGGTACCTTAACCTAAGGTCGATCTTTGAGAAATAACTGGCTCCCTGAAGTTGGTCGAATATATCATCAATTCTAGGCAGAGGGTACTTTTTCTTAACTGTGACCTTGTTCATCTAACGGTAATCTATGCACATTCTGAGGGTACCATCCTTTTTAGGCATGAATAGCACTGGAGCACCCCAGGGAGAGATGCTAGGTCTGATAAAACCCTTATCAAGAAGGTCCTTCAACTGCTCGTTCTATTTAGAAATGAGTTTCTGAGCCTTAAGGTAGGAAATAAACCTACCCTTAGGCACTGAGCTGCTGCCCGGCCATTCTAATACGGGCTCATTTGGAAACTGAAACTTGACAACTCTAGTTCTGCAGTCAACTGAGGCATAACAGGAGTGTAACCAATCCATGCTGAGAATAAGGTCAAAGTCGACCACGTCTAGCTCTATAATATCATCTAGAATGACTTTATTAAAGACTGAGACTGGACAGTATCAATACACTAGGCTGGCTCTAACTGACTCGCCAACTAGGGTGCAGATTGAGAAGGGTTTTGATAGGACCTTTGGACTGATGTTGAACTGAACTGTTATGGTGTCATGAACGAAAGAGTAGCTCCGGGATCTAAGAGGGCATATACATCTAGGTGAAGAGACATAACATACCAGTAACCATGTCAGGTAAGCTTTCTTGATCCTGAGGAGAAGACAGAGCATAAAAATGATTTTGGCGCTGATCGCCATCTGTACCTGAGGTGTTGGCCTGCTGAGCTCGTCAGCCTGCTGGAGCTACTGAGGTAGTGGATTGTGATCTCCCTCGCCCTGCTGACGGACATTCTTTAATTTGATGTCTGAGCTATCCATAATCGAAAGAGCCTTCTCTACCTTGTAGACACTCTCCAGGATTATTTTTGTCGCACTTGGGGCATACTAGATACTTGTTTCCTAAACTGGGGGCCTGAGACTGAGTGCCAGATGACCCACCCCTCTGATCCTGGTGGGACTGAAAGGTTAGGGCACTAGCTGAGCTAGGTGCTGGGGCCCTGTGCTGCTGCTTTGGGCGGCTACCACCGCCAGATCTCTGGTGACCAATGTCTGAATGGTCAGTTCTTTCCCGCTTGTTCTTTTTCTCCATATCTTTCAGCTTATCAGCCTCAATCTGTTGAGCGTAAATAATTAGGCTGGAAAGATCCATGTCCTTGATCAGCATTTTGGTCCTGCACTCCTTGAGTACTAGATTAGATACTTTGTTGACGAACTTCAGCATGCGAGCCCTTGGCTCAGCTACCATCTCTGGAGCATACTTTGACAACCTGGTAAACTCCAGAGCATACTCCTCCACTGTTCTATTCCCCTGTCGCAGGTTCATAAATTCTTCCATCTTCGCCTCCCTCAGCTCTCGGGGGAAAAATCTATCTAGAAAAGCTGTGTGGAACTCCTCCCACTTCACCGGTCCTGCTCCCGCTGGTCGCCCCTCTTTCCATTGCTCATACCAAAACTGAGCTACCCCTTTAAGCTGGTATGTAGCCAGGTCATCACTCTCAGAGGAGTTGACACCCATGATACGGTTAATCTTCCTAACTTTATCAACAAACTCTTGTGGGTGCTCTCCCACCTTCATTCCGTGGAAATCCAGAGGATTCATATGGGTGAAATCTCGCACCGGAGCAGCAGTTGTAGACCCATTTCAAAACAAGTTAATCGAATTGTCAAAACAAGTTTTCCATTCCCTAGATGCCTGTTTCAACCTATAAATGGATCTTTTCAGCTTAAACAACATATGCTCATTGCAACTTTCCACGAAACCCTCTAGTTGTGACATATATATGCACTCAGCAAGACTTTCATTAAGAAAAGCCATATTGACATCTATCTGCGAGATCTCATAATCATAATGAGCAGCAACGGATAAGAGAATTCTAATGGATTTAAGCATGGCTATCGGCGAAAAGGTTTTCTCATTATCAATTCCTGTAAAGCGAGTTTACTTCTCGGAACATGGTTTATTAAATAGTCCTCTTCAAGAAACTTGGCATTTGTTGTAGTAATGACCTTCTTTTCTTTAGGAAAATAAAAAAAACCACCTTTCATCCCTTTTGGATATCCAACGAAGACACATACTTCTGTCCTTGATTCCAACTTATCAGTTTTTCCCTTTAGCACGTGGGCTGGACAAACCCATACCCGAATATGTCTTAGACTAGGCTTTCATTCAGTCAACAATTCTATTGGAGTTAAAGGTACTTATTTGGAAGGAACCAAGTTCAATAGGTAGTTTGCCGTGTCTAATGCATATCCCCAAAAAGAAGGCGGCAAATCCGAATAATTTAACATTGATCTTACCATTTCCAAAAGAGTTGTGTTTCTTCTCTCTGCCACACCATTTAGTTGTTGTGTTCCTAGAGCAGATAATTGAGATGTAATTCCACAATCTGATAAGTATTTAATAAATTCAGCATAAAGGTATTCACCATCACGATCAGAACGTAATGAATTAATATGTTTATCATGTCGCTTTTTTGTTTCTGCCTTAAATTCGTTGAATTTGTCAAAGCATTCAGATTTGCGACGCAATAAATAAACATATTCATATTTGGAGTAGTCATCTGTGAAGGTCACAAAATACTCAAAACCATCTATTGCTTGTATATTCATAGGTCCACACAAATCAGAGTAAATTAATTCCAACTTATCTTTAGCTCTATTTCCTTTAGAAAGAAAAGGTCTCTTACTCATTTTTCCTTCTAAACAGGATTCATAGGTTGGCAGTGCCTCCACTTTTAATGAACTCAAAGGTCCATTAGAGACCAATCTTGAAATCCTATTTAGATTTATATGACCCAGACGTAAGTGTCATAAGTAAGTTTGACTCAATTCAGAAACACATTTTCTTTTATTGGACAAATTAATGTTATTTAGTTCCTTTGGTTGCAGCAAATTAGGAGGTGTTTCAAGCACAAATAGATCATGTACTCTAGCAGCAGTATAGATAAAATGCTTGTTAAATTTGATAACAACAGAATTATTACCAAAATATATATTATAACCAGCATCCATCAATTTTGAAACTAAAAGCAAATTCCTTCTAATAGAAGGTACATAGAGAACATCTTTCTAAAACTCTAGAACTACTAAAAATATACTAACATCTCCTAAAGCTAAATTTGGTGCTAGTTGTCCATAGTCTTAAAAAATGCAAACTTCATTCTCACTTAGCCGTTGCATTTCCCGAAACACCTATAAAGAAATGCATACATGATTAGTGACTCCCGAATCTACAGCCCATAGCATCGTAGAAACAACCACTAAAAAAGTTTCAATGACATTTAAGTAAGAAAAATTACCTTTTGTTTAATTTAGCCAGGTATTCAGAACATTGCTTCTTGTGATGTCTAGGCTCACGTTGAGGGGGAAGGGGTTTTTGGGAGGTTGGTCGTGGAGAGTATGAAAAATGAAGAAAAATGACGGGAAATCGGGGTTAAAAAGTGGGAATTTCGCGCGGGTCACCCGGCGACCCGGTGTGACCCATCGCGATATACACCTCAACGTGTCACAGAGGGTAACGCGGAGCATGCCCTCCGTGACACGGAGCCATCGCGTAGGTGTTCTGGAATTTGTAAAAATTCCAGAATTACCTTCAACGTGTCACGGAGGGTAACGCGGAGGTCCTCCTTCGTGACACGGAGCCATCGCCCTGGCTCACTGTTTTGCCACTTTTTATTATTTTTCATACCTCGGATTTTCCTTTGTGATTCCTTGCATATTTGCCCTCCGTTCAACCTGAAATTCATCTTACTACAAGAAATTTTTTAGAATTATAGGATTCACTCAAAATAAAAATAAAAACTAACAATTTTGTTGTTAATCAAAAAAAAAAGAAAAAGAAAAAGAAATCTATTCACATTTTACAAAAAATTTCACGGGTTGCCTCCCGTGCAGCGCCTGGTTTACCGTCGCGGCACGACGTACCAACTTTCACCACTTTTTCCTCCACCTTGAGGATATGAATCTCACCCCTAATTTTTTCTCTAATTTCCTCTTATGCTCTAGGGGTGGTGGTGAAAAATTGTAAGGACCAAGAAGTAGATGTTGCCTTTTGAACTTATTGGCCCTTAAGTAAGCGAAGTCATTTTGTCTCTCCGAGTCAGCAAATTTCAAAATATACGGGGCTTGGTCCTGCTCTAGAAATTTCTCTATAAGCTTGGAAGAGTCTATTTCTATGTCGTCAACCAAACTCAATGTCGAAAAATGCTTCGAGTGTGGTCCAATACACCTCAACTTTGAAACTGCATTGTGCTTGACCTCCTTACCTGTAAACACCTTCTCAGCATCGACATCTAACTCTCCATTAATGTCAACTGGGGGATACTCTATCTCATCTTCCATGAATGGATTTTCCATAAGTGTGAGCCTATCACGGGGACACTCAAGAGATTCTAATTGTTGGGCTTCATCCAAAAATTCACCCTTGTCTTCCTCTTGTAATTCCTCTTGAATATCGGCTAAAACTCTTACCTGCAATTTATCACAAGCTTCAGCCTTAGCAATCATCTCCGTGACTTTGACGCTCATCCTTTCTAGAGCCTTTGCATTCTCTTCTTTCTGAATTCTCAATACTGCCATCGCCTCCTTCATTGCTTCTGATTTCTCCAGGAGTTGTTTTAGCATGTCTTCTATTTGAGCTTGGCGTCCCAAGTCCTCATTTTCAACATGCCTATATTCAACAAAAACAACAGAAGGATCATAGTAGGGGCTTGGGGGAGGGGAATATGCATTCGGACAGCCATCCCAATGGCCATCTTGACCACCACATATATTGCACGTGTTACAGTGTTGCCACGAGTGGTGTCCTCCGCAATTCAGACATGATTCACCAAAATATGTGTATCCACCATTTAAACCATTTGTATTCCACGATGTCATGTCAATAAGGGTATCCGAAAAAGAAAAAATAAAAAAGAATTAAAACAAACACTAAGACCAAGTTGTCAACACTTATATAGAATTTATAAACTAACACTAAGAAAACAATTTTACCAATTGCCAGTCCCCGGCAATGGTGCCAAAAACTTGTTCGGCTGTCTACTCTGGGGTATTTACTACACGCAAGTGCACGTGGTCGAACAAGTAGTAAAGTGACTTAAGTAAGCCAAGTATCGATCCCATAGGGACTGGGATAAGGTAAAAACTACTCAAGTGTTACTATACTTTAACTCTAAAAATGAAGACAACAGTGTGAAGAAGAGTTTGATATATTTTGATTTCTAATTGTATGCTAAGTCTAAAACGAATATCTAATGTGAGTCTGAACTATGAATGTAAGCATGCTGAGGCTAAATTAACATGTATAGAAACTAATTATCAATACAATATTTGGTTAATCTTTCCTCCGGTTGCTAGTCAAGAATTATTGCCAATGGATTAAAACTCTCGTATTTAACCAACTTAAGAATCATGAACCGTCCACCTACATTTCTGTGATTAAACAAAATTCATGTTCTAGCCATACAAAACCGATTCCTTAATTGACTAATACGACTTTCAGGTATATTTCTGTCCTGAAGGTAAATCAATTCTAAATTTTCCCAAACTAAGAAGAGATCATATCCTATTGATTCACAACTTTCCAATTTCTTGCTCTCTCGAGTGAAACCGGACTTTTTAGATGTACATTAGCGTTTGCCACACATCAATGTAGTAAGAACAAGAATCAATAGAACAACCATGGAAGAAAAGATGAAAAACCCAATTGATCAATAACTACATTTCAATACAATTGTTCTTAACCTCAGCAAGAAGAGGAATTAGCCACTCATTTGTGGATTAAACATCGTTAAATGAGTGTTAAACATACAAGCAATTGAATTAAACAAGAAGGAGATAGAGAAAAACCCCGACAATTTTGTCCCCTCTACTGCCTGTAACCCACGTTCTTGCTCCACCAAGTCAGAATAATTAAAAATGAACCTAAGTATTCTATTTATACTAGTGGGAATTTTTCCCGGAATAACAAGAAACGTGTCACGGAGTGCATCGTGGAGCACTGCCTCCGTTACACGCCACTGACACGGACCCTTACTGGAAATTGATAGTCCAGGTAATGAGGCCCAACGTGGCACGGCGTGGAACACGGTAGGCTAGGCCAACGTGCCACGGCCCCAACGTGCACCCTCACTGGATTTTGGCCAAAAATTCCTATCCAGGCAGAAGGCATCCGCGATGGCAGCGTGACACGGCTCCATCGCGGAGCCCCTTTAATTTGTGCCTTCAAACGCTTGTGCACTTGCTAACATCCGAGTCCAACCCCAATCTCTCCCAACACGTATTTTAGATTCCCAAAATTATATTTCACCTGCAAAACAACGCTAATCATGTTTGTTAGTACAAATTCACATTTTATTATCAATCACATGAGAACATATAAATATTGATAGATAAACAAGGCTAAAATGACACCTTTAGTATCACTTGGGCATATAAATTTTCCCAAGATCACTAGACAACAGTTTCAAGAATCTTTTGGGAGTTTGTTTCCTAATTTATACTAATCTAAAACAAATGTACAATTTGAGTCTGAGCTATAGTAATGAGCATGCTGAGGCTAAAACAAACATATAGGGAAGCAATCCATTGATACAAAGTGGTTAATCTTTCCTTTGGTTGCTAGTCAAGAATTATTGCCTATGGATTAAAATTCTCGTATTTAACCCAACTTAAGAATCATGAACCTTCCACCTACATTTCTGTGATAAGAAGAAATTCATGTTCTAGCTATACGAACCCGATTCCTTAATTGGCTAATACGACTTTCAGATATATTTCTATTCTGAAAGTAAATCAATTCTCTATTTTCCCAAACCAAGAAGAGATCATATCCTATTAATTCACAACTTTCCAATTTCTTTCTCTTTCGAGCACAAACCGGATTTTTTAGATATACATTAATATTGGCCAAACATTAATGCAGTAAGTACAAGAATTGATGGAACAACCATGGAAGAAAAGATGGAAAACCAAGATGATCAATAATTACATTCCACTACAAATGTTCTTAACCTCAGCAAGAAGTGAATTAGCCACTCATTTGTGGATTAAACATCATTAAATGAGTGTAAATCATACAAACAATTGAAATAAAGGAGAAAGAGTTAGAGAAGAACCCTAAGATTTTCGTCTCCTCAACTGCCTGTAACCCACGTTCTTACTCAACCAAGTCAACATAATTAAAAATAAACCTAAGTGTGCTATTTATACTAATGGGAATTTTTCCCGAAATAACAAGCAACGTGTCACAGAGTGTATCGCGGAGCACTGCCTCCGTGACATGCCACAAACGCGGACCCTCACTGAAATCCGATCCTCCAGGTAATTATGCCCAACGTGCCACGGCCCCGACGCGGACCTTCACTGGAACTTGGCCTATTCTTATCATCCGGGGCAGAATGCATCCGTGATGGCAGCGTGACATGGCTCCATCGCGGAGCCCCTTAATTTGCTGCATAACCTGGGCCTTTTCCACTGCTCACTTCTGAGTCTATTCCCGATTTCTCCCAACATGCATCTTAGCTTCCTAAAATTCCATTTTTCCTTTAAAACAACACTAATCATGTTGGTTAGTATAAATTCACATTTTAACCACAAATCACATGAGAATGTACAATTATCAATGTATAAACAAGAAGAAATGAAGCATTTGAGTATCACTTGGGCATATAATTCTGCCCAAGATCAGTGATCATATAGAATCTAGTTTGGAGTCATTTCGAAAACTTTGACTCGATGGGATTATGATTTACCAAGCGAATTTTACGAAACTAACTCCATAGTAATGCTTCCTATGGCCTTAAACTTTGATACCCAAAGTTAATTTGAATTTGGAGGGTGTTTCGTAGCGTAAACAGATGAAAATCTCTCAATTCCAGTGACCTTTACTCACTCTGCCCAAAGGTATATATATATGAAATGAAACAAACTAAAGAAACTTAATATATATATAACATTTGGGCAGTGGACAGGAGGGGGTCCGTGGCACTGACCGCATCGTGCCAAATGATGGGCATGCCATGGAGCCCAACGTACCAGGGAGTGGTCTGTGACACTTGTCTCTTCAGCCAGCTGGTTCGGCCCTCTCCCTTGGAAGCTTGACTCCACACTCATTTGACCTTTTCCCCGAGCCCTTTCTCATATGCATCACACTCTAAAACTCTTAAATAATGTACGAATAGGCCAACTAAATGTTAGGAACTTACGGGGTGTAACAACGCAGTACATTCCACGTACTAACCATATACTTTTTATGTTGTATCGTTTCATGATACAGGACCCGGCTCTCAGCTTCAGCCTCGCTCTTAGTTAGCTTATTTGAGTTAGCGTCACATTGTTTGTGAGTCCTAATCTTCCGAGGACTAGATTATTCATCTCACCTTTATGTATTTCAGTTTCAGCTTGTGGAGTTAGCTGGGGTCCTCTCCTATCAGCTCGTCATGATTAGAGGCTATCAGACATAAATATGTATTCAGCTGTGGATTTATATTCTGTTATTATATTCAAGTTACACTTCTTCTTTGATTGTATTGCCGAATATTAAGTATCTTGTTTGAGTTAGATGTATGCTTCTGCCATGGGTCGACTTGGGGTCTCTCGGGCCTCCATGTCCTGTGTCGCGATTCAGGCCTCCGTTTGGGTCGTGAAAAACATGGTATCAGAGCCACAGGTTTGAACTGTCCTAGGGTGTCTGAGAGCCATGTTAAGTAGAGTCTTTTTCATGGATGTGAAGCATGCCACACTTATGATGAAGAGGATACGAGACGTTTAGGAAATGTTCCCTTTTTTATAATCTATGTCGTGCGATGAAAAGTCTTACTATCCTTCTAATTCATGATATTCCCTATTGCGGAATCATGGCTCCTCGGAGAATGAATGGAAGGAGAATTGGAGGTGGTGAAGGCCACGAGGATGGCAATGGCTATGGACATCAGCCAGCCCCACCAGTTCAGGAGCCTTAGGCATCGGAGCCAGCTTCCCATGCTGAGTTCTGAGCCACTATCCAGATGCTTGCGCAGGACTTGACCACTCAGGTCAATAAGAAGGCTATTGCGCATGTCCCAGAAAATTGCAACGCAACAGTGGCTCGAGTCAGAGACTTCTTATGAATGAACCCGCCGGAGTTCCTTGGGTCAAAGGTGGATGAGGACCCACATGATTTTGTGGATGAGATTGTCAAGATCACCCAATTCATGGGGGTGATTGGGGTTGAGTGCGCTTAGTTGGCCTCTTATCAGCTAACAGGGGTCACACACATCTGCTTTCTCCAATGGAAGGATAGCAGGGTCGCAGGGTCGCAGGAGAAGGTCCGGTCACGTGGGAAGATTTCCATGTCGCATTTCTAGACCAGTTCTTCCCTCGAGAGATAAGGAAGCTGAAGGCAGCTGACTTCGTGAATTTGAATCAATGGAGAATGACTGTACAAGAGTATTCCCTTGAGTTCACTCGAATATTGAAATATTCACCAGAGTTGGTAGTCGATCAGAGGATGCGGGTGAGTAGATTTGTCCATGGGGTAGCGGGCTCTTTGGACATGGATTGAAGGAATGTAATGCTTCACCAAGAAATGGAATTTCCTAAAATAGTGTTGTATGCCCAACAGATTGAGGTGGAACATTCATGAGAGAAGGAGGCCAAAAGGGCCTGGAACAAGGACCATGGGTTTTCTCAACAAAGGTCCGGTGGTGGGCACCGAGAGCAAACCCACCAGAGATCATCAGCCCCAGCATCTTCAGCGTTGAGTGTTCCATCCTGGCCCAGACATGATTAGAGAGGGCGGCATTAGGATCGAGCAGTCATAGCTGTAGACTCATAGATTCTAGCATTCTAGCTTGTCGCAAGTCTGGTCTGGGGCACGCAGGCTAGTGTTTTGCAGGTTCAGGTGCTTATTTTGGGTGTGGGCAGCACGAACACATGCTTAGAGATTGTCAAGCTATGAGATAGGATCAGGTTGGTGTCCAAGGCCCAGCTTCTAGCTCAGTAGCCCCTCCCGCACGCTCAACACATTAGGGGGTATCTACTAGCACAGTTGGCGGTCAGAGCTAGAATATATTCTATGCTTTAACATCTCGTCAGGAGCCAGAGGTTTCCACGGATGTGGTCACT
This sequence comes from Datura wrightii, assembly GCA_035772735.1. Lineage (NCBI taxonomy): Eukaryota > Viridiplantae > Streptophyta > Magnoliopsida > Solanales > Solanaceae > Datura > Datura wrightii. The sequence continues at coordinate 134,316,690 of JASDFA010000001.1, forward strand.
GCTATGTTGTGAGTTTTCCATATTGATGTCTATGCTTTTCTAGATCTGAGGGCTACCTTGTCTTTTGTGACACATTATGTGGCCAGTAGCTTCGGAGGCAGTCCCGAAATCTTGTTAGAACCCTTCTAAGTTTCCACTCTAGTAGGTGACTCAGTTATAGCTAGACGAGTGTGTAGAGGTTGCCCAATCTTAGTCGTTCATAAGGTCACCTCAGAAGATTTGATAGAGTTAGCATTGACCGATTTCGATGTTATTCTCAGCATGGATTATCTATTTGCATGCGATGCTTCAATTAATTGTTGAGCCTGGGCACTAGAGTTCATATTTCTGACTGAGCCAGTCTTAGAATTGAAGGGTAGTTCAGTTGTTCTTGTAGGTCGATTCATTTTCTACCTTAAGGCCAGGAAGATGATTTCTTAAGGTTGCATGTACCATCTAGTTAGGGTTAAGGATGTTAAGTTTGCAATCCCAACTATCCAGTCAGTTCTAGTAGTACGTGAGTACCTAGAGGTTTTTCCTGATGATTTGCCAAGTGTTCCTCCCAAGAGGGAGAATGATTTCGGTATTGATCTTCTTCCTGACATGTAGCCTATATCTATTCCTCTCTATACAATGTCTCCAACCAAGCTAAAAGATTTGAAAGAACAGTTGAAGGACTTGTTAGATAAGGGCTTCATTAGACCGAGCAAGTCTCCACGGGGTGCACCATTATTATTTGTCCGAAAGAAGGATGGTTCGCTTTGGATGTGCATTGACTATCGACAATTGAAAAAAGTCACCTTCAAGAATACGTACCCTTTACCCAAGATCGATCATTTGTTTTACCAGCTTTAGGGTGCCAAGTGTTTCTCAAAGATAGATCTCAGGTCCGGTTATCATCAGCTCAGAGTCCGGGAGAGCGATATCCCGAAGATAACCTTCAGGACACGGTGGACATTATGAATTTGAAGTTATGTCTGTTGGACTGACAAATGCTCCTGCAACTTTTATGGACCTAATAAACAGGGTGTTCAAGCCGTATCTAGACATGTTCATAATTGTGTTCATTGATGACATCCTTATATACTCTCGGAGCGAGGAGGAGCTTGCCGCTCATTTGAGAATAATTCTTCAGACCCTCAAGGATCATCAGTTGTATGCCAAGTTCAGCAAATGCGAGTTCTGGTTGAACTCGGTAGCATTTTTGGGTCATGTGGTATCAGGCGAGGGCATAAAAGCAGATTCTCAGAAAATCGAGGTAGTGAAGTATTGGCCTAGACCGGTGAATCCCTCGGATATCCGGAGTTTCTTAGGTTTAGATGGTTACTATCGGAGGTTTTTTGAAGGTTTCTCATTTGTTGTAGCACCGTTGACCAAGTTGACTCAGAATAAGGTGAAATTCCAGTGGTTGGAGGCTTGTGAGATGAGCTTCCAAGAGTTGAAGACTCGACTCACTTCAGCACCGGTGTTGACCCTACCCAAGGGCACCAATGGTTTTGTGGTATATTGTGATGCTTCGAGAATTGGACTCGGGTGTGTATTAATGCAGTGAGGGAAGGTAATGGCCTATGCCTCTGGGAAGTTAAAGATCCATAATAAGAATTACCCAAACCATGAACTAGAGTTGGCAGCGGTGGTATTCGCATCGAAGATATGGCAACATTATTTGTATGGGGTCCATGTGGATGTATTTATAGGTCACAAGAGTTTAAAATATGTATTCATGCAGAAAGATCTCAATCTTCAACAAAGGAGATAGTTGGAGCTACTCAAGGATTATGATGTGAGCATCCTTTATCATCAAGGTAAGGCTAAGGTTATAGCGGACACACTGAGTAGGCTCTCTATGGTGAGTGTGTCCCATGTGGATGAAGGAAAGAAAGAGTTAGTGAAAGATGTACATCGACTTTCAAGGTTGGGAGTTACGTTGGTCGACTCGACCGATGGCGGTGTCGTTGTCCAGAACGGGTAAGAATTGTTCTTGGTGGCTGATGTGACAGCTAGACAAGATAAGGATCCGATTTTGGTGAAGCTGAAGGAAATTGTTCGAAGTTCGAAAGTGGAAGTCTTCTCCCAAAGGGGAGATGGTGTGTTGCGGTACCAGGGTCGTTTATGTGTTCCGAATGTAGATGATTCGAGGAATTGAATGTTGCATGAGGCTCATGGATCAAGATATTCTATCCATCCGGGTGCCACAAAGATGTATCATGACTTGCGAGAGATATATTGGTGTAACAACATGAAGAGGGATATTGCAGAATTCATAGCCAAGTACCCGAATTGTCAGCAAGTAAAGGTTGAGCATCAAAGGCCAGGAGGCGTACTTCAGGATATTAGCATTCCTACTTGGAAGTGGGAATAGGTTAATATGGATTCCATTGCAGGCCTACCTCCTACTCGATGACACTATGATTCTATTTGGGTGGTGGTAGACAGATTGACCAAGGATGCACATTTCCTACTGGTGAAAACCATAGATTCAGTGGACGATTATACCAAATTGTATATCCTAGAGTTGTATTGGATACATGGAGGGCCCTTGTCCATTATTTCGGACCGAGGTACTCAGTTTACCTCCCAGTTTTTGCGATCTTTTCCGAAGGGGCTTGGGACTCAGTTTAAGCTCAGTACAACCTTTCATCCGCAGACGGATGGCCAAGCAGAATGAACAATCAAGACGCGAGGGTCATGTTGAGAGCATGTGTGATGGATTTTAAAGGTAGTTGGGATGATCACTTGCCCTTGATTGAGTTTTCTTTTAATAATAGCTGTCACTCCAGTATCCAAATGTCATCGTTCGAGGCACTTTATTGGTAGAGGTGTAGATCACCCATCGGTTGGTTTGAGGTTGTTAAGATAACTATGATAGGGCTAAATTCGGTTAATGAGGCTATGGTGAAGGTTCAGTTGATAAGAGATAGGCTGAAAATCGCTCAGAGTCGTCAAAAGTCATATGTTGATGTGAGGAGGAGGAATTTGGAGTTTAAGGTGAACGATTGGGTATTTCTGAAGGTATCTCCCATGAAGAGAGTCGTGCGATTTGGGAAGAAAGAAAAACTCAATCAACGCTATGTTGGTCCCTTCCAGGTTGTGAGAATAGTTGGTAAGGTAGCGTATGAGTTAGACTTACCCTTAGAGTTGTCTTCAGTGCATCCTGTGTTTCATGTGTTGCTTCTGAAGAAATGTTTGGGAGACCCAGCCCTAGTAGTCTCGGTGGACAACATTAGTGTAAAGGATAGCCTTAGCTATGAGGAAGTTCCAATTGAAATATTGGATCATTAGGTTCGAAGTCTGAGGAACAAGAAAGTAGCTTCAGTAAAGGTGCTATGGAGAAATCAGTATGTTGGAGGAGCTATGTGGGAAGCCGAAGAAAATATGATAGCTAAATACCCACACTTATTCTTTACCGACTTAGTTTCGACTTGAGGTATCAAAGTTTCTCTAAGACTCCATTTAGTTTCATGTTTATTCATGCATGCAAGTTTATTTTATGTATATGGGTGTGTATGTGATTTGCGAATTCAGTCAAGCTGTATATTTTGAATCGAAGGTAGTCATTTCGTTAATTTTGATTTAAAATATTAGTATTTGAATATGATAATTGCATGTCTTGATTTTATGCTTGTTTTCAATATTCGAGGATGAATGTCCCCAAGGGGGAGATATTGTTATACCCCGGGAACCCAAAGATCAAACTCGGGAGTTGAAGCGGAGGAAAATTGAAAATTTGTCACTAGGCATAGGACGAGTCCTGGGGAGACTCGTTAGGAAAGCCCATAGTCATGGTGTGACTCGTGGGGAAAAGCCCAAGTGTTCAGTGAAGAAGACTGGAGAGTTAAGTCACCACGGGCCTGACCACGAGTCGTGGTCAGTCCTCATGACTCGAGGGGTCAGCCGTGGTCAAGGGGAAATAAGTAAAGGATATTGGGTAGGTAGTGCCCTCAATGACTGGTGACCACGAGTCGTGGTCACCCTTAACGAGTCATTACGTTAACTGTTATGAGCCTAGGAGATCAAATGAGGCAGTATACTTGACGAGCTTGGTAATGAATCGTTTGCCCCAGTGACTAGTCGTCAGGCCGTCCGTTAGGACCACCTGGTAATAATTTCCTGCGAAATTAGTAAGGGCCTTTTCATAATTCCTAAGTTCCTAAAGCCTATACTATGTTATTCAAGGTTCGTTTAGTGGGTTTTAAGAGGGGAAAACCTATTCTAAGTTATTCCTTCCATGCATGCAAACTTGAGAGGTTGAGGAGGTGATCTAGAGGAAGTCTTAAAAGTTTTCATTCAAATCTTTCTTGGGTAATCAGGAAAGTGGTATAATCAATCCCTTCAAGGTATGTAAGGTTATGAGTGAGTGTCTTCTTCCACACCCATGCCCAAATTCTATATAAACATGAGAAATTCCTATGATCAAGTTATGGGGTTTTACCCAAATGCATGAATCTTGAAATTCCTTACATGGGTATGAATTGATTATGATTTTATTATCTAATTGTGAAGCATGTGCAAATTTTATAATGATTTCAATTAAATTATGTCTCTAGCCTTATGAATGTTGAAGCCCATGAATTATATGATCATGAAAAGTGAGATTTATGAAGCGTATCTGATAATGATGAGATATTATGATGAAAAGCATGATTTGAAGCTACCCATGTTTATAATTATGTTTTCAATAAGAATTGAGAATTTCTACGTATGATAAAGCTTTGGGCAATGCCCACATGTTAAGTTTAAATGATGATTTTCCCGAACTAAGCTTACCACATTATTTTGGAGAGAAGACTCCCAAATTTTATATTCTAGATTGTGGTATATTTAGAGTTAAGTCTTTCTATGCATAGCTTACCACATGGTTTTGTAGCATAGGCTCCCATGTATGTTTTCAACTTGTGGTATGTTTTGGACTAAAGTTTCTCAAATGCATGATTTCGTATGTGAGACGTATTTGATCGTTGAGCTTCATCATTAGATGATATTGAGCTTTGTTATATGCGATCTAGAGCATATGCATGTTTTTGGGAGAAGAGTCAAGCACAGAGCGGGCTTAGGGTCGATCACCCTATGCCCCAGAACTACACGCCAACGTAGGTTGATACTATTAAAATATTGGGACCTCCCTTGTGAGCTATCCCCGGCCCTATTTTCCCTTTAACTTGATATCGATATCATAGTAGTGTCCTTAGCCCTGGCAAGGCCTTGGATGTCTCTACCCACTTGAGTGTGATAGTCTAGACCATGTAAGCTCTACCGTAGTATGTCGGTTAAGTGACGAGTCTCCCATTGTTCTATATGATTTAGATATGCATATTCATTACTCATGATTATTATATACTCATGCAGGTTCTAAAAGTAAGGTTTGAATCAATGTTCAGCTTTTCTATAAACATCATATTTTAGCTTTGAGTCATTCGAGTCAGTTTGATGTTATAAAGCTATGTATTGTCATGTTATGAAAGATCATGATTTTAGAAATAATACATGCAAGACCTACCCTCAGTTTACTGATGTTTATGTTAATTAAGCATTGTGTTTAAAAGGATTTTTACTTATTTTAGCGATTTTACTTCACTTGCATACTCGGTACATTCCACGTACTGACCGCATATTTTCAATGTTGTATCATTTTATGATACAGGACCCGACTCTCAGCTTCAGCCTTGCTCTTAGTCAGCTTATTGGAGTTGGCGTCGCTTTGGTTGTGAGTCCTCATCTTCCTAAGACAAGACTATTCATCTCTCCTTTAAGTATTTCAGCTTCAGCTTGTGGAGTTAGTTGGGGTCTTGTCCCATCAACTCATCATGATTAGAAGCTATTCATACGTATTTATGTATTCATCTTTGAATTTATATTATGATGTTATATTCAAGTTAGACTTCCGCTATAATTGTATTGGCGATTATTCAGTCTCTTGGTTGAGTTAGATGTCAGCTTATGCCATGAGTCAACATGGGGTCTCTCGCGGCTCCTTGTCCCGTGTCGCGGTTCGGGTCTCTGTTCAGGTCGTGATATAAGTGTTTGGGTGATCCAGCTTTAGTTGTTTCGGTAGACAGTGTCGGTGTGAATTATAGCCTTAGTTATGAAGAGATTTCGGTGGAAATACTGGATACTGGATCGGTAGGTTCGAAGTCTAAGGAACAAAGAAATAGTTTTTGTTAATGTTTTATGGAGGAATCAGCATGTTGAGGGATCTATGTGGGAATCCGAAGCAAAGATGACGGCTAGATACCTACATTTATTCCCTACCGGCTCTGTTCCAGCTTAAGGTATCAGTTTTTGCCCTAAAACTCTATTTAGTATAATGTTCAGTTCACGTGCCTCATTTTTTTAAATGTAAATTGATGTACGTGTGGTTTGGGAATTCAGTTCAGTCACATAGTTCAGTACGGAGGTAGTCATTCCATCAGTTTTTACCTTATATGATCAGTATTTGAATATGATGATTGCATTTCTCTGCTTTTCTATATGTTTTCCAACATTGAAGGATGAATGTTCCTAGGGGGAGATATTGTTATACCCCGAAAGCCCAAATATCAGACCCAGGAGTTGAAACAGAGAAAATAGGATTTTCTGCACCAGGTCACAAAATGAGTCATCTTGTGACTCGTGGTGAGGTGCTAGACGTGAGTGGAAATTTAGGTTTTGAGTCCCTACGGACATGACCACGAGTCATGGTCAGCACCACGACTCATTGCGTCATTCGTAGCAAAGAATGGGGTGAAAGAAGAAGACTCTTGAGCAGTGAAGACCACGTGTGGTGACCACAAGTCGTGGTCACCAGTAACGATTCATAGGGTCCCCCATGGAGAGCCCCAGATGAATTTTGGATAGTGCACATGACGATTGGAGACCACGAGTCTTGGTCCTTGGTAGCGGCTCATCCATTCCCTCGTGGGGACTGGCAATCAGTTATTTTCTGCGAATTTAATAAGGCCTTATCTGTAATTCCTATGATCCTATGGCCTAAACTATGTCATTTAAAGCTATGAATATTGATTTTTAAGAGGAGTAAGTTGATTCTAGGCTATTCTTATTCATGTATGCAAGAGTTAAGGTCTAGAGAGGTGATCAAGCTTAATTTCCTCCATGTTCTTCTCAATTCTTCCTTGGGCAATTAGAGAAGTTGTAGAATCTGATTCTCCCAGGTATGTAAGGTTATGAGTGGGTGAATTTGTCCACACTCATGCCCAATCCCTCTCTAATTCATGGAAATCTATATGTTGATCCTATGGGGTTTTAACCCAATGCATGAATATCCTATAGGGTTTTAACCCAATTCATGGGCAAGTTTTACAATGTTTTCAATTATAAATCATGTTTCAAGTTTTCTAAATTATACTACCCATCCATGAGAAGTTCATGAAAGTTGGGATTTATGATGCATGTTCAAGTATGATGAAAATATTTATGATAAAAAGCATGTTTTCAAGTTAGCCATGTATACGATCATGTTTTCATGTGAATCGAGTATTTTCAAGCATGTTTAAGTATTGGGCAATCCCATATGTTCAAGTATGATTTACGATTTTAAGTTAATTATCTTACCACATGCTTTCGGAGACAAGACTCCCAATTATATTTAGCTTGTGGTATAGTTTGAGCAAAGCCGCCTCATATATGATTTCAGATTTTATATGTACGTGATTATTTAGCTTTGTCACTAGATGATGGTCAGTTTCATTGAAAACAATGGAGATCAAATGCATGTTTTTAGGAGTAGTGTCTAGCACCAAGTAGTTCAGCGTCATTGAAAACAATGGAGATCAATTGCATGTCTTTAGGAGTAGTGTCTAGCACCAAGTAGGCTAAGAGTCAGTCAACCCTATGCCTCATAACTACGTGCTAACCGTAGGTATGATCAAATTATTTGGGACCTCCTTTCTAATCTTTCCCCTTCGCCAAGGGGCCTTCAACTTCATATCGATATCATGGTAGCGTCCTTAGCCCTGGGAAGGCTTTAGAAGGCTATGCCCGCTTGAGTGTGATAGTCGGGAGCACGTAAGGTCTATGTGGTAATGTCGGTTATATGACGAGTCTCTAATGGTCCTTATGATTTCAGTTATGCATGTTATCATTCACGATATACACATATATATATAAATATGTTCTAAAGCAGGTTTGACCCAATGTATACTTTTACTTATGATTATCATATTTCAGCTTTAGGTCATTTGATTCAGTTATGATGTTCAGTTATGTTCAGATCATGATTTCAGAAAATAGCATTCAAGCCCTACTCTTAGATTCTTATCTTGTTTATGTTTTATATTATGCATGTTTTAAATGATTTTACTTATTTAAGTGGTTTTACTTACCCTTCATATTCGGTACATTCCACGTACCAACCGCATACTCTATGCTATATCATTTTATGATACAAGCTCCAATCTTCAGACTCGGCCCCGTCATTAGCCAGTTCTTGGAGTTAGAATTCAGCTTCAGTGGTGAGTTCTCATCTCTCGAGGACCATGCGTTATCAGTTATCTCGTATTTTTAGTTTTCAGACTTGTTGGGTTAGTTGAGAGTGTTGTCCCATAAACCCATTAGATATGTTAGAGGCTTTAAGACTGTATGTAGTAATCATCTTGTCATGTATGAAGTGAATTCCGGTGCTGATGTTATGTTATGATTAGATTTCCACTATGTTGTTATGTTAAGTCTTCCGCTTAATTTGATTGAGTTAGATGTAAGTTCGCACATGGGTCAACTTGGAGTCTCTCAGGGCATTTTGTACCGCGTCTCGATCCAGGTCTATGTTCAGGTTGTTACAGCTACAAACTCTCAAGGGTCACCAATTATATTCTAAATTCAGCAAGTGCGAGTTTTGGTTGAACTCAGTGACATTTTTTGATCATGTGGTGTCAAGTGAGGGTATAAAGGTGGACTCTCAAAAGATAGAAATGTTGAAGAATTGGCCTAGATCAATGAATCCTTTGGATATTAGGAGTTTCTTGGGCTTAGCGGGTTATCATTGGAGATTTGTTGAGGGGTTTTCATCTATTGCAGCGCCAATGACCAAATTCACTCAAAAGAAAGTGAAATTCCAATGGTCGGAGGCTTGTGAGAGGAGCTTTCAGGAGTTGAAGACTCGACTCACCTCAGCACCGGTGTTAACGCCACCTGAGGGTACCGATGGGTTTGTGGTATATTGTGATGCTTCGAGGATCGTCTTGGGTTGTGTGTTGATGCAACATGGTAAGGTTATAGAATATGCTGTCAGGCAGCTACAGGTCCATGTAAAAGAATTACTTGACTAATAATCTCAAATTGCAGGCGGTAGTATTTGCCTTGATGATTTGGAGATACTATTTGTACGGGGTCCATATAGATGTGCTTATGGACCACAAAAGCATACAATATATGTTTACCCAAAAGGATGTAAATATGCGTCAAAGAAGGTTGTTGGAGCTACTCAAGGATTATCGTATGAGTGTTCTTTACCATCTGGGTAACGCTAATGTGGTTGCAGATTCTCTTAGTAGGCTTTCTATAGAGTGTGTCCCATGTAGATGAGGGGAGAAAGGAGCTGGTGAAGGATGTGCATCGGCTTGCACAGTTGGGAATTCATTAGGTTGACTCGACCGATAGTGGATTTATTGCTTAGAATGGACCAGGATCTTCCTTGGTGACAAATGTAAAAGCTAGACAAGATGAGGACCCTATTTTGGTAAAGTTGAAGGAAGCCCTTTAGAATCAGAAGGTAGAGGTCTTCTCCAAAGGGGGAGATGGTGTACTTCGATACCAAGGTGGTTTGTGTGTTCCGAATGTTGACGATTTGAGAGATCGGATGTTGCACGAGGCTCATGGTTCCAGATACTCTATACATCTAGGTGCCACCAAGATGTACCATGACCTACAGGAAGTCTATATGTGGAAACTCATGATGAAGGACATAGTGGAGTTTGTGGCTAAGTGTTTGAATTTTCAGCAAGTGAAGATTGAGCACCAGAGTCTAGGAGGTGTACTTCAAGACATCAACATTCCTACTTGGAAGTGGTAGGATATCAATATGGATGCAATACCTCAGAAGTGCCTAAGAGTAGACTAGGGAGTTAAAAGTTGAAAACTGCTGAAACTGGGAAAACTGTTGCAGAACAGGTGACTCGACAGATCATTGGTCCAACCAACGACCCATTGGGATGAGTCGTGGAAAGCATCTGGTATGGGGATAGTGGAAGCAACGACTGATATTGATGACTCATTATGGGAAACAACAGGTCGTCATTTATAGTTGTGGTGGGAGATGGACTTTAGCATCTGGGAAGCAACGGGTCACTCCACGACCCGTCATGAGTCACCACGGATTGTGGTTAGCAGTCATCATTTAAGTGGTGAAATTTCCAGTGGGTTCGACGGAAGGAAACCATGACTCATTTGTGGATGTAACAAGTCGTGGTGAGGCTCGTTGTAGGATGAGGTGCCAAGTCTACAAGAGGAAACAATGGTCAACAGAACGACACATTGTATGGTATGACAACCCATTGTTTTAAGTCGTGGGTAGAGCTGAGACCTAAGCCTGGACAATGTACAACACAGATCGTCACCATGGGTCATGGTATCCTTCAATGACCCGTTGGTTCATCTAGTGAAGAATTTCTAGTGTAATCGTTAAGGGTATTTGCATCATTCCTACATCCTAAGGCCCTATACTACATCATTTAAGGCTCGTAATGGGGGGTTTTAGGAGGGTATAACCTATTCTAAGTCAATCCTTTCATGCATGCAAACTTAGAGAACTAAGGGAGGTGAGCTGGAGCAAGCATTCAAGGTTTTCATTCAAATTCTTCTTGGGCAATCAGAGAAGTGGTAGAATCAAGCCCTTGCAGGTATGTAGGTTTATGTGTGGGTATTTCCTTCCATACCACGCCAAATTTCTATCTAAGTTATGAGAATTTCCTATGATAAAGTTATGGGGTTTTCACCCAAATGCATGAATCTTTCATTTCTTTACGTGGGTATGATTAAATAGTGTTTTCATTATTGAATTACGAAGTATGGGAAAATTTTAGGTTGTTTTCAATCAAAATCACGTTTCTATTTTTATGAAATTAAAGGCCCATCGATAAGAAGTGCATAAAAGAAGAGATTTGTGATTAATGTATGATTACGATGAGATATGATGATGAAAAGCATGTTTCAAGGCTACCCATGACCATAGTATTGTTTTCAAATTGAATTGAGTAGTCCCAAGAATGATAAAGTTTTGGGCAAGGTCCTTATATCAAATTTGTATGATGTATTTTCTCTAAAGTAAGCTTACCACATGGTTTTGGAGCAAGGACTCCCAATTATCTTTGAGCTTGTGGTATGTTTTGAACTAAAGCTTTTCATATGCATGAATTCGTATTTGAGATGTATTTCATTAATGATCTTTGTCAATAGACAATGTTGAGCTTCGTTATAAAATGATATAGAGCATATGCCTGTTTTTGGTAGAAGAGTCTAGCATTGAGCGAGCTAAGGGTCGATCACCCCATGCCCTAGAACTACGCGCCAACATAGGTAGATACTATTATATATTATTGGGACCTCCATTCCGAGCTATCCCCATCCCTAATGGCCCATGAGCTTGATATCAATATCATGGTATCATCGTTAGCCCTGGCAAGGCTTTGGGCGGCTCTACCCACTTGAGTGTGATAGTTAGGACCATGTAAGCTCTATCATGGTATGTCTGTTAAGTGGCGAGTCTCCTAGTGTTCCATATGATTCAATCATGCATATACGTTACACATGATTATTATATATACACATGCATGTTCTAAAAGCAAGTTTGACTCAATGATCAGCTTTTCTATAAATGTCATATTTCAAATTTGAGTTATTCGAGTTAGTTGATGTTATAAAGCTATGTATTGTCGTGTTATGAAAAGATCATGATTTCAGAAAGAATGCTTGCGAGCCCTTCCATCAGATGTTTAAAGCTTATTTTATGCTATGAGATGCTTGAAATGATTTTCCTTATTTAAGCAGTTTTTATTTATCTTGCATACTCGGTATATTCCATGTATTGACTGTGTACTTTCTATGTTATATCATTTCATGATACAGGACCCAGCTCTCAGGTTTAACCGTGCTCTTAGTCAGCTTATTGGAGTTAGCAGTTACTTTGTTGGTGAATCCTCATCTTTCGAGGGGTAGACTTTCAGCTTTCCCTATGTATTTCAGTTTCAATATTGTTGAGTTAAATGGGGTCTTGTCCCATCAACTCATCATGTTTAGAGGCTTTTTAGACATATATATGTCTTTAGCTTCAAATTTTATATTCTGATGTTATATTGAAGTTAGACTTCCGCTATGATTGTATTGTTGGTTATTCAGTTCTTGATTGAGTTTGATGTATGCTTATTCCATGGGTCGAATTGGGGTCTCTCGGGGCTCCTTTTCTCGAGTTGGGATTTGGGCCTCCGTTCGGGTCCTGACATACTTGGAATAAGAGCAATAGGTTTGAAGTGTCCTCACGTTTCTGAAAGCCACGTTAAGTTGAGTCCTTTTCATGGGTGTGAAGCGCACCACACTTATGACGGAGAGGCTACAAAACGTTTAGGAAATGTTCCATTCTTTCATTATTTATGTCATGCAATGAAAAAGTCTTTCTGTCCTTCTAATTCATGCTATTTGCGATTGCACAATCAAGGCTCCTCGAAGAGTGAATGGAAGGAGGAATGGAGATCTACTAGCAGAGCTGGCGGTTAGCGCCAGAACATATTCTATGCTTTAGCATCCCGTCAGGAACAGAAGGTCTCCTCGGATGTGGTCACTGGTATGTTGCAAGTTTTTCATATTGATGTTTATGATTTGCTAGACCCGGGGGCTACCTTTATTTTTGTGACATCTTATGTGGCCAGTAGCTTCGGAGTCACTCCCAAAGTCTTGTCAGAACCCTTCTCAGTTTCTACTCCAGTAGGTGACTCAGTTATAGTTAGACGATTTTATAGAGGTGGCCCAGTCTCAGTTCTTTAGAAGGTCACCTCAACAGATTTTATAGAGTTAGCCATGACTGATTTCGATGTTATTCTCGGCATAGATTGGTTATTTGCATGCTATGCTTGGGTTAATTGTAGATCCCGGGTAGTAGAGTTCAGATTTCCGGATGAGCTAGTCTTAGAATGCGAGGTAGTTCAGCTTTGCATGCAGGTCGTTTCATCTCTTACCTAAAGGCCAGGAGGATGATTTCCAAGGGGTGTATGTACCATCTAGTTAGGGCTGAGACCCCAACTATCCAGTCCATTCCAGTAGTACGTGAGTATCTAGAGGTCTTTCCTGATGACTTACCAGGAATTCCTCCTGAGCAAGAGATTGATTTTGGTGTAGATGTTCTACCTGACACACAGCTTATATCTATTCCACTCTATAGGATGGCTGCAGTTGAGCCAAAGGAATTGAAAGAATAGTTGAAGGACTTGTTAGGTAAGGTCTTCAGTAGGCCGAGCAAGTCTCCATGGGGTGCACCAATACTATTTTTTTGGAAGAAGAATGGTTAATTTCGGAAGTGCATTGACTATCGGCAAATGAACAAAGTCACCGTCAAGAATAGGTATCCTTTACCCAAGATCGATGATTTGTTTGACCAACTTTAGTTTGCCAAGTATTTCTCAAAGATAGATCTCAGATTCGGGTATCATCAGCTCAGAGTTCAGGAGAGTGATATACTGAAGATAGCCTTTAGGACGCGGTATGGCCATTATGAGTTTGTAGTTATGTCTTTTGGACTAACGAATGCTCCTGTAGCTTTCATGGATTTGATGAATATGGTGTTAAAGCAATATCTTGACATGTTCGTGATCATGTTTATTGGTGACATCCTCATATACTCTCAGAGTGAGGAGGAGCATGTCGTTCATCGGAGAGTAGTTCTTTAGACTCTCATGGATTGCTAATTCTATGCCATGTTCGGAAAGTGCGAGGTTTGGTTGGACTCCGTAGCATTTTTGGGCCATGTGGTGTCAAGTGAATGTATAAAGGTGGACTCACAAAAAATAGAGGCGGTGAAGAATTGGCCCAGATTGGTGACTCCTTCAGATATTCAGAGTTTCTTGGGTTTAGCTGGCTATTATCGGAGGTTTGTTGAAGGTTTCTCATCCATTGCAGCACCCTTGACCCAACAAACATAGAAGAAGGTAAAGTTCCAATGGTTGGAGGCTTATGAGAAGAGCTTCCAGGAATTGAAGACTCGACTCAATTCAGCACTGGTGTTGACCCTACCCCAGGGTACCGATGGTTTTGTGGTGTATTGTGATGCTTTGAGAATTGGACTAGGGTTTGTATTGATGCAATATGGTAAAGTTATAGAATATGCCTCAAGACAGTTGAAGGTTCATGAGAAGAATTACCCGACCCATGATCTTGAATTGGCCGCGGTGTTGTTCGCATTGAAGATATGGAGACATTATTTGTATGGGATCCAGGTGGATGTATTTACAGATCACAAGAGTTTACAATATGTATTCACGCAGAAGGATCTCAATCTTCACAAAGGAAGTTGTTGGAGCTACTCAACGACTACGATATAAGTGCCCTTTACCATCCGGGTAAGGCGATTGTGGTAGTGGACGCACATAGTAGACTCTCTATAGAGAGTGTGGCCCATGTGGATGAGAGGAAAAAGGAGCTGGTGAAAGATTTCCATCGACTTGCAAGGTTGGGAGTTAGGTTGGTCGACTCGACCAATAGCAGTGTTGTTGTCAAGGACAGATCAAAGTTATCCTTGGTAACTGATGTGAAAGATAGACAAGATGAGGACCAAATTTTAGTGAAGTTGAAGGAAGTTGTTCGATGTCAGAAGGTCGAGGTCTTCTCCTAAGAGGGAGATGATGTGCTTCGGTACCAGGGTCGCCTATGTGTTCCAGATGTCGATGATTTGAGGAGTCGGATGTTGCATGAGGCTCATGGATCCAAATATTCTATCCATACGAGTGACACCAAGATGTATCATGATTTACATGAAATATATTGGTGGAATGGCATGAAGAAGGATATCGTAGAATTCGTAGCCAAGTGCCCAAACTGTCAGCAAGTAAAGGTCGAGCATCAAAGGCCGGGAGGCGAACATCAGAATATTAGCATTCCCACTTAGAAGTGGCAAGAGATTAATATGGATTTCATCAAAAGTCTACCTCATACTCATCGACACTATGATTCTATTTTGGTTGTGGTAGACAGGTTGACCAAGGCTACACATTTTCTACCGGTCAAAACTACAGACTCGACGGAGGATTTTTACAAATTATATATCCGGGAGATGGTTTGATTGCCTAGAGTGCCTTTGTTTATCATTTCAGATCGAGGTACTCAATTCACCTCTCAGTTTTAGCGGTCCTTTCAAAAAGGGCTTGGAACTCAAGTTAAACTCAGCACAGCATTTCATCAACAAACGGATGGTCAAGCAGAGCGGAAAATTCAAACTCTCAAAGGCATGTTGAGAGCTTGTGTGATGGACTTTAAAGGTAGTTGGGATGATCACTTTCCCCAGATCGAGTTCTCTTACAATAAGAGCTATCACTCCAGTATCCAAATGGCACCGTTTGAGGCTCTCTATGCGCGAAAATGTAGATCGCCCATCGGGTGGTTTAAGGTTGGTGAGGCAGCTATAATAGGGCAAAATTTTGTTCATGAGGCTATGGTGAAGGTTCAGTTGATAAGGGACACATTGAAAATCGCTCAAAGTCGTCAAAAGTCCTATGTGGATGTAAGGAGAAAAGAGTTGGAGTTCGAGGTGGACGATTGGGTGTTTCTGAAGGTATCTCCCATGAAGGGTGTAATGCAGTTTGGAAAGAAAGGAAAACTCAATCCCTTCTATATTGGTCCCAACCAGCTTATGAGAAGAGTTTGTAAGGTGGCGTATAAGTTAGAACTCCCCTCAGAGTTATCTTTTGTGCATCCTGTGTTTCATGTATCGCTTTTGAAGAAGTGTTTGGGTGACCCAGCTCTAGCTTTTCCGGTGGATAGTGTTGGTGTGAGAGATAGCCTTATCTATTAGGAGGTTCTGGTGGAAATATTGGATCGATAGGTTCGAAGACTAAGGAACAAGGAAGTAGTTCCAGCTAAAGTATTATGGAGGAATCAGCATGTTGAAGGGGCTATCACCGAAGTAGATATGATGGCTAGGTACCCACTTTTGTTCGTTACTGGCTCAGTTCCAACTTGGTATCAGTTTTTGAACTCAGACTCTATTTAGTTCTCATGTTCAGTTCATGTGATCATGTTTCCATTATGTATATGGATGTGTATGTGAAGCTTGTAATCAGATCTGCTATGGGGTTTGAATCGGAGGTATTCATTCCGTTAGTTTTTGGTTTAAGTGATCAGTATTCGAATATAGTAATTGCATCTTTCTATTTTCTACTTGTTTCATACATTCAAGGACGAATGTTTCTAAGGGGGAGATATTGTAATAACCCGTTAGTGCCTAAGAGTAGACCCGGGAGTTAAAAGTTGAAAACTACTGAAACTGGGAAAAATGTTGCAGAATGGGTGACCCTATGGATCGTTGGCCCAACAAACGACCCGTTGGGACAAGTCGTCGAAAGCATCTGGTCTGGGGATAGTGGAAGCAACGACCGATGTGATGACTCATTGCAGGAAACAATGGTTCATCGTTCGTAGTCATGGTGGGAGATGGACTTTAGCATCTGGAAAGAAATGGGTCATCCCACGACCCGTCATGAGTTACTACGGACCATGGTTAGTAGTTGTCATTTGAGTGGTGAAATTTCCAGTGGGTTCAAGGAAGGAAACCACGAATCATTTGTGGATGTAACAAGTCGTGGTGAGGCTCGTTGTAGAATGAGGTGCCAAGCCTACAAGAGGAAAAAATGGTCGATAGAATGACGACCCATTGTATGGTATGACGACCCATCGTTTTAATTCATGGGCATAGATGATACCTTAGCCGGGACAGTGTACAACACCAATCTTCACCACGGGTTGTGGTATCCTCTAACAACTAGTTGGAGTGCCCGTTGGTTCATCTAGTGAAGAATTTTCTGCATAATCATTAAGGGCATTTTCATCATTCCTATGTCCTAAGGACCTATACTACGTTATTTAAGGATCGTAATGGTGGTTTTTAGGAGGGGAAAACCTATTTTAAGTCATTCCTTTCATGCATTAAAACTTAGAGAACTAAGAGAGGTTATCTAGAGCAAGCTTTCTAGGTTTTCATTCAAATTCTTCTTGGGCAATCAAAGAAGTGGTAAAATCAAGCTCTTTCAGGTATGTAGGGTCATGAGTGGGAGTTTCCGTCCACACCCATGAAAAATTTCTAACTAAGTTATGAGAATTTCCTATGATGATGTTATGGGGTTTTCACCCGAATGCATGAATCTTCTATTTCTTTACATAGGTATGATTAAATAGTGTTTTCATTATGGAATTATGAAGAATGGGCAAATTTTAAGTTGTTTTCACTCTAAATCATGCTTCTAGTTTTATGAAATTAAACGCCCATCGACAAGAAGTTCATAAAAGAAGATATTTGTGATGAATGTATGCTGATTATGAGATATGATGATGAAAAGCATGTTTTAAAGCTACCAATGATCATAGTATTATTTTCAAATTGAATTGAGTAGTCCTAAGAGTGATAATGTTTTGGGCAAGGCACATATATCAAGTATATATG
The DNA here is from genome assembly GCA_035772735.1 of Datura wrightii. NCBI lineage: Eukaryota > Viridiplantae > Streptophyta > Magnoliopsida > Solanales > Solanaceae > Datura > Datura wrightii. The sequence goes on from JASDFA010000001.1 coordinate 134,334,295, forward strand.
ATGTAGTCTCTAAAGTAAGCTTACCACATGGTTTTGGAGCAAGGACTCCCAATTATCTTTGAGCTTGTGGTAGGTTTTGAACAAAAGGTTCACATATTCCTGATGTCATATTTGAGATGTATTTCATTATTGAGCTTTGTCAATAGACAATGTTCAGCTTCGTTATAAAATAATGTAGAGAATATGCATGTTTTTAGGAGAAGAGTCTAGCAATGAGCGGGCTAAGGGTCAATCACCCTATACCCCAGAACTACGCGCCAACATAGGTGGATACTATTATATATTATTGGAACCTCCCTTGTGAGCTAACCCAAGCCCTAATAGACCATGAGCTTTATATCGATATCATGGTATTGTCCTTAGCCCTGGCAAGGCTTTGGGTGGCTCTACCCACTTGAGTGTGATAGTTGGAACCACATAAGCTTTATCGTGGTATGTCGGTTAAGTGATGAGTATGCCATTGTTTCATATTATTCAGTCATGCATATTCATTACTAATGATAATTATATATAAACATGCATGTTCTAAAAGCACAGTTTGACTCAATGTTCAACTTTTCTATAAATGTCATATTTCAGCTTTGATTAGTTCGAGTTAGTTGATGTTATAAAGCTATGTATTATCGTGTTATGAAAAGATCATAATTTCAAAAAGAATTCATGTGTGCCCTTCCCTTAGATTCTTAAAGTTTATGTTATGCTATGAGCCGTTTTAAATGATTTCCTTTATTTAAGTGGTTCTTATTTATCTTCCATACTCCGTACATTCCATGTACTGACCGCATACTTTCTATGCTATATTGTTTCATGATACAGGACCCGGCTCTCAAGTTCAGCCCTACTCTTAGTCAGCTTATCAGAGTTAGCAATTGCTTTGTTGGTGAGTCCTCATCTTTCGAGGGCTAGACTTTTAGCTTTCCCTATGTATTACAGTTTTAGTATTGTTGAGTTAGTTGGGGTCATGTCCCATTAATTCATCATGTTTAGACGCTTTTTAGAAATATGTATGTAATAAGCTTCAAATTTCATATTAAGATATTATGTTCAAGTTAGACTTCTGCTATGATTGCATTGTTGGTTATTCAGTTCTTGATGTAGTTAGATGTATGCTTATACAATGGGTCAACTTGGGGTCTCTCGGGACTCCTTGTCCCGTGTCGCGATCCGGGGCTCCGTTCGGGTCCAAAAATGGAGTTCATCACAGGGTTTCTTGCACTCGTCGATAGTATGACTCCATTTGGGTAGTTGTGGACAGTTTGACCAAGGCAGCTCATATTCTACTGGTAAAAACCACCAAATCAATGGAGGATTACTCAAAATTATACATTCGGGAGCTAGTTTGTTGCATGGAGTGCCCTTGTCCATCATATCGGATAGAGGTACTCAGCTTACCTCCCAGTTTTTGAGATCATTTCAAAAGGAACTTGGTACTCAGGTCAAGCTCAGTACAACATTTCACTCACAAACGGATGGTCAAGAGGAGCGGACTATTTATACTTCCGAGGACATGTTGAGAGCATGTCTGTTTGACATCAAGGATAGTTGGGATGATCATTTGGCTCTCATTGAGTTTGCGAATAACAACAGCTACCATTCCAGCATTCAGATGTCTCAGTTTGAGGCTCTTTATGGGCAGAGATGTAAATTGCCTATCGATTGGTTTGAAGTCCATAAAGTTGTGATGATAGGACCAGATTCAGTCCATGAGGCCACGGAGAAGGTTCAATTTATAAGGGACAGGTTGCAAACAACTCAGAGTCGCCAAAAGTCCTATGCGAATGTGAGAAGAAGAAAACTTGAGTATGAAGTTGACGATTGGGTGTTTCTAACGGTGTCTCCCATGAAGGGAGTGATATGGTTCGAAAAGAAAGGAAAACTTAGTCCCTGTTATGTTGAATCGTACCAGATTGTAAAATGGGTTGCAAAGGTAGCACATGAGTTGGAGTTGCCCTCAGAATTAGCTTCCGTCCATCAAGTTTTCCATGTATAGCTCTTAAAGAAGTGTTTGGGGGATCCAACTCTAGTTGTTCCGGTGGGCAGTGTCAGTATGAATGACATCCTTAGTTATGAAGAGGTTTCAGTGGAGATACTAGATCGGCAGGTTCGTAAGCTAAGGAAAAAAGAAGTAGCTTCAGTTAAGGTTTTTGGAGGAATCAACATGTTGCGGGAGCTACGTGGGAAGCCAAAGCAAATAAGATGGCTAAATAACCGCATCTATTCCCTACCTACTCAATTTCTTTTTGAGGTATCAGTTTCCTCCTTAATACTCTATTCAATTTCATGTTCAAATCTTGTATCCCAGTTTCTTTCATGTAAATGGATGTATGTGTGGTACGGAAATTCAGTTCAGTCATGTAGTTCAAATCAGAGTCAGTCACTCCATCAGTTTTCAGCATGTATGTTCAGTATTTGAGTATGATCACTTCATTTCTCTGATTTTCTGTATGATTCCATAGGGTTTTCACCCAATGCATGAATACCTAAGTTTTAATCATGGGTTTGATCTAAGCATATTTTAAATGATGAATTATGATTAATGGGTGGATTTTACAATATTTTAAATTATAAATTATGTTTTCAAGTTTTCTAAACTATGATGCCCATCCATGAAAGTTAATGAAAGTTGAGATCTATGAGTTATACGTTCAAGAATGATGAGATGTTTATGAGGAAAGTATGATTTAGATATACCAATGTTTATGTTCATGTTTTCAAAGTGAATCAAGTTGATTTCAAGCATGTTTATGTATTGGGCAAGCCTGTATGATCAAGTATGTTTTATGATTTCATGAATTAGCTTACCATATGGTTTTGGAGTCAGGAATGCCATTAATTTCAGCTTGTGGTATGGTTTAAGCCAAGGCTCCTCATGTTATGATTTCAGATTATGCATGTATATTATTATTTAGCTTGGTCACAGATCTCGGGCAAAATAACATGCCCGAGTGATGCTTTATAACTTAATTTAGTCTTGTTTAGCTAATTAATTACAAACATGTGATTTTATATAAATGTGAATATATGTACTAACCAACATGATTAATCCTTGTTTTGTAGGTTTAAATGAATTTAAGGAACTAATTTATAAGTTGGTGAAGTAGAGGAATGGAGTCGGGAGCAAGTTGTAAAAGTTGGCAAGAAGCATGCCTTGGCAAGGCTGGCCGCGCCAGGCAGCGTGCCACGCTGTGCGTGTGCTGCGCCCAGCGTCGTGACACGCCCATGCCAGGCATGAGAGGAAGGAAGCAAGCAGGCAGGAATCCCGCACACCAGCGCCGTGCCATGCCAGGTGACCTGCGTGCCAGCGCCCTGCCATCGCGCTGCATGAGCAGCGTGTCACGCCGGCCATCCCGGCAAGCCTCAACATCTTGACATCATGAGGCGATTTCCGTTGTGCATCCGCGTTACCTCCGTGTAACGGAGGGAGTGCTCCGCGATAAACTCCGTGACACGGAGCCATTCCATGGCAGGCATAATTTTATACAATTCTCATTTACTATAAATAGGTCCCTTAGCTCCTAAAATCATTTTGTCACGACTTTATTTTGAAAAACCACCTAGGAGTGATGGGAGAAGTATGAGAACTCACTTAGGGTTCATCAATTTCATCTTCTCATCTACCAATTCTTTTAAGTATGTTACTTTAACAATGTTTTCTTGTAATTTTACGCACATGAGGGGCTAGAACCCTTTCTCTAGGGTTGAAGCCATGAGTTATGAGTGTGATTTTATGAATTTGCTTTGGAATTAAGTTATTGATTGTTGTTTTGTCTTGCATTCTTAATTATGGTTGTTTTTATGATTGATCACCTTGAAAACACACACTTTAAACTTTGGCAAATGCTTGAGAGAGCAAACCAGGGAAGAACATAAGAATTTAGGAAGCAAGTTCTTGTCTTTTGATAAGATTTTGTGGTTAGGATAGAAATATACCTAATACCTTGCTTGGTTTATAAAATGGGAAGAGAGAAAGACACAGGCTAAGATTTGTCACTCCACCACTCGTAGAAGTAGTTGTGAGGCTAAGTTTGGTTAAATGGTTGGAGGTATGAAAGTACCCTAATCAATGGCATAACCCCATAAACCACATCCACGTAGTTAATTGCCCACGAACTAGAATTAGCATCCTCGCTCATGATGTAGTAGTGAGGCTAGTTTGTCGTGTTTAGAGGTTCGGAAGACCATGAACATGCAATTCTAACTATGTGAGACGACATTTGATAGTTTCATACTGAAACCATTGCAAATCGTATTATCGCATGATTATCCGTCTTTAACTCTATGTTGCTCCTAGAATGAATTCAGAGTATTTCGTTGACCACACTTAGACTTAATGAAACTCTATCAAAAGTTTCTATAATCAATACTTGCGGTATTTAATATCACACTTTAACTTGATAGTCTGCTGAATTGGTCCAGTCCTTGTGGGTTCGACATCCGGCTCTTGAAAAGGGCCACTATATTACTTGTACGACCTGTACACTTGTGGGGAGCAACAAGTTTTTGGCGCTGTTGCCGGGGACTTGGCGAAGTTTAGTGAATTTGTCTGTTTTTGTGTCGTTTTTAAATTTCCTTAAGTGTTTAAATATTTTTTTTCTTTATTAGTTTTAGATTTCTTTTAAATTTTTTTTTAATCAGATACCCTTCTTAACATGACATCGTGGAATATAAATGGGGTAAATGGTGGATACTCTTATTTTGATGAGTCTTGTCTGAATTGCGGAGGACCCCACTTATGGCAACATTGTAATACTTGTAATATATGCGGTGGTCAAAATGGTCATTGGAATGGTTGCTCAAATGCATACACTTGCAATATATGTGGAGGTCAAGATGGCCATTGGGATAGCCGTCCGAATGCATACTCCCCTTCCCAAAGCCCCTACTATGATCCTTCTGTTGTTTTTGCTGATTATAGGCATGATGAAAATGAGGACTTGGAACGCCACGCTCAAATAGAAGACATGCTAAAAACAGATCCTTGAGCAAACAGAAGCAATGAAGGAGGAGAGGGAAGCATTGAGAATTCAGCAAGAAGAAAATGAGGAGGTCCTAGAAATGATGAGCGTCAAAATCACGGAGATGATGGCTGAGGCTGAAGCTTGTGGTAAATTGCAGGTAACGGTTTTAGGCGATACTCAAGAGGAACTACAAGAAGAAGACAAGGGTGAATTTTTGGAAGAAGCCCAACAATTAGAATCTCTTGAGAGTCCCCGTGATAGTCTCACACATATAGCCAATCCATTTATGAAAGAAGAGATAGAGTACCTACCATTTGACATTACTGAGGAGATAGATGTTGATGTGGAGAAGGTGTATACAAGTAGGGAAGTCAAGCACAAAGCAGTTTCAGAATTGAGGTGTATTGTACCTCACTCAAAGCATTTCTCGACATTAAGTTTGGTTGACAACCTAAAAATAGAGTCTTCCAGGCTTGTAGAGAAACGTCTAGAGGAGGAACAAGCTCCGTATATTCTGAAATCTGCTGATTCTAATAGACAAAATGACTTCACTTACGCAAGGGCCAATAAATGCAAGAGGCAACATCTATTGTTTGGTCCTTTAAATTTTTCACCACCACCCTGGGAGCATAAGAGAAAATTAGAGACGAAATTAGGGGTGAGATTCGTATCCTCAAGGTGGAGGAAAAAGTGGTGAAACTTGATACGTCGTGCCGCGAGGTAAAACTAGGCGCTGCTTGGGAGGCAACCCAAGGGTACCATGGGTATCATTTTAATTTCTTGTATTTATGTTGATTTTATTTATTTTTCATCTTGTGTTGTTTTTGTGCAAAGTTAAGCACATATGGAGGGGAAGTCTGAGTACCCGTGGAGGAGGAAGCTAACAAGCATGGAAGAGAAAAAGTGTGGGGTCGAATACCCACTTGTGCAAAGCTGAAGAAAAGCATGCTATTAGCTAGGCCTAAAGTCCTAAAGGAGTATTTCTCACCCTCTTTAAATTTTAATTTGATGCTATGAGGACATAGCATGAGCAAAGTGTCACGCCGGCCATCGTGGCAAGCCTCAACATCTTGGCAGCATGAGGCGATTTCCAGTGTGCATCCGCATTACCTCCGTGTCACAGAGGCAGTGCTCCGCGATACACTCTGTGACATGGAGCCATTCCATGACAAGAATAATTTTGTACAATTCTCATTTACTATAAATAGGTCCCTTAACTCCTAAAATCATTTTGTCACGACTTTATTCTGAAAAACCACCTAGGAGTGATGGGAGAAGTGGGAGTACTCACTTACGGTTCATCAATTTCATCTTCGCATCTACCAATTCTTGTAAGTATGTTACTTTAACAATGTTTTCTTATAATTTTACGCACATGAGTGGCTAGAACCCTTCCTCTAGGGTTGAAGCCATGAGTTATGAGTGTGTTTTTACGAATTTGCTTTGGAATTAAGTTATTTATTTTTGTTTTGTCTTGCATTCTTAATTATGGTTGTTTTTATGATTGATCACTACGAAAACACACACGTTAAACTTAGGCAAATGCTTGAGAAAGCAAACCTAGGGAAGAACATATGAATGTAGGAAACAAGTTCTTGTCTTTTGATAAGATTTTGTGGTTAGGATAGAAATATACCTAATACCTTGCATGGTTTATAAAATGGGAAGAGAGAAAGACACCGGCTTAGATTTGTCACTCCACTCGCAGAAGTAGTTGTGAGGCTAAGTTTGGTTAAATGGTTGGAGGTACGAAAGTACCCTAATAAAAGGCATAACCCCATAAACCACATCCACGTAGTTAATTGCCTACAAACTAGAATTAGCATCCTCGCTCACAATGTAGTGAGGCTAGTTTGTCATTTTTAGAGGTTCGGAAGACCATAAACATGCAATTCTAACTATGTGAGATGACATTTGATAGTTTCATACTGAAACCATTGCAAATCGTAGTATCACATGATTATCCGGTTTTAACTCTATGTTTCTTCTTGAATGAATTCAGAGTATTTCGTTGACCACACTGAGACTTAATTAAATTCTATCGAAAATTTCTATAATCAACACTTGCGGTATTTAATATCACACTTGAACTTGATAGTCAGCTGAATTGGTCCAGTCTCTGTGGGTTCGACATCCGGCTATTGAAAAGGGCCACTGTATTACTTGTACGACCTGTACACTTGCAGGGAGCAACAAGTTTTTGGCGCCGTTGCCGGGGTCTCGACGAAGTTCAGTGAATTTGTCTGTTTTTGTGTGATTTAAAAATTTCCTTAAGTGTTGAAATTTTTTTTCTTTATTAGTTTTAGATTTCTTTTAAATTTTTATTTTTAATCTGATACCCTTATTAACATGACACCGTGGAATATAAATTGGTTAAATGGTGGATACTCTTACTTTGATGAGTCTTGTCTGAATTGCGGAGGACCCCACTTATGGCAACATTGTAATACTTGTAATATATGCGGTGGTCAAAATGGCCATTGGAATGGTTGCCCAAATGCATACACTTACAATATATGTGGAGGTCAAGATGGCCATTGGGATGGCTGTCCGAATGCATACTCCCCTCCCCCAAGCCCCTATTATGATTCTTCTGCTGTTTTTGCTGATAATAGGCATGATAAAAATGAGGGCTTGGAACGCCAAGCTCGAATAGAAGACATGCTAAAACAGATCCTTGAGCAAACAGAAGTTACAAAGGAGGAGAGGGAAGCATTGAGAATTCAGCAAGAAGAAAATGGAGAGGCCCTAGAAATGATGAGCGTCAAAATCAGGAGATGATGGCTGAGGCTGAAGCTACTGGAAAATTGCAGGTAACGGTTTTAGGCGATACTCAAGAGGAACTACAAGAAGAAGACAAGGGTGAATTTTTGGAAGCAGCCCAAAAATTAGAATATCTTGAGAGTCCCCGTGATAGTCTCACACATATATCCAATCCATTTATGAAAGAAGAGATAGAGTACATACCATTTGACATTCATGAAGAGATAGATGTTGATGTGGAGAAGGTGTATACAAGTAGGGAAGCCAAGCACAAAGAAGTTTCAGAATTGAGGCGTATTGTACCTCACTCAAAGCATTTCTCGACATTAAGTTTGGTTGAAAACCTAGAAATAGAGTCTTCCAGGCTTGTAGAGAAAGTTCTAGAGGAGGAACAAGCTATGTATATTCTGGAATTTGCTGATTCTTATAGACAAAATGACTTCACTTACGTAAGGGTCGATAAAGGCAAGAGGCGACATCTACTGTTTGGTCCTTTAAATTTTTCACCACCACCCTGGGAGCATAAGAGAAAATTAGAGAAGAAATCAGGGGTGAGATTCATATACTCAAGGTGGAGGAAAAAATGGTGAAACTTTATATGTCGTGTCGCGACGTAAAATTATGCGCTTCTTGGGAGGCAACCAAAGGGTACCATTTTAATTTCTTGCATTTAAGTTGATTTTATTTATTTTTCATCTTGTGTTGTTTTGGTGGAATGTTAAGCACAGATGGAGGGGAAGTCTGAGTACCCGTGGAGGAGGAAGCTAACAAGCATGGAAGAGAAAAAGTGTGGGGTCAAACACCCACTTATGCAAAGTTGAAGAAAAGCATGCTATTAGCTAGCCTAAAGGCCTCAGGGAGTATTTCTCACCCTCTTTAAATTTTAATCTTATGCTATGAGGACATAGCAAGATTCAAGTGTGGGGTTGGGGAAATTTCAAGGAAAATTTCAAAAAAAAAATATTTTTTGTGCTTAACGATTTTTGGTGAATGTAATGCTTGTGAGAAATATTTGAAAAAAAAATTATTTTTGTGAGTCAAGCATGACTTCATCACTCGTTGGTTTTTCTTTTCGGTTCTTTTCCGACGGGGGTCTTTGAACCGAAGAATAAAAATTTTCTTTGTCTGCATATAATGTTTTTAGTCATATTTAGGGACTGTATCCGACGATTGATGGATGATGACCGTCTTGAGGAAATATTAGTCCGTAGGTTTTTGTTTTTGAACCCGTAGCTTATTGATGGCTTGATGTTCTTGTTATGCGCTATACATGATTGTAAGATACAAGTGTGGTCAGTGTTGAAGCATGTAAGAAGTGTATAACTTTGGTTGAGACACTTAGGATCCTGAATTTGACTCGACGTGATTGAAGCTTATTTTTTAATTCTTGTGATTAGCTGAGTAAGAGTCTATTGAATGGGTCTTGAATTGAGCATGTTCCATGAGTGTAAGGTTTTTGAGTATTCTGTGCTATTGTGGAATGTCTAGAACTTGCCTGGTGTCTTTATAAAACGAAATGAAGGATCTAGAGTGTAGAAAATGATTTAGGTATTTCTTTGAATGAGCCAAATATTTAATCCTTGTCGTACCTACCTTGAATATTGAATTATTGTTATCCCCATTGAGCCTTAAGCCTATTTTTTGATAGCAATAACATAAGCTTAATCCTTTCCCTTTCATTAGCCTTGAATTTGATCCAAAACTCCTAAGCACTTAAGTGAAAAATTCCAAAGAGTGAAGGAGTGAGAAGCATGGAAAAAGAAGGAAAAGTAGCAAATTGTAAAAGTTGAGAAAAGGACAAAGGGGCACTTGTGTGAAAGTGGTTGATTATTAGTAGGGAGTAAGAAAACAAATTAATGAAAAGTTACTTATAGAACTCCTTACTAATAAGCCAACAGTGCCTAAAGAAATGGGGAAACAAAAGAGGAAAAGGAAAGATGAAAAAAGATAAAGGTGAAGTAAGAGAAGGGAAGTTCGTAAAGTGCGTGATGTATTAAAAGCGCTTAGGGAAGATAGTCACTATTACTGGCTAGAATAGCACCTACCCATCCCTCAGCTACATTACAACCTAAAAAGTCCTACTTGATCTTACTTTCATACATCCTTAAATTAGTGGAGTAAAACACTAAGGGAAAGCTTATGGGTCATTACATGATGCATGTGAATTCTTTGTGAGAGTGAGCGTAATTCTATTCATTTACCCACACATGTTGTGATTTAAAAAATTTTTTGCGTGTGAAAATGGGTAACACTCTTGCTGTGAAGGCACATGTTGAATGAAGGATATAATTCATGTTGGATTTCTTGCTCGGTTGATTTTCATGAGTTTGCGAAGATTGAGAGTTGATTCTTGAGGTTAGGAAGTCTTAACATAGTTGTATTTCATTTCAATGATTAAATCGTGCATGCTCTATTTTTAGCTTGCTATCTTACACAGTCATTGTAGCCATAACTTGAATTATCTTGCTAAATTAGCTATGTGTGAGTCTTCATGTGCATGAGATGTAAAAGGTTTGTTTGAGGAAGAACAAGACTTTAAGTGTGGGGTTGTGATTTCGGGCAAAATAGCATGCCCGAGTGATGCTTTATAACCTAATTTAGTCTTGTTTAGCTAATTAATTATATAAATTTTCATGTGATTTTATATAAATGTGAATATATGTACTAACCAACATGATTAGTCCTTGTTTTGTAGGTTTAAATGAATTTGAGGAACTAATTTATAAGTTGGTGAAGTAGAGGAATGGAGTCGAGAGCAAGTTTAAAAAGTTGGCAAGAAGCGTGCCTTGGCAAGGCTGGCCGTGCCAGGCAGCGTGCCACGCTGTGCATGTGCCATGCCCATCGCCGTGCCACGCCCATGCCAGGCGAGAGAGGAAGGCAGCAAGCAGGCAGGCATCCTGCGCGCCAGCGCCGTGCCACGCTAGGCGACCTGCGCGCCAGCACCCTGCCATCGCGCTGCATGAGCAGCGTGTCACGCCGGCCATCACGGCATGCCTCAACATCTTGGCATCATGAGGCGATTTCTAGTGTGCATCCGCGTTACCTCTGTGTCACGTAGGCAGTGCTCCGCGAACACTCCGTGACACTGAGCCATTCCACGACAGGCATAATTTTGTACAATTCTTATTTATTATAAATATGTCCCGTAGCTCCTAAAATCATTTTGACAGGACTTTATTCTGGAAAACCACCTAGGAGTGAAGGGAGAAGTGGGAGAACTCACTTAGGGTTCATCAATTTCATCTTCTAATCTACCAATTCTTTTAATTATGTTACTTTAACAATGTTTTCTTGTAATTTTACGCACATGAGTTGCTAGAACCCTTCCTCTAGGGTTGAAGCCATGAGTTATGAGTGTGTTTTTACGAATTTTTTTGGAATTAAGTTATTGATTGTTGTTTTGTCTTGCATTCTTAATTATGGTTGTTTTTATGATTGATCACCATGAAAACACACACGTTAAACTTAGGCAAATGCTTGAGAAAGCAAACCTAGGGAAGAACATAAGAATGTAGGAAGCAAGTTCTTGTCTTTTGATAAGATTTTGTGGTTAGGATAGAAATATACCTAATACCTTGCTTGGTTGATAAAATGGGAAGAGAGAAAGACACAGGCTTAGATTTGTCACTCCACCACTCTCAGAAGTAGTTGTGAGGCTAAGTTTGGTTAAATGGTTGTAGGTATGAAAGTACCCTAATCAATGGCATAACCCCATAAACCACATCCACGTAGTTAATTTCCCACGAACTCGAATTAGCATCCTCTTTCACAATGTAGTAGTGAGGATAGTTTGTCGTGTTTAGAGGTTCGGAAGACCATGAACACGCAATTCTAACTATGTGAGACGACAATTGATAGTTTCATACTGAAACCATTGCAAATCGTAGTATCACATGATTATCTGGCTTTAACTCTACGTTGCTCCTTGAATGAATTCAATGTATTTTGTTGTCCATAATTAGACTTAATTAAACTCTATCAAAAGTTTCTATAATAAACACTTGCGGTATTTAATATCACACTTGAACTTGATAGTCAGCTGAATTGGTCCAGTCCCTGTGGGTTCGACATCCGGCTCTTGAAAAGGGCCACTATATTACTTGTACGACCTGTACACTTGCGGGGAGCAACAGTCACTAGACGATGGTCACTTTTGGTTTGAAAATCGATGGAGTGTATATGCATGCTTTTGGGAGTAGTATCTAGCACTGATTAGGCTAAGGGTCAGTCAACCTGATGCCTCAGAACTATGCGCCAACTTAGGTTTACTTTTATATTATGGGACCTCCCATGTAGCTTCCCCCTGCCCCTATTGGGCCTTAAACTTGATATCGATATCATGATAGCATCCTTAGCCCTGACAAAGCTTTTGACAGCTCTTTCCACTTAAGTGTGATAGTCGAGACAACGTAAGCTCTATCGTGGTAATATCGGTTATATGACGATTCTCCCATTGTTCCTCATGATTTTAGTTATGCATGTACATTATTCATGATATATGTTTTCAGCAGTTTCGACCCGATATTCAGTTTTACTTATGAATATCAGTTTTCAGCTCTAGGTCATTTGATTCATTTATGAATTTCAGTTATGTTCAAATCATGATTTCAGAAAATAGCATACAAGCCCTACTCTCAGAATCTTATATTGATTATGTTTTATATTACGCATGATTTAATGATTTTACTTACTTAGCAATTTTATTTACCCTGCATACTCGATACATTTCACTTACTAACCGCAAACTATATGCCATATCATTTTATGATACAGGCTTCGATATCCACGATTAGTCCCGTCGTTAGTCAAATCACCAGAGTTTTCTTTCCTCAGCCCCAATTGGTGATTCCTCATCGTGCGAGGGCCCTTCTTATCAGTTGTATATCATATTTTCAGTCTTCAGATTCTAGCGAGTTAGTTTGGGTCTTGTCCCATCAACTCGTCAATGTTAGAGGCTTCTCGGACATAGTTTGTATTTTGGTTTCAGATTCATATATGTACTTAGATGTTATCTTTTGTTTAGACTTCTGCTATGTTATTTATAATGATTTTCCGCTTATCTATGATTGAGTTATATGTATGTTCATGCCATGGGTCTACTTGGAGACTCTCGGGGTTTTTGGTCCTGTTCTCGATCTGAGCCTATGTTTGAGTCGTGAAATTTATGAGTAGGGCTTGGCGCTCACATCCAAGCAACATCCCCAGCATAGTATCCAAGAAGAACCATGGATCCTCACCAGTGCCTTGAATGGGCTTGAGGAGATGAAGTGGATCTGTAGCTTCTATGTGTTCGCATGGATGGCTAAGACCCCTGACCGATAAAGTTCAAAAATGGTTAGGGAGTTCTACACCAATTACTATGCTATATTAGAGCAGAACGCACAGACTGGCAAGCGACTGAAGGAGCAACCCAAACTTTACAAAGTATTAGTCTGGGGGAAAGAAGTAAAGATTTTTGAGCAAACCATTGCCCGGAGGCTCAATGGGCCGCAGTTCATTGCTCGATCATCCACAGTCGAGTCAACCACTGGATAAACACCATGCAATGGATAAAGAAGCTGGGTACTGAGGAGAGGCAAAGCCAGATCAAGTGGTTATCTGGAGTCATAGCAGCGGACAAGGAGGAAGTTGAGTGGGTGGCTGGTGGAAAGTAGGTCAGTAAATCATCATTGAACTTCATAGTGAATTCCTGCTGGACACTAGTCCACCACAGACTGATGCTAACTGTGAATAGATCTGTCAAAATGGGCTTGGCCCATGAGGCCGGCCCAACCCAACCCCTTAATTATGTTGGGTTGGGACAATATTTTACAGCTCATTTAGAAATGAGGCCTAAATGCCCAGCCTCATTTGACCCGTTAGCCTCAGATGCCTAGCTCGTGAGCCTCGTAGGCTAGCCCAACCTATGAAACTTAAAAAATAACAGATTATTAAATATATAATATACTAACTAATTAAGAAAACAAAAAAATAATATAAGATAAAATAAAAATAATGAAAAGATGTACATTGTACATTTGTACAGCAACAACATGTAGTACTACAACTAGACTACTAGAAGTCTAGAACTATTAATATTTAATAGGATTATGTTTTACATAATAAATTAATAATAAGATAAATACATCTACCAAATAAAATTAGGTTTAAGTCTTCTAAATGCTACGCTTTTCTTTCCATTTTGGCTCCTGCGCAGCTTTTCTTCTGGAGCAGTCATAGCCTTTGTGAATTTTTGATCTCTTCATTTTTAATGAGTGACTAATTAATTATGTTTGTTCTTCCTTTGGTTTATCTTAGTTATTTTCTTTTGAATTTTTTGTTATAATGAAGAATTATAATGATTGGTGATTTTTAAGTTATCACACTTTTCATTTATCATGTTTTAAATTACGTTTAAATTTTATTAAAGGGACAATCCATCCTAACCCGTGGCCCACTTAGCGTTGGGTTGGGCTGCCATCTTTAAGGCATTTTTGTTAAAAGGTCCAGCCCTTCCTAACCCGTTTAACTCATTGGCCTTCTAGGGTTGGGTCCGGTTGGGTTGGGCCAGCCTGTTTTGACAGCTGTAACTATTAATGACAACACACTCAATACTGATAGGCAACTCTATTAGTATGCATCATGTCCCAGTATGAAATAAATATCCCAAGGGTGATAGAAAATGAGATCCGGGATCGTGCTCTTGGGTTGAGCACCACCATTCTATTTCCGACCTTATCTTACAGATGTGTAGAGATGCTATGTAATACGCCAAAAATCCTAATATCAGACCCGAGTGTGGAAATGGAGAAAATAAATTTTTTTGCACCAGGTCACAGGACGAGTCGTCCACTGACCCGTGAGGTGCACCATGAGTCGTTATCTAACTCGTGGGGAGGAGGGAAGACTTGGTTGAATTTTGAGATTTAGGGGTGACAACGAGTCATGCTCAGCACCAAGATTCGTTGTGTTAGCCGTGGTCAAGAGTTGATTGATTGTTGAAGAAGTTTGGGTGGTGTTGGTCACGATTGGTCACCGCGAGTCGTTAGGTGCACTACGAGTCGTGGTGTCCCTCGTGGTGACACTCAGAAGCCAAGATTTCAGTGCAAGCAACGACTTGAGACCACGAGTTATGGTGTTGGGCACGAGTCGTCCAGTCTCTCGTGGGGACTGGAAATGTGCATTTTCCTACAATTTTACTAAGGGCTTTTCCGTAGTTTCTAAGTTCCTAAGACCTATAGTACGTCGTTTTAAGCTCAGAAAAGTGTGTTTTAATAGGTGTAATTTCATTCTAAGCCTATTCTTTTCCATACATGTAAGTCTAGAAGCTCCTAAGGGGGATCAAGCTTAGATTCATCATGTTCTTCCCCAAATTTCTTTGGTTTCTCAAGAGGGTTGTGATATCAGATTTCTCCAGGTATGTGGGGTTACGAATGGGTGTATTAATCCACACCCATGCCTAATCCCTCTTCAATTCATAAAAAATTCTAGTTGATGAATCTATGGGGTTTTAACCCAACATATGAATTCTCTAAGTATCAATCATAGGTATGATCTATGCATGTTTCTTATGTTGACTTATGTTTAATGGGAATATTTTATAATGTTTTCAATTGCAATTTTTTTTTCAAGCTTTTATAAATTATGATGCCCATCCATGGAAGTTCATGAAAGATGAGATTCATGATATATACATTCAAGCATGATGAGATGCATATGATGAAAGTATGACTTCGAATTACCCATGTCCATGTTAATATTTTCAAATGATCAAGTCTATGTCAAGCATGTTTAAGGATTGGGCAAGTCCATATGATTAAGTATATGTCATGATTTATCTAAATTTCATGTTATTAGCTTACCACATGAATTTGGAGTCTAGACTCCCACTATTTTCTGCTTGTGGTATGGTTTGAGCCCAAAGCTCCTCATGTTATGATTTCAGATTTATGCATGTGTGTTATGATTCAGCTTTGTTAGTAGAAGATGGTTCAGCTTCATTGAAAAATGATGGAGAGCATATGCTTATTTTTGGGAGTAGTGTCTAGCACCGAGTAGGCTAAGGGTCAGTCAACCTTATGCCTCAAAAATTCGTGCCAACATAGGTATGTTGAGATTATTTGGGACCTCCCTATTGAGCTTCCATTGCCCCTAAGGGGCCTGTAGCTTGATATAGATATTATGGTAGAGTCCCTCTCCCTAGCAAGGCTTTGGACGGCTCTGCCCACTTGAGTCTAATAGTCAGGACCATGTAAGCTCTATCATGGTAATGTCAGTTATAAGATGAGTCTCCCATTGTTCCTAATGATTTTAGTTATGCATGTTTACCAGTCATGATATTATGTTTTCAGCAGGTTTAACCCAATATTAGCTCGATCAGTATAAGAATAAAGCCAGGAGGTTGGCAGGAAAGGTGACTTTCTTTTCCTTTCTTTCCCCGGAGCAGCAACTGAAAGAGAAAATACCGAGGACGGGGGGATCCTTGGCAGTGGACGTGAGGATTCAATACAATAGGGGAAAAGATCGTATAGTTCCCTACCGATTTTAGGTCATTCAATTCAGTTATGATATTAATTTATGAAAAAATCATGTTTCAGATTATAACTTGCAAGCCCTGCTCTCAGAATCTTATGATGAAATGATTATGATACGCATGATCTTTGATTTTATTTATTCAGTGGTTTTACATAACTTACATACTCTATGTTGTATTGTTTCATAATACATGCTCCAATATTCAGGCTCAGTCCCTCCATTAACCAGACTCTCAGTATTAGCATCTCCCAATCTCAATTGGTGAGTCCTCATCATCCGAGGGCCCTTTATCAATTGTATTTAGTATTTTCAGTTTCAGACTACAGTGAGTTAGTTAGGGTCCGTCCCATTAACTTGTCAGTAGTAGGGGCTTATAAGACATAACATGAATTCAGTTTTAGCCTTGTGTTATGTATTAAGATGTTATGATATTTTTAGACTCCCACTATGTTATATATGTTAGATTTATGCATTTTAGAATGTTTAGCTTAGATGTTATGTTCATTCCATGGGTCAACTTGGAGCCTCTCAGGGTTCTTTATCTTGTGTCTCAATCTAGGCCTATGTTCGGGTCGTCACAAACATGGTATCAGAGCATTAGGTTTTGAAGTTTCCTAGGGTGTTTGAAAGCCGTGTTAAGTAGATTCTTTTTGATGGGTGTGAAGCGCGCCACACTTATGAGGAAGAGGCTACGAAACGTTATAAGAAATGTTCCCTTCTTTCATTATCTAAGTCGTGCAATGAAATGTCTCTCTATCCTTCAAACTCTTGCTATATGCATTTGCAGAATCATGCCTCCTCATCGAGTTAACGAAAGAAGGAATAGAAATGGAAATGGCCATAAGGATGGCAATGGGGATGGGCCCCAGCAGGCCCTACTAGCCCATGCGAATCATGTACTCAAGCATGTTGCCCACACAGAGTTCAGGGAAGCCATACATATGCTAGCTCAAGCCTTGACCGCCCAAGACAACCAACAGGCGGTAGCGCATATCCCTCAGAATAGGAACGCAAAAGCAGCAAGAGTCAGAGATTTTTTGTGGATAAACCCTCCATAGTTTCTTTGGTCAAAGGTGGACAAGGATCCACATGAGTTTATTGAAAAGCTTTTGAAGTTTGCCTAGATCATGGGGTGACTGAGGAGGAGTGCACAGATCTAGCCTCGTATCAGTTTAAAGGGGTTGCACACATCTGGTTCAAGCAATGGAAGGATAATAGGGTAGTTGGAATAGGCCCTATTGGTTGGGAGGAGTTCCATATCGCATCTTTGGATCGGTTCTTCCTTTGTGAGATTAGGGAGATTAAAGCAGTCAATTTTGTGAGCCTGAAGCAAGGAAAGATTACAGTTCAAGAGTTTGCATTGGAGTTCACTCGCCTGTCCAAGTATGCACCTGAGATGGTGACAGATCAGAGAGCCCGAGTATGGTGGTTCGTGCATGGGATAGCAGACTACTTGGTCAAAGATTTTCGGACCACGATTCTTCATCAGGACATTGACTTTCCCTGGTTAGTTCTATATGTCCAACAAATAGAGGCGGTATAGGTGAGTTAACAGGAGAAAGAGGCCAAGAGGGAAAGAACTGATAGCTTTGAATTCTCGCAGCAAAGACTTTGTGGGCATCGTCAGTAGTCCCACCAGAGATCTTTAGCCCCAGCGCCGTTAGCTATGAGTGTGCCATCTAGATCCTAGTGTGACCAGAGGTGATGAGCATCAGGCTCTAGAGATCGGGATAGAAGACTTCCAGAGTGTTGCAGGTGTGGTCGGAGACACACGGGTTAGTGCTTAGTAGGTTCAGGTGCTTGTTTCGGGTGTGGGAAGCCCAAAAAAATTCTTAGAGATTGCCCATCACCAAGATAGGGCCATGATTGGGGCCAAGGCCCAGTTTCGAGTTTAGTGGCTCCACCTGCATGCCTAGCTCAGCAGGGGGCATCTACTACTGTGGGTGGTTGTCAGCGCTAGAACATATTCTACGCCCTAGCATCTTGTCAGGAGCATGAGCTCTCCCCAGATATAGTCATTGGTATGTTATGAGTATTCCACCTTGATATATATGCATTGTTAGATCCAGGGGCTACATTGTCTTTTGTGATGCCCTATGTTTCCAGTTGTTTCAGAGTCAGTCCCGAAATCTTATCAGAACCCTTCTCAATCTCTACTCTAGTCGGTGATTCAGTTATAGCTCGACGGGTATATAGAAATTGCCTTGTCATAGTCTTTTAGAAAGTCACCTCCAGAGATTTAGTAAAGCTAGCATAGACAGATTTTCATGTTATCTTTGGTATGGATTGGCTACATGCATGTTATGCCTCAGTCAATTGTGGAACAAGTGCAATAGAGTTTAGATTTCTTGGTGAGCCAGTCCTTGAGTGGAAGGGTAGTTCAGTTGTGGTTGTAGAGCATTTCATTTCCTACCTTAAGGCCAGAAAGATGATTTCTAAGGGTTGTGTCTACCATCTAGTTAGGGTTAAGGATGTTGTGTCCGAAACCCCCACTATCCAGTCAATTCCTATAGTATGTGAATATCAAGAAGTATTTCTAGTTCATTTATAGGGAGTTCCTCCCGAGCGAGAGATTGATTTTTGTATCGACCTTCTTCCCGATATGCAGCCTATATCTATTCCTCCTTACAGAATGGATCCATCTGATCTAAATGAGTTGAAGGAGAAGTTCAAAGATCTCTTAGACAAGGGTTTCATTAGACCGAGCATATCTCCATGGGGAGCACTAATCCTCTTCTTCCGAAAGAAGGATGGTTCCCTTCGTATGTGCATTGACTATCAGCAATTGAACAAGGTCACCATCAAGAATAGGTATCCTCTCCCCAAGGATTGATGATTTGTTTTATGATCTTCAACATGCTAGGTGCTTTTCAAGGATATACCTCAGATCCGGATACCATCAGCTCAGTGTTAGAGAGAGTCATATTCCGAAGACAACTTTCAAGACTCAGTATGGTCACAATGAGTTTGTAGTTATGTCTTTTGGACTAACAAATGCTCCTGCAACTTTTATGGATTTTATGAATATGGTGTTCAAACCACATTTCGATATGTTCATGATTGTGTTCATACATTATATTCTCATATACTCTCGGAGTGAAGAGGAGCATGCCGCTCATTTGAGGGTGGTGCTACAGACACTTAAGGATCGCCAGTTGTATGCTAAGTTCAGCAAATGTGGGTTTTAGTTAAACTCAATAGCATTTTTAGGTCATGTGGTGTCAAGTGAGGGTGTACAGGTGGACTCTCAAAAGATAGAAGCGGTGAAGAATTTGCCTAGACCAGTGAATCCTTTGGATATCAGGAGTTTCTTGGGTATAACTGGTTATTATTAGAGGTTTTTTTGAAGAATTTTCATCCATTGCAGTGTCGTTGACTAAGTTGACCCAAAAGAACATGAAATTTCAATGGTCGGAGGCTTGTGAGTAGAGCTGCCAAGAGTTGTAGACTCGATTCACCTCAACACCGGTGTTGACCCTACCTGAGGGTACCAATGGGTTTTTGGTATATAGTGATGCCTCAAGGATCGGTCTTGGTTGTGTATTAATACAGCATGATAAAGTTATAGCCTATGCTTCCAGGCAGCTAAAAATCCATGAAAAGAACTATCCAACTCATGACCTCGAGTTGGCAGCGGTAGTATTTTCCTTAAAGATTTGGAGACACTATCTCTATGGGGTCCATGTAAATGTGTTTACGGACCACCAAAGCCTATAGTACGTGTTTAACCAAAAGGATCTGAATCTACATCAGAGGAGGTGGTTGGAGCGTTTGAAGGATTATGATATGAGTGTCCTTTATCATCCGTGCAAAGCTAATGTTGTGGTAGATGCTCTTAGCAGGCTTTCTATGGAGAGTGTGTCCCACGTAGATGAGGAAAGGAAAGAGTTGGTGAAGCATGTGCATCTACTTACACGACTAGGAGTCTGTCTTATTGACTCGATAGGTGGAGGTGTCATTGTTCAGAATGGATCAGAATCTTCCTTGGTGACCGAGGTCAAAGCTACATAAGATGAGGATCTGATTTTTGTAATGTTGAAGGAAGCCGATCAGAATAAGAAAGTGGAGGTCTTCTCCTAAGAGGGAGATGGTGTGCGATGATATCAGAGTCGTCAATGTGCACCGGGTGTTGATGGCCTGAGGGAACGAAGGTTTCATGAGGCTCATGGTTCTATATAATCTATACATACAGGTGCCACCAAGATGTACCATTACCTACAAGAAGTTTATTGGTGGAATGGCGTGAAGAAGGACATAGAAGCGTTTGTGGCTAAATGTTCGAATTGTCAGTTGGTGAAGGTTGAGCATCAAATACCTGGAGATGTGCTTCAAGACATTAGTATCCCTACTTGGAAGTGGGAGGAAATCAATATGGACTTCATTATAGGTTTTCCTCGCACTCGTCGACAGAATGACTCTATTTGGGTAATTGTAGATAGATTGACTAAGGCAGCCCATTTTCTATTGGTCAAAACTATCGATTCAACAGAGGATTATACTAAGTTATACTTTCGGGAGTTAGTTCAGTTGCATGGAGTTTCCTTGTCAATTATATCAGATAGAGGTACTCAGTTTACCTCCCAGTTCTAGAGATTGTTTCACAAGGTCCTTGGTACTTAGGTCAAGCTTAGCATAGAATTTCATCTACAAACAAATGGTCAGGCCAAGTGGACAATTCAGACTCTTGAGGATATGTTGAGAGCGTGTGTGATTGATTTCAAGGGTAGCTGGGATGATCATTTGCTGCTATTTCAGCATATAACAACTACTATTATTTCAGCATTCAGATGGCTCCATTTGAGGCTCTCTATGGGCGGAGATGTGGATCGCCTATTGGTTGGTTTGAAGTCGGTTAAGCTACGATGATAGGACCAGATTCAGTTCATGAGGCCATGAAGAAAGTTCAGCTTATAAGGGACAGGTTGAAAATAGCTCAAAGTTGCCAGAAGTCCTACGAGGATGTGAGGAGGAGAGAACTAGAGTTTGAAGTTGATGAATGGGTGTTTCTGAAGGTATCTCCCATGAAGGTAGTGATGAGGTTCATAAAGAAGGGGAAATTTAGTCCCTATTATGTTAGTCCATACCGGATTGTGAAACGGGTTGGCAAGGTAGTATATGAGTTGGTGTTGCCCTAAGAATTAGCTTCAGTTCATCCAATTTTCCATGTATCGCTTTTAAAGAAGTGATTGGATGATTCGGATTCTATTGTCCTGGTGATAGTGTGGATGTGAAGGATAGACATAGCTATGAAAAGGTTCCGGTGGAAATACGTGATCGTCAGGTTTGAAATCTAAGGAACAAGGAAGTAGCCTCAATCATGGTTTTGTGAAGGAACCAACATGTTGAGGGAGCTACACAGGAAGTCGAAGTAGACATGATGGCTAAATATCTGTATCTTTTCCCTCCCGGCTCACTTTCAACTTAAGGTATCAGTTTCCTCCCTAGTACTCTATTCAGTTTCATGTTAAGTTCATGTCAACATATGTGGTGTGATTCATGAATTCAGTTATGTCATATAGTTCAGCTAGGAGTCAGTCACTCCGTTAGTTTTCAGCTTAAATGTTCAGTATTTGAGTATGATGATTGTATATCTCAAGTGTTTCAATATGATTTCCCACATTCGAGGATGAATATTACCAAGGGGGAGATATTGTAATACCCCAAAAACACTAAGATTAGACCCAAGGGTTGAAATGGAGAAAACAGAATTTTCTGCACCAGGTCACAGGATGAGTCATCCAGTCACCCATGAGGTGCACTGCGAGTCCTTAAATGACTCGTGCAGTGAAGGGAAGGCTTGGTTGAATTTTGAGATTTGGGGGTGACCACGGGTGTAACCACGAGTCATGGTCAGCACCATGATTCGTTGTGTTAGCCGTGGTCAAGAGTTGATTGAAGGTTGAAGAGGTTTGGGCTCTGTTCGTCATGATTTTCTCACCGTAAGTTATTGGGTGCACTACGAGTTGTGGTGTTCCTCAGAAGGAAAGATTTTAGTACAGGCAATGACTTGAGACCACGAGTAATGGTGTTGGGCACGAGTCATCTAGTCCCTCCCGGGGACTGACAGTGTGCATTTTTCTGCAAATCTGTTAAGGACTTTTTTGTAATTTCTAAGTTCCTAAGACCTATACTAGTTGTTTTAAGCTCAAAAAAGTTTATTTTAAGAGGGTTAAATTCATTCTAAGCCTATTATCTTCCATGCATGTAAGTCTAGAAGCTCCTAAGGGTAATCAATCTTAGATTTATCAAGTTCTTCCCAGAATTTCTTTAGGATCTCAAGAGGGTTGTGATATCAGATTTCTCCACGTATATAGGGTTATGAATGGGTATATTCATCCACACCCATCATCCACACCCATGACAAGGGTTATGAATGGGTGTATTCATCCACATCCATGCCCAATCCCTCTTCAATTTCATGAAAAATTCTAGTTGATAAATCTATGGGGTTTTAACCCAACATGTAAATTCTCTAAGTATCAATAATGTGTATGATCTATGCATGTTTTTATTTTTGAATTATGATTAATGGGCATATTTTACAACGTATTCAATTATAATTTTTTTTTTTAAGCTTTTATAAATTATGATGCCCATCCATGGAAGTTCATGAAAGATGAGATTTATGATATATGTATTCAAGCATGATGAGATGTATATGATGAAATTATGATTTCGAATTACCTATGTCCATGTTCATGTTTTCAAATGATCAAGTCTATGTCAAGCATGTTTAAGAATTGGGTAAGCCCATATGATCAAGTATGTGTCATGATTTATCTAAATTTCGTGTTATTATCTTAACACAGGGCTTGGAGTCTAGACTTCCACTATTTTCAGCTTGTTGTATGGTTTGAGCCCAAGGCTCCTCATGTTATAATTTCAGATTTATGAATGTATTTTATGAGTCAGCTTCGTCACTAGACGATTATTCAGCTTCGTTGAAAAATGATGGAGAGCATATGCATGTTTTTGGCAGTAGTGTCTAGCACCGAGTAGGCTAAGGGTAAGTCAACCTATGCCTCAAAACTACGTGCCAATGTAGGTATATTAAGATTATTTGGGACCTCCTTTGTGAGCTTCTCCTGCCCCCAAGGGGCCTTCAACTTGATATTGATATCATAGTAGTGTCCCTAGCCCTTGCAAGGCTTTGGATGGCTCTGCCCACTTGAGTGTAACAGTCGAGACCACGTAAGCTCTAACGTGGTAATTTCGGTTATAAGATGAGTCTCTCATTATTACTCGTGATTTTAGTAATGCATGTTTATCAGTCATGATATTATATTTTAAGCAGATTTGTCCTAATGTTTAGTTTTACTTATGATTATCAGTTTTCAGCTTTGGCTCATTCGATTCAGTTATGATATTAAGTTATGAAAAAATAATGTTTTAGATTATAGCTTGCAAGCCCTACTCTCAGACTCTTATGATGAAATGTTTATGATATGCATGATCTCTAATTTTATTTATTTAGCGGTTTTACTCACCTTGCGTACTTGATACATTCCATGTACTGACCATATACTCTATGTTGTATTGTTTGATGATACAGGCTTATATATTCAGGCTTAGTCCCGCTATTAGCCAGACTCTCAGTATTAGAATCTCCTAGTCTCAGTTGGTGAGTCCTCATCTTCCGAGGGCCCTTTATCAATTGTATTAAGTATTTTTAATTTCAGACTACAATGAGTTAGTTGGGGTCCTATCCCATCAACTCGTCAGTAGTAGAGGCTTATCAGACATAGCATGTATTCACTTTCAGCCTTGTGTTACTTATTCAAATGCTATTATATTTTCAGACTTCTGCTATGTTATATATGTTAGATTTTCGCATTTGAGAATGTTGAGCTTAGATGTTATGTTCATGTCATGGGTCGACTTGGAGCCTTCTGGGGTTTTTTGTCCCGTATCTCAATCGGGGCCTATATTTGGGTTGTGACAGACTATGCTAGTGTTCAATTACTAAAAGATGTTGATATTGAGATCGAAGGCCAGAGAATGGCATATATAGGGCTAATCCGGGATGAAATGAACCCGGAGATCCGGGCTAGACTTTCTACCGCAATCCCAGTACCACGAGAAGATGGGGGCGAGCAGGTTAATGCCCCCACCTTATTGGAGCAGGACGAGACACTGGCTACAGATGCCGGTCACACATAGGCTGCTCCCAACACTTCTACAGCACCTCTAGTAGGTCTCCTGAGCCAGACACCAGCTGGGTATGTTTTCGTCCCTCACAACTTCCTCTAGAAGTTAGAAAAGAGGATGACAATGGACTAAAAGAAAATACAATAAATAATGGAGAACGTCAATCCTTGGGTAAAGACAAATATTGCAGAGGTTGTAATGGGGTTTCATGGGCGGATAGATGAATTTGAGTGCTTGTTAAATGAGTGCTTGGCGGCACATACGAACACTAGTAGCCTCCAGGAGGATGTGGGGGTTCTTCGGAGCCAAGTGACCGAGCTATCATCTAGACAGTCAGTGATCACAACGCCCCCACTCTTCTGGACTTATACGTTGAGCTGGATGAGGAGCTAGCCTTTGAGGCATACTGGGTCCCATTGGATACAAGTGAAGGAAAAGGTAAGAAGAAGGTCTTGGAGGAAGAAAAAAATGAGCCCTCAAAGGAGAAGAAAAATAAGGAAAAGAAAGAAATAAAGTGGGCGATAGTAGAGAGCCTATAAGCTCACAATGAACGTATATTGGAGTTGTAGCAGTGAGCCAGAGGAGCAGGAAGCTCCACTCCTTCCCAGAGAGTGATCATGGGTGAAGAGGACGCTTCAGTGGAGCCACGATCAGCTAGAATCTATCTTGAGGTTGCACAAGCAACCTAGCATGTTACGAGGGTAACCAATCCCCCAATAGATATACAAGTGAGGGCATCGGCCTGTGCTAGCGCCACCTCCGTAAGATGATAAGAGCACTTAGTGCACCATAGGTATGTCCTTTTCCCTTGTGTTTATATATTTTATGGTTTGGGAATGAAGCATGTTTTTCAAAAAGGAAGGTGTACTTGTATTTTCAGCATTTTTAATTCCTCTGAGGGTTTTTCTTATCGTGTTTATTTTCTCTCGGGCATGCTATCTAGTAGAACTGAGATGTTTAGGTTGTTATTATTTAATTATAATAATCTTAGAAAAACTTTACAGCCAATAAATGCACTAGTTAGATGTTTTTTAAAAAAACTTTACCCTATTGAAAATTTTTTGTTTTAGCTATGTAGTTTAATTGAAATTGCATAACTTTTGTCAATCTTAGTAAGTCATTTAAATTATGAGCATGATTAGGTGTATTTTAATCATGCATGAATTGGATAAGTAGATTCAACGCAAACCTTTTCCATGAGTGAGTGAGGTTGTGTACTTAGTTCAATACTGCATTAAAGATCTAGATCTTGCCCGGTTGGTCTTTGCATTGGGTTTTGGATATTTGATTAGGAGATGATCACAGACTGTTATTGATTGATTAGTCACTTTATCTTAAATGAACCTTCTAAATGATGATGAATCCCTTGATCTCTATTTTGAGCCTTATATTGACCATTTTTCTTCGATTAACCTTCAACCTTACCCATTTTCTATAATGAACCTGTTTTGGCCCTGGTTCCTCCTTCGGCATTATGAACCTCAACTCAAGAAAAATGTCTAAGTTGAGGGTGGCATAGTAGGAGCGCATAGATAATGGGGAGGGGAAAAAGGAAAAGAAAGGAAAAAGATCAAAGATGAGGTATTGTGTCATAAGAAAAGAAAAAAAGAGCTGAAAATGAAAAATGAAAAGAAAATACAGGAGAAAAAGGAATGAAAAACTAAGAAAAAACACACCACACTCATATATTGCATGTAAATAGAGAAAAGGGAGGAAAAAGTTGAAAAAGTAAATAATGGGGTAAAAAGTTTTAAGTAGAGCTTCAAGTGTGTAGTGTCAAGGAGGGTTTAGTCACTTATTTTTATATTTATCATACCCAGCCCGAAGCCTACATTACAAGCTGAACAAAGTCCTATAGTGATCCTGGTTTAGCTATCCAAAGAGCCAAAGTAAAGAAAATAAGGGCTAACATATGGTATTTGATGTGTAGTATTTGGAATTTCATTAGGAGAGTGAGAGTCTCATTTGTTTAGTCCTAAGTTCACCATGTCATATATGTAATACCCTAAAAGCGCCTAAGTTTAGAACCGGGTTCAAAATTTGAAGTTGAATGAAAAACTAGGAAAATATTGTAGGACGGATAATGTCACAACTCGTGGTTGGAAACCACAAGTCTATGTTAGCATCCATGGAAGGAACTAGAGTCTAGCAGTTGGAGATACCACGGGTCATCCAATGACTCGTGGTGAGATGTGATGACCCGTGGTCATCAGTCATGGTTTGGGTTGCCAAATCTCTAGTGGACTTAACGGATGGGTACCACGACTCGTTGGAGGGAACAACGAGTCATGGTGAGGCTCATTATGAGGAGACACTCTGGGTATTCAGGTGACAAGCATTGATCGACCCAACAATTCATTTGATTAAAGGATGAGTTGTCCTGTCGAGCCATTGTATGAATTTGGGATCAGGGTTGGAGTAGTGCATATGATGGGTCATACCACAAGTCGTGGTAGCTTCCAACGACTCATTGGTACACCCGTTGGATCGATCTATGCAGAATTTTCTGAGTATTTCATTAAGGTTATTTTCGAATTTCCTATGCTCTAGTGCTCTAAAGTATGTCATTTTTTATATTTTCTGGGCATGATTAGATAGGTTAATACCCTCTAACTATCCTCATTCCCAGGCATGCAAGTTAGGAAAATTTTAGAGAGATCAAGCCTAGTTCAAGCTCTTCCCTATGAATCCTCCCTTGGGCATTCATAGAACCTTGGAATCTGATCTTGCCCAAGTATGTAGGGTTAAGAATGGGTGTTTCCGTTCACACCCATGCCCGTTCTCTATTAATTTATGAAAATCATTTAAAAATCTCATGGGGTTTTAATTCAATTTTTGTGAAAATCTAACAATTTGCTTATGGGTTATTATGATTTGTGATTTACATCATACTTTACGGATTTTGATTATATTTTACAACTATTTTGATTATAAAATTATTGATTTCGATTTCTACTAAATTTATCCTAATTGTGTAAGATCTATGATGAATTGATTTTGACCTTCACTTCAATTGTTGATATTTACAAACACGTCATGATTTATGACTTGAAATATGGATTTATTCAATTATCCAAAATGATTTGGTGATTTACAAGTTATATGTATGATCTACAAGTATGCATGAACCCTATGATTTATGAAGTATGTTTTGACCAACTCATGGGCCTTATGTCATGGCTAGTTCACGCATGTACAAGTATGTTTATGACTGTCATGATTTAACTAGACCATGAATTCATGCATATTATACTATGAGAACTATATATGTTTTGGAAGTAGTATTGAACACCGAGTAGTTTCGGGGCCTAGGTTCTGCCCCGGATCTCATAAACTACGTGCCACCGTAGGTATGTTGGGACCTCCTTGTGATTTTCCCTGGCCCAAATGACCCTTTTCATGGTGATATCGTGCCCTTCATGATTCTACCTTTGGCAAGGTAAGAACGGCCTCCCGACTAGGTTTACCAGTCGAGCTCCATGTGTGCTCATATGGGGTATGTCGGTTAAGAGAATCTCCCACTAGTCCTCATGATTTATGCATGTTTATGATTATGTATTTTGGTTCAAGCCACGTTAAATAGAGATTTTCTCTTATGATCAGGAGTACGATTGTATTACAAATGTTTTAAAAACCTTGAGCCTTATGTTATATTACGATATTTATGATATGGGCATGCTGTCCTACTCTTATGATATTTTTATGACTTTTTGAATATTTAAATGTCAATTTTTACATACGTTGTATACTCGGTACATTCCACGTACTGACCGTATACTTTCTATGTTGTATCGTTTCATGATACAGGACTCGACTCTCAGGCTCATCCTCATCCTTAGACCATCTCGGAGTTACTATTAGCTTTATTGGTGAGTTGTCATGTTCCGAGGCCGTATGACTAGAAGTTTATGTTGTTCTTTTGTTTTAATTTGGTCGTGTTAGTTGGGGATGTCCCATCAACCCATCTTACATGATAGAGTCTTTCAGACCGTATGTAATACTCAACTTATGTGTATGTCTAGTACTTCCGAATGTTATGGCATGTTATGTTACGCTTACGTTTCCACTATGTCTTATGTTTAGTCTTCCGCTTGAAGGGAATGATGTTAGATGGATGCTTATTCCATGGGTCGACTTGGGGCCTCTCGGGGTTCCTTGTCCTGTGTTATGATCCGGGTCTACCTTCGGGTTGTGACAATATATCTGTGAGTGTTGGTGACTTCATTTTCTATTAGGGTACCTGGTTTACTAATTTTTTATGTGAATAGAATTAGTGGTAGCTCAATTCCCTTCTAATAGTTGGATGCCATGTCTTGTTCCCTGTATGCCATTAATTGCGATTATATGTGTGCATAGCGAATTCAGTTTAAGTTAAAAAGAGTCAACTGTTGATTGTGGTTCATAGTGCAAATTATGTTGTGTTGGCTGTAGGTATTCTAGGATTACTCTCTAGTTAAGCGTTGTTTTTTTTTGTTTTCTTTGCATGAGGACATGCAAAAGTCTTAAGTTGAGGGGTGTTGTTGTTCTGTGAATTTACAACACTTTCGATGCTTAAAACTAGAGAAATAGCATGGACTTAGGTGTGTTTATATGGATATAAGGCACTTTTACTTTGTTTTAGGGGAAAATAGATGTTGGAGTTGAGTGTGTGCAAAAGATGGAGAAAAATACAGAAATGGGGCTTAGTACAAATCTCAGTACGAGTCATATCATCCTAGTACAAGTCATACTGAGAGTCGTGGAAAGGCCTAGGAGCAAATTGTGAAGCAAAGACAAGTTACGATTCATGGTATGAGTCATACCATCTTGGTACAAGCCATACCATGTCTGTCATGGAATGTTCAAGGAGAAATTGCACAGGCCATGTATCCTTGTACGGGTGGCAATCATGAGTTGTGAGACCTACCTAAGATTGGTACGAAGGAACCGTGGAAAAGACCAAAAGAATGGAAGACTGGTAGAACTGAATGTATGAGAAGGAATCATGGATCGTGGAACGAAGGTACGAGTAGCACCATACCATCCGTGGAAGTTAATAGAAAATGCCAACAATTGCAAGATCAATCCACCAGAAAATTGTATGACTCATAGGTTCTTGGTACGAGTCGTACTAGAAGTCAACACTTATGCAGATTCAGCAGAAGCTAGCCAACGTACGACAAATACAATCCCATTATGGGTCGTAGGTGAAGATGGCAATAGTGTTTGGTAGTTTCCCTATTTACATAGGATAAAGTTCCAATTATTTATATAAATACTCTTTAGGTTATTTTCAGTTGAGAGAAATGATTAGACGCAACTAGAGACACAATTGGAAAGACAAGTTGTTGTGAATTTTAGTTCAAGTCTTGGAGATTTCATGTTTTGAGTTTCTTCTTTGTTCTTGGATTATTAAACATCAATTCTTGCAATAGTCAAAGTAGTTTTTCTTTCAATCATTGTTGTAAGTATTCAGTTATATGTTCATCTATAAATGCTATTAACAATCTTACAATCATGAGAGGCTAAAACCTCCACAACTAGAGTTGTGGGAACCATTGTGGATTAACGAACTAGGTTACACGATGTGATTCGAAATGAATGCTAAAAACTTGTATTGTATTCTCTTCATCTTTAATGTTTCTTAATGAAGCACAACGTTAAAACTTGCCTGAATTCTTTACTTGCTTGAACCTTGAGAAGTAGAGTTTTGGAAAAGAGAATTACAACAAAGCGTTGATCTTTATGGGTCATTATATTGAGTTGCGGTCGCAAAATAGTTAACTTGGAACAAATTGATAATAATTGAATTGAAATTGCTCGTGAGACCTAACCTGGTGATTGTGTATAGTCATCCAAGAGGGTCAAAGCAGTCATTTGGATGAACCCTAGTTATTAGTTCTACAAGTAAGCATTAAGATAGATAACAAATGTATACCCGAAGTAGTTATGAATATACTTTGTGTTAGTCTATATCTTACCATATTCCCTATGGGTTCAACCCCAACCTTTGTTTGGTTCTTTATTGACAATGTCTATTTCATACTTTATAAGGAGTGTGAGTATGAGAATTATCAAGGCTATAAAACATTTTAGGAAAAATTTCCCTTCTTTCATGATTCTATATAGTGTTATGAGTTCAACACTCTTTATTCCTCTAACTCCAGCTTTACGCATTTGTAGAATCATTCCTCCACGCTGAGTTAATGAAAGAAGGAATGACAACGGAATAGAAATAGCCATGAGGATGGTAACAGTGATGAGCATCAGCAGGCCCTGCCAGCACCATCAAATCCTTTTCCCGAGAAGGTTGCCCATGCTGAGTTTAGGGAGGCCATCCAGATGTTGGCACAAGCATTGACCGCTCAGGTTAATCAGTAGGAAATGGCTCATGTTCCCCAGTATTGGAAAGCAGCGACAACTAGAATCCGGGGCTTCCTATGGACGAGACCACCTAAGTTCCTTAGGTCGAGAGTGGATAAGGACCCACACGAGTTCATTGAGGATATCAAGAAGATCAACTAGATTATAGGGGTGACGGAAGAGGAGTGTGAAGACTTAGCCTCTTTTTAGTTGAAAGGGGTCTCTTATATATGGTATCATCAGTGGAAGGATAGCTGAGGAGTCAGAGCGGGTCCTATTGGTTGGGATGAGTTTCTCACTATGTTCTTAGACCGATCCTTTTTCTAGGAGATTAGGGAAATCAATGCAGTTGAGTTCGTGAATTTGAGATAGAACAACATGACCGTCTAGGAGTATGCCCTATAGTTCACCTGGTTGTAAAAATATGCGCCAGATATGGTGGCTGATCCGATGGCTAAGGTGAGAAGATTTGGGAATGGAGTAGCGGACTATTTGTTCAAGGACTGCAGCATCGCCATGCCACATCAGGACATTGACTTCTCTCAATTGGTCTTGTATTTCGAGTAGGTAGAGGTAGTGTAGATGAGGGAGAGGGAGAAAGAGGCCAAGAGGGATAGGACAGACAGCTTTGGGTTTTCTCAGTAGAGGTATGGTGATGGGCACCGCCAACAATCCCACCTGAGATCATCAGCCCTAGCACTGCCATCGGCTAGTGTGCCATCTAGATCTAAGCGTGATCATAGGGGAAATAAATTAGGCTCTCGATGTCAGGGGAGAATGTAAAGTAAGGACCAGCATTCCAGTTTGTGGCAGCTGTGGTAGGAGACACTCCGCACAGTGCTTAGCAAGTTCAGGTGCATGTTTTGGGTGCGAGAATGTCACGACCCAAGAGTACACCCGAATCGTAGACACAAGACAAGGAGCCCCGAGGGCCCCCAAGTCAACCCATGGCATGAGCATATAACTAAGCCATTCACATAAGGCGGAAGAGTTAACTCAATAGTCATGAACTAAATAATACTGTGACATGAAATATAAGAAAAACAACAGTACCTGATCCAAGCGTAAATAGTTAAATCCTACAAATAGGTCTAAAATCCTCTAATCATAATAGACGGGTTAAAGGGACAAGACCCCAACTAACCCCAATAAAAACTAAAGGACAGACAAATCTGAACATGCCCAAAATCATGAGGACTCACCACTGAGAAGTGAGGGCAGAACTGAGAGAAAGCTAAGAGCGATGCTGAACCTGCAAACCGAATCATGTATCATAAAATGATACATCATAGAAAATATGCGGGTGAGTACTTGGAATGTACTGAGTATGCAAGGTAAGCAAGACAATACTTAAAACATAAAAGTTATGGGAGTCGGGACATCATGATCATAAAGACTGAAACCATAAGTATATCGTAAGGCTCAATATTCTTCCAAAATATTTATAAACCTGTCATAGTCATAACATGAGAAAAAAACATTTCATAGAACATAACTTGGGTCAAAAGTACATAATCTTACATGCATTAAAACAATGAGGAACAGTGGGAGATTTCTATAACCGACCTACCTCATATGAGCACACATGGCGCCCGACCTGTAAGCCTAGTCTGGAGGTCGTTCATACCTTGCCAAGGGTATGAACCATGAAAGGCGTGATATCACTCATGTAGGCCCCATAGTACCAAAGGGACAGTCACTGAGGAGGTCCCAACTTTACTAGCCATGGAATTAGGCCCGTGGATAGGACAAAATCATAGTTCTTGAATTATAAGCGACATGTGTGCATTACCCATAATTTCAATCATACTTGAAATGCTGAAAAATATGGGAAACATGACCATAATAACATGAGTAATTGAAAACATGCTTAAAATTCAAAAGTTCATATCATGCTTGAGAAATCACCATAACCATGAATTTCACTGAAAACCCATGATTTGGACACATGTTCTTTTAAGGATTTAAATCATCAAATATTGAATAAAACAAGTGAAAACAGCCCAAACAATTTGACACCAATGATTTTAGACATACTACAATATGCTCATATCGATTTTTGAGGAAATATACATTTGGGTTATGACCCATGGAGATTTGGCAGCTTTAAGCATAGGATTAGGGAGAAATGGGCATGGGTAGGGATTAAACCACCCATTCTAAACCCCACATACCTGGAAATTTCTTGATTCTTAACTTCCTTGAAAAGCCCAGATGGAAACTTGGAGAATTTGAAAGAAGAACACTTGAATCTCTTTCCTCTTTCCTCTCTACTCTTTCAAGTATTAAATGAGGTTTATCTTGAATGATTTCCCCTTAAAAGACCCTATCCCGACCTCCAAAATGACGTAGTTTAGGTCTTAGGAACGTAAGAAATTACGAGAAGGCCCTTAATAATTCACAGGAAATAACTTCCAGGTGACCCTAACAGGAGACTTGACGACTCGTTAGGATGGGAAACGACTCGTCGTGTCGCCCGTCAAGTACACTGGATACCAGGTCAACAGGGCTTGTAAAGGGTGACTCAACGACTCATAACCAGAGACCACGAGTCGTGGTCACCTTCCGTCAAGTACAGTCCCTCATCCTTAACTAAATTCCCTGGCTTGCTCACAACCCACCTCCGAGTTGTTGGGACAGACTTCGACTCGTGGGGTGTCATCCGTTTGGTACACTGCTAGACCCTCCTAATAAATCCTCAACCTTGCACCACGGTGGACATGAAGAATCTTGGTAGCTGACCACGAGACGTTCCCATGTCCATGGGAACCTCAACTCGCCAGCTTAGTCCAACCTTCCCACGAGCCACCTGATGACTCGTGGGGTCTCCTCACGAGTCTTCTAACGACTCGTCCTGCACTGCTGCAACATTTTCCAGATATTTCCCCGTATGACTCACGGGGTTGATCCTTGGGTTCCTAGGGTATACAAATATCTCCTCCTTGGGAACATTCAACCTCGAATGTTAGAAACATGCAGAAAACTCAGGAACAAACAATCATCATATGTAAATACTGGTCATTTAAGTCGAAAATTAAAAAAATGACTACCCCCGAAAAGAACTACATAGATAGACTAAATTCTGACATCACATACATATATCATACCATAAAACAAACTTGCACGCATGAAACGAACATGAAAAACTGAATAGAGGTTTAGGGAAAAAACTGATACCTCATACTAAAACTGAGCCGATAGGGAACAAATGGGGGTATTTAGTTATCATATCCTCTTCGGCTTCCCACATAGCTCCCTAAACATGTTGATTTCTCCATAACACCTTTACTAAAGCTAATTCCTTGTTCCTCAGCCTACGAGCCTCACGATCCAGGATTGCAACGGGAATTTCCTCATAACTGAGGCTACCCTTCACACCAACACTTTCCACCAGAACCACTAAGGCCGGATCTCCCAAGCACTTATTCAAGAGCGATACGTGAAATACGGGATGAACTGAAGCTAACTCTGAAGGTAACTCTAATTCACAAGCTACTTTACCCACTCGTCTCACAATCCGTTATGGACCAATATAGTGGGGGTTGTGTTTTCCTTTCCTTCGAAATCTCATTACTCCCTTGATGGGAGATACCTTCAAAAACACCTAATCATCGATCTTAAACTCAAGCTCTCTTCTCCTCACATCTACATAAGACTTTTGGCGACTCTGAGCCATTTTCATCCTTTCTCTTATCAACTGAACTTTCTCCATAGCCTCGTCGACCGAATCTGGACCCACTAAAGAAGCCTCACAAACTTCAAACCACCCAATGGGCAATCTACACCTTCGCCCGTAAAGAGCCTCGAATGATGCCATTTGGATGCTAGAGTGATAGCTATTATTGTAGGAAAACTCAATAAGAGGTAAATTCTCATCCCAACTACCCTTGAAATCAATAATCCAAGCTCTAAACATGTCCTCAAAAGTTTGTATAGTCCGTTCCGCCTGGCTATCTGTTTGCGTATGAAATTCCATGCTAAGCTTGACTTGGGTACAAAGTCCCTTTTCAAAAGATCTCCAAAACTGAGAG
This sequence comes from Datura wrightii, assembly GCA_035772735.1. NCBI lineage: Eukaryota > Viridiplantae > Streptophyta > Magnoliopsida > Solanales > Solanaceae > Datura > Datura wrightii. Next base: position 134,369,051 of record JASDFA010000001.1, read on the forward strand.
GTGAACTGAGTACCTCTATCCGACATGATGGAAAAGGGCACTCCATGCAATCTAACCAACTCTCAGATGTATAATTTGGCATAATCTTCCGCTAAATTGGTTGTTCTGATCGGTAGAAATAAAGCAGCCTTGGTTAACCTGTCCACCACAACCCAAATGGAGTCGAACTACCTACAAGTGTGGGGTAAACCTGTTATGAAGTCCATATTGATTTCTTCCCACTTCCAATTAGGAACGTGATATCCTGAAGTACACCTCCTGGTCTCTAAAGCTCAGCTTTCACTTGTTGGCAATTTGGACAACCACAAATTCTGTAATATCCCTCTTCATGCCATTCCACCAACAAATTTCCCCCAAGGCATGATACATCTTGGTGGCACCTTAACGGATAGAATATCTAGATCCATGAGCCTCCTGCAACATCCAGCTCCTTAAATCACCCACCTTCGGAACACATAAGCGACCCTGGTACTGAATTACCCTATCTCCCCCTTTGGAGAAGACTTCTACCTTCTGATTCTGAACAGCTTCTTTCAACTTTTCCAATGTTGGATCTTCATCTTTCTTAGACATCACTCCGTTGCCAAGGACGACTTTAATCCATTCTGGACAACTACACCACCATCGATCGAGCCAACTAACCTACCCCCCAACCGTGCAAGTCCGTGAACCTCCTTCACTAGTTCCTTCTTGTCTTCACTCACGTGTGACACACACTCCATAGAGAGTCTACTAAGGACATCCTCTTCCACGTTGTCCTTACTCGGGAGGTAAAGGACATTCATGTCATAGTCCTTAAGTAGCTCCAACCACCTCCGTTGCCGAGGATTGAGATCCTTATGTGTGAACACATATTGTAAGCTCTTTTGGTCAGTGAATACATCTACATGAACCCATACAAGTAGTGTCACCATATCTTCAAAGAAAACACCACCGCGGCCAACTCAAAATCATGGGTTGGGTAATTCTTCTCGTGAATCTTCAGCTATCTAGAAGCATAAGATATGACTTTCCCGAGCTGCATCAATACACATCCCAGTACAATCTCGAAGCATCATAACATACAACAAAGCCATCGGTGCCCTCTGGTAAGGTCAACACCAATGATGAAGTGAGTTGGGCCTTCAATTCCTGGAAGCTCTTCTCACAAGCCTCCGACCATTGGAACTTAACTTTTTTCTGAGTTAATCTAGTCAATAGGGCTGCAATGGATGAGAAACCCTCTAGGAACCTCCGACTGTAATCGGCTAAGCACAAAAAGCTCCTGAACTCCTAAGGGTTTACCAGTCTGGGCTAGTTCTTCACTACCTATATTTGTTGGGAGTCCACTCTTATACCTTTGCTTGACACTACATGTCCCAAGAATGCAACTGAATTCAGCCAGAACTCGCATTTGCTGAACATGGCATATAGCTAGCTATCCTTGAGGGTCTGGAGTACCACCCTCAGGTGTGCGGCACGCTCCTCCTCACTCTTGGAGTATATCAATATGTCGTCAATGAACACTATCATGAACATTTCTAGATATGCCTTGAATAACCTTTTCATCAGATCCATAAAAGCTGCAGGGCATTGGTTAGTCCAAAATATATAACAACGAATTCATAATTGCCATACCGGGTCCTGAAAGCAGTCTTCGGGATATCGCTCTCCCAAACCCTGAGCTGGTGATACCCGGACCTAAGGTCTATCATGGAGAAATATTTGGAACCTTGAAGCTGATCAAATAGGTCATTAATCCTAGGTAAAGGGTATCTCTTCTTCAATGGTCTATAGTCAATACACATCCGAAGGGAACCATCTTTCTTTCAAGACAAACAGCACCGAGGCACCCCATGGAGACTTACTCAGTCTAATGAAACCCTTATCCAGCAAATCCTTCAACTGCTCCTTTAACTCCTTTAGCTAGGCTGGGGCCATTTTGTATGGAAGAATAGATATGGGCTGTGTGTCGGGTAAAATATCAATCTGAAAATCAATCTCCCTCTAGGGAGGAGCACTTGGTAGGTCATCTCGAAATACATCGGAATACTCACATACCATGGGGACTGACTGAATGGTCGGGGTCTCGGACATGGAATCCTTAACCCTAACCAAATGGTAAATACAACCCCTAGAAATCATTTTCCTAGCCTTGAGGTAGTAGATAAATCAGCCTACAGGTACTGCTGAACTACCCCTCCATTCTAAAACTGGTTCACCTAGAAATCAGTAATCCACTGCTCGGGTTCTGTAGTTAATAGAAGAATAAAATGCAAACAACCAATCCATGCACAAAATAATGTCAAAATCAGTCATAGACAATTCTACTAAGTCTGCGGAGGTAACCTTATGCAATACTGTAATGGGGCAACATCTATATACCCGCCTCGCTACGACTGAATCCCCAACTAGAGTAGAAACAGAAAACTGTTCTGAAAAAGTTTCAGGACTGATCCCAAAGTTACTAGCTATGTAAGGTGTCACAAAAGACTGTGCAGCTCCCGGATCTAACAAAGGATAAGCATCAATATGAAAGACTCGCAACATACTCGTAACCACATTAGGAGAAGTCTCCTGCTTATGTCAGGAGCCGAGGGCATAAAATCAGTTCTAGCGCTGGCTGCCAGCTAGACAAGTCGAAGTACCCTACTGAGTAGGATGTGCCACTAGAGCTGCTGAACTAGCTACTGGGGTACGAGCTCCACCACTGCCTGACCTGGCTGCGGGGCAATTCCTAAGCCTATTTTCGGGTTTGTCACACTCGAAACATGCATCTGAGCCCACCAAACACCTCCCTGGGTGGTTCTTACCACAACTAGCACAAAATGGGAATGTGCACTCTGTGTGCATGCTATTTGACCCCTCGAACCTTAGCCCTTGCTCCTCTGATCGTTCGTGGCCTGGATGGGGTACTGGCTGAAGATTGGGATGGTCTAATATACTTGTGCTAGGACTGCTCGTGAGGCCCACCTCCTGGCCTAGGCTGGAAAAACCTGTAGCTATCAGTTCTGGCCCTCTTGGCCTCTCTCTGCCTCATATGAGCTACCTCCATCTGCTAGGCATAAAGAACTATCCGTGGGTAATCCATATCCAGATGAAGCATGGTTGTTCTACAGTCCTTATCTAGATACTCGGCTACTCCCTGCACATATCTGCTTAACCACGCCCTCTGGTCCATCACTAACTCAGGGGCATACTTTGAAAGGCGAGAGAACTCAAGTGAATTTTCAAGCAACATCATCTTTCCCTGTTTGAGATTAACAAACTTAGTTGCTTTGAATTCCTTCATCCCCCGAGGGAAGAACTTGTTGAGAAAGGCCATGTGGAACTCTTCCCAGCTGATAGGTCCTGCTTCCGCTGCCCTGCTGTCCTTCAATTGCATATACAAATATAAGCAACCTCCTTTAGCTGATAAGAGGCCAAATCAACACACTCCTCATTTGCCACCCAATAACTTGGGTGACCTTCAAGATCCCCTTAATGAACACTTGTGGATCCTCGTCTAGCTTTGATCCTGTGAACTCGGGAGGGTTCATCCTAAAAAATTCTCTAATCCGAGCCGCCGTTGCATTATCATTCTTTGGGACATGGGCAACAGCCTGCTAGTTGACCTAAGCGGTCAAGGCTGTATAGCTGCCCGAAACTCAGCATGGGCAGCTGGATTTGGTGCTTGGGGCTCCTGGACAGGTGGGGCTTGGTAACACTCATGATCATTGCCACCTCCGTAGTCATCATCATTTCTGTTTCTCCTCCCATTCCTTCTTCTAGGAGCCATAATTTTCTCACGAATAGCATGAATTAGAAGGATGGAGAGACTTTTCATCGCACCACATAGATCATGAAAGAAGGGGACATTTCCTAAAACATTTAGTAGCCTCTTCTTCATAAGTGTGGCGCGCTTTACACCCATGAAAAAGACTCTTCCTAAAGCCGTTGTCAGACTCCTTAGGATACATCTTAACCTATTGCTCTGATACCAAGTTTGTCACAACCCGAGAGTACACCCGAATCGTTGACACAAGACGAGGAGCCCCGAGGGATCCCAAGTCAACCCATGGCATGAGCATATAACTAAACCATTTACATAAGGTGGAAGAGTTAATTTAATAGCCATGAACTAAATAATACCGTGAAACGAAATATAACAAAAACAATAGTACCTGATCCAAGAGTAAATAGCTGAATACTATAAATAGGTTTGAAAGCCTCTAATCATAATAGATGAGTTGAAGGGACAAGACCCCCAACATTTTGAATACTAAAAGACAGACAAAAATTCGAACATGAAGCCCCCGAATCATGAGGACTCACCGTTGAACACTGAGGGCAGAACTTAGAGCAGGCTAAGAGTGATGCCGAACCTGCGAACCAGATCCTGTATCATAAAACGATACAACATAGAAAATATGCAGGTTAGTACTTGGAATGTACTGAGTATGCAAGGTATACAAGACAATACTTAAAACATAAAAGTTATGGGAGTGGGGACATCATGATCAGAAAGACTAAAACTATAAGTATATCATAAGGCTCAAGATTCTTCCAAAATATTCGTAAACCTATCATAGTCATAACATGAGTGAAAAACATTTCAAAGAACATAACTTGAGTCAAAATAACATAATCATACATGCATTAAAGCAATGAGGAATAGTGGGAGATTTCTATAATCAACATACACCAAATGAGCACATATGGAGCCCGACCTGTAAGCCTAGTTGGAAGGTTGTTCATACCTTGCCAAGGGTATGAACCATGAAAGGTGTGATATCACTCGTGAAGGCCCCGTAGGGCAAAAGGGATAGTCACTGAGCAGGTCTCAAACTTAACCTATGGTGGCACGTAGTTCTGTGATTCGGGCGTAACCTAGGCCCCGAACCTACTCGGTGTTAAGCACTACTCCCAAAACATGCAACATGCTCATAGAAATTCATACATGATAGGCATGGCTAGTTTAATCGTGATAATTATAACATGCTTGAAAATCTGTAGTACTAGCCATGGAATTAGGCTCGTGGATCCGCAAAAATCATGTTCTTGAATTATAAGAGACCTGTGGGCATTGCACATAATTTCAATCATTATTGAAATGTAAAAATTTATGGGCAACATGACCATAATAACATGAGTAATTTAAAACTTGCTTAAAATTCAAAAGTTCATATCATGCTAGAGAAATCACCATAATCAGGAATTTCACTAAAAACCCCATGATTTAGGAACATGTGCTTTTAAGGATTTAAATCATTAAATATTGAATAAAATAAGTGAAACTAGCCCAACAATTTGACACCCATGATTTTAGACATACTACAACATGCTCATATCAATTTTTGTGGAAATATACATTAGGGTTATGACCCATGGAAATTTGGTAGCTTTAGGCATAGGATTAAGGAGAAATTGGGCATGGGTAGGGATTAAAACACCCATTCAAAACCTCACATACCTATAAATTTCTTGATTCTTAACTCCCTTGAAAAGCCCTGGATGGAAACTTGGAGAATTTGAAGAAGAACACTTGAATCCCTTTCCTCTTTCCTCTCTACTCTTACAAGTATCAAATGTGGTTTATAATGAATTATTTCCCTTTAAAAGACCCTCCCCCAACCTAAAAAACAACGTAGTTTAGGTCTTAGGAGTGTAAGAAATTACAAGAAGGCCCTTACTAATTTGTAGGGAATAACTACGAGGTGATCCTAACGGGCGACCTGACGACTCGTCAGCATGGGAAACGGCTTGTCGTGTCGCCCGTCAAGTACACTGGATACCAGGTCAGCTGGGCTCGTAACGGGTGACTCAATGACTCATCACTAGAGACCACGAGTCGTGGTCACCTTTTGTCAAGTACACTGCCTCATCCTTAACTAAATTCCCTGGCTTGCTCACGACCGACCCCACGAGTCGTTGGGACAGACCACGACTTGTGGAGTGTCATCCATTAGGTACACTGCTAGACCTCCTAATAAATCCCTCAACCTTACACCATAGTGGACATGACGACTTGTGGTAGCTGACCACGAGTCATTCCCGTGACTGTGGGGACCTCAACTTCTCAGCTCTGTCCAACCTTCCCAACAGCCAACTGACGACTCGTGGGGTCTCCTCACGAGTCGTCTAACGACTCATCCTTCAGTTCTGCAATATTTTGCAGATTTTTCCCAGTTTGACTCCCTGGTCTGATCCTTGGGTTCTAGGGGTATAAAAGGGAAGCCTATACACATGCTCATATATTGTCCAGCGACCAGATAGGGAAATGGTAGAGACACTCACCCAGTTACCAGTTCAGCAACTCCACCAACACACTTAAATCAGTAGGGTGCATCCACTAGTGCAGGAGGTGGTCACTGTCAAAACAAGTTTTATGCTTTCTCATTATATCAGGATGTCACGCCCTTGAACTAGTGTAGGGTGAAACTGGCACTTGATTCATGGTCGATCGAGAAGCTAGCTATATAGCATCTATAAATGTAACACTAAGGCTGACCAAGCCACCTGTCATAACCAGCCAAGATAAATGCTGGGCCAATAATGCCTTGACCATTATAAATATGCAACTTGGAAAGTCGACAAGGCTACAAAAATGATAAGAAAAGCAATGAAAAACCAATATGACTACACCAACCCACACTACTATAAAAACTAGTCCACATCAGCCTCTACAGAGTAAACAAACTGAAATGCATGGGACAGGGCCCCGCCCTAGTCATGTTGTACACAAAAACTGAAAAATAGTCCAAACTAGGACAGGCTCCTAGAAGAGGGGAGAATACCACTATTCTGCTGAAACTTGGCTCCTACTACATCCGATGATCTGAGCCTCAGCCTGTACCTGCACCACGGTTGCAAAAAGGGTCTCAAGATTAAGGGACGTCAGTATTGAATAAAATGTACTGGTATGTAAGGATGAAAACTGTAAACATGTAAGATAAAAATGATAAATAGGACAGAAATAAAGAGTAGTACTAACCCAGAATCCTGAAAAAAGAAACCTTACAATAACTCATTATTGAAGTGTAAATGCAACCATCTAATGCATAACAAAGACTATAACTGAAATGCAAGCAGATAGATGACTATAATATATACAATTCGCCCAGCCATTGTACCACACCGTGGTAAAGATAAAAATGCCTCCAGCCGGTGTACCATATCGGGGTAAAATCCGTCCAGTCGGTGTACCACACTGGGTAAAATAACAAGACCTCCAACCGGTATATCACACCAGGTAAAATAAATAAATCTTAGACAAAATCATAAATGGAGCTAATATGGCTTATACTGAACCAGCTCAATACGTACAACATAGATATGACGAATACTAAACATGTGCCCTGCATTGGCCTCCTTCGTAATGAATAACAGGAACTGAGTACATATAACATGTAAAGATAGAAAATAGAACTTAAATTCATGTATTAAAAACTTGTATAAATCTTAAGAAACCGCGGATGACCTAAGAGTTTCAACACAGGGACATTAGAGCTCACAAACTCGCTAGCTTGTCATTCGACTTAAGGGAAAGGGATTATGATATCTCCCCTTGGCCTGACATATTTAATAACATAACATAAGATAAAGGACAACCATAACCAGGTAATCCTAAGTCAATAAGTTCGTTTACCCTCAATAGCTTGCGACGTCTTTATGTGGCTTAAAATAGTTTACACGTCCTCATCTTGGCTCTTTCACCAATTTAAGTTAGCAACCAGACATTTAAACACATTTAACATAACACATATATATACACATGACATACATTAAGGACCATCTAACAATTCCCACGCTTAGGGGTCTCCAACACAATGTACAACTACAACAACAATCAACACAATATCACACTTTAGATGTCTCACTTCGGCTAGGCATAATCTTAACATTTATCCTCAATAAAACATGGAACTTTAAAGCTTAAATGAAGCTTAACATAATGCCTCAAGACTTTTAAATATGTTTTTGTCTCATTCGATTCACAACAATCATATCGTGCTTAAAAGAATGATAGATGGGGCGCCTTACATACCTTTCTTCGGTGAACTTTTCTCTAGCCTATTTCCTATCTCAATGATCAGACCTCAACCTCCTTAATCCAGTGGTTTTATAGGAAAACGACAAGCTTAATATATAGAAAAAAATGCAGCCAAAATAACTAACAAGAGGCAGTAACAATAGCAACAACAACACACGGCAACATAAACAACATTTAGCCATTTTCTCAACTAGTTTTCACTAACTTTTGAGGAAGAAAAAAGAGGGAAATTTTACCTTAGTTTTTCTATAATTCCACCCCTAAATATGAAGTATAATTCAAGCAAAATAAACAGCCAAAAATCCTAAGGAAAACGAGCAAAACTCAGCTAACAAACAGTCCATCGGCAGCTCACTTAGCTGCAAATTTTCAGATTTTCGCTTTGCAATTTGAGAGGTTTAAAAGGGGAGAAATCCTTACCTTTTCTCCTGCTTTCAACACCTACTCAAAGATGGATATATGGGCAATCCAAATAGATTTTGAAATGCCAAAAAGCTTCTTCAAAACCTTGCCAAAACGAGCTCCAAAACAGCCCCTAACATACTTGGCAAGGTAATCTCAACTTATCTTGTGATTTTCTTGAACTTTGCTTGATGTTCCTCCTTGATTTTCTTTTTCCTAGCTGCTGGAATTGAGAGAGAAATGGAATCCTTAGCAAGCTGGTCGATGTAGATTTAGCTGAAAATATTTTCTACAAGTAAAAAATAAGATTTTAAGTAAATAGGGCGGTGGAGGAGCTAGGGCGTCATGCCCGCATCACTGCTCGCGATACTTCGGTAAAATGCCCATAACTTCTTACTCCGAATTCCGATTGAGACGAGGCTTGATGTTCTGAAAAAATAGACTCAAACACCTTTAATTTGATAGGTTGTGGGGCTTCTAATACATTATCTATTGGGAGATATGGTCGTTCAAAGTTGACTCTTACTTATGAACTTCACACACTCTTTGATTTTTTTGATCGTACACATTTCCCTAGTCGTCTACGACCAATATACAACCCGTACTTTCCTTAACCTAGCATATAAACATCAAATAATCACCAAAAATTTTCTAGCGTGTTATATTCACCCCCCCCCCCCCTTAGGAACATTTGTTCCCGAATGGAAATTAATTTCACTTAATATGCATCAAAATGGATACTCAGTAACTTAAGTATCAAACACATACCTTAACATCACGTTGACATCATAAATAGGTGAGGATATTTATTCTTCATTTCCTCCTAAGCCTCCCAAGTCACTTTCTCTATTTTATTACTTCGCCATAATACTTTAACTGTGGAAACTTTTTTGGTTCGAAGTTTCCTGACTTGCCGGTCAAGAATAACAACTGGAACCTCGGTGCAGGTCATCTCCTCAGAAATTCGGACATCATCGATAGGCATAACACGGGTTGGGTCTCCTATACACCTCCGCAAAATTGACACATGAAATACTAGGTGGACTGCCGCTAACTCTAGTGGAAACTCCAACTCATAGGCCACTTTTTCCTATCCTGCGGATAACTCTATAGGGCCCAATATATCTAGGACTCAACTTGCCTTTTCGGCCAAATTGCATAAAGCATTTCATAGGTAACACTTTCAGGAAAACCCAATCATTAACAAAAAACTCCAGTGCCCGACCGTGTACATCTGGATAAGACTTCTGCCTGCTCTGGGTTGTATGAAGTCGATTTCTAATAAGTTTCACCTTGTCAATAGCTTGTTGCACTAAGTCTGGCCCAAATAACTCTGCCTCACTGAGTGCAAACTAGCCCACTTGTGACCTGTATTTTCTCCCATATAAAGCTTCATATGGATCCATCTTAATACATACCTGGTAGTTGTTATTATAGGTGAACTCAATCAAGGAGACATGATCATCCCAGCTTCCACCAAAATCTAAAGCACAGGCACGCAACATATCTTCAAGAGTTTGAATGGTGCGTTCAGCCTGTCTGTCTGTCTGAGGATGAAATGCGGTACTGAGGTTTACTTGAGTGCCCAGGCCTTTCTGGAAAGACTACCAGAAGTTTGTTGTGAACTGAGCACCTCTGTCAAAAATAATGGACAAGGGGACGCCTTGTTGCGAACTATCTCTCATATATAAAGCCTAGCATAATCCTCTGCAGCATATGTGGTCTTAACTGGCAAGAAGTGAGCTGATTTAGTTAATCTATCAACTATTACCCAAATAGAATCATGCTTCCTGCTCGTTCTAGGCAATCCTTTAATAAAATCCCTGTTAATCACCTCCCACTTCCAGGCTAGAATTTCTATATCCTACACCAAACCTCCAGGCCTCTGGTGCTCAACCTTCACCTGTTGGCAATTGGGAAACTGAGTCACAAGACCGGTGATATCCTTTTTCATGCTATAACCCAATATAGTTGCCTTAGGTCACGATACATCTTTGTGGCACCTGGGTGTAGTGAATATCGAGAATAATGAGCTTCATTCATAATTTGTTCCCGTAGTTCACCGACACTAGGTACACATAGATGACCTTAGTATCTAAGAACTCCATTGGGTCCACTATCAAATAGGCTCTACTTCTGTTGTGGTATACTATCACTCAGTAAGACTAACTCTGCATCATCATATTGTCGTTGCTTAACTTCCGCTACCAAGGATGATTCTGCTGTGTTTTTGACAATAACACCCCATCTTCGGCATCCAGTAACTGAATCTGTAAGTTAGCCAACTGTCGTAGAGCCATCATCATTTTAATCCTGTCAACCTAAATATGACTCAAGCTACCCATAGACCTGCGACTTAGCGCATCAACTACAACATTTGCCTTGCCCGGATGATACAGAATGCTAACATCATAATCTTTCAGCAATTCTAACCACCTTCTCTAGCGTAAATTCAACTCCTTCTGCTGAAACAAATACTGGAGGATCTTATAATCTGTGAAGATATCAACATGTACCCCGTATAAGTAGTGGTGCCAAATCTTCAATGCAAATACCACTGCAGCAAACTCAAAATCATGGGTAGGATAATTTTGCTCGTGCTTCCTCAACTTTCTAGAGGCATAAGCAATGACCTTGCCGTGTTGCATCAGAACACAACCTAGCCCAACTCTCGAAGCATCACAACAGACCACATAACCCTCGACACCCTCTGGAAGAGTCAGCATAGGTGCTGAAGTCATCCTATCCTTCAAATCCTGAAAACTTCGCTCACATGCCTCTGTCCACTAAAACTTAGTTACTTTATGTGTCAATAACCTGCTAATCCCAGAAAGACGCAAACCTCTGTAGAATTCAAGGGTCTGGGCCAAGTATTTACTACCTCTATCTTCAGACTATCCACTCTTATACCTTCAACTGTAATTATATGACCAAGGAAAGCCATAGATGTTAGCCAAAACTCACATTTAGAAAATTTAGCATATAACCTGTGCTCTTGTAGAGTCTGTAATATTGCTCTCAAATGACCTGCATGCTCGGCCTCGGATCGCGAGTAAATCAGAATATCATCAATGAAGATGATCACAAATACATCAAGAAAAGGCCTAAACAGTCGATTCATCAAGTCGATAAAGTTTTTGGGGCATTAGTAAGCCCAAATGACATCATTAAGAACTCATAATGGCCATATCTAGTCGTGAAGGAGGTCTTGGGGATATCAACTTCCCTAACCCATAGCTGATGGTACCTGGATCTCAAATCAATCTTTGAGAAGCATCTGGCACCCTGTAACTGATCAAACAGGTCATCAATCCTTGGAAGTGGGTACTTATTCTTAATCTTTACCTTATTTAGCTACCTATAGTCGATACACATTCTTAACAACCCGTCATTCTTTTACAAAGAGCACTGGTGCACCCCAAGGCGATACACTAGGTCGAATGAATCCCTTCTTAAGCAGATCATTCAACTGCTCCTTTAATTCCCTTAGCTTTGCTGGAGCCATTCTGTAAGGAGGGATCGATATAGGCTAAGTACATGGAAATAGATCAATAGAAAAATCTATCTCCCTTTTAGGAGGAATTCCAAGAAAATCCTTTGGAAAGACCTCAGGGAACTCATTTACAATTGGAATTGACTGGAGAGTTGTAGGCTGCACATTCCAAGTTTCTTACCCCAACCAAGTGAGAAATACAACCTTTGGATATCAACTTCTGAGCCTTAAGGTATGAAATAAACTTACCTTTATGCATAGCGACATCACCTTGCCATTCCCGGACTGGCTCGCTGGGAAAATTGAATCTGACAACCTTAGCTCTACAATCAACATTAGCACAACATGTCGCCAACCTATACTTACCCAAAATGAAATCAAAATCAACCATTTCAAGATCAACTAGATCAGCTAAGGTTGATCTATCACATACCAATACTATGCAGTTTCGATAAACTCATCTAGCTAACACAGATTCGCCAATTGGTATAAAAACAACAAATGGTATAGATAGTAACTCAGGGACTGTCTCAAACTGACTCACAACCAATCGTGTGACATATGAGAGTGTAGAACCAGGATCAAGTAAGACATATACTGCACGAGAATAAATAATCAAAGTATCTGTAACAATATTAGGTAAGGCCTCCTGGTCCTGTTGACCGCCCAAAGCATAAAATTGATTCTGGGTTGCCCTAGAACTAGAAGCCTCTCTCCCTTTGCCTCTTCCACAACTTGTTTCTTTCTGAGGATCAGGTCTGGGAGGTCGAACGGAGGATGACAAAGCAGCCGCTGATCGCGCTTGATCCACCTCGACCCAATCTGAACAATCCTCATAAAGTGCCCTGGCTGCCCACAATGACAACATACATTCTTCCCCTGATGACACAGAACTGAATGAGATTTCCCACACTGGGCACCAGGAGACAATGGTGGTCGCCTCTGCCCCTCCTGCTCTTGTCGTCGAGAGCTAGATGGAGTTGGGCCTTGGTCCCTTCTCTGTCCCTGAAACTAAGGTGGGCACTCCCTATTGGCCTAACTGACTGCCTGGATGACTGAGACCCTAGGTCACCCTGTGGCTCTCTGTAAGGACCCACAGTCCTAGCTCTCTTTCGGTGCTCTTGCTGTATCTGAGTATCCCGTAATTGATGAACGAAATCCTCTACCCTCTGGGAAAAAGTCTGAATTCGTGAAATGTCAATGTGCTCCTGAGTAGATACCCCCAAGCAATCTCGAGATATATGAATCCCCAACCCTAACACGAACCGATGAACTCTATCCTCCATCGTCAGAACTATGTAAGGAGCACACCTGGCAAGAGAATTAAACTGAAGATAATACTCACGCACACTCATACTTTACAGGAGATTTTTTGAATGATTTTCATCCATTGCAGCACTGTTGACTAAGCTAACCCAGAAGAAAGTCAGTTTCAATTGTCGAATGCCTATGAAAAGAGTTTTCAAGAGTTAAAGACTCGACTCACTTCAACCTCAGTGTTGACCCTACCTGAGGGTACATATGGATTCATTATGTATCGTGATGCCTCTAGGGTTGGTCTTGGATGTGTGGTGATGCAACATGATAAGGTCATTGCGTATGCCTCTAGACAACTTAAGACTCATGAAAAGAATTACCGAACGCATGACCTAGAGTTTGAAGCGGTGGTGTTTGTAATGAAAATTTAGAGGAACTATTTGTATGGGGTCTATGTGGACATGTTTACGGAACGAAGAGCCTATAGTATGTATTAAACTAGAAGGATTTTAATTTGCAACAAAGGAGATGGTTAAAGCTGCTTAAGGACTATGACATGAGTGTCATTTATTATTCACGCGAGATTAATGTAGTGGAGGATGCCCTTAGTAGGCTGTCCATGGAGTGTGTTTCTCATACGGAAGATGGAATGAAATAGTTGGTTAAGGATGTTCTTTGTCTTGCACGACTAGGAGCTTGCCTTGTGATTTGACGGATGGTGATGTCGTTGTTCAGAATGGTTCAGAATCATCTTTGGCGACTGAGGTCAAGGCTAGGCAAGATGAGTATCCTATTTTTGTAAAGTTGAAGGAAGCGGTTCAAAATCAGAAGGTAGAGGTCTTCTCCAAAGGGGGAGATGGTGTACTTCGATATCAGGGTCGTTTATGTGTTTTGAATGTCAATGACTTGAGTGGGTGGATGTCGCAAGAAGCTCACGTTTCATGGTATTCTACCCTCTCAGGTGCCATCAAGAAGTACCGTGACCTATGGGAAGTGAAATGGCACGAAGAAGGACATATCAGAGTTTGTGGGTAAGTGGTTGGATTGTGAACAAGTGAAAGTGAAGCATCATAGACCAGGATGTGTGCTACAAGACATCAGTATCTCCACTAGGAAGTGGGAAGAGAACAATATGGATTTAATCACAGGTTTACCTTGCACACGTCGACAGTATGAATCTATTTGGGTAGGTGTAGACAGGTTGACTAAAGCAGCCCATTTTCTACATGTTAAGACTATCGACTCAGTGGAGGATTATGCTAAATTGTACATTCAGGAGTTAGGTCGATTGCATGGAATTCCCTTGTCTATACATAGGTACTTAGTTCACCTCATAGTTTTGGAGATTATTTCAGAAAGGACTTGGTACTCAGGTCAAGCTTAGCACAACTTTCACCCATAGACGAATGGTCAGCCTGAGCAGACCATTTAGACTCTTGAGGATATTTTGATAGCATGTGTGATTTAATTCAAACGTATTTGGGATGATCATTTACCTTTTATCGAGTTTGCTTACAATATAGCTACCACCCTAGAATTTAAATGGCTCTATTTGAGGCTCTTTATGGGAGGAGATGTAGATCGCCTATTGGTGGGTTTGATGTAAGTGAGGCTACATTGATAGGGTGAGAGTCAGTTCATGAAGCTGTGGAGAAAGTTCAGCTTATAAGGGAAAGGCCGAAAACAACTTAGAGTCGCCAAAAGCCTTATGTTGTTTTCAGGAGGAGAGAACCGGAGTTCTAGGTTGATGAACGAGTGTTTTTGAAGGTGTCTCCCATGAAAGGAGTGATGAGTTTTGGAAAGAAAGGGAAGCTAAGTCCCCAATATGTTATTCCCTATAGGATTGTGAGACGTGTTGGCAAGGTGGCCTACGGTTGGAGCTACCAGCAGAGTTGTCTTCAGTAAATCAAGTTTACCAAGTACCATAATTAAAGAAGTGCATTGGTGATTCGACTTTGGTTTTTTGATAGAGAGCATAGGTTTGAAGGATAACCTTAGCTATGAGGAGGTACAAATTCAGATCCTTGATAGTCAGGTTCAGATGCTGAGGAATAAAGAAGTAGCTTCGGTGAAAGTCTTGTGGAGGAATCAAAATCTGTAAGGAGCTACATAGGAGGCCAAAGCAGATATGATGGCTAGATACCCGCATTTATTCCCGTTAGCTTGGGCATCGGCTTGAGAAAGCAGTGACCTAGGTCAGAACATGAGAATGTGAGGAGCATGTTTATATCTCATGATATAATTTCGTGTTAGGATAGAAATATACCTCACACCTTGCTTAGTTGATAAAATGGGGGTATTTAAAGACCGACTTAGGATTATCACATCACCACTCAAAGAAGTAGTTGTGAGGATAAGTTGAGTTAAATGATTAGATGCACGAAAGTCCCTAATCATTTCCACGTAAACCACAACATAATTGATTGCCCACGAACTAGAAGTAGCATCCTCGCTCACAATGATGCAGTGAGGCTAGTTTGTCGTGTTTAGAGGCTCGAAAGACCATGAACATGCAATTATAATTATATGAAATGACAATCGATAGTTGCATACTTAACCCATTGCAAATCGTAGCACCGCATGATTATCTGGTTTTAACTCTATGTTGCTCCTAGAGTGCATTCAGAATGTTTCGTTGACCAAATTTAGACTTAATTAAAAATTTCCCTCGAAAACTTCTATAACCAAAATTTTTCGGTATTTAAGATCACACTTGTAATGGATAGTTATAGGAATGGGTCCAGTCCCTACGGGTTTGACATTCCGCTTTTTAAAAAGAAACACTATATTACTTGCACGACCCGTACACTTGCGGACGCGCGAATAAGGGCACGTCAAGTTTTTGGCGTCGTTGCCGGGGAATCGGCGAAGTTTTGATAATTTATCTATTTTTGTGTGATTTTTGAAATTTCCATAAGTGTTGAGAAACTTGGTCTTAGTCTGTTTATTTGCAGGTGACAGGTTGTCCTGCCGAGCTGGCTAGAAGTAGAGAGCTTGTGGAACCGTTGCTGGAACCTGAACGTCAAATCCATTGGTGAAGGAGAGTAGCTCTAGAGAAAAATCTGAAGAGACTTCAAGAAAAGGTACAACAACAACCACCTGCGGGATAAGCACAATTATCATCAGAAGCAATGGCAGCAAGACCAGTTCGCGAAGTGGCAATCCCACTAGCGACGAATGTGACCTCTAGCATCCGTAAACAGGAGCCTGGAGGGAACTTTGAGCTTAAATAGAGCATGGTGCAGCTGTTACATTCTAGTGGTCAATTCACTTGAATGGCACATGAGGACTCGCAACAGTACTTACAGAGCTTTTTAGAGATTAGTGACACATTTGTCTCCACCGGCGTGTCCACAGATTATATCCGATTGACCCTCTTCCCATTTTCACTGTTAGGAGAGGCGAAAAAGTGGTTGAAGGCTGAGCCACCAAACTCCATAACTTCATGGAATGACTTGGCTAAGAAGTTCCTTATCAGATTCTTTCCTTCAGGCAAGACTGCAAAGCTGCGAAGTGAAATACCTAGTTTCAAGCAGAAGCCTGATGAGAACTTATATTTGGCTTGGGAAAGATTCAAGTCATTGTTGAGAAACTGCCCCTATCACCAGCAATCAAATGAAGTGCTGGCCCATACCTTTGTAGAATGTCTAGACCCACACACAAAAATATTACTAGACTCTGCATTGGGTGGGCAAGCCATGGAGAAGACGTATGATGAGTTGTACACTTTATTGAACAGAATCGCTCAAGGAAATCAAGAGTGGCACAGCGAGTCATCGAGAGGGGTAGGAAAGAGATCTGGGTTGATAGAGGTTGATGGAATGAATGCCTTGGCAGCTCAGTTAGCTTCGTTCCAGCATCAAATGATGACTCAGTTCAATAAACTGAGTAAGAACCAACACCAGGGCTAGGTTAACGCATTTCAGCAAGCTCCGACTTGGTGCAAAATTTGTGGTAATACTAGGCACAATGTAGAATTTTGTGGAGCCAATCCGGAATCAGTCAATTTTTTTGGAAATGTGCATAGGAACAATCAAAATTTTGGAAACAACTCAAATAGAAATATGCAGGGCCACCCGAAGTTTTCTTGGGTGGAAACCAAAAGAAGAGTTATATGCACCCTCAACAACAGCAGTATCAGCAGAATATGCAGAATGATGGGTAATTGAGCAGCAGCATTGAGAAAACATTGCAGAAAATCATGGAGACCCAGACTCAGTTAGTGGAACATCAAGCGAGGATAGCAACAGACTTAAAGAATCAGCAAATGGCCACCCGCAATCTTGAAAAACAAGTCGGTCAGAAAACAGCTTCTCAAAACATGAGATCGCAGGGGGTTTACCAAGGGACATAGATCCTAACCCCCGGCAGGTCAATGCCATCAGTCTTAGAGGCGGAAAGCAATTAGCTGATGCAGTGCCAAAAGGGCTAAGAAAGGAGGTGCAGCCGGAGTTGGTTAGACCAGGACCCTCCAGCAACATGGGAGATACTCAGAGTGCAGGGCAACAACATACAAAATCTTCATTGCATCCAGCAAAAAGACCACCACCACCATTCCCTCAGAAATTCAGAAAGAGCAAGGAGGAGGAATGCTTCACAAAGTTCTTTGAGAGTTTCAAAGAACTTCACATAAATTTGCCTCTTATTGATGTTTTGCAGGGAATTCCCAAGTATGCTAAATACTTGAAGGACATGATGGTGAACAAAGTTAGGTTGGTGGATGTACAGACTGTAGCACTGACTAAGGAGTGCAGTCACCGGGTATTAAGCAAGATTCCAAAGAAGCTCAAAGACCCAGGGAGTTTTACCCTCCCCATACAAATTGGTAAAGCTGAGGTGCTACGAGCTTTGTTTGATCTAGGGGCAGCAGTTAACCTAATGCCCCTATCCTTATTTAACACCCTGGGGTTGGGAAAACCGAGGCCAATGAGGTTGATGCTGCAGCTGGCTGACAAGTCGCGGGTGACACCCGATGGAATAATAGAGGACCTTCTCATCAAAGTAGGTAAGTTTATTATACCTGCTGATTTTATTATTTTAAATTTTCAGGTTGATGACTAGGTACCCCTAATCTTAGGACGTCCATTCTTGGCCACCGGAGGAGCGGTGATTGATATGAGAGCAGGGACCTTTAAAATGAGGGTCGATGATAAAGAAGAACTCTTTCGCATTTACCAAGAAATGAACCCATCTGCACACTACAAAAACCTTTGTTAGGTTAGTGTGTTGTCAGAGGATGAGTGTTGGGTGAAGGATTCCACAGGTGCAGGGCCAAAGGCAATGACAAGTGTTCAACCCGAGTCTGATAAAGGGCTTCAAATTGAGAAGAAGTTGGAGGAAGAGAGGAACAGAGTGGAGGTTGTTTCCTCTAAACAGCAAAAGAAAAGGAGATGGTTCTCGAAAGAGAACCCAGGTATGAGGATGTCCTAAAAAGGACAGTCCACATCATGCCGCGACGTAAAATAAGGCGCTGCTTGGGAGGCAACCCAAGGGTACCTAAGTTACAAATTGTTTAAATTTGATTTTGTGTTGATTTTGTTGTTTTCATTATGTTTGTGTTTATGGTGGAAGGTTAAGCACAGATGGAAGGGAAGTCTGAGTACCGAGAAGGAGGAAGCTAAAAAGCATGAAATAGAAGAAGTGGGGGGTAAAACACCCACCTAGGAGAACTTGAAGAAAAGCATGCTTTTAGCTTGGGATAGATGCTCAAGGAGTATTTCTCGTCCTTTAAATTTTAATTTGATGCTGTGAGGACATAGCATGATTTAAGTGTGGGGTGAGAAAAATTTCAAAATTTTTGTGCTTAACAAATTTTTTGGTGAATGCAATGCTTGTGAGGAATTTGTGAGAAATTTGAAAAATTTTTATGAGTGAAGCATGAATTCAGCACCTGTTGGTTTCTCTTTTCGGTTCTTTTCCGACGGGGGGTCTTTGAACCGAAAAAGAAAAATTTTCTTTGTCTGCGTATAATGTTTTTAGTCATAGATAGAGACTGTTTCCGACGATGGATGGATGACGACCGTCTTGTGGAAAAATTAGTCGATAGGTTTTGGGTTTTTGAAACCACAACTAATTGGTGCTTGATGTTCTTGTTATGTGCTATACATGATTGTAAGATGCAAGTATGTTCAGTATGAAGCATTCAAGTGTATAACTTTGTTTGAGACACTTAGGCTCTTGAATTTGACTCAATATGATTGAAGCTTAATTCTGAATTCTTGTGATTAGCTAAGTAAGAGTCTGCTGAATGCGTCTTGAATTGAGCATGTGCCATGAGTGTAAGGTTTTTGAGTATTCTGTGCTATTGTGGATTGTCTAGAACTTGCCTGGTGTGTTTATAAAACGAAATGAAGGATGTGAATTGTAGGAGATGATTTAGGCATTTCTTTGAATGAACCCAAATGTTATCCCTCATTTTACCTACCTTGAAAAATTAATCCTAGTTAGCCCTATTGAGCCTTGAGCCTATTCTTTGATAGCTGCAACATAAGCTTAATCCTTTTTCTTTCATTAGCCTTGAATTTGATCAAAAACTCCTAAGCGCTTAAGTGAATAACCTGAAAGAGTAAATGAGTGAGAAAAAAATGAAAAAGAAGGAAAAATGGAAGTTGTGAAAGTTGAGAAAGGTCAAGGGTGCACTGGTGTGAAAATGGCTGATTATTATGAGTAAGAAAATAAATTAATGAAAAGTTACGTATAGAACTCCTTACTAATAAGCCAAAAGTGCCTAAAGAAAGGGGGAACAAAAGAGGAAAAAGAAAGCTGAAAGGAGAAAAAAGTGAAGTAAGGGAAGGGAAGTTTGTAATGAGGGCGTGATGTATTAACAGCGCTTAGGGAAGATAGTCACTATTACTGGCCATAATAGTATCTACCCGTCCCGTAGTTACATTACAACCTAAAAAGTCCTACTTGATCTTACATTCATACATCCTCAAATTAGTGGAATAAAACACTAAGGGCAAGCTTATGGGTCATTACATGATGCATGTGAATTCTTTGTGAGAGTGAGCGTAATTCTATTCATGTACCCACACATGTTGTGATTTAAAAAGGTTTTGCATGTGAAAATGGGTAACTCTCGTTCCGTGAGGGCACATGTTGAATGAAGGATATAATTCATGTAGGATTTCTTAATAAGTTGATTTACATGAGTTTGCTAAGATTGAGAGTCGCTTCTTGAGGTTAAGAAGTCTTAGCGGAGTTGTATTTCTTTTCAATGGTTAAATCGTGCATGCTCTATTGTTACCTTGTTATCTTAAATAACCATTATAGTCGTAGCTTGAATTATCTTACTAAATTAGTTATGTGTGAGTCTCCATATGCATGAGATGTAAAAGGTTGTTCGAGGATGAACAAGACTTTAAGTGTGGGGTTGTGATCTCGGGCTAAAATAGCATGCCCGAGTGATGCTTTATACCTTAATTTAGTCTTGTTTATCTAATTTATTTTATACATTTTCATGTGATTTTATATAAATGTGAATATATGTGCTAACCAACATGATTAGCCCTTGTTTTGTAGGTTTCAATGATTTTGAGGAACTAATTCATAAGTTGGTGAAGGAGAGGAATGGAGTCGGGAGCAAT
Source organism: Datura wrightii (assembly GCA_035772735.1). Taxonomy (NCBI): domain Eukaryota; kingdom Viridiplantae; phylum Streptophyta; class Magnoliopsida; order Solanales; family Solanaceae; genus Datura; species Datura wrightii. Next base: position 134,389,800 of record JASDFA010000001.1, read on the forward strand.
GGGCGAAAGTCGGCAAGGAGTAGGCCATGGCAGGGTTGGCTGCGCCAGGCAGCGTGCCACGCTGTGTGTGTGCTGCGCCCAGTGCCGTGCAACGCCTAGGCCAGGCACGCGAGCAGATGCGGCAGGCAGGCTGCACCAGTGCGCCAGCAATATGCCACGTCGTGCCAGCTCCGCGATAGGAGACTGCCAACGCGCTGCATAATCAGCGTGTCACGCCGGCAGTGCGGTGACACTCGGCAGTTTTGGCTTCCGGAGGCAATTTCCAGAGAGCCTCCACGTTACCTCCGTGTCACGGAGGCATTGCTCCGCGATACCCTCCGTGACACGGAGCCGTTCCACGACAAGCTAAATTAGGCACGTTTCTCATTTATTATAAATAGGTCCCTTAGCTCCTAAAACCACTTTGTCATGATTTTATTCTAGAAAACTACCTAGGAGTGAAGGGAGAAGTGGGAGAACTCTTCTAGGGTTTGTCAAATTCCCTTCTCATCTACCAAATTCTTGTAATTATGTTAATATAGTTGTAGTTTCTTGTAGTTTTACGAACATGAATGGCTAGAACCCTTCCTCTAGGGTTGAAGCCATGAATTATGATTGTGATTCTATGAAATTGTTTTGGAATTAAGTTATTGATTGTTGCTTCCATCTTGCATTCTGGATTGTTGGTTGTCTTTATGATTGATCACCATGAAAATATATACGTTAGCTTGGGCATACGCTAGAGAAAGCAGTGACCTAGGTCAAAACATAAGAATGTGAGGAGCATGTTTATATCTCATGATATAATTTCGTGTTAGGATAGAAATATACCTAACACCTTGCTTGGTTGATAAAACGGGGGTATTTAAAGACCGACTGAGGATTATCACATCACCACTCGAAGAAGTAGTTGTGAGACTACGTTGATTTAAATGATTAGATGCACGAAAGTACCTAATCATTTCAACATAAACCACAACATAATTGATTGCCCACGAACTAGAAGTAGCATCCTCGCTCACAATGATGCAGTGAGGCTAGTTTGTCGTGTTTAGAGGCTCGAAAGACCATGAACATGCAATTATAATTATGTGAAATGACAATCGATAGTTGCATACTTAACCCATTGCAAATCGTAGCATCGCATGATTATCTGGTTTTAACTCTATGTTGCTCCTACAGTGCATTCAGAATGTTTCATTGACCAAATTTAGACTTAATTAAAAATCTCCCTCGAAAACTTCTATAACCAACATTTTTGGTATTTAAGATCACACTTGTAATGGATAGTTAGAGGAATGGGTCCAGTCCCTATGGGTTCGACATTCTGGTTCTTAAAAAGAGCCACTATATTACTTGCATGACCCGTACACTTGCGGACGCGCGAAAAAGGGCACGTCAACGGTTCTGATCCATTTTGCACAACAACGCCGCCATCTGTCGAGTCGACCAATCTAACTCCCAACCTTGCAAGTTGATGGACATTTTTCACCAACTCCTTCCTCCCTTCATCCACGTGGGACACACTCTTCATAGAGAGCCTACTAAGTGCGTCTGCTACAACATTAGCCTTACCCGGGTGGTAAAGGACACTTATGGCATAGTCCTTTAGTAGCTCAAACCACCTCCTTTGTTGAAGATTAAGATCTTTCTGTGTGAACACATATTGCAAGCTCTTTTGGTCCGTGAATAAATCCACATGGACTCCATACAAATAATGCCGCCACATCTTCTAGGCGAATACCACCGCGGCCAATTCAAGATCAAGGGTCGGGTAATTCTTCTCATAGACCTTTAACTTTTTAGAGGCATATGCTATTACCTTACCCCACTGCATCAATACAAACCCGAGTCCAATTCTCGAAGCATCACAATACACAACAAAATCATCCATACCCTCAGGTAGAGTCAACATCGGTGCAGTAGTGAGTCGAGTCTTCAATTCTTGGAAGCTCTTCTCACAAGCCTCCGACCATTGAAACTTTACCTTTTCCTGAGTCAACTTGGTCAATGGTGCAGCAATTGACGAAAAACCCTCAACAAACCTTCGATAGTAGCCAGCTAGGCCCAAGAAACTCCGAATATCCGAAGGATTCACCGGTCTAGGCCAATTCTTCACCACCTTGATTTTCTGCAAATCTACCTTGATGCCCTCACTCGTTACCACAGGGCCCAAAAATTCCATAGATTCCAACCAAAACTCACGCTTACTGAATTTTGCATACAACTGACAATTCTTGAGGTTCTGAAGCACTACTCTCAAGTGAGCGACATGCTCCTCCTTGCTCCGAGAGTATATAAGGATGTCATCAATGAACACAATCATGAACATGTCCAAATATTCCTTGAACACCCTATTCTTTAGATTCGTAAAAGATGCAGGGGAATTGGTTAGTTAAAAAGACATAACAACAAATTCGTAGTGACCATACCGAGTCTTCAATACGGTTTTTGGGATGTCACTCTCCCGAACTCTGAGCTGATGATAACCAGACTAGAGATCTATCTTGGAGAAGCACTTGGAACCATAAAGTTGATCAAACAATTCATCGACCCTGGGTAAAGGATACCTATTCTTAACGGTGACCTTATTTAACTACCGATAGTCAATGCACATCCGAAGCGAACCATCCTTCTTCTGGACAAATAACACTGGTGCACCCCATTGAGACTTACTCAACATAATAAAGCCCTTATCTAGAAGGTCCTTCAACTGATCCTCAACTCCTTTAGCTCGGCTGGATCAATCCTATAAGGAGGAACATATATAGGCTGCGTATCGGGAAGAAGGTCAATCCCGAAATCAATCTCCTGCTCAGGAGGAACACCTGGCAAATCATCAAGAAAGACCTCTGGATACTCATGTATTACTGGAACTGACTGGGTATTTGGGGTTTCAAGCTCAACATCCTTAACCCTAACTAGATGATACATGCAACCTTTGGAAATCATCTTCTTGGACTTAAGGTAGGAAATGAATCGACCTATAGGCACAGCTGAACTACTCTTCCATTCTAAGACTGGTTCACCTAGAAATATGAACTCTACTAATCGAGTTCTACAATTAACTAAAGCATATCATGCAAATAGCCAATCCATGCTAAGAATAACATCGAAATCGATCATGGCTAACTCTACCAAATTTGCTGAGGTGACCTCATGAAGGACTGAGACTAGGCAATCTCTATACACCCATCTTGATAGAACTGAGTCATCTACTTGAGTGGAAACTGAGAAGGGTTCTAACAAGACATCAGGACTAACTCCGAAGCTACTTGCCACATATGGTGTCACAAAAGAAAAGGTAGCCCCCAGATCTAGCAACGCATATACATCAACATGGAAAACTCGCAATGTACCAGTGACCACATTCGGGGAGATCTTCTACTCCTGTCAGGATGCTAAAGCATAGAATCTATTCTGGCGCTCCCTGGTGTGCTGAGCATATGGGAGGGGCTGCTAAACAAAAGCTGGGCCTTCGCCCCCAACCTAATCCTGCCTCACAGTTGGACAATCACTAAGCATGTGTCCAGGCTGCCACACCCAAAACAAGCACCTAAACCTGCCAAGCTCTGGCCTGTGCGCCCCAGACAACATTTGCTTGGCCTCCCTCTCTCTCGAATGTGCCGCCTCCATCTGCTGGGCGTACAACAATATTCGAGAAAAGTCCATATGTTGGTGCAGCGTGGGTATCCTGCAATCTTTGTCCAAATATCCCGCGACTCCATGGACGAACCTACTCACCCGCATCCTCTGATCGGCTACCAACTCTTAAGCATGTTTTGATAAGTGAGTGAACTCAAGGGCATACTCTTGTACAGTCATTCTCCCTTGCTTCAAATTCACAAACATAGCTGCTTTCAACTCCATCATCTCTTGAGGGAAGAACTGGTCTAGAAATGCACCCTGGAACTCTTCCCAAGTGACCGAACCATCTCCTACAATCTTGCTATCCTTCCATTGGCAAAAGTCGATATTTGCAACCCCCTTCAACCGGTAGGAGGCCAACTATGTGCGCTCAACACTACTCACCCCCATTACTTGGGTGATCTTGAAAATCTCATCGACGAAATCATGCAGGTCCTCATCTACCTTGAACCCCAAGAACACCGGCGATTTCATCCGCAAGAAGTCTCTAACACGAGTTGCACCTGCATTACCATTTTTTTGACACACGCAACGGCCTGTTGATTGACCTGGGCAGTCAAGGCCTACGCAAGCATCTGAATAGTGGTCTGAAACTCAGTATGAGCGGTTGGCTCTAGTCCTGATGCTCCTGAACTAATAGAGCTGGCTGATGCGCATAACCATTTCCATCATGTTGGCCTTCACCACCACCACTCCTCCTTCCATTCATTCTTCAAGGAGCCATTATTCTGCAATCGTGAATAGCATGAATTAGAAGGATAGAAAGACTTTTCAACGCATTACATGGATCATGAAAGAAGGGAACATTTCCTAAACGTCTCATAGCCTCTTCTTCATAAGTGTGACACATTTCACACCTATGAAAAAGACTCCACTTAACACGGATTTTAGACACCCTAGGACACTTCAACACATATGGCTCTGATACCAAGTTTATCACGACCAGAACGAAGGCCCGAATCGTAAACACTGGACAAGGGACTCCGAGAAACCCCAAGTCCACCCATGGCACAAGCGTACATCTAACTCAATCAATAAACTGCAAAAATAAACAATATAAACTCAGCAGAAGTCTAACATAAATATAACATCAGAATAAACATCCGAAGTTTATTACATACATCAGATTGATAAGCCTCTAAAATGGACGAGTTGATGGGACAAATCCCCGACTAACTCAAAAAGCTCAAAACATAAATACATAAAGAAAGATACCAAGTCTGGTCCTCGAAATATGAGGACTCACCAATAAGCAGACACTAACTCTGATAAGCTGCGTAAGAACGGGGCTGAAGCTGAGAGTTGGGTCCTATATCATGAAATGATATAGCATAGAAAGTATGCGGTCAGCACGAGGAATGTACAAAGTATGCAAGGTAAGTAAAACCGCTTAAATAAAGTAAATCATTTAAAGAATTTCATAACATATCATGAGCTTTCAAATCTGAGAGAAGGGCTTGCATGCACTCTTTCTGAAATCCTAAACTTTTCATAAACATGACTATACATAGCTTCATAGCATCACAGTTGACTTGAATGACTTAAGGCTGAAGTATGACATTTATAAGAAAAGATGAATAATGAGTCAAACCTTACTTTTGGAACATGCATGTATAAAATAATATCCATGCGTAATGAGTATGTAAATCTGAATCATATAGACAATAGGAGACTCGACACTTAACCGACTTACCACGATAGAGCTTATGTGGTCCCGACTATCACACTCAAGTGGGCAGAGCCATCCAAAACCTTTCTTGGGCTAAGGATGCTACCATGATATCAATATCAAGCTGAAGGTCCATTTAGCTGAGGGGGAAGCTCAAATGGGATGTCCCAAGACATATAATAGTATCAACCTACGTTGGCGCGTAGTTTTGGGGCATAGGGTGATCAACCCTTAGACCACTTGGTGGTAGACTCTTGTCCCAAAAACACGCATATGCTCTACATCATATATAACGAATCTCAACATCATCTATTGACGAAGCTCAACATGATCATGCATAGACTCAACATCGTATAAAAACAAAGCTCAACAATAACATACATCTCATTCGAATTCATGCATATGAGAAACTTTTGTTTAAAACATACCACAAGTTGAACATACTTGGGAGCCCTTGCTCCAAAACCATGTGGTAAGCTATACATTGGAAGATTTAACTCAAACATACCACAAGCTAAAATATGGAATTTGGGAGACTTCACTCCAAAACAATGCGGTAAGCTTATTTCGGGAAAATCATCTTTTGAAATTAACATGTGGGCATTGCCCAAAGCTTTATCGTGCTTAGAATTGCTCAATTCTCATTGAAGACATAATTATAGATATGGGTAATTTCAAATCATTCTCTGCATTATAATATCTCATCATTATCACATTTACTTCGTAAATCGTACTTTTCATGATCATATCATCAATGGGATTCAACATTCATAAAAGCTAGAAAAATAATTTTAATTGAAATCATTGTAAAATCATCCCATGCTTCATAATTAAATATTAATCAATTCATACCCATGCAAAGGAATTGCATATTCATGCTTTTGGGTAAAACCCCATGCTCGGTGCTTTGGGCTACGGGTAAAAACCGACACGCAAGTGCACGTGGTCAAACAAGTAATAAAGTGGCTAAGTAGCCAAGTATCGATCCAAGGAGGCTCAAGATATGTAAAATTGCCTAATTTACTATATTTATATTTAACTTCTAATTATGCTAACAACAACGTAACAAGGGTTAATTGAGTTTTTTTTTTCTAAACTATATACTACAATTAATAACACTATTTACTTGTGAATTCAGACAATGGATATGAACATGCCAAGGTTAAGAACAAGTAATGAACTTGATAATCATGATAATTTTGGTTAATTCTCTTCTTCAAGTTGCTAGCCAAGAACATTTGCCTAGATATTAAAACTCTCATATTTAATTTCACTTTAGAATCATAAACCATCCGTCTACATTTCTGTGATCAAATGCAATTTATGACCTAGCACTACAATTCAGGTTCCAAAATTGACTAATACGGCTTTCAAGTATATTTCTATCAGGAAAGCACATCAAAACCCAATTTTTCCAAATCAAGTTAAGAACAATACCCTATTAATTCACAACTTTCCAATTTCTTGCTCTTTCGAGTGAAATTGGACTTTTTAGATATACATTATTGTTGGCCAATCACTAATGCAGTAAAGAACAAGAATTAATAGAACAACATTAAAGAAGAACAATAAAACCATATCATTTACAATCAAAATTCATTACACATGTTCAAAACCTCAGCAAGAAAGAGAATTAGCCACTCATTCTTGGATTGATCATCCTAAAATGAGTGTAAATTATACTTACAATTGATAGAAAGAAGAAAAGAAGAGAAGAAATCCCATAGCTTTTCCAATCTTCAACTGCTACTAACCCACGTTCCTGCTCTGCACTTCTGAACTCAGTCTAAAAACTAAAAACTAATTAAAATAAACCTAAGTGTGCTATTTATACTAGTGGGAAATTTTTCCCGGAATAACAAGCAACGTGTCACGGAGGCCAACGCGGAGCCTTGCCTCCATGACACGGCGTGGACGCGGACCCGCACTGGAATTTCCAGGGTCCGGTAATTTAACCTCAATGTGGCACGGAGGCCATCGCGGAGGCCTATCTCCGTGCCACGGAGCTGATGCGCAGGTACATTGGAAATTTCCAAATTAATTCATGCTCAGGCAGTGTGCTACCGCGATGGTAGCGTGGCACGGAGCCATCGCGGAGCCCCTATAAATCCTGCATTCGAAGGTCTTTTCCACGCTCGCATCCAAGTCCAACTCCGACATAGTTTCAACATGCATTTTAGCTCCTAAAAATCACCTTTATCTGCAAAACAAATGCTAATCATGTTGGTTAGTATAAATTCGCATTTTATTACCAATTACATGATATTATATACACATTGCACAACAAACAAGGTAAAAATGATACGTTTGAGTATCACTTGGGCATATAAATCTGCCCAAGATCACTTACCCCACACTTAAATCCTTGTTCGTCCTCGAACAACACATACACAAATCATGCAAATTACATCCCAACCGTCATCACTATGGTGCAACAATTTACGCTACGGTCGTACCAATTATTCAATTTTTGTAAATCATTAAGAAAACATGCTTGGTCGTACAATACAATGACCTTTAATACATCAAGGCTGCCTAGACTTTTTAAGAATTGATTCTTGATATCGGCAAACTCATGCAAATCAACTAATCAAGAAATCCGACACGAAAATCAATCTTTCATCAAGCATGTGCCCTAACAACTCGAGAGAAACTTCCCCTTTATGTTCATGCAACACACGAACATGCAAGTAGGGGCCTATAAAAATTAATTTCACTCTCTCTCCCAAAAGAATTCACATGCATCATGTCAAGACCCATAGGCTTGCCCTTAGTGTATTACTCCACTAATATAAAGAAATGCAATATAGGATCACGTAGGACTTTAATGGGTTGTAACGGGGCTATGGATCTAGTATGCATATATTGGATTAGCCAATAATAATCGCTAGCATCCTTAAGCGCCTTTTCAACTCATTCCCATCGACTCATGGACATTGTTCCTCTCTTTTCTCTTTTTCTCCCATTCATGCTGGTTTACTTTCACACAGCCCATTTCATCAACCACACTTGACACAAAGCAGAGGGTTTTCATGTACCCTCAATATCAATTAATTACAACAAGTGCCTCTTCAACGTCATCTTTTGTTTCCTCACTTTGCTTTTCTTTTTCTTTTCACTCTTTTCACTCTTTAACACTTTGGGAAACATTTTCTGTTCTTTGTAAGCGCTTAAGAGCTTCTTAAAGACTTTAAGGCTAATGAAAAGAAGGAATAAAGCTTAGTTCATACAATTTTGGACAAAAGAAAGAAATCGGCTAAAGGCTCAACGGGCTGACTAGGGTATACAACATATAAAAAGGTAGAATTTGACAAGAAAAAAAAATGGAAACTATCGGTTAAAACAAAGAAATGTCTACATCCTTTCCAACAGTACACCTCCTTCATTTCGCTTTGTATACACACCAGGCAAGTTCTAGACAATTCACGATGACATGGAATAGCAAAACCTTACTTCACACTTCATGCACATGCTCGAATCCAGATGCATTCACAGACTCTTTAATTAGTCAATTACATGAATTCAAGATTAAGCCTCAATCATAATGAACCAAATTCTATAGCCTAGGTAACTCAACATATTTACAGAATTGCATGCTTTCAAACGAATCATTTTCACAATTTGAACATCAATTACAACATGCAACGAAATTTTAGCAACCATAAGCAACTACAGTTTATTGATGCAATCCACCAAAGCAAACTAAAACAACAATTAAAAATTCTACTCCTACCGACTAGATTTCCCTTAAGACGGTCGTCATCCATCCATCATAGGGAACGGTCACTAACTATGACATCGGTTCAATGGGACTATTCTTGGTAAAAGAACCGAAAACAAACTCCGAGAAACCCAAAAATCAAAATCGAAAATTTTTTTGCAACACATCGATCATTTCGATAGAAAGAAAATATTTACAAGTGCAAAATATTTTCGCAAAAATTTTGAAAAATATCGATCATGTCGATAGAGAAAAAAATTTATTTACAAAATTTACAAAATATTTACAATGGCAACCATACTTTCAAAAACACACATCCTTAACCACACAACAAATATATACACATACATCGCAAACAGTTCACAATAGGAAAAGCACAACATACATAAACAACAGGGAAAAAGTATACAGCAATTTAGAGCCTTGACCTAGCACCTAACTACTCCCCACCCCACACATAAATCGAACACTGTCCCCAGTGTTCACAAAAATACAAAGCACAAAATTTGGGTGGTGGAACTCCCTGCTCAGTCGAAATATTCGACTTCCTCGTCCAGTGCTGCAGCCTCGTCGCCCATATCTGAATCAGCTCCATCGTCGTCATCGGACTCCACATCAGAGTCCTCACGACGTGTCTCCTAATCAGTAGGGAGATCGTCATCTGTAGGCTCCATAAAGGCTGGCCCCACCTTACACAAGGATCTGGCGTTCTCGCCAAAGGGGTAGTCCAGCTCCAGCTGCCATAACTACTCCTCGGTGGCTGGTCTCCCACCTATCCGTAGCTGCAGCATCTGCATGCCAAACATACGGGCCATGTATTGATCGTCACGAGCATGTCGCTCGCCCAAGGTCAGCACAGGTCCGTGTGTAGTGTCGGGGGCCTTAGTCTTTGTCACGTCGAGGGCCCTCCGCTCCAGCTGTGGAATATAGTCCAAGGCTTCTTCCTCAATGTCGAGGCCTTGGACGAAGGTGGTGATGAGTCCGCCAAACCCGTATCTGTGGCCCTGGTGCAGTCTGGCTCTCTTCATGGCGGATATTATGACCGCCCCAACATTAATCTCAAGCCCTTTCATAAGGGCATACACCAAGCAGACACGGTCCCGGGTCACGTCTGTCATATGAACTCCTGGGATCAAGCACGAACATACAATTTTTAGCCAGATTCTGGCCTCCCTGTTCATCTGCGAGTAGGGCAGAGTCTGGTGGTACCCCCTCTCTTTGTGTCTACTCCATCGGGCTGTGGATCGAGCCCCACACAACGTACATCTGATGTCGGCGTACGGTGGGGTGAGGTTTAGCTGGCGGAGAACGTGGGTGTCTGTGTCCCGCACTCCAACAATGGCATTCAGCTGCTGGGGTTCCAGAGTGACAATCTGCCCTCTGATTTTAATAGTGTGGCTCCTGATGGCCGGGTTCCAGTTGGCATAAAATTCCCGGACCAAGTGAAGGTTGCACTCCTTGGGCTCCTGAAAAATAAAGCTGAGCCCAGCTGCCTCAATCCTCTGTACAATGCGAGGGAACTTCTGTGCAAGTGGTTCCCTTGCAATATGTTCCTCCAGGAAGTACTTGTTTTCTTTGTGCTTCGCATACCATTTCTTCCCTTCATCGGTGACCCATCATGTTCCGTATCGGCGGTGTTGGCCGCGCGGAACAGCAGGTGCAGCTGGGACTGCAGTGCCCAGTCTCATCCTTTTTCTGCCGGTGCCTGAGGTAGAAGCACCCTTGCCTTTGTCTTGCCTGCTAGCCATTGTACCTGTCAGTTTACACAAACAAGCACAACGTTAAGCTAAAAACTTGTTAGCTTCGGCTAAGGTCGGGTTAAACAAATTTTACCCCACACTTAGTTCTTAACAATATTTACAAAATTTCAGCAAGGATAGCTCTATTTACAACCCCAAACACAAACAACTATACATATATTGCTTAGTGCGTTCACAACAAAATTTCGACAGCATAACGGTTAGTGTACTACTCAGACTTCATACAGCTAATACCCAATCCTACTATCGCTAGCAATTCAACCACCGCACAAGCAACAAAACAACCACAAACTAAAAACAACTAGAAAAATATTTCATATACAAGCTAATCTAAACAATCTAACCAATTCACACATTATGCAATTTCCCACAAAAATTCGAGAATTAGTCGTCTTTGAACATTTACACACTATTTACCACGAGTTATCTCAAATAATAAACACACCCCGGCATCGAATTCACCAAACAATCAAGTTGCCCAAGTCAAATTCAACTACCCAAGCCCTAGGATAGAGTTCAACAATCAATTTCGAATTATTTACATAATCGACAAGTTCAAATGCCAAATACAACAATCCGAACATAATCAATCACAACATAATTCACCATCATGTTTAATTTCTACCTAAGGTGGTATGTCTCACCTTACATGCCCAAAATTGACAAAAATCGCCAAAACAATTGAGTTAGACTTTAAAACATACCTTAGAATTGAAGAATCGGAGAAACTCGACGTTTTTCTTAGCCTATCAACGTGGCACGTTGTTTGGGGAGGGGGAAATGGGTGTTTGGTCGCGGAGGGAAGAGGGAATGGGGAAAAAAAGGGCGAAATCAGGGTTACATTTAAAGAAAACACGCGGGTCACCCGGAAACCTGGTGTGACCCGGCACTGGATAAGGGGCAACGTGTCACGGAGGCCAACGCGGAGGCCCTCCTCCGTGACACGGAGCCAACGCGTTGGCTTACTGGATTTTTGAAAAATCTAGATTTGCCTTCAACGTGTCACGGAGGCCAACGCGGAGCATTGCCTCCGTGACACGGCGCCAACGCGCTAGTGCTCTGTTTCACCCATACATTTAATTTTTCATACCTCGCCTCATTTTCTCGATTCCATGTATATTTCCTCCGTTATACCTGAAAATCACCTCACTAAACAAAAATTGGTTAAATTAATAGATTTCCCTAACTAAAATAAAAAATATTAAATAAAATGAAAATCTAACCCTAGTTAAGAAAAGAAAAAGAAAAGAAAAATAAAAATTATTCACACTAAAAAGAAAGAAAGAAAATATTTTCACGGGTTGCCTCCCGTGCAGCGCCTGGTTTACCTTCGCGGCTCGACGTCCTTTAAGCTCATTTATCTACTAGGGAGATGGACGATTTGTCCCGATCATGATCATCCCCCCAGTAGTTCTCTACCTTGTCCGGTGGCCTACCTAGTAACTCTCGGGAATCACTCAATCCATTAGCATTCCCATGATCAATTATGTTGATCACCGAGAGATCCTTATAAACAGTCGGAAGCTTAGGTACCTTGTACACATCGAACACTTCAACCTTGTCATGTGCTCGCATCGTGAGTTGACCCGCAGCTACATCAATTAATGCCTTTCTGGTTGCCAAAAAGGGTCGTCCCAAAATAAATGGGACTTCAGCATCTTCTTCAAAGTCCAGAACAATAAAATCGACCGGAAAAATGAGGGAGCCTACTTGCACTAACACATCCTCAACAATGCCATCCGGCTTAGCCAAAGACCTGTCTGCTAGCTGCAAGATTACCGTTGTAGGTCTAGGACTCCCTAGACCTAACTTTCTGAATACCGAAGATGGCATCAGATTTATACTTGCCCCCAAGTCACATAATCCACGCGCTCGGATACTTTGCCCAATAGTCAGCTGGATAGTGAAACTTCCAGGGTCTTTCAGTTTTGTGGGCAACCAATTCTGAATACGGGAAGTGCATTCCTCCGTTAAAGCTACCGTGGCATACTCAGTCAAACGACTTTTGTTAGCCACGATGTCTTTAATATACTTCGCATATCTCGGCACTCCCTCCAAGACATCAACAAGAGGTAAGTTAACATATACCTGTTTAAGTACCTCCATGAATTTATGGAAACACGCCTCCTCCTTGTGTTTCTTAAGTCGTTGAGGGAACGGGGGTGGAGGCCTTTCTGGTTCAACTTCTTTAGTCTTCCCCTTATCAGAACTTTGCTCTCCCTCAACATCTGCTGCTCCTGACTTTTGAGGCGGTCTTTCCGGTTCCACCTCCTTTAATTGTAAACCACTCCTTGTGGTCACTGCATTTACCTGCTTTGGATTTGGATCCGTGTCGCTAGGTAGTCCTCCTCTAGGTCTAGTATTTTGGGCACTAGCAAATTGCCCAAACTGATATTCAAGAGCCTTGGTCGCCAATTGATTGTTCTTCACTTCGGCTACCAATTTGACATAGTCAGCCTGCAATTGTGCCTGATTAGCGATCATGGTTTTGAACATCTCCTCAATAGTCGGTGATGGTGGTGGAGGAGGGGCATTATGATTTCTGAATTGAGCTTGATAATTTTGTTGCCCTCCTTGGTTTCTGTGCATACCCTGCCCTGAATTCTGGCCTTGTTGATTGTTGCTACCCCACAAAAAATTCGGATGGTTCCTCCAATTTGAGTTGTAGCCACCACCAAACTGCTGTTGATTTCTCTGTGCATTGCCCACAAAGTTAACAGAATCTGGATTTGCACCACAACATTCAGCTGAATGCTCACTACTACCACACACTTCACACCACATCTGTTGAACTGCATTGACTGAAGCTGAAAGCTGGTTCAAATTTATATTGCTGAAGTGAGTGTTTAACTGATTTTGCAAAGCAGCTATCTGTGCAGCGATAGCTGTGAATCCATCCACTTCAAGCACTCCAGCTGCTTTCCTTGCTCCACCTCTTGAAGAATCTGCATTCCATTCTGGATTGCCTTGTGAAATTCGGTTGAGCAAAGTGTACAACTCCTCATAGGTCTTCTCCAGCGCTTGCCCTCCAGCTGCTGAATCTAATAGAATTTTAGTGTGGGGTTCCAAACCCTCAATAAAAGTGTGTACCAACACCTCATTGGACTGATGATGGTGAGGACAGTCCCGCAACATGGATTTGAATCTTTCCTAGGCTTGATATAGATTTTCTCCCTCCCTCTATTTAAAACTTAGGATTTGACTCCTAAGTCTGGCTGTTTTACCAGAAGGGAAAAATCTAATAAGAATCTTCCGTGCAAGATCATCCCACGTTGATATAGAGTTGGGTGGTTCAGCTTTTAACCACCTCTTGGCTTCACCAAGTAAGGAAAATGGAAATAAGGTGAGCCGAACATAATCGGGTGACACTCCAGCGGGTATATAAGTGTCACTTATCTCCAAAAAGTTCTGAAGATGTTGTTGTGGATCTTCGTGAGGGAGACCGGTAAATTGCCCGCTTGTGTGCAAAAGTTGCACCATATTCTGCTTTAATTTAAACCTCCCTCCAGGCTCTGGTTTGCGGATGCTAGAATGTACATTATTAGCGTGTGGGATTGCCACCTCGCGAACCGGCCTTGCTGCTGCTTCATCGGGCACTAAAACTGCCCTAACAACTGGTGGATTTGGTTGCTCCATCATAGACTGTTTAAGCAACTGCAACTTCTTTCGAAGAGCTTCTCTACGTTGACTATGAAATTCCCGTTCAGGCTCTAAGTAAGATTCCACCAGATCTTTGTCCCTTGCCAGTGTTCACAGAAACAAAATCTGCAAAATACAGGCTAAGACCAAGTTGTTAACACTTAAGAAAATAAAAATACAAATACAGTAAATTTACACTAAACAAAATTTTACAAATCGCCTAGCCTCCCCGGTAGCGGTACCAAAAACTTGCTCGGTGCTTTGGGCTACGTGTAAAAACCGACACGCAAGTGCATGTGGTCAAACAAGTAATAAAGTGGCTAAGTAGCCAAGTATCGATCCAAGGAGGCTCAAGATATGTAAAATTTCCTAATTTACTATATTTATATTTAACTTCTAATTATGCTAACAACAACGTAACCAAGGGTTAATTGAGTTTTTGTTTCTAAACTATATACTACAATTAATAACACTATTTACTTGTGAATTCAGACAATGGATATGAACATGCCAAGGTTAAGAAAAAGTAATGAACTTGATAATCATGATAATTTTGGTTAATTCTCTTCTTCAAGTTGCTAGCCAAGAACATTTGCCTAGAAATTAAAACTCTCGTATTTAATTTCACTTTAGAATCATAAACCATCCGTCTACATTTCTGTGATCAAATGCAATTTATGACCTAGCACTACAATTCAGGTTCCTAAATTGACTAATACGGCTTTCAAGTATATTTCTATCAGGAAAGCACATCAAAACCCAATTTTCCCAAATCAAGTTAAGAACAATACCCTATTAATTCACAACTTTCCAATTTCTTGCTCTTTCGAGTGAAATTGGACTTTTTAGATATACATTAATGTTGGCCAATCACTAATGCAGTAAAGAACAAGAATTAATAGAACAACATTAAAGAAGAAGAATAAAACCATATCATTTACAATCAAAATTCATTACACATGTTCAAAACCTCAGCAAGAAAGAGAATTAGCCACTCATTCTTGGATTGATCATCCTAAAATGAGTGTAAATTATACTTACAATTGATAGAAAGAAGAAAAGAAGAGAAGAAATCCCTTAGCTTTTCCAATCTTCAACTGCTACTAACCCACGTTCCTGCTCTCCACTTCTGAACTCAGTCTAAAAACTAAAAACTAATTAAAATAAACCTAAATGTGCTATTATACTAGTGGGAGATTTTTCCCGGAATAACAAGCAACGTGTCACGGAGGCCAACGCGGAGCCTTGCCTCCGTGACACGGCGTGGACGCGGACCCGCACTGGAATTTCCAGGGTCCGGTAATTTAACCTCAACGTGGCAGGGAGGCCATCGCGGAGGCCTATCTCCGTGCCACGGAGCTGACGCGCAGGTACACTGGAAATTGCCAAATTAATTCATGCTCAGGCAGTGTGCTACCGCGATGGTAGCATGGCACGGAGCCATCGCGGAGCCCCTATAAATCCTGCATTCCAAGGTCTTTTCCACGCTCGCATCCAAGTCCAACTCCGACATAGTTTCAACATGCATTTTAGCTCCTAAAAATCACCTTTATCTGCAAAACAAATGCTAATCATGTTGGTTAGTATAAATTCGCATTTTATTACCAATTACATGATATTATATACACATTGCACAACAAACAAGGTAAAAATGATACGTTTGAGTATCACTTGGGCATATAAATCTGCTCAAGATCACCCCACACTACATCATAGGAGATTTTCATGATTCGATAAGAATTGAGCATGGTGTGTGGAAGAAGACACCCACTCATAATGCTACATACTTTGAAGGGATGACTCTACCATTTCTCTGATTGCCCAAGATGTGATTCCAATGGAAACCTTGAAGACTTGCACTAAATCACGTCTTCAACCTCTCAACTTTACATGCATGGAATTAAATAACTGAGAATAGGTTTTCCCCTCTTAAAACCCTTCAAAAAGAGCCTTAAACGACATAGTATAGGTCTTAGGAACATAGAAATTACAAAAAGACCCTTACTGAATTCGCAGGAAATACTGCCAGGTGGTCCTAACGGACGACCTGACAATTGTGGTCCAAGGAAATGACTCGTCTCCTAGCTCGTTAGGTACACTACTTGTCAAATATCCTAGGCTCGTAATGGGTCACATAACAGTTTGTTAGGGGTGACCACGACTCGTGGTCACCAATAATTAACTGCATTGCCTCAAACTTTGAAATTAATCATATAGCTGGTAACAGGGAACCCAATGAAACGTGGTGGCTGACCACGACTTGTGGTCACCATTCGTGAAGTACACTGGTTCCTTCCTTTCTGTTCCTCCTCCCTCACCACATAGTTGGCCCAATGAATCGTGGTGTCTGACCAAGAGTTGTTCCCTTGCCCGTGGGGACCCTTTTCTCCTAACTTCCCAACTCCTCACTGGTCTCCCCCATGAGTCACCTGACGATTCGTGGCTTGTCCTCACGAGTCGTCCCATGACTCATCCTGTGCCTACAACATCAATTTTACATTTTCTCCTTTTTAACTTCTGGGTCTGATCTTTGAGCTCCAGGGGTATAACAAAGGCTCTAAGCTTAGTTTAAACAAATTTTGAGCGAAAGGCTCCACAGATAATTTTAAAACATTCATTATATGTTATATCTAAAGTTCTTTATATTGATGTTTTTAGTTTTTCCTCATTGAGTGCTCAATTATATGAGCATATGTTTTGGGAAAATTATCTAACAACAAGTTGGGTGAACCGGTTCAGACAATCCCTAAGCCCCAGAACTACGTATCCTATGTAGGATAGGATCGTATCATTAGTTTGGATGACTACTCAAATAAGTCCCTAGTAAGGACTTCAACTGTGGATCCACACTTTAATATGTCCTCAGGTTTGGTAAGGCTTCAGATAGCTCTACTCCATGTGGACCAGATTGGGAATCATCATTCGCTCATTCATGACGGTTGTGAATTATGAAAACTCCTAATTTAAAGATATACATTACTAGCATATATATGAACAAAGGTTTTTTATGGTGCATGAGTCTTATTGCATAATCTATTTTACACATTAATCATATTATAATATTGTGTCCTATGCATCATTTAGAATTTCAGAGTATACTTTCAGTTTATTGATTCTAGTTATGGCCTTCGATTAATACATTCTTACTAACATTGTTTCATTAACCTATTTTACATACCATACATTTCATGTACTGATGCCCTTTTTGGTGATGCTTCATATTATAATGCAGACTAAGGTAGATAGGATCAGTAGCAGATGCTTCGCTAGGACTTCATCTATATTCAGCTTTTGGTGAGGCCTTTTACATTTGGAGAGTCCAGTTATTGATTCTTTTTTTATAGAGCTTGAGGGTAGGTATGGAAATTATGTCCCGACACCTCTTCTATAGTTATTTGAGGCTTCATAGATAGACTTAGATATTGAGTCAATAATATTACTTTCTAATATTTATTTTAGTTATTGATTAAATTATCTTTCGTTATATTGAGTTTACTATGTTTCAGCTTCCACATTGTTATTGATATCTAAACTGATAACAAGCTAGGCCAAGGGTCCTCTTTGATCACGAAAGTGGTTTGAGGGCCAGTCTATGCCCTGGGTGTAGATTCAGAATGTGACAAACTTTGTAGCAGAGCTTTAGATTTTTTCAAGAGTCCTAGGGTGTTTACAAAGCCACATCTACTAGTGTGCTTCTTATAGGTGTGAAATGCACCACATCTATAATAGAGAGAGTACAAAGCATTAGGAAATGCTTCCTTTCTTTCATACTCTAGATCATGTGATAAGGTCTAAATCTATAAGGAATTCCTCCTAACTCGTGCATTTACATGCTCCAAGGCATACCGCTAGTCAGAGGAATAAGATGTTTTCTCGAATCATTTCTTCCAGCAGATGTTGAAAAAGCTAAGGTAGAAGAATTCGTGAACTCAAAACAAGGCACCAAAAGAGTGGAGGAGTATGGTCTCAAGTTCACCTAGTTATTTGGACATGGTCTGGAGGTAGTGCTAGATTTGGGAGCTAGAATGAGGAAGTTTATGTTTGTTTTGGGTAAGCACTTTAAGGAGTTCAAGAGCGCATTATTGATTAATGAGATATATATATCAAGATGATGGTTTATTCGCAGTAACTTTAGGAGGATAAGTAGATATATAAATAGGATCGTCAAGGATTAGAGAGTTTCCAAGGATGACCTCCATTAGTTTTCACAAGGTCTGAGGTTAAGGATGACCCCTAGAACTTTATCGATTAAATTAGGAGAATCTTGAGAATGGTGAACTCGACATAAACAAAAAGAGTTTGAGTTTAATTCTTATTAGCTAAAGGATATTTCCTATCTATAGTATGATCAATTAGAGCCTTTTAGTGTTTCTACTCTGGTCGGTGAATCTGTCCTACCTAAGAGAATCTACAGAGATTGCACAATTGCATTCCATCATAGAGGCACCACAATTGACTTGATTGAGCTAGACATGGTGGACTTTGATATTATTCTAGCCATGAATTTGTTATATTCCTATTATGCCACAGTTGATTATAGGACCCGAGTAGTAGAATTCTGGTTTCCAGATGAGCCCATCATTGTTTGGAAAACTAGTCCTATCATGCCTAAGGGTCATTTCATTTAATGCCTTAAGGTCAAAAAGTTAATCTCTAAGGAGTGCGTCTATCATCTAGTGAGAGTGAGAGACTCTAATGTTGAGACCCCATCCCTTTAGTCAATTCATATTGTTAATGAGTTTCTTGAGGTTTTCCCTAATGATCTTCCAAGAGTCTCTCCAGATATGGAAATAGATTTTTGAATTGATCTTATTCCTAATGCTCAACCTATCTCTATTCTACCATACAGAATGGCTCTAGTTTAGTTGAAAGAGTTAAAAGAGTAGTTGAAGGATCTACTAGATAAGGGTGTCATCTGCTCTAGTGTTTCACTTAAGGGTGCTCCAGTCTCTTCATGTGTAATAAAGATGGTACCCTCAAAATGTGCATAAATTATAGACAATCGAACAATATCACCATTAAGAATAAGAGTCCTCTTCCTAGAATGGATGACTTGTTCGATCAACTTCAGGGCGCTGCTTGGTTTTCAAAGGTAGACCTCATGTTAGGCTATCATCAGCCAAAGGTAAGGTGATATTCCCCATACATCTTTAAGGACTAGTTATGGAAATTATGAGTTTATGGTTATGTGTTTTGGATCAACTAACGCTCCTACAACATTTATGGACTTCATGGATAGTGTGTTTAAGCCATATCTAGATATGTTTGTTATTCTGTTCACTGATGATATCTTTGTTTATTCCAAGACTGATGAGGAGAACGCTAACCATCTCAGGTTAGTCCTATAGACACTTACAGACAAGGAGTTATTTTCCAAGTTCTCCAAGTGTGAATTTTGGTTGAACTCTGTGGCATTCTTAGGCCACATTGTCTCCAGCGAAGGTATTAAAGTTCGCTCTTAGAAGATTGAAGCAGTGAATAATTGGTGTAAACTGACAACTTTGATAGATATCAAAAGTTTCTTGGGTTTAACCAGCTATTATAAGAGTTTTATAGAAGGGTTTTCCACTATTGATGCTCGGTTCACTAAGCTGACACAGAAGAAGAACAAATTTCAATGGTTTGAAGCTTGTGAGAAAAGCTTTCAGGAATTGAAGACACATTTGACTATTGCTTATGTATTAATCCTACTAGACGGATCAGATGGTATTGCTGTATATTGTGATTCCTCTAGAGTTGGCATTGGAATAAGCAATTGCTAAGCAAAAAATGTCTTACTTACAATTGTTGTCATATTATGATTGTCGTAGCTATAGATGGAGTCTAGAGACCCCTCAACATAAGCACTGCGATCTGGTTATTTAAATTATGTTGCATATATGATGTTAAATGTGTTTGGTACACTATTTTCTATAAGGATTTAGTAAGTAATGCTAAACCACGACAGGTAAACGAGACTAAGCTAAGGATCGAGGTTGCGATTAGCTAAGGGTAAATGAGTTTATTTGAACTAAAACCACCTTGTTATTGTTGACCTTTATCTTGTGTGTATTATATGAAGTATGTGAGGCCAAGGGGAGACTTCATACTCCCATTCCCTTACACCGAATAATAAGCTACCGATTCTCCAAGCTCTAATGTCCCTTCGAACACGATCTATAAATCTTATTGAAACTTTTATGTGATCCTCACTTCTTTATGATTTGTATGAGTCCTGAATACATTATTTATGTTCTATTTGCTATCATTACATGCTATATGTCCTCAATTGAAGTTACGCATTATGAAGGAGTCTTATTCAGGCCATAGATTTAACATTTGTAATTTTTATGCTATATGTGTTAAATTGACTAAGTATCAGCCCTATCGACTCCATCTATAATTATGATTAATATTTATTAATTTTACTATGATACGATACATCGGCTGGAGGCATGTTTATTTTATCCCGATGTGGTGAACCAGTTAGAGGCATTTTTATTTTACTCCGGTGTGGAACACCAGCTGGACGTATTCTTATTTACCTCAGTGTGGTACACAAGCTGGATGGATTTTATGGTGGCAAGCTGCCGGAAATATAGTTATAGTTTTTCTTGTGCATTACTTGGTGTCATTTGCAGTTTAGTGTTGACTTATTGTCGAGTTCCAAATTCCAGGTTGTTACTATTCCTTACTTCTAGCTCAGTTATCTTTTCTACCTTATATGTTTACAGTTTTTAGCCTAACATACCAGTATATTTCATTCGTCCTAATGTCAATTTGCTTGGGGACCCTTTCTACAATCGTGCTACTGGTACAGGCAGCGGCTTACTTCGTAAATGTAGTAGGAGCTAGATTTCAGCGGAGTAGTGGTATGCTCCTCTCTTTTAGGATCCATGTCTTAGTTTTGATTATTTTGAGTTCTGCATATAGTATGGGTAGGCCGGGGCCCTATACCATGAATATCTATTTGTTTAGTATTTACAGGCTAATTTGGACTAGTTTGTATAATTTGTTTTGGTTATGTGGCCTTGTCGCCTTTCTATTACTCAATTTAGCTTTAGTGTGCCTTGTCGGCTTTCCAATTGCTTGTTAATTATTTTTGAGACCTTATGAGTCTAGCGTCTATCTTGGTTGATTGTGTAAGGTATCCTTGCTAGCCTCAGTGTTATAATTATAGACATTATATGACAGCTTCTCGACAATCCCGTGTGGAGCGTCGGTTGTGCCCTACCCTAGCTTTGGGGCGTGAAAAAAGCATAGAGGATTCAAGGCGTGATGAAGGAGGCCATTAGGCATAGATTATTTTCTTCTCCCTCGGGGTGGAAGCCACTTTTTGTTTGAATGAGTTGCCACATGAGTCAATCACCACCTGTTTAAAATTAACCACAACATTCTTGGAAAGGTATTTTCCACTGTCCTAGATGATACAACTAAGAAATGGTATTAATAACTTCAGAAAGGTGGCAGGTGAGGCCTTACATAAGCATGGCTTAGGTTCATAAAGAAGTTGAAACAGTGTTCGAACCACAAACTTCCGAAGGAGGTTCTTCTAGAAATATTCTATAGGTCACTAAACTCCACCAACAAAGCTATAGCAAACTGTAATGCGAAAGGTTCTATCATGGCTCACAGTTTTGCAAAAGCCCGCGAGATACTAGACTAAAATGACTAAAACCAACAGAGCTTGGTACATGGGTAGTTCAAATCTGCAGCTATTAATTATTCTAGGGGAGTAATCGTAGAACCACGAAGGAGAGATGCACAATGTGATAAGGACTTCACCCACCTGAAAACTCAAAATGGACTTGATCGGTAAGCATTTAATGGGAATGAACTCAGAGAATGTTGTGGCGATTGTTTCACGAGAGAAATCACCCAAGTATAAGGATTACTACCCATAGTATGAAGAAAAGGCTAACCTTGTTAATAATCAGATGGGGGATTTTCGTTCTAAAACCAAGGGTTTAATCAAGACTCTTGGCGTCAAGGTCAAGGAAATCAAGGTCAGAATTACTATGGCAATAATAATTATTACCAATCAGGTTATAGAGAAAGAGATTAGGATACCTGGTGAAATAGAGTTGGGCCTAAAAATTAGAGAGATGGTGCTTACATGCCGCCAAGAGCCAGAGAACAAGCTGGTAATGATGCTACTGGTTCTGAAACAGAAGACATGATTGCATGAGTTCTGAAAAAGGTTAAATCCATTAATGTAAAAGAAATATGTGAAAAGCTACTAAGTATGAGTCAGCTGGTAGACTCACACTCAACATCCATCAAGCAACTGGAGCAAAGATGGGACATATTTCAGTAATAATGAATTAGAGAAAAAAGAGTACTTTGCCTATTGATACTGTGCCGAATTCGAGAAATGATGCCTATTGCATGGCTATCATTACCAGATGTGGGTAGATGACAGCTGAAGAGCCCAAACTTGTTACAAATGGTGAAAAAGAGGAAACTGTTCCAAATTCATGGGTTACAGAAGAAAAAACTGTAAAGCAAGAGGTATTGGTTAATATTGAAAAGCCAGTTGCACTTCTCAAGGAGAACAGAAACAAGGATAACTCACCAGTCAATAGCACCAGATGAGAGCAGTAGAATCACACTTCTGTGGAACAATAAAATAATAGAAAATAATAGCAGTAGAATCACATTTTGCGCACAACACAACAACAGAAAATAGCAGTAGAAAATAAGCATTACAAAATATAATGTAGAAAAATGCAGCAGTAAAACACATCAACAGAAAATAACAATAGGAGAAAATAGCAGTAGAATACAAATAAAATGCACACTTCTGTATGCCAAAACAGTAAAACAAATATGCAATTAAAATTTGCAATATAATATCAACACATATTTATATCAGAAATTTCATCAAACACTTCAAATGTGTCATTCAGATAATTAGATTTAAAAAATAACCCAATAACTTGTATGGATCAAGTCACAGAAAAATTATCGAAGAAAGAAAGAAGAATTGAAAAGGAGAGGAGAAGTCTTTTAAAGAGCAAAAACAAGTACCTGTTGCATCCTAGTCATGAAAGCAACCATTTATTCTTTGATCATCTTGTCTACTCTAGTTGTACCTCCCAAATGAAAACAATTTGCAATAAGGGTGAATAGAATTATGAAAAAGTCAAGTTGTACCTCCCATAAGATGTAATACAACATATAGCAAAACACATTCCTTCTCTAGTTGATGAGGATGCATTGGATAGAACCCAGTGGATGTTAGAAAAGTTTGAAAAATTCAAAGTGAAAGAGTGCATGTAAATATAAGGAAGAAAAGGAACAAATTCATGAGAAGATATGGATTCAAAAGTGTCCGTTTTGATATATATTTATTCTTCTGAAGGGTTTGAAAATTTAAAATACCTACTACTGATGTTTTGAAAAGGATGAGAATAAAAATTGCATCCAGAGTTAGTGTTGTTAGGAGCCTTAACGAGAGACTTTATCTCATATTTTACTAACATCTCCAATAGCTCAAAAGCTATATAGATTGTTTTCTTCTTGTGCATGAACAAACCTACAAGGAAGGCAACTCATACAAGTTTTCATTACTTGATGGGATATAGATCCATGCCCTATGCTTAAACATATATACTTTGTAATTCCTATAATCATTTTGTGGGAATTGTGGAAGATGGGGAATTCTATCAGACATGGGAGAAGAGTGAATTTCAATAGACCGATATACCGTCTGACCTCACACCTCTTGCATTTTATGAGAGCCAGATACTACAAACTGAAGGAGACAACAACCAATCAATCAATAATAATATCCTACCTAGAAGAATACAAGCTCAAGATTTATTATGAAATATAAGATGGACTCCACCTTTGGAAGGGAGAATAAAGGGCAACATAGATGGGACTAGTAGAAGTAATACAAAAAAAAATTTCTATGCATTCAGTCTAACAGACCATAGAGGGGACCATATTTACTCAAAGACCAAGGATACACAAAAAACTACCGACATTGAAGTAGAGGTTATTGTACGAAAGAGGCATTATCCCATTTTGTGGTTATAGGGATGGATCAACTGGATTTCGAAACAAACTGCTCACTAATAAAAAAGGTCAAAGAAAGGATTTGGGAAACTTTTTGGCATATGGAGATCATATTATAATATATACTTAGCCTAATGCATTATTATAATATCACTATGAAGCACATATAAAATAAGGTAATGCACTAGTTGATTTTTTTTAGCTAATCATGCTTTTACTTATTCTAACAGATCAGTTTTCTCATCATTTGCTGAGTTAGTGAATTGAGACAAGTAGTTATTTCCACATTTGAGAATCAAAACTCTCTCTCTCTCTCTCTCTCTCTATATATATATATATATATATATAGGTAGACATGCAATACTGTAGGTAGATAAAGGAAAAACGTTTTTCATTTTTGTGCTAATCATGCGGGTAGGACTCGTTGAAGGTAATACAGGACAATAGCTCAAGCATAGAGATGTTACACATATCAAATGTTTTTTTATCATTACTATATCTAGAAACCTTAAATATTCAGAGAAAGAAATAAAAGGCACAAGTTTACATATATCTAAGGTCGACTTATCTGTTTTAGATCTAGCAGTTGTGAAGATTCAACAGAAGAAAATGAAGGCGCATGCGCATATTATCACAAAGCTGGGTAGAAAGTAGGTGTAGGAAAGTTCAATCATAGTATAGCAACATAAATTAAGGAACTTTTAGGAAAATGAAAGCTTCACTCAAGGTGACGGAGATGCCTTGATACAGTTCCAAGACTGACGATAACGACTTTGTCATTAATGATTCAGCTCAAATAGAAGCAATCGAGCATGATCATGGCAGATCCGGAGATGATGAATGTAACACGTAGTGCATTTAGGACAGTCTTGTTGATAGGTTTTGGTCAGTTAGTTATGTTATATTTCATTTAGAGGAAACCTCTCATTATGGAAATTCTCCCTAGATATCCTCTTGGTGTTCATATTGATTATGAGGTTAAAAATCAGGTTCCAACATGATTCTTGATGTCGGAAAGTGTCACGACCCAAACATAGGCCCGGATCTAGACACGGGACAAGGAGCCCCGAGAGACTCCAAGTTGAGTCATGGCATGAACATACATCTAACTCAATCAAACAAAGCAGAAGACTTAACATAATAAACAAAGCGGAAGTATAAGCATAGTATATTTTCCAAAATATACAAGATGAGTCTGAAGCTGAATACAATCTATTGTCTGAAAAGCCTCTAAGTCTGATGAGTTGATGGTACTAGACCCTAACTAAATCTCTAACACTGAAACTGAAAATACACAGACATAACTAAAATAAAGAGGGTCCCTCGATAGATGAGGACTCATTAATAGAGAGTGATGCTAACTCCGGAAGCTGGCTAGTGACGGGACTGAGTCTAGAGAATGGATCCTTTATCATGAAAAGATACAATATAGAGTATGCAGTCAGTATGTGGAATGTATCGAGTATGCAACGTAAGTAAAATCGCATAAATAAGTAAAAATCATTTAAAACATGCATAATATAAAACATGATCAAAACAAGAGTCTGAGAGTAGGCTTGCATATTATTTTCTGAAATCATGATCTGAACATAACATAACATCATAACTAAATCGAATGACCCAAAGATGAAATCTGATAATCATAAGTGAAACTTAATATTGGGTCAAACCTGTTAACATATATATATATATATAATGAATTACAGACATGCATAACTGAAATCATGAGGAACAATGGGAGACTCATCATACAATCGACATTCTACAATAGAGCTTATGCGGTCCCAACTCACACTCAAGTGGGTAGAGCTATCCATAGCCCTGTCAGGGCTAAAGACGATACCATGATATCCATATCAAGCTCAAGGCCCAATCCGTTCAGGGGATGGCTCACAAGGGAGGTCCCCAAGTATATACATATGATATGTATAAAACTACGTTGGCGCGTAGTTCTGAGACATAGGGTGGATCAACCCTTATCCTACTCGGTGCTAGACACTACTGTTCGCGGTCTGCTGCTCAGGTGGTTCGTTGGGTATCTAAACCGACACGCAAGTGCACGTGGTCAAACAAGTAATAAAGTGGCTAAGTAGCCAAGTATCGATCGAAGGAGGCTCAAGATACGTAAAATTGCCTAGTTTACTATATTCCTATTTCACTCCTAATTATGGTAACAACAATGTAACCAATAGTTACTTGAGTTTTTGTTTCTAAACTATATATACTACAATTAATAACAACTATTTACTTGTGAATTTAGACAATGGATATGAACATGCCAAGGTTAAGAACAAGTAATGAACTTGATAATCATGATAATTTGGTTAATCTCTTCTTCATGTTGCTAGCCAAGAACATTAGCCTAGAAATTAAAACTCTCGTATTTAATTTCACTTTAGAATCATAAACCATCCGTCTACATTTCTGTGATCAAATGCAATTTATGACCTAGCACTACAATTCCGGTTCCTAAATTGACTAATACGGCTTTCAAGTATATTTCTATCAGGAAAGCACATCAAAACCCAATTTTCCCAAATCAAGTTAAGAACAATACCCTATTAATTCACAACTTTCCAATTTCTTGCTCTTTCGAGTGAAATTGGACTTTTTAGATGTACATTAATGTTGGCCAAGCACTAATGCAGTAAGAACAAGAATTAATAGAACAACATTAAAGAAGAAGAAGAAAACCATATCATTTACAATCAAAATTCATTATACATGTTCAAAACCTCAGCAAGAAAGAGAATTAGCCACTCATTTGTGGATTGATCATCCTAAAATGAGTGTAAATCATACGTACAATTGATAGAAAGAAGAAAGGAAGAGAAGAAATCCCTTAGCTTTTTCGTTCCTCAACTGCTCCTAACCCACGTCCTTGCTCTCCACTTCTGAACTCAGTCTAAAAACTAAAAACTAATTAAAATCAACCTAAGTGTGCTATTTATACTAGTGGGAAATTTTTCCCGGAATAACAAGCAACGTGTCACGGAGGCCAACGCGGAGCGCTGCCTCCGTGACACGGCGTGGACGCGGACCTTCACTGGAATTTCAGGGTCCGGTAAATTAACCTCAACGTGGCACGGAGGCCAACGCGGAGGCCTCTCTCCGTGCCACGGAGCTGACGCGAAGGCACACTGGAATTTTCCATTTTAATTCCTGTTCAGGCAGTGTGCTACCGCGATGGTAGCGTGGCACGGCTCCATCGCGGAGCCCCTATAAAATGTGCATTCCAAGGTCTTTTCCACGCTCGCATCCAAGTCCAACTCCGACATAGTTCCAACATGCATTTTAGCTCCTAAAAATTACATTTACCTGCAAAACAAATGCTAATCATGTTGGTTAATATAAATTCACATTTTATTACTAATTACATGATATTATATACACATTGCACAACAAACAAGGTAAAAATGATACGTTTGAGTATCACTTGGGCATATAAATCTGCCCAAGATCACTTACCCCGCACTTAAATCCTTGTTCGTCCTCGAACAACATATACACAAATCATGCAAATTACATCCCAACCTTCGTCACTATGGTGCAACAATTTACGCTACGGTCATACCGATTATTCAATTTTTGCAAATCATCAAGAAAACATGCTTGGTCGTACAATACAATGACCTTTAATACATCAAGGCTTCCTAGACTTTAAGAATTGATTCTTGATATCGGCAAACTCATGCAAATTAGCTAAGCAAGAAATCCGACACGAAAATCAATCTTTCATCAAGCATGTGCCCTCACAACTCGAGAGAAACTTCCCCTTTTTTGTTCATGCAGCACACAAACATTCAAGTAGGGGCATATAAAAATTAATTTCACTCTCTCTCCCAAAAGAATTCACATGCATCATGTCATGACCCATAAGCTTGCCCTTAGTGTATTACTCCACTAATGTAAAGAAATGCAATATAGGATCACGTAGGACTTTAATGGGTTGTAACGGGGCTATGGATCTAGTATATATATATTGGATTAGCCAATAATAGTCGCTAGCATCCTTAAGCGCCTTTTCAACTCATTCCCATCGACTCATGGACATTGTTCCTCTCTTTTCTCTTTTTCTCCCATTCATGCTGCTTTACTTTCATACAGCCCATTTCATCAGACACACTTGACACAAAACAAAGGGTTTTCAAGTACCCTCACTATCAATTAATTACAACAAGTGCCTCTTCAACATCATCTTTTCTTTCCTCACTTTGCTTTTCTTTTTCTTTTCACTCTTTAATACTTTGGGAAATATTTTCTTTTCTTTGTAAGTGCTTAAGAGATTCTTATAGACTTTAAGGCTAATGAAAAGAAGGAATAAAGCTTAGTTCATACAATTTTTGACAAAAGAAAGAAATCGGCTAAAGGCTCAACGGGCTGACTAGGGTATACAACATATAAAAAGGTAGAATTTGACAAGAAAAAAAATGGAAACTATCGGTTAAAACAAAGAAATGCCTACATCCTTTCCAACACTACACCTCCTTCATTTCGTTTTGTATACACACCAGGCAAGTTCTAGACAATTCACAATGACATGGAATAGCAAAACCTCACTTCACACTTCATGCACATGCTTGAATCAAGATGCATTCACAGACTCTTTAATTAGTCAATTACATGAATTCAAGATTAAGCCTCAATCATACTGAACCAAATTCTATAGCCTAGGTAACTCAACATATTTACAGAATTGCATGCTTTCAAACGAATCACTTTCACATTTTGAGCATCAATTACAACACGCAACGAAATTTTAGCAACCATAAGCAACTACAGTTCATTGATGCAATCCACCAAAGAAAAAAAATAAAAAACAAATAAAAATCCTACTCCTACCGACTACATTTCCCTTAAGACGGTCGTCATCCATCCATCATAGGGAACGGTCACTAACTATGACATCGCTTCAATGGGACTATTCTCGGTAAAATAACCGAAAACAAACTTCGAGAAACCCAAAAAATAAAAATCGAAAAAGTTTTTGCAACACATCGATCATTTCGATAGAAAGAAAATATTTACAAGTGCAAAATATTTTCGCAAAAATTTTGAAAAATATCGATCATGTCGATAGAAAAAAAATATTTACAAAATTTACAAAATATTTACACTAGCAACCATAACTTTCAAAAACACACATCATCAGCCACAAAACAAATATATACAGATACATCACGAATCAGTTCACAACAGGGAAAGCACAAACATATATACCAACCAAGGAAAAAAACATACAGCAATTTAGAGCCTATGTCCCAGCACCTAGCTACTCCCCACCCCACATTTAAATCGAACACTATCCCCAGTGTTCACAAAAATTACAAAACACAAAATTTTGGGTGGTGGAACTCCCTGCTCAGTCGAAATATTCGACTTCTTCATCCGGTGCTGCGGCCTCGTCGCCCATATCTGAATCAGCTCCATCGTCGTCATTGGACTCCACATCGGAGTCCTCACGATGTGTCTCCTCATCAGTAGGGACATCGTCATCTGTTGGCTCCACGAAGGCTGGCCCTACCCGACATAAGGCTCTGGCGTTCTCGCCAAAGGGGTAGTCCAGCTCCAGCTGCCATAATTCTTCCTCGGTGGCTGGTCTCCCACCTATCCGTAGCTGCAGCATCTGCATGCCAAACATACGGGCCATGTACTGATCGTCACGATCATGTCGCTCGCCTAAAGTCAGTACAGGTCCGTGTGTGGTGTCGGGGGCCTTAGTTTTTGTCACATCGAGGGCCCTCCGCTCCAACTGCGGAATATAATCCAAGGCTTATTCCTCAATGTCGAGGCCTTGGAGGAAGGTGGTGATGAGTCCGCCAAACCCGTATCTGTGGCCCTGGTGCAGTCTGGCTCTCTTCATGGCGGATATTATTACCGCCCCCACATTAATCTCAAGCCCTTTCATAAGGGCATACACCAAGCAGACACGGTCCCGGGTCACGTCCATCATATGAACTCCCGGGATCAAACACGAACATACAATTTTCAGCCATATTCTGGCCTCCCTGTTCATCTACGAATAAGGCAGAGTCTGGTGGTAACCCCTCTCCTTATGTCTACTCCATCGGGCTGTGGATCGAGCCCCACACAACGTACGTCTGATTTCGGCGTACGGTGGGGTGATGTTTAGCTGGCGGAGAACATGGGCGTCTGTGTCCCGCGCTCCAACGATGGCATTCAGCTGCTGGGGTTCCAGAGTGACAATCTGCCCTTTGATTTTCACTGTGTGGCTTCTGATGGCCGGGTTCCAATTTGCATAAAATTCCCGGAACAAGTGAAGGTTGCACTCCTTGGGCTCCTGAAATATAAAGCTGAGCCCAGCTGCCTCGATTCTCTGTACAATGCGAGGGAACTCCTGTGCGAGTGGTTCCAGTGCAATATGTTCCTCGGGGAAGTACTTGTTTTCTTTATGCTTAGCATACCATTTCTTCCCTTCATCGGTTACCCATCTTGTTCCGTATTGGCAGCGTTGGCCGCGCGAAACAGCGGGTGCAGCTGGGACTGCGGTGCCCAGTCTCATCCTTTTCCTACCTGTGCCTGAGTTAGAAGCACCCTTGCCTTTATCTTGTCTGCTCGCCATTGTACCTGTCAATTTACACAAACAAGCACAAAGTTAAGCTAAACACTTGTTAACTTCGGCTAAGGTCGGGTTACACAACATTTACCCCACACTTTGGCCTTAGCTACTTCTACAAAATTACGGCAAAGATAACTCTAATTACACTACAGACAACACCATAACTTCATGCTTAGTGCGTTCACAACAAAATTTCGACAGCATACCGGTTAGCGTACTACTCAGACTTCATACAGCTAATCCCAATCCTACTATCGCTAACAATTCACACATCGCACAAGCAACAAAAACAACAACAAAATAAAAAAAACAATAAAAACATTCTATATACAATCTAATCTAAACAATCTAACCAATTTACACACTTTTTGCATTTTCCCACAAAAAATTCGAGAATTCGTCGTCTTTTAACATTTACACAATATTTACCACGACTTCTCTCAAATAATAAACACACCCCGACATCTAATTTGCCGACTTATCAAGTCCCCCAAGTCAAATTCAACAACCCAAGCCCTAGAATACAATTCTATGATCAATTTCGAATTATTTACGCAATCGATAAGTTCAAACGCTAAATACAACAATCCAAACATGTATCAATCACAAATAATCCAACATTGATGTTTAATTTCTACCTAGGGTGATATATCTCACCTCACATGCCCAAATTTGACAAAAATCGCCAAACATTGAGATAGACGATGAAAACATACCTTTGAATTGAGAAACCGAAGAAACTTGATGTTTTTCCTTGCCTAGGAACGTGGCACGGTGCTTGGGGAGGGGGAAATGGGTGTTTGGTCGCGGAGGGAAGAGGGAAATGGGGAAAAATGGGGTGAAATCGGGGGTTTATTTAAAGAAAACACGCGGGTCACCCGGCAACCCGGTGTGACCCAGCACTGAATAAGGGGCAACGTGTCACGGAGGGTAACACGGAGCCCCTCCTCCGTGACACGGAGCCAACGCGTTGGCTTACTGGATTTTTGAAAAATCCGGATTTTGCCTTCAACGTGTCACGGAGGGTAACGCGGAGCCTTACCTCCATGACACGGTGCCAACGCGCCAGTGCACTGTTTCTTCAATAAATTTGATTTTTCATACCTTGCCTCATTTTCTCGATTCCATGTATATTTCCTCCGTTATACCTGAAAATCACCTCACTAAACAAAAATTGGTTAAATTAATAGATTTCCCTAACTAAAACTAAAAAATATTAACTAAAATGAAAATCTAAACCTAATCAAGAAAAGGAAAAGAAAAATAAAACTTGGAAATAGAAAATAAAAACAAAAATAAAGATACAAGTTAACTACACTGTGCAAAAAGGAAAAAATAAAATATTTTTCTCACGGGTTGCCTCCCGTACAGCGCCTGGTTTACCGTCACGGCTCGACGTCCTTTAAGCTCACTTGTCTACTAGGGTGATGGACGATTTGTCCCGATCATGGTCATCCCCCCAGTAGTTCTCAACCTTATCCGATGGCCTACCTAGTAACTCTCGGGAATCACTCATTCCATTAGCATTCCCATGATCAATCACGTTGATCACCGAGAGATCCTTATAAATAGTCGGGAGCTTAGGTACCTTGTACACATCGAACACTTCGACCTTGTCATGTGCTCGCATCGTGAGTTGACCCGCAGCTACATCAATTAATGCCTTTCCGGTTGCCAAAAAGGGTCGTCCCAAAATAAATGGGACTTCAGCATCTGGTTCAAAATCCAGAACAATGAAATCGACAGGAAAAATGAGGGAGCCTACTTGCACTAACACATCCTCAACAATGCCATCCGGCTTAGCTAAAGACCTGTGTGCTAGCTGCAAGATTACCGTTGTAGGTCTAGGACTTCCTAGACCTAACTTTCTGAATACCGAAGATGGCATCAGATTTATGCTTGCCCCCACGTCGCATAATCCACGCGCTCGGATACTTTTCCCAATAGTAAGCTGGATGGTAAAACTTCCAGGGTCTTTCAGTTTTGTGGGCAACCTATTCTGAATACGGAAGTGCATTCCTCCGTTAAAGCTACCGTGGCATACTCAGTCAAACGACTTTTGTTAGCCAAGATGTCTTTAATATATTTTGCATATTTTGGCACTCCCTGCAAGACATCAACAAGAGGTAAGTTAACATGTAACTGTTTAAGTACCTCCATGAATTTCTAGAAACTCGCCTCCTCCTTGTGTTTCTTAAGTCGTTGAGGGAATGGGGGTGGAGGCCTTTCTGGTTCAGCTTCTTTAGTCTTCCCCTTATCTGAGATTTGCTCTCCCTCAACATCTGCTGCTCCTGACTTTGGAGGCGGTCTTTCCGGTTCCACCTCCTTCAACTGTAAACGACTCCTCGTAGTCACTGCATTTACCTACTTTGGATTAGGATCCGTGTCGCTAGGTAGTCCTCCTCTGGGTCTAGTATTTTGGGCACTAGCAAATTGCCCAAACTGATATTCAAGAGCCTTGGTCGCCAACTGATTGTTCTTCACTTCGGCTGCCAATTTAACATAGTCAGCCTGCAATTGCGCCTGATTAGCGATCATGGTTTTGAACATCTCCTCAATAGTCGGTGATGGTGGTGGAGGAGGGGCATTGTGATTTCTGAACTGAGCTTGATAATTTTGTTGCCCTCCTTGGTTTCTGTGCATACCCTGCCCTGAACTTTGGCCTTGTTGATTGTTGCTACCCCACGAAAAATTCGGATGGTTCCTCCAATTTGAGTTGTAGCCACTACCAAACTGCTGCTGATTTCTCTGTGCATTGCCCACAAAATTAATAGAATCAGGATTTGCACCACAGCATTCAGCTGAATGCTCACTACTACCACACACTCCACACCACATTTGTTGAACTGCATTGACTGAAGCTGAAGGCTGGTTCAAATTTATATTGCTGAAGTGAGTGTTTAACTGATTTTGCAAAACAGCTATCTGTGCAGCGATAGCTGTGAATCCATCCACTTCAAGCACTCCCGCTGCTTTCCTTGCTCCACCTCTTGAAGAATCTGCATTCCATTCTGGATTGCCTTGTGAAATCCGGTTGAGCAAAGTGTACAGCTCCTCATAGGTCTTTTCCAGCGCTTGCCCTCCAGCTGCTGAATCTAACAGAATTTTAGTGTGGGGTTCCAAACCCTCAATAAATGTGTGTACCAACACCTCATTGGACTGATGATGATGAGGACAGTCCCGCAACATGGATTTAAATCTTTCCCAGGCTTGATATAGATTTTCTCCTTCCCTAAGTTTAAAACTTAGGATTTGACTCCTAAGTCTGGCTGTTTTACCAGAAGGGAAAAATCTGATCAAAAACTTCCGTGCAAGATCATCCCACGTTGATATAGAATTGGGTGGTTTAGCTTTTAACCACCTCTTGGCTTCACCAAGTAAGGAAAATGGAAATAAGGTGAGCCGAACATAATCAGGTGACACTCCAGCGGGTATATAAGTGTCACTTATCTCCAAAAAGTTTTGGAGATGTTGTTGTGGATCTTCATGAGGGAGACCGGTAAATTGCCCGCTTGTGTGCAAAAGTTGCACCATATTCTGCTTTAATTCAAACCTCCCTCCAGGCTCTAGTTTGCGGATGCTAGAATGTACATTATTAGCGTGTGGGATTGCCACCTCGCGAACCGGCCTTGCTGCTGCTTCATCGGGCACTAAAACTGCCCGCACAACTGGTGGATTTTGTTGCTCCATCATAGACTGTTTAAGCAACTGCAGCTTCTTTCGTAGAGCTTCTCTACGTTGACTATGAAATTCACGTTTAGGCTCTAAGTAAGATTCCACCAGCTCTTTGTCCCTTGCCAGTGTTCACAGAAACAAAATCTGCAAAATACAGGCTAAGACCAAGTTGTTAACACTTAAGAAAATAAAAATACAAATACAGTAAATTTATACTAAACACAATTTCACAAATCGCCTAGCCTCCCCAGCAACGGCGCCAAAAACTTGCTCGCTCTCTGCTGTTCGGGTTGGTATTATATATTATAAACCGACACGCAAGTGCACGTGGTCAAACAAGTAATAAAGTGGCTAAGTAGCCAAGTATCGATCCAAGGAGGCTCAAGATACGTAAAATTGCCTAGTTTACTATATTCCTATTTCACTCCTAATTATGCTAACAACAATGTAACCAATAGTTACTTGAGTTTTTGTTTCTAAACTATATATACTACAATTAATAACCACTATTTACTTGTGAATTTAGACAATGGATATGAACATGCCAAGGTTAAGAACAAGTAATGAACTTGATAATCATGATAATTTGGTTAATCTCTTCTTCATGTTGCTAGCCAAGAACATTAGCCTAGAAATTAAAACTCTCGTATTTAATTTCACTTTAGAATCATAAACCATCCGTCTACATTTCTGTGATCAAATGCAATTTATGACCTAGCACTACAATTCCGGTTCCTAAATTGACTAATACGGCTTTCAAGTATATTTCTATCAGGAAAGCACATCAAAACCCAATTTTCCCAAATCAAGTTAAGAACAATACCCTATTAATTCACAACTTTCCAATTTCTTGCTCTTTCGAGTGAAATTGGACTTTTTAGATGTACATTAATGTTGGCCAAGCACTAATGCAGTAAGAACAAGAATTAATAGAACAACATTAAAGAAGAAGAAGAAAACCATATCATTTACAATCAAAATTCGTTACACATGTTCAAAACCTCAGCAAGGAAGAGAATTAGCCACTCATTTGTGGATTAATCATCCTAAAATGAGTGTAAATCATACGTACAATTGATAGAAAGAAGAAAGGAAGAGAAGAAATCCCTTAGCTTTTTCGTTCCTCAACTGCTCCTAACCCACGTCCTTACTCTCCACTTCTGAACTCAGTCTAAAAACTAAAAACTGCTTAAAATAAAGCTAAGTGTGCTATTTATACTAGTGGGAAATTTTTCCCGGAATAATAAGCAACGTGTCACGGAGGCAAACGCGGAGCACTGCCTCCGTGACACGGCGTGGACGCGGACCTTCACTGGAATTTCAGGGTCCGGTAAATTAGCCTCAACATGGCACGGAGGCCAACGCGGAGGCCTCTCTTCGTGCCACGGAGCTGACGCGAAGGCACACTGGAATTTGCCATTTTAATTCCTGTTCAGGCAGTGTGCTACTGCGATGGTAGCGTGGCACGGCTCCATCACGGAGCCCCTATAAAATGTGCATTCCAAGGTCTTTTCCACACTCGCATCCAAGTCCAACTCCAACATATAGTTGGTGATCCTTGAGAGTTTTTAGCACCACCCTCAAATGAGCAGCATGCTTCTTCTCACTCCGAGAGTATATCAGGATGTCCTCAACAAACATGATCACGAACATATCCAAGTATGGCTTGAACACTCTATTCATCAAGTCCATAAAATCTGCAGGAGCATTCATTAGTCCAAAAGACATAACTACAAACTCATAATGACCATACCGTGTCCTAAAGGCTATCTTCAGGATGTCACTCTCCCGAACCCTAAGCTAATGGTATCCGGACTTGAGGTCAATCTTTGAAAAGCACTTGGCACCCTGAAGCTTGTCAAACAAATCATCAATCCTGGGTAGAGGGTAGCTATTCTTGATGGTGACCTTGTTCAATCGCCAATAATCAATAAGATATGAAGAGGACCATCCTTCTTCCAGACAAAGAGAACTGGTGCACCCCTTGAGGATTTGCTCGGTCTAATGAAACCCTTATCTACTAGGTCCTTCAACTGCTCCTTCAACTCCTTTAACTTGGCTGGGGCCATTCTGCAAGGAGGAATAGATATAGGCTGCTTATCGGGAAGGAGGTCAATACAAAAATTAATCTCCCACTCGAGAGGGACTCCCGGTAAATCATCTGGAAAGATTTCTGGATACTCACACACTACTAGGTCTAACTGGATAGTCGGGGCCTCAGACTTCGCATCCTTAACCCTAACCAAATGGTATACAAAACTTTTGGAGATCATTTTCTAGACTTAAGGTAAGAAGTGAAACGACCTACAGGCACATCTAAACTACCCCTCCACTCTTTGACTGGCTACCCCAGAAATTTGAACTCTACCACCCGGCTTCTAAAATTAACTGAGGCATAACATGGTATTTCCATGCCGAGGATAAAATCATAATCGGTCATGGATAACTCTACTAAATATGCTGAGGTGACTTTCTCAAGGACTGTGACCAGGCAACTTCTATATACCCATCTAGCTACAACTGAATCATCCACTTGAGTAAAGACTGAGAAGGGTTCTAACAAGATTTCGGGACTGACTCCAAAACTACTAGCCACATAAGGTGTCACAAAAGACATGGTAGCCCCTGGATACCAGTGACTACATTCAGGGAGACCTCCTGCTCCCGGAGAAATGCTACGATATAGAATTTATTTTGGCGTTGACCGCCACTTGTGCTAGTTAATGCCCCCTTCTGTGCTGGGCGTACGGGTAGAGATGTTGAATTGGAAGCTAGGCCTCGACCCCAATCATGGCCCTGTCTAGCTGTTGGGCAATCTCTGAGCATGTTTTTAGGATTCCCACAACCAAAGAAAGCACCAGTACCCGCCAAGCACTGACCCGTGTTCCTACGACTACACCTGTTAGAAACTGGGATGCTGGAGTTCACGGGGCTGCTGCTCTAATCCTTAAAGCTTGATACTCACCCTCTCTGGTCTCACCTAGGTCTTAATGGTACACTCATCGTTGATGATACTGGGGCTGAAGATCTCTATTTGTTCTACTATTAGTGCCCACCAACTGGCTCGGCTGTGAGATTCTATAGTTGTCTATCTTGGCCCTCTTTGCCTCTCTCTCCCTCATATGCGTCGCCTCCATCTGCTGGGTGTATAAGAATATCCGAGGGAAATGCATATCTTGATGGAGCATAGCAGTCCTGCAATCCTTGTCTAGATAGTCTGCCATCCCATGAACCAACCTGCTCACTCGCACCCTCTGATCAACCACTAACTCTAGGGCATACTTTGACAGACGAGTGAACTCTATGGTATATTCCTGCACTGCCATCTTCCCCTGCTTATGATTCACAAACTCAGCTGCCATCAACTCCCTCATCTCAGGAGGGAAGAACTAATCTAGAAAAGCAACGTGAAACTCCTCCCAATTGATAGGGCATACACCAGTTGCCCTACTATCCTTCCACTGTCTAAACCAAATGTGTGTAACCCCCTTCAACTAGTATGAGGCAAAATTAGCACACTTTACTCCATTCACCCCCATGACTTTGGTGATCTTCACATTCTCGTCGATAAACTCATGTGGATCCTCATCCACCTTTGACCAAAGGAACTCTGGAAGGTTCATCTTTAAGATATCTCTGACTCGTGCTGCCGCCGCATTCTCGTTCTGCGGGACATGCACCACCGCCTGCTATTTGACCTGGGCGTTCAAGGCCTATGCTAGCATCTGAATGGCTGCCCGAAATGGCATGGGCAAGCATCTCTAGTGCATGGTGCTCATGGACTGTTGGGGCTTACTGGTGCCCATCCCTATTGCCATCCTCATGGCCATTTCCATTTCCATTCCTTTTGCCATAAACTCTTTGAGGATGCATGATTCTAAAATCGCGAATAGCATTAGTTAGAAGGATGAAGAGACATTTCATCGCACAACATATATCATGAAAGAAGAAAACACTTACTAAACATCTCATAGCCTCTTCGTCATAAGTGTGGCGCTCTTTACACCCATGAAAAAGACTACTTAATGCTTCTTTTAGACAACCTAGGACACTTCAAACCTATTTCTCTGATACCAAGGTTTTCACGACCCGAAAATAGGCCCAGACCGAGACATAGGACAAGGAGCCCCAAGATACTCCAACTCGACCCATGGCATGAACATACATCTAATTTGATAATAAAAAGTGGAAGACTTAACATAATAAACAAAGTGGAAGTCTAAGCTTAACATATAATCCAAATTATACAATACGAGTCTAAAGCTGAATATAATCTATTGTCTGAAAAGACTCTAAGTCTGATAATTTGATGGGACAAGACCCTGACTAACTCTCTAAGTCTGAAACTGAAAATATAAAGACATAACAGATATAAAGAGGGGCCCTAAACAGATGAGGACTCACCAATAGAGACAGATGCTAACTCCAAAAGCGGGCTAATAAAGGGGCTGAGTTTGGAGATCGGAGCCTGTATCATTAAACGGTACAGCATAGAGTATGCGGTCAGTACGTGGAATGTACCGAGTACGCAAGTTAAGTAAAACCTGTTAAAAACGTAAAAATCATTTGAAACATGCATAATATAAAACATGATCTAAATAAGAGTATAAGAGTAGGCTCGCATGCTGTTTTCTGAAATCATGATCCGAACATAACATAACATCATAACTGTACCGAATAACCCAAAGCTGAAATCTGATAATCATAAGTAAAAATGAACTTTCGGTCAAACCTGCTTTTCAACATATATATATATATATATCATGAATTATAAACATGCATAACTGAAATCATGAGGATCAATGGGAGCCTCATCATATAACCAACATACCACGATACAACTTACGTGGTCCCAACTATCACACTAAAGTGCGTTGAGCCGTCCAAAGCCTTGCCAGGGCTAAGCATCATACCATGATATCGATATCAAGCTTGAGGCACAATTGGGGCAGGGGATGTCTAACAAAGGAGGTCCCAAAGTATATATATATATGATGTGTATAAACCTATGTTGGCGTGTATTCTGAGGCATAGGGTGGATCGACCCTTAGCCTACTCGGTGCTAGATACTACTCCCGAAAACATGCATATGCTCTCCATCATTTTTCAACGAAGCGTACCATCGTCTATTGATGAAGCTGTATAATCAAATACATATCAAATCTGAAAATCATATATGAGGAGCTTTTTCTCAAACCATCCCACAAGCTGAACATAAAGGGGAGTCTTAACTCTAAAACCATGTGGTATGTTTAATTCTGGAAATCATAAATCATACATGAACATATGGGCATTGCCCAATACTTTATCATGCTTGAAAATACTCAGTTTACTTGCAAACATGATTATAAACATGTTTTTCATCAATAATATCTCATTATACTTGATCAATCATCATAAATCTCAACTTTCATGAACTTTTCATAAGTGGTCATTTTAGTTTATAAATTTTGAAAACAATGTAAAACTTGCCCATGAATCATAATTCAATAGTAGAAACATATATAGATCATACCCATGTAGAAAATTAGGAATTTTATGCATTGGGTTAAAAACCTATAGGATCAACATATGAAGTTTGATGATTTAGAGAGGGACTAGGTATGGGTGTGAACGAATTCACCCATTCATAACCCTACATACCTGATAGGATCTGATTCTACCACTTTTCTAATTGCCTAATGAGGAATTGAAGTAAACTTGAAGAAGCCTAAACTTGATCACATTCTAAACCCTTCAATTTGCATACATATGTGAATGAGCCTGGAATAGATTTACCCTTCATAAAACACTTCACTTCGAGCCTAAAACAATGTAGGTTAGGACCCTAGGTCTTAGGAATGATGAAAATACCCTTAATGAATTTCCTGGAAAAATTGAACTGCCACTGACACGGACGTCAGTACGATCCGTTGTGAGCTCCTATGGTCCATTATTACCTTCCGTTACTACTCCATGAATTCAGGAGTTTGATCCCTCACCACTCTCGGACAGGATGGGTCATTGCTAGTTCAAATGACTCGTTGCTGCCAGTCGTCTTCACCACTTCCTTAACGTGGGATCCTTTTAAATGACTGCTGACGACGGCCCGTTGTTACCTGCGATGGGTCGTTGCATGACTCGTCACTTCCTCCTTGACCTAGTACAAGTCTCACTATGACCACCTCCAATGACTCATTACATTGTACAATGAGTCTAGACCCATTACTCGATACTCCAAACCTTCAGTACCTGACCACGAGTGTTCCAACGAGTCATTAGAACCTCTAATGACTCATAAGATGAGTCGTTTTGAAACACATTTGCTAGACTTCTTCCACTTTCCATTTTTAAATCCCGGGTCTAGTCTTTGGTACTTCCGGGGTATTAGAATATCTTCCCCTTGGGAACATTTCTCCTCGAGTGTGGGAAAACATACAGAAAATAGGAAAATGCAATCACCATACACAAATACTGATATATCAGCTGAAAATTAACGAAATGACTTACTCCGATTTCGCCTACATGACCGAACTAAATTCAGGAATCATACACACATCCATTTACATGGAAGAAACTGGGGCACATGAATTGAACACGAAACTGAATAGAGTTTTAGGGAAAAACTTATACCTCAAGCTAAAACTGAGCCGGTAGAGAATAACTATGGGCATCTTGCCATAATGTCTGCTACGGCTCCCCAAGTAGCTCCCTCAATATGTTGATTCCTACATAAAACTTTAACTGAAGGTACTTTCTTTTTTCTTAGACTCTGAACCTGCTGATCTAGTATTTCCACTGGAACCTCCTTGTAACTAAGGTTGTCTCTCACACCGACACTGTCTACCAGGATGACTAGAGCTGGACCACCCAAACACTTCTTTAAAAGCGATACATGAAAAATAGGATGTACGGAAGCTAATTCTGAAGGAAACATCATTTCATATGCCACCTTGCCAACCCATTTCACAATCCGGTAGGGGCCAACATAATGAGGATTGAGTTTTCCTTTCTTTCCAAATCTCATCACTCCCTTCATGGGATACACCTTCAGAAACACCTAATCCTCAACCTGGAACTCTAGTTCTCTCCTTCTCACATTGGCATAGGACTTTTGGTGACTTTGAGCTATTTTCAACCTGTCCTGTATAAGATAAACTTTCTCCATGGCCTCATAGACTGAATCTGGCCCTATGATTGCAGCTTCACCGACATCAAACAAACCAATAGGCGATCTACATCTCTGCCCATGGAGAGCCTCAAAC
Organism: Datura wrightii; assembly: GCA_035772735.1. Classification (NCBI taxonomy): domain Eukaryota; kingdom Viridiplantae; phylum Streptophyta; class Magnoliopsida; order Solanales; family Solanaceae; genus Datura; species Datura wrightii. Next base: position 134,431,717 of record JASDFA010000001.1, read on the forward strand.
AGAGCCATCTGAATGCTGGAATGGTAACTGTTATTGTATCCAAACTCCACAAGAGGAAAACGTTCATCCCAACTACCCTTGAAGTCAATAACACATGCTCTCAACATGTCCTCGAGAGTCTAAATTGTCTGCTCCGCTTGACCATCCTTCTGCGGGTGAAACGTTGTACTGAGCTTAACTTGAGTACCCAATTCTCTTTGAAATGACCTCCAAAACTAAGAGGTAAACTTGGTACCTCTATCTGATATGATGGATCAGGGCACACCATGAAACGGGAACTAGTTCTCAGATGTATAGTTTGGCATAATCCTCCACTATATCAGTGGTTTTGACTGGTAGGAAGTGAGCGGCTTTGGTCAACCTATCCACAATCATGCAAATGGAGTCATATTGCTGACGAGTGCGAGGCAACCCTGTGATAAAGTCCATGTTGATTTCTTCCAAATTCCAAGAAGGACTACTGATATCCAGAAGCACATCTCCTGGTCTGTGATGCTCGACCTTCACTTGCAGATAGTTTGGACACTTAGCTACAACTTTTGCGATGTCTTTCTTCATGCCAACCACCAATAGACTGCCCATAAGTTGTGATACATGTTGGTGGCAGCTGGATGAATCGAATATCTGGAACCATGAGGCTCATGTAACATTTGATTTCTCAAATCATCAACATCCGGGACACACAAGTGACCCTGATATTGAAGCACTCCAACTCCCCCTTTGGAAAAGAGCTCCACCTTCTGATTCTGGACGGCGTCCTTTAACTTCACCAAAATGGGATCCTCATCTCGTCTAGCTTTTACATCAGTCACCGAGGATGATTCTGACCCATTCTAAACTATAACATCGTCATCAGTCGAGTCAACTAAATGAACTCCCAACCTTGCAAGTCGATGCACATCCTTCACCAGATCCGTTCTTCCCTCATCTACATGGGACACACTCTCCATACAGATTCTACTAAGTGCGTTTGCTACTACATTAGCCTTGCCATAATGGTAAAGGATTGCAATACACCACAAACCCATTGATACCCTTGGGTAGGGTTAATATCGGTGTTGAGGTAACTCAAGTCTTCAACTCCCGGAACTCCTCTCACCAGAATACGACAATTGGAATTTCACTTCCTTTTGGGTCAATTTTGTAAATTCCACTGCAATAGATGAAAAACCCTAAATAAATCTCCGATAGTACCCGACTAAACCAAAGAAACTCCTGATATCTTAAGGATTCACCGGTCTAGGCCAATTCTTCACTGCTTCTATTTTCTGAGAGTCCACCTTTATGCCCTCACTTGATACTACATGGCCTAGAAACGCCACTGATTTCAACCAAAACTCGCACTTGCTGAATTTAGCATATAGTTGGCGATCCTTGAGAGTCTGTAGAAGCACTCTCAAATGAGCTGCATGCTCCTCCTTGCTCCGAGAGTATATTAGGATGTCATTAATAAACATAATCACGAACATATCCAAGTATAGCTTGAACACCCTGTTCATCAAGTCCATAAAATCTTCAGAAGCATTCGCTAGTCCAAAAGACATAACTACAAACTCATAATGACCATACCACAACCAGAAGGCTGTCTTCGAGATGTCACTCTCCCGAACCCTGAGTTTATGGTATCCGGACATGAGGTATATCTTCGAAAAGCACTTAGCACCCTGAAGCTGGTCAAACAAATCATCAATCCTGGGATAGAGGGTACCTGTTCTTGATGGTGACCTTGTTAAATTGCCTATAATCAATATAGATACGAAGAGAACCATCCTTCTTCTATACATAGAGAACTGGTGCACCCCCTGGGGATTTGCTCGGTCTAATGAAACTCTTATCTAACAGGTCCTTCAACTCCTCTAACTCAGCTGGGGCCATTCTGTAAGGATGAACAAATATAGGTTGTGTGTTGGGAAGGAGGTCAACGCCAAAATTAATCTCCCGCTCGAGAGGGATTCTCGGTAGATCATTTGGAAAGACTTCTAGATAATCACATACTACTGGGACTGACTGGATAGTTGGGGTCTCCAACGTCACATCCTTTACCCTAACCAAATGGTATACATAACCTTTAGAGATCATCTTTTTGGCCTTAAGGTAGGAAATGAAATGACCTACAAGCACAGCTGAACTACCCTTCCACTCTTTCACTGGCTCACCAGAAATCTGAACTCTACTACCCGGATTGTACAATTAACTGAGGCATAACATGTAAATAGACTATCCATGTTGAGGATAAAACCAAAATAGGTCATGGCTAACTCTACTAAATTCACCTGAGGTGACTTTCTGAAGGACAGTTACCGGGCATCTTCTATATACCCGTCTAGCTACAACTGAATCACCTATTCGAGACTAAGAAGGGTTCTAACAAGATTTCGGGACCGACTCCGAAACTACTAGCCACGTAAGGTGTCACAAAAGTCGAGGTAGTCCCTAGTTCTAAAAAAGCATATGCATCAGAGGGAAAACTTGTAATATGCCAGTGACTACATCCGGGGAGACCTCTTGCTCCTGGCGAGATGCTAAGGCATAGAATCTATTTTTGCGTGGACTGCCACCTTTGCTACTAGATGCCCCCTGCTGGCTAGGCGTGCGGGTGGACCTGCTGAACTAGAAGCTGGGCGTCGGCTCCTAACTATCATGGCCCTGTCGAGCTGCTAGGCAATCTCTAAGCATAATTCCAAGCTTCCCACACCCGAAGCAAGCACTTGCACCCTCCAAGCACTAACTCGTGTGCCCTCGACCTCACCTGCCACAAACTGGGATATTGGAGTCTGCGGGCCTGCTGCTCTAACTCCTAGAGCCAGATACTAGCCCACTCTGGTCACGCTTAGGTCTAGACGGCACACTCGTCACTGAAGATGCTGGGGCTTAAGATATTTGTTGGGTTTTCTATCGGTGCCCACAACCTGGCCTCAGCTAAGAGAATCTATAGTTGTATGTCCTGGCCCTCTTGTCCTATCTCTCCCTCATGTGTGCTGCCTCTATCTACTGGGCGTATAAGACTATCCGAGGGAAATTCATATCCTAATGGAGCATAGCAGTCCTTCAATCGTTGTCTTGATAGTCCATCACCCCATGAACCAACATGCTCACTCGCGCCCTCTGATCAACCACAAGCTCTAGGAGTACTTTGATAAACGAGTGATCTCTAGGGCATATTTCTTCACCGTCAACTTCCCCTTCTTAAGATTCACAAACTAGGCTTCCTTCAACTCCCTCATCTCACTAGGGAAGAACTTATCTAGAAAAGCAAAGCGAAACTCCTCCTAACTGATAGGGCTTGCACCAACTGCCCTACTATCCTTCCACTGTCTAAACCAAATGTGTGTGTTACACCCCAAAATTTTTTTTCATGATTATTTGATGGTTATATGTCATACTAATTGAATTATCGGTCGTATGTTGTCCGTAGGTGAGGAGGGAAACATGTGCAAAGGGAAAAGCGAAAAGTATGTGAAGTTTGTAAATAAGAGTCAATTTTAAATGGTCATATTTACAAACATATATTTATCCAGAAGTTCCATAACATATAAAATGATAGGTATTTGAGTCTAGTTTATAATGAAAAAAATCGCTCGTCAATTGGAGTTCGGAATAAAAAGTTATGCTCATTTGAAGACAGCACTGTCGGTTGGGAAAGCGCCCAGGCGCGCGGGGGCTGAGACAGGCAGGCAGCAGGCGCGCGCGTATGCGCGGGGGCATGTTACATGGGCGCCGCACGTGGGCGCCGCCTAGACCTTTTCCAGCCCGCCTATATGAAGTAAAATTGAGCTAGAAAGCTCATTTCTACTCGTCTTTAGTTGAGTTATTTTTAAGAATTTCAGAAAATTCAAAGCCCTATCACATGGTGAAAAGATATCCCAGGTAATAAACTTCACCCTTGTCTCTTTTGGGCATTGAAAAGAAAACCTTGGAAGAAAGTTATGGCTTGTGGTTTTCTTGTGGATGATTGTGGTATTGCCGCATTTTAAGATGATTCTAGGCAGAGGAAAGAGTAGGAGTATCTCCATGAAAGGGTAAGTAATTCCCTTTTTGATTTCTTTAAGTTTATGAGGTTATAACTTGGAGAATGTTGTAGTATTGTGTTGTTGCTTCTTTGTGTGTTTTTGTGGCATGTTGCTGCCAAATCTTTCCAGGACTTTGGTGAAGTGAAGTTGCTGCTTGTTGGGTTTGTAAATTGGACTTGGAAGGATCCTTAATGAGTAATCTTGAAAGGAAGATTTTCGGCAAAATTAGAGTCAACGTGCCAAGGTATGTAAAGGTGTCCCTTTCCTTGTTTTTCAAGAACAAAACTAAGTTATTGGAAGGATCAATGTTCCTATGTTTTTAAAATCATATTGAGGAATGTATAATCCTTTCAAAAGGGTTGGAAATACTTGGCATAAAGCTTGAATCGTTAATTGTTGAAGCGAACAAATGTGTAGCGAAAGGCGTAATTTTTATACGATTGTTGCTGTAGTTCTTAATCGAGTCTGAAGTCCCCTTAATGGTGGGCACCATGAGCTGGTCCTTTGCAGTATACTGTATATGTGATATTGAATATATGTTAAGATTTTGTCACTTAGTGAAATTGGTAGGAAATTCTAAGACAACGACATGTAATTGAACTTAAGCTAAGACGATGAGGCTAAGCCGATTGAGGGTAAACGAGCTTATTGAAATGACGTTTTAATAATATTGTTAATCCCTCCTATATGTGTATGTTTTAAAGTGATTAAGGTAAAAAGTAGATTTTATGTTTTTCCTCTTTAAAGCTAAGCAAGCGGCACGTAGCGAATAAGTTAAGTCGATACATGTTAACGGGGAAAGCGTGGCTAAGTTGTCAATTAGGCAAAGAGGTAAGTGCCTATAAGAATTGATGGAATAGTGAACACGAGGATAAAAACTTGAGTGTATAGTGAATAATTTTTGGCAAAGAAGTTAATATGAATAAGGAAAGTAGAGCTAAATATTGTTAAATTAGATGATACGGGTTACGATGGTGAATGAGGTAGGCAACAACAAGGATTATTAACCTTATTCTAAAGACATTTAGCAAAAGAGTTATAAATTAAGTTGTTTATGCTCAATATGTGTTATGTTGATGAATAACCACTAAAGTGTTAACCTTCTACGAAATAATTAGAGTTGAACGTCTGCAAAATAGTAACTTAAGTTGAGAAGCTCTCTGCTATACCCCTAAACGATTATGTTTAGTTATCTAGTCTAAGTGTTGAAATTTTCTACCATGTCTGAAAAGGGTAATCCTAGGATCTCCTAAGACACTTATGATTATGTACGCTTTCTTAAGCTCCGCAGATAATTGGAAAGTTATTACGGCTATATATCTTTATTTGCTTATAAGGAATCACTTAGAGGGTTACTCACGAGTTCCTATGTTATAGAGATCCAATTCTCAGATCCTTAAGTTATGTCTTTACATCCCTAATTTATGTTGAAATGTGCTAGTTGATCTAAGAAGTTTTTGAGAGATCATATTTCGAGAATTACGCTAATGTCTCGGTCAAGTGTCTGATGTTGTATACGAGTCTAAGAACTGAAGTCTTTATATGTATTTCTAGTAAGAAGTCTTAATGTATATGATTTTTATGTTATAACATACAGTTGAATTCTTTCAGTTATATTCAACTCATGCATCTTTATGTTTAGCTCTTGTTGAGTTATCAGTTCAATTTCCTAAATTCAGAGGAGAGATTCTCCCATGTACTAATGTTCCTAATGTCTAAGTAAGTATAAGTGCAAGCTATGATAATGATCAGTTAAGCTCAGAACTTTGAATACCTAGAAGTCTCCTGGAGGTCACCCAGTTGACTAAATACGAGTTATACATTATATTGAAGTCTCATATGTTGTATGTTTGTAGTTCAGTTCTCAACTCTATGTATATGACAAATAACTCCAAGTTCCTAGTTACAGTTTCCATGTTTTCCTGCAAATAAGTCAAATGAATTAAGAACTATATGTGCTTATCTACATGATAAATTTAGCAATGAAATTCCAATGTATAGTTTTTGATACAGGTAAAGGAACCACCTGGTAGGCAGTATATATTTGTAGTTCCCAGATGTTAAAGAATTATGTAGAAATGAGCTCTCTGTGTTTCTATCCAAGTAATATGTTAAATTTGTAGGATTATTTGTAGGACATTGTTTGTAAGCCTACAAAACTTCTTATGTTGTCTAAACCTCTTGAAAGTCCTTCAACTAACTGAGTTGACATGTTCATGTATAATTTCACAGCTTTACGTGATATATATACATATTTTCTAGCTTTACATGATATGGGTGCTCACATGCATTTATGGGTTATGAAAGAGGCCTATTCCGGCCACAGATTTAACATTTGTCATTCATATGCCATACATGTTAAATTGACTCAATATAAGTCATATCATCCCTATTTATGATTATGATTGAGAATTATTTTTATTTTACCCCGGCTTGGTACATCGGCTGGAGATATTTACATTTTACCCCGATTTGGTACATCGATTGGAGATATTTTTATTTTACCCCAGCTTGGTACATCGGCTGGAGATATTTACATTTTACCCCGATGTGGTACATTGACTGGAGATATTTTTATTTTACCCTGATGTGGTACATCGACTGGAGATATTTATATTTTACCCCGGTGTGGTACACTGGCTGGAGATGTTTTTATTTTACCCCGGTGTGGTACATCAGCTGGAGATATTTTTATTTTACCCTGGTGCGGTACATCAGTTGGAGATATTTTTATTTTACCCCGGTGTGGTACATCGGTTGGAGATATTATTATTTTTACTTGGTATGGTACACGGGCTGGACAAAATTTATATATGGATTTATGGTTGGCTGGTTGCTGGCATTACAATTATAGTTTTTCTTGTGCATTACTTGGTTGCATTTGCACTTTAGTATTGACTTATTGCCAGGTCTCAGTTTCTAGGATTCTAGGTTGTTGCTACTCCTTATTTCTGGCTTAGTCATCATTGTTATCTTACATGTTTACTGTTTTCTGCCTTACATACCAGTAAATTTCATTCGTACTGACGTCCCTTCGCCTGGGGACCTGCGTTCGTGCCGCAGGTGCAGGTAGAGGTTTGGGTTGCCAGTTGCAGTAGCAGTTCGTGAGATTAGTGAATGTGTTGGTATGCTCCTTTCTTTTTGGAGCTAAGACTAGTTTTGTTTCAGTTAGAGTTTTGAGATGCAGTTATGGGTAGGTCGGAGCCTTGTTCCGCCCATCAGTCAGCTTACTCTTTAGAGGCTTTGTGGACTTAGTGTGTACAACGGTATTCAGTTCGTAGCCTTGTTGGCTTTTTGTTGTTTAGTTTAGCATACTCATAGCCTTGTTTGCATTTAAGTTGTTTACCCTACATTGTTGAGACATTATAGGTCCAGTTTGTGCTCCAGTTGATTCTGACAGGTGGCCTGGATGGCCTAAGTGTTACAGTTACAGATGTCATAAGGCCGGCTTTCCAGTCAGTCAGGTATGGGGAGCCAGTCGCGCCCTCCCGCTAGTTATGGGGTGTGACAGTGTGCGAACCCCTTCAACTGATATGAGGTCAAATTAGCACACTCTCTACTCCATTCACCCCCATTACTTGGGTGATCTTCACAATCTCATCGATAAACTCATGCAGATCATAGTCCACCTTTGACCCAAGGAATTCGAATGGGTTCATCCTTAAGAAATATCTAACTCGTTCTACCATCGTATTCCTATTCTGCTGGACATGCACCACTACCTACTGGTTGACCTGGGTGGTCAAGGCATGCGCTAGCATCTGAATGGCTTCTCGAAATTCAGCATAGGTAACCGGCTCTGGTGCGTGGTGCTCGTGGACTAGTGGGGCTAGTTGGTGCTCGTCCTAATTTCTATCTGCATGGACATTTCCATTTCCATTCCTTCTGCAGTTAACTCTTTGAGGAGGCACGATTCTGCAATCGCGAATAGAACGAGTTAGAAGGATGGAGAGACATTTCATCGCACGGCATAGAGCATGAAAGAAGGGAACATTTCCTAAACATATCGTAGACTCTTCTTCATAAGTGTGGCACGCTTCACACCCATGAAAAAGACTCTACTTAATGCGTCTTTTAGACACCCTAGGAAACTTCAAACCTATTTCTCTGATAACAAGTTTTTCAAGACCCAAACATAGGCCCGGATTGAGACACGGGACAAGGGGCCCCGAGATACTCCAAGTCGACCCATGGCATGAACATACATCTAACTCAATCAAACAAACAGGAGCACTTAACATAATAAAAAAATTGGAAGTCTAAGCATAACATATAATCCAAACCATACAACACGAGTCTAAAGCTGAATACAATCTATTGTCCGAAAAGCCTCTAAGTCTGATGATTTGATGGGACAAGACCCCAACTAACTCTCTAAATCTTTAATTGAAAATCCAAAGACACAACAGAAATAAAAAGGGGCCCCCGATAGATGAGGACTCACTAACAGAGACTGATGCTAACTCTGAAAGCTGGCTAGTAACGGGGCTGAGTCTGGAGATTGGAGCCTGTATCATGAAACGATACAACATAGAGTATGCGGTCAGTACGTAGAATGTACCAAGTACGCAAGGTAAGTAAAACTGCTTAAATAAGTAAAAATCATTTAAAACATGCATAATATAAAACATGATCTAGAAGAGAGTCTTAGGTAGGCTCGCATGCTATTTTCTGAAATCATGATCGGAACATAACATAACATCATAACTGAATTGAATGACCCAAAGCTGAAATCTTATAATCATAAGTAAAACTGAACATTGGTTCAAACCTTCTTTAGAACATATATATATATCATGAATTATAAACATGCATAACTGAAATCATGAGGAACAATGGGAGACTCTTCATATAACCGACATAAAACGATAGATCTTACATGGTCCCAACTATCACACTCAAATGGGTAGTGTAGTCCAAAGCTTTTCCAGGGCTAAGAACGATACCATGATATTGATATCAAGCTCGAGGCCCAATCAGGGCAGGGGATGGCTCACAAGGGAGGTCCCAAAGTATATATATATATGATATGTATACACCTACATTAGCGCATAGTTCTGAGGTGTAGGGTGGATCGACCCTTAGCCTACTCGGTGCTAGACACTACTCCCAAAAATATGCATATGCTCTCCATAGTTTTTTAACGAAGCTTACCATCATCTATTGATGAAGTTGAATAATCAAATACATATAAAATATGAAATCATATATAAGGAGCTTTTTCTCAAACTATACCAGAAGCTAAACATTAAGGGGAGTCTTAACTCCAAAACCATGTGGTAAGTTTAATTCGGAAAATCATAAATCATACTTGAACATATGGGAATTTCCCAATACTTTAACATGCTTGAAAATGCTTAATTCTCTTGAATACATTATTATAAACATGGGTAACTTGAAAACGCTCTTTTCATCAATAATATCTCATCATAAATCTCAATTTTCATGAACTTCTCATAAATGGGCATTTTAATTTATAAATTTTAAAAACATGGTTATATTTGAAAACAATGTAAAGCTTGCCCATGAATCATAATTCACTAGTAGAAACATATTTAGATCATACCCATGTAGAAAATTAGGAATTTTATGCATTGGGTTAAGAACCTGTAGGATCAACATATGAAGTTTCATGATTTAGAGAGGGATTAGGTATGGGTGTGAACAAATTCACCCATTCATAACCCTACATACCTGATAGGATCTGATTCTACCACTTTTCTATTTGCCCAATGAGGAATTGAAGAAAACTTGAAGAAATCCTAAACTTAATCACATTATAAACCTTTCAATTTGCATGCATGGATGTGAATTAGCCTAGAATAGATTTACCCTTCGTAAAACACTTCACTTTGAGCCTAAAACAATTTAGTTTAGGACCCTAAGGCTTAGGAATGATGAAAATACCCTTAATGAATTTCCTGGAAACACTAAACTGCCACTGACAACAGACATCAGTACGATCCGTTGTGTGCTCCTACGGTCCGTTGTTAGCTTCCGTTGCTACTCCATGAATTCACGTCTCTGATCCCTCACCATGACCGGACAGGATGGGTCATTGCTAGCTCAAACGACTCATTGCTGCTAGTCGTCGTCACCACTACCTTAACTTGGGATCCCTTTAAACGACTCGTTACATCGAACAATGAGTCGTTCCTAGAAACGTTAATCCAAAATCCGAACCTACAGTACCTAACCAAGAGTGTCCCAACGGGACGTGGGAACCTCCAACTACTTGTAGCCTGAGTCATTCTGAAACACATTTTCTAGCCTTACTCCACTTTCCATTTTTAAATCCCGAGTCTAGTCTTGGATACTTCCGGGGTACTACAGAAAGTCAAAAATTACGTGTAGTTCATATTTTGATAACTTTATCAGCAATTTTGGCGGTATCCTTCTATTGAACTATTTTGTAAACATATTTAACTCTTGATTATTAGCTGCATAGTTTAGTTATGGGTTTGTTAGCATTGGTAGTTCATCATTTTGGAAACTTCTGTCGTTGAATACTTAGTAATCTCATTCAATAAGCTTCATTTGAGTTGTTTTTTGTTGAATTATGTAGGCTGCATTGTTTGCACCAACTTGCACTGCCTTTAGGCAGCATATTGACGGATTTAAAGTCTCAGATTCCGGACTTTTTTGAGTTTGTCGGAAACAGAGGTATGTCAAGGATTTTGTTGTCCTCGTTTGGCATGATTTCCATTTCAATCATACACTTGTCATGTTATGTGAGCTTTTTTTGTTGTTGGCAATTGTCTAGGTCGAGTATATATTATTTTGGGGGTTTTTTTGGGTGGAACCTTTCCCTCATTAATTGAGGTCATATGTTGGGTGTAGTTGCGAGTCATCAGAGGATAAAATAGATAGCCGGGTGGTTAAGTCATTGTAGCAGTTTGTTGTTCTTGAACTTATGGTTTCAGGTGGTTATGTGGGTTGAAGATTGATAGGTATGTGATTGATGCTTCGGTAGTGATTAGAGTCGGCGATGCGACGGTCTTATCACCAAACTTATGACGGTGGTCGTGATCGTCTTGTCCATGAATTTGAGTTATTTTTTGGAGAATATCAGAGGATACATGGTTATATAGATATGGTTGGTTAGTATTGGACATGGTGCCTTTTATGATACTTGTGATGCTTGGAGTATAGACTCGATAGAACGGTGATCCTTAGGGTGTTTGTCGAAAGTCGGTGGATGAGAGAGTACGTGAAACTTATGTTACATTATGGTAGTCATTTAGTGGGGATTGATAGCTGGTTCTGGGCTATTTGGACTTGTGTTTGAGTGTATTGTTATTGCGTTGTGATTTTAATAATTGTATGGTGCCTTGGGAGGTGTTGTGATAAGCTGTAAGGTAATGACGATTTTTGACTAGGTTGAGCCTGTGGCTTATGATGTCTTGCAAGGCCGTGATTATTTTTGGCAAGCTCATACTAGCAATTGTGGATGCCTATAAGGCCTGTGGCTTAAGATTGTGCCCATTGCTTGCCTTGAATTATGTTTATTTGGTATTTTGTAGATGCTCGATATGGCTCGGTGATAGTTGAGGTCATTAGGGGTCTAGAGTTGAATCAGTTAAGATGGTTGAATGGATCCTCTGTGGTACATGTAGCGACAGGTAAGTTGATGTTGCCAAGAGCACGGAAGAACATGTGGTTGTTAAGTAATATAGTATGGTGAAGTCTCGATGTCGATTCCTCAGAGACTTGTTAAATTAATTGCTTAAGGTTAACATTTTATTTCACTATTCAAAGAAACACACGTAAAATGGGGAAATGGTTTTGGAGATTATTGTACTACTTTGAAATGTAAACTGAACTAATGAAAATAAATCATTTTCACAAGTTCTTGTAAATCAAATGATGATGAGAATCTAGGGTCTTGGCACTTTCTCTTTCAAGTTGAGTTTTAGGACTCTAATAAACTAGACATGGTTATGGAGATTATTCTACTACTTTGAAATGTAAACTGAACTAATGAAACAAAATCGTTTGCACAAGTTCTTGTAAATCAAATGATGATAAGAATCTAGGGTCTTGGCACTTTTTCTTTCAAGTTGAGTTTTAGGACTCTAATAAACTAGACTAAACTCTTCTAAGATTGCTAGTTGAAAATTACGATTCCATTTCTTACTATTCTCTCGATTATGCAAGAACTATCTCATGAACCCTAACACCTATATCCTTATGTTTGCAGGAGAAACATGAGACGACAGTTGAAAATACTTATGTTCAACTGAAAAGGGTTGAAGGGTATATCCGTATCCTCGACAACGAAATCAGCTCTTGAACTTATTGGTCAACATAATTGAAAAATATTCTATGCTTGCTTTTAACCCCCTTAGTTCCCTCTCCTGAGTTCACCCAAAAGCCAACAGATAATATTCGCAAGGTGATCAATCTTATGAATAATCGAGGAAAATGAGTAAGGATAAACAATCATGAATGAAGAAGTATATTCTAGCACAAATGAGTATTCAAACTACAGTCATCAACTATAACCAACACCCTAAAACATGAGTTTAGCCACTAATGTTTAAGCAGAAAAGTAAAGAAATCATCATTCGAATTAATAAAAGCATAAAGTGAAGAAGAAAACCTATTAGAAAATGAACTTCTTCTCTTTTCCCCTAAAAACTGTGTACAAACTTTATCTTACTAAACAAAGACTCCTAACAAAATACCCTAGATGATATATTTATAAGCAAGGTATGAAATGAAATTGTTTCCCTTGAGAAGTTCAACTTTAGACTTGGAAATTCGTCCTGGACAGGCCCTAGCGCGTCGCGCCTTCCATCTCAGTAGACATTGGATTGATTTTTCTATGAAGTTTAGCCTCTAGCGCGTCGTACCAGCCATTTTACCAAGGTGTTAGTCAAAATTCTGCACTTCTGGGACCTGCCTCTCACTGCACCAAAGTGTTAGAAAATTTCCCAAGTTTAGAATACCTCTGGCGTGTCACGCCACTCAGTTCGTGAAGGTTTTGATCAATATTATCCAAATTTTGGGCTCTAGAACGCTGCACTACCCAATGCATCAACCCGAGTATAATATTTTCTGAATTTTTGTGGCTGGCGCGCCCAGCTATCTCAGCAGGCCAAGTTTTCTCGAGTTCTTCTTTTTCACACGTTAATTAATTTTTGAGTCCTTTTCCATTGATTACCTAGTAGAATCATCTAAAAACACTTGTTAGCTCATTTAACACACACAATCATGAATTTATGCATTTCATAATGATAATGATATCAAAACAAGGTATAAGATGGGTAAAAATATGAAAAATGGCATAAGAAATATGTCCAACATCACCACGCCACACTTAAACTATTATTCATTCTCAAATAATCCTTTCTTACATGCACAAAAATCTTTTCTCACCTCTTGTCACCTTTATCAATTCTCACTCAAACAACCAGCACAAAGCATATGACTAAGTGGTTCATCAATTCATTCAATTAACATCACGCACACATAGAAGCTTTCGCATTCAAAACTACATAACTTCTTAACTGACTCATCTTTTCAGAATAGGGACAATATGATTAAGTGTGAAAAATGCAACACATAGTATACTGACTTTGACCATCTTATACCCTCACTTATTTAGTGATGCTTCTACCCTCAAATTATCAATTCAAAACTTGGAACATAATAAGAAAGACACATTCACTCTTACAAATGATGTATCATACACATGCAACATACCATAGGTTTGTTTCTCATGTACAATCAAACTACTTAATCACTTTAAAGAGAGTAAGATCTTAAGGAATTTTCTGGTTATAATGTCGGCTAAGGGGCGAGTAGGAATGGTTTTCTTTCAAAATGGCTACTAGTTTTAAGCACTTTAAGACATTCTTTCATCTTTCTTTTCCACCTCTTTTTCTTCTCACAGCTCACCCTTTCCTTCACTAATCCTCTTTTTATTTTCTTATGCCTCTTTATACTACTTGACAGCTAGTTTCTGATTATAAGTTTAACAAGAATAATTAACCATTGAAGATCTTTCATTTGTGTTCTAGTAGCAAGTAGACATGTTATTTTGTGTGGGCACCCCTTTTTCCATTATCTCCTCCTGCCATCACCATTTTTTCTTTCTTACCTTTCCCTTAATTATTTCTACTTCGGTGGAACCTTTTATTCTTAAATCTCAAAGTGCTTCAAACTATCTTTGGATAAAAAATTTTGGAGGTCACATAACAGGGAAATAGGCTTCTTTTATGTCTAAGATGAAAGTTAAGGCTTACAGCGCAACGAGGATAACTAGGGATAGTGTTAAGGAAGGTACAACAATAATGGACAAAATGGTATTTTCAAAGAAATGTCTTAATCATATCTTACCATTTTGGAAACTAGATATTCTATACACACTTAGGCAAGGTATAGATGTTACACTATGTACAAAGCACAACAAATCAAGCTTACCTCTCACGGCTTCATGATCTTAGTCAGTTTCCTATGGCTACATATCCATACAATCAAATTGAATGAATCTTTCATTAGTAAGCCCTAAGAATTTTTTCTTTTGAGTCAAGTTAAAGAATCTATGTGTCTTTCATGGAATTCTCACGTCTTGTACATTCACGAAAACCACTTTATTGTTCTAGCTCTTCTAAGTGGAATATTAAAAGAACAGAAGTGCTGGTTTTTGTCTCCATCCTAAAAATGAAACAAATGTGACTAATTTTCTCTGATGATGGTCATCATCCATCTATCATCAAGAAGGTTTACTACCTCTACGACCAACACAAAAAAATTGATAGCTCAATCAACAAAACAAAGATAACTATGATGAACAATTACATCACACAACACTGGTGTTCATAGCCATCCACTTTACTAGCTACTACAGACCTAGGTTAATCAGTCACAAACCAAGCTAATAGCATAGAATATTGAAAAATACTGCAATACCCCGCTACGAATTTTGCAAAGATATAATCAAAGTAAATCTATTTCCTTCACCCTGCACTTAAACAGTGCACTGTTTCCTAGTTAAAAAACATATCATATCATGTAGGGAGAGAAAGAGAAGTTTCTCGCCTCTAAGAAAAGTCCTCATCATCAGGATTATACTCCTGATCATCATCATCATTCTTTGGGTCTACATTATCAACCTTCATGGATCGCGTGGTGGCATCATCCTCCCCATCATCATCATCTACCTCTACAAAATAGGAATTTGTTAGAAAGATGGGTTGCCTTCCACCAAGCGCCTTATTTAATGTCGTGGCATGATGTAAGACTACATCAATCATTTTGTAAGGAAATTGATTGTCTTCCTTCTGTCATGATCATCTTCATAGTAATGCTTCATCCTTTGGCCATTAACAAAAAATGTTTTGTCTGAACCTTAAAGTTTCAACTCTACTACACCATGCGCAATCACATTCACAGTCTCAAAAGGGCCTAACCTCTTTATTCTCAATTTTCTCCCAAACAATTTTAACCTCAAAATGGAACTCATCGATCTTATAGAGATGCAATAATCTATTCTCCTCAGCAGCCTCCATATCAATATTTATCCTTTGAATGGCCTAATATGCTTGGTGTTCTAGCTCAACCAGTAGATGACATGCTTTCTCAAAAACTATCCTATATGGAAAAGTGCCAATAGGAGTTTTGGAAGCAGTCTTGTTAGATCACAATGCATCATCTAACTTGCTAGACCAGTCTTTCGTGTTTGTTCTCATAGTCTTATTGAGAATTTGTTTGATTTCAAGATTTGACGTTTCCACTTGTCCACTAGTTTGTGGGTGATAGGTTGTTGCTACTTTGTTCTTCACATTATACTTCACCAATAAATTATTCAAAAGACAGTTGCAAAAATACGTGCATTCATCATCGATGATGGCTCTGGGTTTACCAAAATGGGTGAAGATATTCTTCTTCAGGAACCTGGTTACTTCCTTTGCATAATTTGTAGGCAGTGCTATAGCATCCACCCATTTGAAACATATTCTATAGCTACCAAGATATACATGTCACCGTTTGATGAAATAAAATAGCCCCATGAAGTCTATTCCCCAACAGTCAAATACTTCTACCTCCATATTGCCTCTTTGGGGCATTTCCTACATCTTCGATATGTTCCCTGTTTTTGACAACTGTCACAAGATTTTCCAAATAGTTATGCATCCTTGAATAGGGTCGGCCAATAATCTAGCTTGAAATACCTTTGTTGCGGTTCTATCTCCCCTGTGATGTCCGTAATAGGGTGAAGAATGACTGCTTTCTAGAATCTTGCGCACTTCTCCCGCAGGAACACCTCTTTGAACTAGCTGATATGGTCCTATTTCATACAAAATGTCTCATCCTATATGTAAAATCTACTATCAAGAAGAAGTCTCCTCATTTTGTCTGGAGTTGCATCCGGTGGATATACATCACTAACTAGAAGATTCACTATGTAAGCATACCATGGTAGCTCAGGGATGTTCACAGCAAATAGCTTTTCATCAAGAAAGGTCTTAGTGATTTTGGCCTTTCAATCAATATGCTTTATGTCTTCCAATTGGGAGAGATGATGTGCTACCTGATTCTCTATGTCTTTCCGGTCTTTGATCTTAATATCGAATTCCTAGAGTACTAATATCCACCAAATGAGCCTGGGTTTAGCCTCTTTCTTTAGAAACAAGTATCTGATTGTAGCATGGTCAATGTACACTACCAACTTTTCCCCCACTAGGTTGGCCCAAAATTTATCAAACGCATACACCACAGCCAACATCTCCTTTTCAACCATAGAGTAGTTTTTCTAAGCTACATCTAATGTTTTGCTTGCATAATAAATGGGCTGAAATCTCTTTCCTCTACTTTTTACCAGTATAACTCCTATAGTAAAATCATTGGCATCATACATTATAATGAATGGTAATGACCAATCTGTAGCAATAATAATTTGAGCGTTTATTATCTTTTTCTTCAGAGTACTGAAAGCCTGCATACATTTTCTATTGAAATCAAACTTCACATCCTTTTCCAACAGTTCGCACATTGGACTAGCTATCTTGCAAAAGTCTTGAATGAACCTTCTGTAAAACCCAACATGACCCAAAAACTATGCACCCCTTTTCTCGAGATTGGGGTGGTAGCTTCTCAATGGCCTCAATCTTAGCTTGGTCAACCTCAATACTAGCTTTTGAAATTTGTGACCTAGGACTATCCCTTCATGTACCATGAAATGGAACTTTTTCAAATTTAGTATAAGATTGTTCTCCTCACACCTGGCTAGCACTGCATATATATGATTCAAATAGTCATCAAAATCACTTCAATATACTTAGAAGTCATCCATAAACACTTCAACGAATTTCTCAACTATGTTTGTAAAAAGAGCTAGCATGCACCTCTAAAATGTTCTTGGGGCATTACAAAATCCAAACGACATCCTTCGAAATGCAAAGGTGCTGAAAGGGAAAGAGAAAGTAGTCTTCTCCTAGTCCTCTTATGCTATCAGGACTTTATTATATCCTGAATATCCATCTAAAAAACAATAGTAGTCATGCCCTGCTAACTTGTCTAACATCTGGTCCAAGAAGGGAAATTGAAAGTGATCCTTCCTGGTGGCAGTATTAAGCTTCTAATAGTCAATGCAGATCCTCTACCCTGTGAATGTTCTATGGGATATCAATTCATCTTTGTCATTTCGCATCACCCTCATCCCACACTTTTTTGGGACACATTGAACTGGACTCACCGAATGATTGTTCGAGATAAGGTAGATGACGTATGCATCAAACCACTTTATTATTTCCTTTTTAACCACCTCCTTCATGATCAGGTTCAGTCTTTGCTGGTGTTCAACACTGGGTCTGGTATCCTTTTCTAACAGTATTTTATGTATGCAAAAGGGACTGCTTATCCCCTTTATGTCAGCTATGGTCCAACAAATAGCTGTCACATGACTCTGTAACACTTTCAGCAACTTGTTAGCCTGTTCATCAAACAAAAAAGCAGATATTATCATAGGTAGTGGTGACAAGCATATTTCAAATGAGTAGGTAAAGGTTTTAATTCAAGATTGATGCCTTTGCAATGGAAGGCATTGACTTCACCCAAGTCAAAGATTTGTCAAGCGTCTCTAGCGGAGCATCTTTCCTGAGGTAGGAGCTAGTAGCATCCAAGGAAGCTAAACATTATGTCACCTCTATAATTTTCACCTATTCTTTCCTATATACCAATGCTCTCTTTAGTGGATCTTGTTGTTATAATTACTACTCTAAATCCTTAGTAGACATTTTAAGCTCTACTGCCATGATCGCCTTCAGCTCCTTATAGTGAGATGGCAACCTTACCACTCTAAACACATCAAAGCCTGCCTCTTAGCCATCCACAATCATTGACATCTTTCTCGACTTCACCCTTATAACTGCAACTATGGTGGATAAGAATCCTCTCCAAAATGATGGAAACTTCTTCATCCCTCTCACAATCAAGGATGATGAAGTCTGCCGGTAGGATAAATGGTCACACTTTGATCAACACATTTCAATGATACCATTAGGATAAGCAAGGGACTTGTCGGTTAGCTGCAATATCACTGTGGTGGGATGTGTTTCACCTAATCCCAATGTTCTAAACAACAATGCATGCATCAACTTGATGTTTGCACCTAGATCACACAGTGCTAAACCAACTTCTGTGCTCCAAATGACTACTGAAATAGCGAAGCTCCCAGGATCTTTTAGCTTCTTCAGAATCTTGTTCTGTGCCAAGGATTGCACTCCTCCATAAGAGCTACAGTCTCAAACTTAGTGATCCTTTTCACATTCCACAATATCATTCAGATACTTGGCATATATTAGAACCTCCTGCAATAGCTCTACCAATGATAGATTCACATGTATCTGCTTCAACACATTAAGAAACTTTGTACAAGCTGCATCCTCCTTCTGCTTTATGAATCTCTATGGAAATGGGGAGGTGGTATAGTTTCTAGCATGTTTTTCTATGAGTTACTTGACTCACAAACCTCATGCTTAGACTTCACAACCTGATCTGCCTCTATTTTGTCATCTCTAGGTATCACTTCACCCAGCTCCTTTCTACTGCGCAAAGAGATCATGCTGACATTCTCCTTGGGGTTCTTCTCAGTATTGCTTGGAAGTGCCCCTTGTGGTATGTTCATCTGCTGAAGGGCCATTTCCTTTCCAACTTGTGGATTGACTTCTGCATCTCATTACCACCTGAGTCTGTGAAACATCTACTGCTTCATGGTATCCTTTAATGAACTGCCATACTGCTAGCCTTGAGGTATCCAAAAGTTGTTCGGGGGATTCTAAAGGTTTTTATTTCCTCCCTAGGAGGGATTTGCTGCATTCCTATACCCTGATTGTATCTATTCCCTGCAAAACCTCTACCACGAATTTGTTGAGCCACAAAAAATAGACTTTGGGTTTAGTGGACAAATTGAATATTCACGGCTTTCTGCATATGCCTCACATAATGGTGGTGGATTCTGAACTTTCTAAACATGATGAACTTGGCTTGCAAATGGTGTGGTCACTAACTTGCTTATCACATTCACCAACTAGCAAATATTTCCTTGGATTGCTGCTACATTTCAATGTCAAGCTTCTCTGGAACCTTAGATGCTGTAAAACTTCTACATGAATCCTGATAATTTTGTCTCCCAACATAGATGAGATCCAATAGAGCCTCTATCTCATCATAGCTTTTATACAAGATTTGCCCCTCTGCGGTAGTGTCAAGTAGGATCTTAGACTCTGGCTTCAGCCTTTCTGTGAAGTTGTGCCCAATGATCTCCTTTGGCTGCATATGGTACAAACAATCGCTCAAGTATCCCTTATATCTTTCCCAAGCCTAAGATAGAGTCTCACCATCTTTCTACACAAATCCCGAGATCTTTCCTCTCAACTTCTTCTTTCTCCTCGATAATAAAAACCTATTTATAAACTTGTTGGAAAGAGCTTTCCAGTTAGTAAAGAACCCTACTGGCTCATTCTGAAGTCACTCTTTCTCTTAACCAATTAATGAGAACAGAAACAAAGTGAGCTTTACATACTCATCTAACACATTTTGATAGTGAAAATTTTCATTAAGTTCCACGAACATCATCAAATGCCTATGGGACTCCTCGTGCGACTATCTCTGATATTCACAAGTATTTTTAACCAATCGCATGGTTCCCTCTTTCTACTCAAAATTTTCTGTGATGGTCGGCTTGATGATCTCTTTAGAAGTGTTCTCCAAGTTTGACCAAGAAAAATTAAGAACTGGAATCCTGTCCTGGTTGTTGCCCTATCTTGGCTCATTCTTTTCTGCCATTACTAACTTGTCAAAAGTTCTCTCGATTTTTGGATCAAAGTGAGCTAAGAGTGGTCCCTGACTTCTAGTAGCTGGAAAACACGGAGCACACACCACCTGAAATTCTCAATAACCACAAATAAATGTAAAATGTAGAATAGTGGAATGAATATATTAACCTACAAACAATTAATGAATCTTCAAGTCCCCGGCAACGGTTCCAAAAACTTGATGTCGCCAAGTGCGTGCAAGCACACGTGGTCATCAAGTAATATAGGAAGATGAAGTCCTAATATCGATCCCTTAGAGAATTTTCAGATTAATTGCTTAAGGTTAACATTTTATTTCACTATTCGAAGAAACACAAGTAAAATAGGGAAATGGTTTTGGAGATTATTCTACTACTTTGAAATGTAAACTAAACTAATGAACAAAAATCATTTTCACAAGTGCTTCTAATTTAAATGATGATGAGAATCTAGGATCTTGAAACTTTTTATTTCAAGTTGAGTTTTAGGACTTGAATACGCTAGACTAAACTCTTCTAAGTAGCGGTGGGCATTTGGTTTTTCGGTTCGATTTTTTTGGTTTTCAGTTTTTCATTTAGTGTACCGAACACCGAACCAAGCTAATTTGGTTCGGTTTTGGTTTTTTCAAATTCGGTTCGATTTGGTTCGATTTTTTCTAATTCAGTTTTTTCGGTTATGGGCATTATTAATGGGCTATTTTTTTACTTATAAAATGAGCTACTTTTTAAATTAAAAATATGTTGTTTTATCGTTTTAAATTAAAAATAAAATATTTTAAGTTTGAATTCTAAAGTTTAATTCAAATAAGCTTAATTTTAACTTTTTAAGTAAAGAAAATAGTGGGATCAATTGATTTATATTTAGTAGTACATACATAGCATTTGAATTTTTGATAATAATTTTTATAATATGCTTAATATGCTTATAACAAAACCAATAAAAAATCAAGGGTCTTTTAGGATTTCAATAATCTATGGTCCCTAATTTCTTTTTAAATAAATGTTATATATTTTATTTTTCTTTCAAAGCATATTAATAATAGTAAGAATTTTCTTAACATGCTAAAAATATTATAAAACTTCTTATTTGTAAAAAAAACTTAAGCAATTGTGTTAATTATATAAATAATTCTCTAAATGGGCTTTGAAATTTGGGTTTGGGTGTAGTATTTTTATTTTTTTGAAATTAAGTTATAATTTTATTTTTTAAAAATATATATATATAAAATTTTGGTTAAACCGAAATTCTGAAATTTTAAAGCAAAAAACCGAACAGAATAACTAAAATTTTAAGAAAAAAGAACCGAAACCGAACCCGAAAAATCGAATTAGTTCAGTTCGGTCCGGTTTTTTGATTTTTCAGTATTTATGGCCACCCCTACTTCTAAGGCTACTAGTTGCAAGTTACGATTCCATTTTTTGCTATTCTCCCGAATAGGCAAGAACTATCTCATGAACCCTAGCACCTATATCCATATGGTTGAAGGATAAACATGAGACCATGATTGAAGATACTTGTGTTCAACATAATAGAATTCAAGGGTATATCTCTATCCTCGACAATGAAATCAACTCTTGAACTAATTAAAAAGATAAATAAAACCTATTATATGCTTGATCTTAACCCCCTAACCAAGAGTTAATAGATAATATTCGCAAGTTGATTAGTCTAACGAATAATCAATGAAAACAAGTAAGCATAAACAATCTTGAATGACGAACTAGAGTCTAGCACAAATGATATTCAAACTACAACCATCAAATATGGTCGAAACCCTAGAATAAGAGTTTAAGCATTAATGTTCAAGTAGAAAACTAAAGAAATCACCATTCGAATTAACAAAAGCATGAGGTAAAGGAGAAAACCTAGTAGAAAATGAACTTCTTGTCTCTTTCCCCAAAAAATGCATTCAAACATGATCTGTCTAGACGATGACTCCTTACAAAATGCCATAGATGATATATTTATAAGGAAGGTATGCAATTACTCTTTTATCCTTGAGAAGTTCAGCTTTTAGAGATGGAAATCTGCCCTAAACAGGCCCTGGTGCGCCACGCCTCCCATCTCACCAGACATTAGCTTGAATTTCCTTTGAAGTTTAGCCTCTGGTGCACCGCACCATTTCGCCAAGGTGTTCATCAAAATTCTACAATTCTGGGATTGGCGCACCACACATCTCACTACACCAAAGTGTTAGAAAATTTCTCATGTTTGGAATACCTCTAACACACAATGCCACTTAGTTTGCCAAGGTGTTATCAAAATTCTTTTAAAGTTTGGGCTCTAGTGTGCCGCACCACCAAATGTACCAGCCTGAGTAAAATTTTCCATGAAAGTTTGTGGCCGATGCGCCACACTAGCTATCTCACCGGGCCAAGTTTTCTCGATGTCTTCTTTCTTCAAACCTTGGGCTATTTTTGAGTCCTTTTCAATTAAATACCTGCTAAGATCATCTAAAAACACTTGTTAGCTCATTTAACACACAAAATCATGATTTTATGCATCTTCATAAGGATAATGATCTCAAAACAAGGTAAAAGATGGGTAAAAGTATGGCAAATAGGCATAAGAATATGCCCAACATCATGAGTCATATCGGCTAGGAGCTGATTGATTGTCTGTATGAAACTATCAATTATCATCTCACATAATTGGAATTGCATGTTCATGGTCTTTCTAACCTCTAAACATGACAAACTAGCCTCACAACTACATTGTTGAGCGAGGATGTTATTTCTAGTTCGTGGGCAATTCACTACGTGGATGTAATTTCTGGAGTTTATGCTCTTGATTAGAGACTTTCGTACCTGTAATCATTTAACTCAACTTAGCCTCACAACTACTTCTTCGAGTGGTGATGTGATAATTCTAAGTTAGTGTCTAGCTCATCCCATTTTATCAACAAAGCAAGTTATTAGGTATATTTCTATCCTAACACAATTCATATCGTGAGATACAATCTTGCTCCACACATTCTCTTGTTCTTGCCTAGGTTATCTTTCTCAAGCATGTACCTAAGCTTAACCCACTTGTTTTCATGGTGATAAGTCATAAAAACAACCATAATTCAGAATGCAAGACAAAACAACAATCAATAACTTAAAACCAAAATAAAATCGCAAAATCACAATCATATCTTGTGGCTTCAACCCTAGAGGAAGGGGTCTTGCCACTCATGTTCTTAAAATTACAAGAAAACATTGTTAAAGTAACGTACTTACAAGAATTGGTAGAAGAGAAGATGAAATTGATGAACCCGAGGTGAGTTCTCCCACTTCTCCCTTCACTCCTAGGTGGTTTTTCAGAATAAAATCGTGACTAAATGAGTTTAGGAGCTAAGGGACCTATTTATGGTAAATGAGAATTGTACAAAATTATGCCTATCATGGAATGGCTCTGTGTCACGGAGTCTATCGTGAAACACGGCCTCCGTGACACGAAGGTAACTCGAATGCACACTGGAAACTCACAAAACCGTCGCCAAGCAGCCCCTTGCCACGTTGGCAGCGTGTCACGCTGCTTGTGCAGCGCGCTAAGTGGCGTGTCACGGCCTTGGTCGCGCAGCCTGCCTGTTGTGGCACATTGCCGACGCGCAAGTGGGCTGGTTTGCGCATCCTCCTTGCCGACATTCGCATTTTAATTCTGATTCCATGCCTCCACTTCACCAACTCATGGATTAGTCCCTCAAATTCATTTTGAACGTACAAAAACAAGAACTAATCATCTTGGTTAGTACATATATTCACATTTATATAAAATCACATGAAAATGTATATAAATAAGTAGATAAACAAGACTAAATTAAGTTATAAAGCATCACTCGAGCATGCTATTTTTCCCGAGATCACCTACCCCACACTTAAAGCCTTGTTCGTTCTTGAACAACCCTTTTACATCTCATGTAAATGAAGACTCACATAACTAATTTAGCAAGACTATTCAAGCTATGACTATAATGATTATTTAAGATGGCAAGTTAAAAATAGAGCATGCACGATTTAATCAATGAACTTATATACAACTCCGTTAAGACTTCCCAACCTCAAGAATCAACTCTCAATCTTAGTAAACTCATGTAAATCAACCGATCAAGAAATCTGACATGAATGTTATATCTCATTAAACATGTGCCCTCACAACAAGAGAGTTACCCATTTTTTACTCACAACTTTTCAAATCACAACATGTGTGGGTAAATGAATAAAATTATGCTCACTCTCTCAAAGAATTCACATGCATCTTGTAGTGAACCATAAGCTTGCCCTTAGTGTTTTACTCCACTAATTTAAGGATGTATGCACGTAAGATCAAGTAGCACTTAATGGGTTGTAATGTAAGCTAAGGGGCGGGTAGGTATTATTCTGGCCAGTAATAGTGGCTATCTTCCCCCAAGAGCTTTTAATACATCCACATTCATTAAAGGAATCTCCTCTATACTTCCTCCTCGTTCTTTTCAATCTTGAATTTTCTCTTCTTGTTCCCATTTCTTTAAGCACACTCAGCTTAGTAGTAAGGAGTACTTAAGCAATTTTTTTTCATTCATTTATTTTCTTACTCCCTAATAATAATCAACCATTTTCACAAAAGTGCACCTTTGTCCTTTTCTCAACTTTCACAACTTCTACTTTTCCTTCTTTTTCACGCTTCTCACTCCTTCACTCTCTGGAATTTTTCACTTAAGCGCTTCGGAGTTTTGGATCAAATTCAAAGCTAATGAAAGAAAAGGATTAAGCTTATGTTGTAGCTATCAAAAATAGGCTCAAGGCTCAATGGGGCTAACTAGGATTAAATATTCAAGGTAGGTAAAGTGAGGTATAACATTTAGGTTCATTCAAAGAAATGCCTAAATCATCTCCTACAGTCCACATCCTTCATTTCATTTTATATACACACCAGGCAAGTTCTAGACATTCCACAATAGCACGGAATATTCGAAAACCTCACAGTCACAGCACATTCTCAATTCAAGACACATTCAGCAAACTCTTACTCAGCTAATCACAAGAATTCAAAATTAAGCTTCAATCACATCGAGTCAAATTCAATAGCCTAAGTGTCTCACACAAAGTTATACACTTCTTACATGCTTCAACACTAACCGCACTTGTATCTTACAATCATGTATAGCACATAACAAGAACCTCAAGCCATCAATTAGCTACGGGTTCAAAAACCAAAACCTATTGACTAATTTTTCCGCAAGACGGTCGTCATCCATCCATCATCGGAAATAGTCCCTAACTATGAGTAAAAACATTATATACAGACAAAGAAAAAAAATTTTATTTCTTCGGTTCAAAGACCCCCCCATCGAAAAAGAACCGAAAAGAAAAACCAACGGGTGATGAAGTCATGCTTAATTCACAAAAATATTTCAAATATTTCTCACAAGCATTACATTCACCAAAAATCGTTAAGCACAAAAATTTTGAAATTTCCCTTGAAATTTCCCTCACCCCACACTTGAATCATGCTATGTCCTCATAGCATTAAATTAAAATTTAAAGAGGGTGAGAAATACTCCCTGAGGCCTCTAGGCCTAGCTAATAGCATGCTTTTCTTCAACTTTGCAAAAGTGGGTGTTCGACCCCACACTTTTTCTCTTCCATGCTTGTTAATTTCCTACTCCACGGGTACTCAGACTTCCCCTCCATCTGTGCTTAACTTTCCACCAAAACAACACAAGATGAAAAATAAATAAAATCAACACAAATGCAAGAAACTAAAATGGTACCCTTGGGTTGCCTCCAGCGCCTAATTTTACGTCGCGGCACGACGTATCAAGTTTCACCACTTTTTCCTCCACCTTGAGGATATGAATCTCACCCCTAATTTCTTCTCTAATTTTCTCTTATGCTCCCGGGGTGGTGGTGAAAAAATGAAAGGACCAAGCAGTAGATGTCGCCTTTGGCATTTATTATCCCTTAAATAAGTGAAGTCATTCTTTCTTTCAGAATCAACAAATCTCAGAATATATGGGGCTTGTTCCCCCTCTATATCTTTCTCCACAAGCTTGGAAGACTCTAGTTCTAGGTTGTCAACCAAACTCAATGTCGAAAGATGATTCGAGTGGGGTACAATACACCTCAACTCTGAAACTGCATTTTTCTTGACTTTCTTACTTTTATATACCTTCTCCACATTAACATCTAACTCCTCATTAATGTCAAATGGTAGGTACTCTATCTCTTATTTCAAGAATTGATCGGCTATACGTGTGAGACAATCATGGAGACTCTCGGAGCTTCCAACAATTGAGCTTGTTTCAAGAACTCACTCTCATCTTCTCCTTGTGGTCCCTCCTGAGTATTGCATAAAACCATCACTTGCACATCAGAGCAAGCTTTAGCTTCATCCCTCATCTCCATGAACTTGTTCCTTATCATTTCCAAGGCCTCTCCATTTTCCTCTTGCTAAATTCTCAATGCTTCCATCTCCTCCTTCATTGCTTCTGTTTGCTCAAGGACCTGTTTTAGCATGTCTTCTATTCGAGCTTGGCGTTCCAAGTCCTCATTTTCATCATGCGTATATTCAGCAAAAACAACAGAAGGCTCATAGTAGGGGCTTGGGGGAGGGGAGTATGCATTCGGACAGCCATCCCAATGGCCATCTTGACCTCCACATATATTGCAAGTGTATGCATTTGGGCAACCATTCCAATGGCCATTTTGACCACCGCATATATTACAAGAGTATGCATTTGGGCAACCATCCCAATGGCCATTTTGACCTCCACATATATTACAAGTATTACAATGTTGCCATAAGTGGGGTCCTTCGCAATTCAGATAAGACTCATCAAAAAAAGAGTATCCACCATTTAACCCATTTATATTCCATGATGTCATGTTAAGAAGGGTATCAGATTAAAAATAAAAATTTAAAATAAATGTACAACTAAAAAAAATTTGTTTTTCAACACTTAAGGAAATTTAAAAATCAGACAAAAATAGACAAATTCACTGAACTTCACCGAGTCCCCGGCAACGGCGCCAAAAACTTGATGAGCCCGCAAGTGTATGGGTCGTACAAGTAATATAATGGCCCTTTTTAAGAGCCGGATGTCGAACCCACAGGGACTGGACCACTTCAGCTAACTATCAAGTTCAAGTGTGACATTAAATGCCGCAAGTGTTGATTATAGAAGTTTTCAATAGAGTTAATTAAGTCTAAGGACGGTCAACAAAATACTCTGAATTAACTCAAGGAGCAACTAGAGTTAAAGCCAGATAATCATGCAATAATACGATTTGCAATGGTTTAAGTATGAAACTAACAATTGTCGTCTCACATAATTGGAATTGCATGTTCATGGTCATTTGAACCTCTAAACACGACAAACTAGCCTCACTACTACATTGTTGAGTGAGGATGTTATTTCTAGTTCATGGGCAATTCACTACGTGGATGTGGTTTATGGGGTTTATTCTCTTGATTAGAGACTTTCATACCTCTAATCATTTAACTCAACTTAGCCTCACAACTACTTCTTCGAGTGGTGATGTGATAATTCTAAGTTGGTGTCTAGCTCATCCCATTTTATCAACCAAGCAAGGTATTAGGTATATTTCTATTCTAACACAAATCATATGGTGAGATACAATCTTGCTCCCTACATTCTCGTGTTCTTGCCTAGGTTATCTTTCTCAAGCATGTACCTAAGCTTAACCCACTTGTTTTCATGGTGATCAGTCATAAAAACAACCATAATTCAGAATGCAAGACAAAACAACAAACAATAACTTAAACCAAAACAAAATCGCAAAATCACAATCATATCTTGTGGCTTCAACCCTAGAGGAAGGGTCTAGACACTAATGTTCGTAAAATTACAAGAAAACATTGTTAAAGTAACGTACTTACTAGAATTGGTAGAAGAGAAGATGAAATTGATGAACCCTAGGAGAGTTTTCCCACTTCTCCCTTCACTTCTAGGTGGTTTTTCAAAATAAAATCGTGACTAAATGATTTTAGGAGCTAAGGGACCTATTTATAGTAAATGAGAGTTGTACAAAATTATTCCTGCCGTTGAATGGCTCCGTGTCACGGAGTGTATCGCGGAGCACTACCTCCGTGACACGGAGGTAACGAGAATGCACACTGGAAACTCACAAAACCGTCGCTAGGCAGCCCCTTGCCGCGTTGGCAGCGTGTCATGCTGCTTGTGCAGCGCACTAAGTGGTGTGTCACAGCCTTGGTCGCGCAGTCTGCCTGTCGTGGCACATTGCCGACGTGCAGGTGGGCTGTTTCGCGCATCCTCCTTGCGGACATTCGCATTTTAATTCTGATTCCATGCCTCCACTTCACCAACTCATGGATTAGTCCCTCAAATTCATTTTGAACCTACAAAACAAGAACTAATCATCTTGGTTAGTACATATATTCACATTTATATAAAATCACATGAA
This sequence comes from Datura wrightii, assembly GCA_035772735.1. Lineage (NCBI taxonomy): Eukaryota > Viridiplantae > Streptophyta > Magnoliopsida > Solanales > Solanaceae > Datura > Datura wrightii. Next base: position 134,460,436 of record JASDFA010000001.1, read on the forward strand.
AATGTATGTAAATAAGTAGATAAACAAGACTAAATTAAGTTATAAAGCATCACTTGGGCATGCTATTTTGCCCGAGATCAATGGGGGCCAAGTATGTTCTGTTTGCTTCACTTGATTCATGATTTCCTTTTTGCTGATATCTTCTGAACTTCCTATTTTTATTCAGTATATTTTTTGATATGTAGTTTGAATCTCATTATCTTGTTTGCCTTAAATACTTGGTACATTTTCATACTGATGCCCTAGTTTGGGGCGTTGTATTCATATCTACATCTGCTATTCAGTAGGTAGATAGAGTTCTTGGTTGGTGAGTGGGGTTCCATCTTAGTCGGTGAAGGTCCAAGTCTTTCGGAGTTTCCAAATTTTTGTGTTATGGGTAGTTCGAGGCCTTGTCCTAAATAGTTAATTTCTATTTTATACATAGAGGTTCATAGATGGTTGCTATGGTGGTAGCATTGTTTTTGTAGGCTAGGAGGGCCTTGTTGCATAGATTTTTTTTCATTTTGTGGCCTTGACGGCCTTTTATTTATCTTTTTGTTGGTATATTAGCCAGCTTCCCTTTTTATCACTTCACTCTGATCTTACAGTAGTTGTGATACTGAACCTCGTCAGTTGTGGCCTGTTATAGTTGGAATGGTTGTGTGGTGCTAGTCATGCCTCCCCGAGGTTGAGGTGTGACAGACGTGGTATTAGAGTAGTTCGTCCCCTAGGAAGTCTATGAGCCATGTCTAGTAGAGTCTTGTTTATATGTGCATTGTGCAGTGTACTTATAAACAGAAGGATATAGGACATTCAGGATTTTTACCGTTCTTTGTAGATCGAAATCATGCGAGATGTCAGTTTTCCTAAGAGTTGAGTCTAGACTCACGTTTGCTGACTTGTGTAGGAAATGCTTGTAATCTAATTGATTCTAGCTAGTTAGTAGCTAGACATGGCATTAGGTAATACCTTTTACTTGATTATTGTTATAGTGTGTTGCATGTTGGTGTGGTACATGGTTGCATTATTTAAAGTAGTGAATGATAGATCCAAGAGTCCTGTGATCGTCTAAGCCTATATTGTGTTGTGATAGAATTTTGAGTTAAAACGTGTGTGTCGTCCAACATTCAAGGATGAATAATTCTAATAGAGAAAGGATGTAACACCACATGTTTTTAGGGAAGTCTCATTGATAAATTTTGGACCGTATGAGCCTAGCTTTGTGGCTAACATTTTATATGTCAAGAAAAGGTCAGGGAAAAAAGTAAGAGCGAGCAGGCGATGGAGGCTGGAGGTTTTCTACGTAGACCAACATGCCACAGACCCCTCTCTTTTGTATTGAACAGCATGTCACGACCCTCCAATGTCGCGATAGGCAATGTTCCATGGAGCTGCTGAGGCGGTGGCTACCTATATGTATTGCTTTGGTCAGTTAGTTGGATTACATTTCATTTCAGGAAGCCTTTCATTATGGATATTCTCACTTGCTCTCCTCTTGGTGTTCTTATTGATTATGAGGTTATAAATCATGTTCCAACATAATTCTTGATGTCAAAAGGTTTGAAATTACATGCAGTTTGCGTTCTAGTGGTGTTATCAGCAATTTTTGTGGCTGCATTCAATTGAACTATTTGGTAATCATCTTTAACTCTTAATTCTTAGATTCTTTGTTTATTTATGGGTTCATTAGATTTATAGGTCATCATTAAGGAAAATTCTACCGTCGAATTCATAGGAATCTTATAGGATAAGCTTCATTTACGAGTCGTAGCATGAAGTTACGAGTCATGGCTTCCATCTGTAGTATGCAAATCAGCTTTGAAATATGTCAAGTCCTAGGAGTTTGTACTACTCATACAATGATGCGATGAGTTGTACGTTGCCTGCCATGGTCTGGTCTTGTGAAGTCTGGCATCCTATGAAGTTTTTCATGAGCCCTTGGTATGGTTCATACTTAAATGTTACGACTCGTGGTATATACTCGTCCCTAGAATCTGCCTACTTGACTTGTTCTATGAATTTTTCCATGCTCCTTGGTACGACTCATATGTTGTCATCACGACCCCTGTCTTCAAGTTGTACTAGGAACTCAAGCAAGTGCACAGCTTCTAAACTTTTCCATGGCTCATTGGTACTGCTCGTACCAAGATAGTATGGCTCGTACCAAGAGTCGTAATTAGCCTCAGCAATTATGCAACTCCTCTATATTTTCTCACGACTACTAGCTACTGCTCGTAATGAGGTCTGCACAAAGCCTATTTTTTGCACTTTTTCCTCTCCTTTTCCAGAATCCAACTCCAAAATCTGATTTCCCTGAAAAAAAAGAGTAAAAGCACCTCATGTCTCTATAAACATACCTAAGACCAAACATCTTTTATAAGTTTAAAGCGTCGAAAGTGTTGTAAAACTGCAACACATCAACACCGTCAACTTACAATTTTTGCATGCTCTTTGACAAACAAAACACTACTATAACATGGCGCTTAACTAGAAAGTAAAACAGAAAACCTACAGCTAACAACATGCACACATGAGCACTTATAAAGTAATGACCCTTTTTCCATTCAAAACCAAGCTAGCTATGCTTACATGCAACTACAAGTCATGACACAAAGGGATCTAGAGATGGCATTCAATCATCAATAGACAATTGAGCTACCATTATTGTTGTTTACATAGAATATTGGCAAAATGCAATACAACCCCTGTACCCTCACAACAATGAAATCCCCACACACTCAAAGATGTATAATCGGGACTATCAAGTGAAGCTCTCATTGTCATAAAGAAGTTCAAAATACTACACAGGTGATACCATAGGCTTGCCCTTACTTTTTCTACTCTTTTCTTTTAGACAGTCAAGTTAGTAATGTAGGCTTCGGGTTGGGTATGGAAGATAATGGTAATAGTGACTAACCCTTCTTGGAACTACACAACTTTGGCTTCACTTTATGACCTTTCCCCTTTTTTCTTCATTTTTCTCCCTTTTATCCATTTATTCATGTTTCAACTAGTGGGTGTGGTTTCTTTTTCATTTTTCTCTTATTATTTTTTTAAAGAGTTTTTGTTTTCTTTTTCTTTTTTTTTCACACCACACCCACTTTTCATTGATTAACTTTTACTCCATTTATTTCCCCCACGTAGCTTACACACCCCTACAATAGCCACCCTTAACTTAGGCATTTTTCTTGAGTTGAGGATCACATTGTCCAAGGAGGGCCAAGGCCAAAACAGGTTTATTATAAACAAATGGGAAGATGAATGGGCTAATCTAAGAAAAATGGTCAACTAAAGCTCAAACATTTATATCAATGGATACTCATTCATTTGCTAAGGCAATTTAGGCTAAAAGTGAACTAATTCAAAAACGGCCTACGATCTCTTCCTAACTAACTATCCTATAACCTAAAAAAAGACTAACCGAGCAAGTTATAGATCACCCACACAATATCGAACTAGGTAAGAACTCACACACACATAGTACAAGTTTCCATCACACACTACCTATCCGGTTCATGCACAACTAAGCTACAGTCAATCATGCTAATAACTTAAATGCCATAAAAGGATCCACAATAGTCATGCTTCGCAGTTGCATACACAACTAACTATACAACAAAAAATTTTAAAAAGGGTCATTTCTTCAACAATTTCAAAACATCAAACACATATGCATATATTGGCTGTTAAATACTTCTAAGCTACTTCTAGTTAAAAAAAATAAAACATCCTAAACATGTCGGTTCTTCTAAATAGCATGTCCAAGGAAAACAAAGCACAACAACAAAAACCACATGGTCTTGCAGATTATGTCTTCGTCTAGGCAACCAAGCAAAGGAAAGGCCCCGACCTCATCTAAAAGCAAATAAAAGGGGAAAGCAAGGGCCACCCCAGCCCCAAACACTAGAGAAGCTATTACCTTTTGTGTGTCTAATATGTAGGGGCACTATGCTATATACAAGGGACACTCTAACACGATACAGAAGTGCTTAGATTTGGTGGGGCTGCGGGGTAACTTCCCTAACATCACAGCATAAGTCATTGGTCGCCAATGGCATGTCTTTTCCAATCCTCTGCCAGACTTCTACAGTAGCCTAGTGCTCGAGTTCTGGACAAACCAAAAACCAAAAGACAGATACACCCCGCCCTTTTTTAAAAACATGGTTTGTTCCCAAAGCAAGGAAATAAAAATAAAGAGAGGGACATACCTGTGGTTCTGTAAGAGCTCTCGCCAGCTACTCAGACTTCACCGACCATTTATGGGTTGCCTCTCATTCAGCGCCTGATTTAACAACACGGCACAGAGCAACTCTCTTGACTATTCAGGCCTCGTCAAGATACACCTACTCGATTCCTTTCACCTATTCAGTGTTTCCTAGATACAACTTTTTTCTTTCACCATTCACTTTAAACTTCTTGCCATCTTTATTCTCTAGTTCAGTGGAACTATATGGGAATATTTCCATCACACTATATGGTCCTATCCATCTAGACATTAGTTTGACTAGATGTGAGTGGACCCTAGAGTTAAACAACAGTACCAGATCAATAGCATTAAACTCCCTCTTTGCAATTTTTCGCTCGTGGTAGATCTTCATTCTCTCCTTATATATGGTTGCACTCTTATAAGCTCGTTGTTGTAATTCATCCAACTCATTCATTTGATATATCCTTAACTTGGATGCTTCACTCCAATCTAGGTTCAACTTTTTTAGTGCCCACAATGCCTTATGCTCTAGCTCTACCAGCAAATGACATGACTTTACATAAATCAACTGATATGGTGAGGTGCTAATAAGGGTTTTATAAGCTGTCCGATATTCCCAGAGTAAATCGTCTAGATTCCTAGAGATGTCTGTCCAGTTAGTGTTCACTATTTTAGCCAAGATCGTCTTGATCTCCCTGTTGGAGACATCCACTTGTCCGCTTAACTGAGGATGGTAAGGTGTTTCCACCTTATGCTTTACACCATATTTCTCTAGTAGAGCTCTGATGAGGTGATTACAAAAGTGCGATCCACCATCACTGATGATGGCTCTGGGAGTACCAAATCTGGCAAATATGTGCTTATGCATAAAAGATGTGATACTTTTTCATTCATTTTTAAGGAGTGCAATATGTTCCACCAATTTTGATACATAATCCACATCCACCAAAATATACTTCATTCCGTATGAGCTCACCAATCGGCCCATGAAGTCAATACCTCATACATCAAGCGACTCTACTTCCAAAATTGGGGTTAATGGTAGCTCGTGCTTATGAGTTATGTTGCCTTGTACTTGACATTGATCACAAGCCTTGGCAAAACCATAAACATCCTAATGTATTATGGGCCAATAGTACCCACACTGTAAAATTTTATGTGCAGTTTGAATACCACTGTGATGGCCCCCAACCGGCGATGAGTGGCAGGCCTCAATTGTACTGAGCATCTCAACCTCTGGAACACATATACCAATCAACATGTCTACACAAATACAATGCAAAAGTGGCTCATCCCAATAGAACCTCCTCACGTCTAATTGGAAATTCTTCCTTTGCTACAAATTCAGATCTGTCAAAATCATGTCACATCACTAAATAATTTTATAGTCAGCAAACCATTGGATCAAATCTTGCGATGCAACCAACACTTTCTCATTTGGGAAAGCAACATCAATGTCGATCTCGTCTTTCAATCTTTTCTCTGCCTCCAATCTAGATAAGTGATCAACCACCTGGTTTTCGATCCCCTTTCGATCCTTTACCTCGAACTCAAATTCTTGTAAGAGAAATACCCATCTGATTAGCCTTGGTTTAGCATTCTTCTTTGACTTTAGATACTGTAATTTTGCAGGTTCTATATGGATAATCACCTTAGGTCTGAGCAAGTATGCCCAAAACTTTTTAAATCCAAAGACTACTGCTAGAAGCTCTTGTTCAGCCACGATATAATTCTTCTGAGCTGCATTGAGTGTCTTACTGTCCTAATAGATTGGGTGAAATATCTTTCCTCTCCTTTGGCCTAAGACAACACCTAGAGCAATCCTACTGGTATCATACATTACCTCAAATGGAAGAGACCAATCTGAGCTACCATTATTGGGGCTGAGGTGAGCCTCTCCTTTAAGATTTCGAAGGCTTTTAGACATTCTTCATCAAGCACAAACTGCACCTCCTTCTCTAAGTATCTTGCATAATGGTTGTGCAATCTTTGAGAAGTTGTTGATGAACCTCCTATAGAACCCTGCATGCCCCAAAAAGCTCCGGATAACTTTAAAAGAAATTGGTGGTGGTAACCCAGCTATCACCTTGATTTTAGCTTTTTCTACCTCTATCCCTTTTCCTAAAATTCTATGGCCTAGCACAGTCCACTCTTTGACTGTAAAATGGTATTTTTCCAAGTTGAGGACCAGATTGGTTTATTTGCACCTACTCAAGACTTTACTCATATGCTCAAGGCATTCTTCGAATGAATCCCACATAACCAAGAAGTCGTCCATGAACACTTCAATGGTATCCTCCACTATTTTTGAAAAGATGGACATCATGCAACACTGAAATATGGTCAGTGAATTTCACAACCCAAAGGGCATCCTCTTGAAAGCAAAAGTCTCATAAGGACAGGTGAAGGTGGCTTTCTTTTGTTCCTCCAAGGCTATGGAGATCTGATTATACCGTAAATAATCATCAAGAAAATAGTACCATCCTCTGCCTGCCAACCTATCGATCATCTAATCCATGAAAGGGATCAGGAAGTGGTCCTTCTGTGTCCAATGTTTGAGTTTTAGGTAATCCATGCGAATGCCCCAACCTATAATCGACCTTTTCAATACTAGCTCATTTTTCTCATTTGGAACTACTGTGATTTTTCCTTTCTTTGGTACACACTTCACTGGACTCACCCACTTACTATCACCAATGGGGTAAACTACACCAGTATCTATCCATTTGATAATCTCTTTCTTCACCACCTCTTACATATATGGATTTAGTCGTCATTAGTTCTCTATACTCAGTACATAGTTTGACTCAAGCTGAATATTATGGATGCATATGCATGGAGGAATGCCTATGATATCAATAATGGTCCAACCAATTGCCTTTTTGTATCATCTCAATACTGACACCAGGGCCTCAACTTGCCACTTTACAAGGTCTACAATAATAATCACTGGCAAGGTGCTGCTTTCCCCTAAAAAAACATATTTCAGATGTGGAGGAAGGGCTTTAAGCTCCAAGAGTTGTGGTACTTCAATTGATGGTTTTGCTATAGGGGTTGCACAGTTCTTTTGACCAAGTCCAACATCTTCGACATGAAGTTGTGGGACCCTATTCTATGCAGTGCCTTTACCACCTCGATGTACCCCTTGACATCGTACCTATCATAGTTCATAAGGACAGCTACTAGTGTCTCAACACTCAACCTTTCCTCCAGAGGCACGAGCAACCTCTTATCCTCCATTCTACTATTCACAATTGCTCTCGAGTTAGGGTATCTTTGCAGTATCCTTAATAGAGGAAAACAAAAGAAAAATGTAAATGAGGAAATAAAAACTAAAAGTTAAGCATCAATAATTAATCTAATCCTAAGCCGTATTCCCCCGCAACGACACCATTTTTTATAATGCTGAAATTACACCCTTGAAAAAGTATAATATGGATGTTGTCAATGAAGAACCCAACTAGGTTGGGGTCGCTCCCATAAGGAATATGGTTAGGATGTAGAAGAATGCTAGTATTTATGCTTTTAGTTCAGTTATTTCTTAATGGGGGGTTTAAAGAAATAATGAAGTAGGAATGTGGAAAATAGATGTTGCGATCAAGTTTATGCAATTAACTAGGGAAGTGCTCCCCATGGATTTATAACAACTTTGGGTTATTACTCTAGTGATCTATCTCAATACTTAGCATGTAGAACTGATAACTTATGTTCATCCAAACAACTTATTCATCCTTCCTGGATGACTATACTCAATTATCATATTAGAACTCTTATCAATTAGTCCAAATTAACTATCCTGAGATCGCAACTCAAATTATTCCATGAACCTAAAATTCAAGGCTTTGTTGTTCATCTCTTTTCCTAATCTCTACTTCTCTAGGTTCATTCAAGTAATGGATACGGGCAACTCTTAACATTGTGCACCATTAAGAAGCATTTATGGAAGATGAATAATACAAAAATGCGTATCGGTTTAGAATCACTTTATGTTAACCCTAGTTAGTTATTCAACCATGGTTTCGACAACCCTAGTTGTGGAGTTTTTTTGTTATTCATGATTGCAAGTAAAGAATTGGATTTCATGGAAGAGAACATAATTAACAACTTACAATGATGATTGAAGAAAAACAAAATTGATTGTTAGACAATCAAACTATGAACAACTCAAGAACAATTCAAGAAAATCTAAAGCAATTCATGTATTTGATCTCCAAGTAGTTCTAGGAAAATCAAAAATCACGATTACAAACTAATGAATCAGTCTCACTAAAGAAAATAACCTTAAAAGTATTTATTAACATAATTGGAAACCTTTTCTAAATTAACAGGGAACTGTTGTACGTTGCCTGTCGTGGTCTGGTATTGTGAAATATGGCATACACTGATGTTTTTCACGAGTCCTTTGTACGGTTCATACTTAAATTTTATGACTCATGGTATCTACTATTACTCTAGGATCTGCCAAATTAACTTGTTCTCTGAATTTTTCCACGATTCTTGGTATGAGTTGTATGTTGTCATCACAACCCGTGTCTTCTAGTCATACCAGAAACTCAGGCAAGTGCACAACGTTTGAACTATTCCATGACTCATTGCTATGCTCGTATCAAGATTCATAATTGGCCCTAGGAATTATGCAATTCCTTTGTATTTTCTCAAGACTTCTAGGTGCGGCTCGTACTGAGGTCTGTGCTTGGCATATTTTGTACACTTTATCCTCTTCTTTTCTAGAATCCAACTCCAAAACCTGATTTCCCTGAAAACAAAGTAAAAGCACATCATATCTATATAAAAATTCTTAAGACCAAGCATCTTTTCTAAGTTTTTAGTATCAAAAGTGTTGTAAAACCAAAGCACATCAATCATACTCACAATTGTGGATGCTTATAAGCCATGACTATTTCCAAAAAAGTTGTGATTCTAAATTTATATATATGTGGACTGCATACCATGTATTAAATTTGTCTAATAACTCTAGATGCTAGATGTTGCTCGATAATAGCAGAGGTCATTCAGGGGCCTAGAGTAGAATCATGTAAGACGGTTAAATAGACCCTATATGGTACAAGCGATGACATGTGAATCGTATCATCTAGGTGCCGACTGATTGTCCATTTATTCATTTTATCTTATTACGTTGGACTTTCAAGGCTTATGAGGGCTAGGTAGGTTCTATTTTCTTTACTTGATTTGTGATTTCCTCTTTGTTGATATCTTTTGAACTTCCTGTTGTTATCCTGTATATTTGTTGATTTGCAATCGGAAACATATTATCATTTCTTCCTTACATACTTGGTTCATTTTTGTACTGACGCCCTAGTTAGGGCTGCTGCATTCATGGCTGCATGTGTTGATTAGAAGGTAGTTTGAGTTCTAGGTCATTGAGTGGGGTTCCAATTGAGTTGGTAAAGGTCCAAGTCTTTTGGAGTTGTCATATTTACTGTTAAGGGTAGTTTGGGACCCTGTGCTAAATAGTTGATTTCTATTATATTCATAGAGGCTCATACATGGCTGCTGTGATTGTAGCATTATTCTTGTACCCTAGGAGGGCCTTGTTGTATAGATTGTTTTCCATTTGTAGCCTTGACAACCTTTTTATTATTCAACTTTTGTACAATGAAAATCAAATAAGTTAACACCATCTCTTGCAACCACATTAAATAGGTGTTGTGAATCTAATATGAAAAGTATCATCATTAATTGGACATAATCTAGCTTTTAACAAGCTAACATCACTTGTATTAGTAGAAGTATTAACTATGGTAACACTCTCACTTTGTCATATAGCCCATAAAATTATAAAATTTCTACTACAGTACTTGTATATAAGAAGCGATTTTTCTCTGCTCACAAATCATATAACGTACAACATTTTTAAAGTCTCCAATTATGATTAATCCAATGTACTGTGATAGTTAAATAATTAATAGCATTAACACTACAACCCATATCAGAAGTGACAGAAACTCTAGCATCCAATAGTTAAATAAGAAACGAAGATAATGACAATGTTTATCGTAAAATTCAAAAACATCACTTTTAACAACGTTTCTTGTAAATCCGAGAAATGAAAGATTATATATTTCTTGAATATAAGTAATAAAATTAGGATGCGAATAAAAACTAAAAGGCAAACGAAAAATAGAAACCATTTTAGTAATATTATCTCAATCTCTTCCTTTACTATATTTGCATTGTGTAACAACATCAATTAGGTTTGAAAGGTTTAACTGGCTCTGAACTATGTTGGAACTCTCCTGCCAATCTAACAGGAGAATTACAAGAAGAGCCGGGTTTGGCGGTTTCTTTAGCTGCGCTATATTCAATTTTATATCATTGTAGCAAATGTCTATTTAATCTCCCTGTTCCACCTGTGTTTCCACTAGATTCATGCTCAAATTTTCTTTAATATTTATTACAAATGAAACGCATTTTTTTCTCACTTTGATGCACAAATTGCCACACAACAGATGTTTTAGAACATTCAACCTTGAACTCATTATGCCTAGCATTGAATAGACTAGGTATTCACATTATAAAGATCTCAAATAACTGATGGGCTTTATTTGGCACCTCCTAAATGGGCGTCCAAATTGGACTGCGCCGTTTGTTAGGCTATGGTTCGCTTAAAGTTATGGAGGAACACATTAATTTCTCAACAAGATCAATTTTTAAGACTGTATGATGAACTTGTAATACCCCAGAAGTGCCCAAGACTAGATTCGGGATTTAAAAATTAAAATTAGTAGAAATCTAGAAAATTTTCTCAGAACGGGTTGTGGTACGGGTCGTTGGTGCCACTAACGACCCATAGGATGTGTCCGTCATAAGGTACTACAAGTTTGGAGATGGAAGTAACGTGTCACGCCCCACCTTGGGAGGAATGACTGGCACCTGGTGCCCTACTAGGACCTGAACTGTTGAGATGACTGAGCTTAAGCACTTCTGGTGCAGGGCTGACTCTACCTCTAGAATCGAGAAAACAACAGGCTATATAACGGCTGTAAATACAACCCCCGGTCGACAAGGACTATAGCCACCTGCGAAAATAAATAGCTAACCAGAGACAAAAAAACATAGGGAGTCCTATGCGGGCCGACAAAGCCACCATGATATCTAGTTATAATTGGAAAGCAAAATCAGATGCTAAACTGAGCTATGACCGACAAGACCACCAATCAACAGCTATCTGCAGCTGCAGGAAAGTAATGCAGCGCCCCAGAAGAGGGCGTCAGTACAACAAGTACTGAGTATGTAAAGCAGTAACTTTAAATAAGTGAAAGTAAGGAAATAGAATTGACAATAACTGAAGTAAGGAGAAAGGACTGAAAAATGACTAAAGTAGTGAAATCAGGGCTAAACATAACTGTAATAAGGAGGGTAAGGGTCATACCTGAAAAGCGAGGCGTCTAACTGTCTAACTATCAGTAACTAAAGCAAGCATAAACCTTACCTGGATCCCATAAGACGGAGGGTACAATCAGCATAGAATAACCCACCTGGGCCCCCATAAGCCATAGTGAGTACACCTCAATCTATATCCCCCTATCCAGGTCATACTGAGTCAACTACCAGCTATAAGCATCATGCCGATCCCCTAGGTCTGCAACTGGGCCCGCTCAGCCCCTGATTATAGTTGTGTCTGAGTTCGGAGGACTCCTGATATCTACACCCCAGGCGTAAGCGCTCGACAGGGGTGTGTATAAGGCCAACCAAGACAATATGAGGATCTGGATTCCCATCATCATCCCTTTCAGACAGCATGCCGCTTCGTAGAGCGACGTATCCTCGCCCTCGGAGGGCGACCACACAACAATTAACCCTGGGGTGGTCACGGAAGCTATACAAGTGTAAACCATCCCAAAACAATACAAATTAGGAGCCTCAACTGACAACACAACTAGACATGATAACATACACCTAACATGCTTTACTGGGATTCATACTAGACTACTATGTTGAAGAAACTAACTTGCCGAAAGAAAAATGCCTTAACATACCTCGATTGCCGGTTTCTGATTAACTGATAGGTTCCAATTAGTATTCAATAGCTCTTCCCAAATGAAATTGTGTTACTGGAAAGATAGGACTAATTTTAATACTAAATTCGGCAAAAAGGAAAACTTTATAAATATATATTAACTATATTCCAACTTTACGGAACACGGCTGAAACCTCATTATTTCTCAAAAGTCTAGAAGGGAGAAATGCTAACTTGAAGCCTTGGATCGTATTGCACTAGTTTGGAGCAATTTCAACAACTTTGGCTTGGCGGGACGACAATTCGCCGGGCGAATTTCACGAAACTAACTCCGTAGAAATGCTCCCTGCAGCCTGAAACTTCGATACCCGAAGTTAATTCATATTTGGATGGCGTTTAGCGGTGTAATCGGATGAAAATTATAATTCCCCTTTGCTTCTAACTCTACTGTTCGAGTTTATTTAAGAAAATAACAAGAAATCTAAGGGTGAGGCAGCAGACAAGGCAACATCGCACTGATCCCATCATGCTGATTCTGCTCCACGCCACATTGGCTAACACAGAGGAGCTGCTCCGTGCCCCTATTCCCCTCTGGGCAGCTTGGTTCGGCTTCCTCTCGCGAAATCCCGACTTGGCACTCATTCGACCTTTCCCTGGGCCCTTTCCTCGTACGTATGACATTCTAAAACTCTTAACTAACCTATGAATAGGCCAACTAAATGTTAGTAACTCACGGGGTGTAACATCCTCCACCCCTTAAGAACATTCGTCATCGAATGTTAACTCCTACTTGCAAGAACCTTAACCTTGCAATTACTTATTCTGGAAAAATTTCGGCAGAGTCTCCCTTGTAATATGGACTATCCAAAAACCCTGAAACATAGAAAAGTCCAATACAGGTACTCCACACAATATTATGGCATTCATTTCACAATAGACTGAAGTGAACTACTCCACATATACATGTGTATAATGTAACTTATGAAACAAAAACAACAACATACCTCTAGCTGCATAATCTGACTAAGTCTAAAATAACTGAGGATATCTGGTTTTCATATCATCTTCTGCCTCCCAGGTCATCTCCTCTCGATTCTTATTTCGCCATAACACTTTAACGGAAGCAACATCTTTAGTTCTTAGTCTGCGGACCTGCTGATCTATTATGGCTACTAGAGCTTCTTCATAAGCTAACGCCTTAGTGATTTGGACGTCTATGACTGGGACAATCCAGTAGGGATCTCCTATGCACTTCCTTAGCATTGATACATGAAAAACTGGGTGAATGGATTCTAATTCTCGAGGTAAATCCAATCATAAGCAACCTGGCCTATCCTTCGGCGAATTTGATAAGGCCCAATAAACCTCAGACTGATCTTTCCCTTTTTACCAAATCTTATCACACCCTTCATCGGTGAAACCTTCAGGAATACCCAGTCACCCACATTAAACTCTAGGTTTCTTCGCCACACATCGGCATAAGATTTCTGGCAGCTCTGAGCTGTCAACAGACGTTCCCTGATAAGCTTTGCTTTCTCTTCTGACTAATGAATAATATCTGGCCCAATCAATGCTGATTCTCCTACCTCAAACCAAGCAGCTGGAGACCTACACTTTTGGCTATATAACCCTTCATAAGGCTCCATCTGAATTGCTGAATGATAACTGTTATTATAGGCAAATTCAATAAGCAGTAGATGTTCATCCCAACTGCCCCCAAAATCTAGCACACACGCCCATAACATATCCTCGAGCGTCTGCATTGTACGTTCTGCCTTCCCGTCTGTCTAAGGATGGAAGGCTGTTCTCAGGTTAACCTGCGTCCCCAGGCCCCTCTGAAAAGATTTCCAAAATTTAGCTGTAAACTACGCCCCTCTGTCAGAGATAATTGACAACGGAACACCATGCAATCGGACTATTTCTGTAATATACAACTCAACATAATCTTCGGCTAAAAAGGTAGGCCTTACTGGCAGAAAGTGAGCTGATTTTGTGAATCTGTCAACAATTACCTAGATAGAATCATATTTACTCCTGGTACGAGGTAACCCTACTAGGAAATCCATATTAACTGTCTCCTATTTCCATAAAGGCACGACTATATCCTGTGTCAGTCCACCGGGTTTCTGATGTTCAACTTTCACCTATTTGCAATTGGGACATTGAGCAACGAATTCTACTATCCCCTTTTTCATTCCCGGCCACCAGCAAATCTCTTTTATGTCATGGTACATTTTTGTCGAACCTGGATGGAGAGAGTAACAGGCATAGTGTACCTCGCCCATAATTTTCTGGCGAAACCCTTCCACGTTTGGAACACAAAGGCGATCCCTATATCTGAAAACTCCGTCCTCAGTTACCTGGAAATCTATCACTTCCCCTTGCGGGACCCTATTTCTAAGTTGAACCAGGCTAGGATCTTCTGCCGTTCTTTCACTTCCACAACAAATGATGACACTACAGTATTTTGGATTACCACTCCATTGTCTCCTGATTCTACTATACGAACGGCAAAATTGGCTAGCTGATGCAATTCTCAGGCCAATTCCTGCCGCTCGGGCTGTAAATATGCCAGGCTTCCAATGGATTTGTGGCTAAGGGCATCCGCTACAACATTGGCCATTCCTGGGTGATATAAAATATTCACATCATAAACCTTTAACAGCTCCAACCAGTGACACTGCCGCAGATTCAACTCTTTCTGGGTGAAAATATACTTCAGACTTTTGTGATCAGTGAAAATATCTACGTGGAGGCCATACAGGTAGTGTCCCCATATTTTCAAGGCATGAATCACCGCGACTAACTCCAGGTCATGGGTAGCGTAGTTCTTCTCATGCTTCCTCAGCTACCTGGAAGAATAGGCAATCACCTTACCATGTTGCATCAAAACACATCCTAACCTAACACTCGAAGCATCACAATAGACTGCATAGCCCTCTATTCCTTTTGGAAACGCTAGCACTGGCACTGATGTCAATCTGTCTTTCAGTTCCTGAAAGCTCTGCTCACATGCCTCAGTCCAATGAAATTTTGCTGTCTTCTGCGTAAATTTGGTTAAAGGTGCTACTAAAGTGGAAAATCCTTCGACGAATCATCTGTAATACCCGGCTAACCCCAGGAAACTACATACCACTATCGGAGTGGTAGTTCTAGGCCATGTTTTCATTGCCTCTGTCTTCTGCGTATCTACTTGTATACCAGCATCTGACACCATATGGCCCAAGAAGACTACTGAATTCAGCCAAAATTCACATTTAGATAATTTTTCATATAGTTGGCGATCTCTGAGACTTTGGAGCACTTTCCATGGATTATCCTGGTGATCTGCCTCTGAGCGGGAATACACCAGAATATTATCGATAAATACTATCACAAACAAGATCAAGTATGGTCTGAAAATGTTGTTCATTAGGTTCATAAACACTGCTGGGGCATTTTTCAGTCTGAAGGACATGACTAGGAATTCAAAGTGGCCATATCTGGTCCTGAAGGCAGTCTTTGGAATATCTCTTTCACGAACCCGGACCTGATGATATCCTGATCTTAAGTCAATCTTTGAAAAATACCTCGCTCCCTGTAGCTGATCAAACAAATCGTCTATTCTGGGAAACGGGTACTTATTTTTTATAGTGACTTTATTCAGTTGCCGATAATCAACACACCTACGGAGGGAGCCGTCCTTCTTCCTCACGAACAGAACTGTCGCACCCCATGGTAAAGTACTCGGCCTGATAAAGCCCTTGTCAAGCAAATCCTTCAATTGTTCCTTTAGTTCTCTAAGTTCAGCAGGAGTCATCCGATATGGAGGAATAGATATAGGCTGAGTACCTGGTAATAGATCGATTGCAAAATCAATTTCCCTTTATGGGGGAATACCAGGAAACTCATCTGGAAATATGTCGGGAAATTCGTTAACTAATGGAAGAGACTGAAAGGTCGGAGGCTCTTCCTGAACATCCTGAACTCTGACAATTTGATAAATGCACCCTTTTTCTATCAATTTTCTCACCCGAAGATAGGAAATAAACCTACCTTTTGGCATGGCTGTACTACCTTTCCACTCCCGTACTGCCTCCCCTGGAAAGTGGAATCGGACAATCTTGGTCCAACACTCAACATTGGCATAACATGTAGCTACCCAATCCATATCCATAATGGCATCAAAATCAATCATTTCTAGTTCTATCAAGTCTGTCATTGTCTGAAGACTGGCAACCTCTACTGTACACCCCCGACAACCCTTCTGGCTATAATAGAGTCACCAACGGGTGTAGACACTGAGAAAGGTCGCCGAAGCAATTTCGGCATAATACTAAACTTCTTAGCCACTAACAGTGTAACATAGGACAAGGTGGATCTTGGACCTATCAACACCTAAGCAGGATGGGAGCAAATGTTTAGCATACTTGTCACAACATCTGTTGATGACTCTAACTCCTGTCGCCCCAGTAGTGCATAAGTATGGTCTGGGCTGGCACCTGAACTGGAGGCCCCTGATCTGACTCAGCCTCTGCCGGCTGAAACTGATGGCCTACGCCTTGGGGATGCTGGAGCTCGTGATCCTATCAAGGACCTATCTTGTCGATCCCGGTCACCCTGACCCCTAGCTGGACAATTCCTCATCTGGTGACCCTCCTGGTCACAAATGTAGCATGTTGTGGAACCATACATGTATGCTCAAGAGTGTCGTCGACTGCAAATATGGCAAAGTGGTATTGTAAACCTACTCTACTCCACTCCCCTCTGCTGCTGTGAACCTACTACTCGCGAACCTTCGCTGGGCTCTGGCTGCCCTCGACGACTAGACCTGTTCCTCTATCGCTGCGGTGGAGGCGGGGGTCTAGGCGGCCTATCTAATAACCGTGGCCTAGGTCCTCCCTGGGATTCCTCATTTAAATTACTCGGCCTGTCCCTGCGGCGCTGCTCTTGACTCGTCCTCCTATTCTCCCACTGCCACTATCTGATACCCTCAATATTCTAAGCAAAAGCCTGCACACGGGCGATATCCATATCCTCTCGCAGTGTGGCTGTGATGCAGGTCTCAACATATTATGGGTTCAGCCCCATAATAAAGCGGTGTACCCTGGTTGGAATTGTGTCCAAAAAGGCTGGCGCATATCGAGCCAAGGAATCAAACCGCATGGCATATTCCCGAACACTCATCGACCCCTGCTCCAAGTGTAGGAACTGATCAACCCGGGCCTGTCGAATCTCTCGCGGTAGGTAGTGATCCAAGAAATCCTCTGAGAAGCTGGGCCAGGTCAGAGGGGAAACATCTCTCCATCGGGACCTCTCCCGACTCTCATACCATAGTACGATGATGTCCCATAGACGGAACACCGCCAACTCAACTGACTCTGTGGGTGTAGCATGAATCACCCTAAAAATCCTTTGCATCTGGTCTAAGAAGTCTTGAGGTCCTCGGTCCGATCTGTCCCTGTGAGTTGCGGGCGACTTAGTTCTAGGAACTCTCGGACCCTCGAGCTTCCTGTACTTCCTAAAGATTATGAAATTGTAGCTGGCACTGGCTGGCGCTGAGCAGCCATCATCTGTGCTAGCATAACCACCATGCTCCTGACCTCTTGGTTGGATGGTACGGGTATAGAAACTGTCGGAGGTGGTGCCGTCATATCGACCGTCCCAAGCGGCTCCTGACGTGGTGGAGACTGCTGGGGAGTTTGAGATGATACCTCCGTATTGTCCTCAGATCGGGTCGATTTTGACCGAGGCTGAGGCACACTACTGGTGCCCTCTCCTGCTACTACATCTAACCTCCAGCCTGTCATGGGGTGTCGCTGGTCCGAAATTCCTCTATAAACAAAATAGTATAATGATCTTAGGGAGTCTACCCTATAATGTACCGCTCTATAGCATGACTGAATAAGAAGATAGAGTAACCATCCTATCATGCCTTACAGCCTCCTGGCTATAGTATGTGGTGCACAACACATCCGTAGACAAGACTCTACTTAGCACGGCTTGCAGGCTCCCTGGGATATGACCTGCTATGATACCAAGTTTGTCACGCCCCACCTTGGAAGGCATGACTGGCACCTGGTGCCCTACTAGGATCTGAACTGTGAGCTTATGGAGCCTAAGCACTTCTGGTGTAGGGCTGACTCTAACTCTAGAATCGAGAAAATAGCGGGAAATATAACGGTTGTAAATACAACCCCTGGCCGACAAGGCCTATAGCCACCTGTGAAAATAAACAGCTAACCAGAGATAAAAACACATAGGGAGTCCTATGCGGGCTAACAAGGCCACCATGATATCTAGTTATAACTGGAAAGCAAAATTAGATGCTAAACTAGGCAATGACCGACAAGGCCACCAATAAAAAGCTAAACATGGCCCCACACGGCCAATACACATAGTCTAAAACACATATGGGCCCCACACAACCGATATCATCTAACCATAGGGACGTAATTGAATCTGCAAGCCTCTAGGAGTAATAATATGGTCGGGACAGCACCCCGACCTACCCATACTATACAAAAAAAAGAAGTAAACCTCTATCACACAAGCTCCGGAAGACAGGAGCTGACAGCTCTGTACAGCTGACTGGAATCATAAGGGACCTGCTCCTCATCTATCTGCACCTGTAGGAAAGTAATGCAACATCCTATAAGAGGGCGTCAATACCAAAGGTACTGAGTATGTAACGCAGTAACTTTAAATAACTGAAAGTAAGGAAATAGAACTGACATTAACTGAAGTAAGGAGAACGGATTGAAAATGACTGAAGTAGTGAAATCAGGGCTAAAAATAACTGTAATAAGGAGGGTAGGGGTCATACTTGACAAGCGAGGCGTCTTATTGTCTAACTATCAGTAACTAAAGCAAGCATAAGCCTCACCTAGCTCCCATAAGCTGGAAAGTACAATCAGCACAGAATAACCCACCTGGGCCCCCATTAGCCCTAGTGAGTACACCTCAATCTACATAGCCCTATCAAAGGTTATACTGAGTCAACTACCAGCTATAAGCGTCCTGCCGAACCTCTAGGTCTGCAACTGGGCCCACTCGGCCCCTGACTGTAGCTGTGTTTGAGTCCAGAGGACTCCTGATATCTACACCTAGGCGTAAACGCTCGGCGGGGGTGTGCATAAGGCGAACCACGGCAATATGAGGATCTGGATCCCCATCTTTGTCCCTTGCGAACGGCATGCCGCTCCGTAGAGCGACGTATCCTCGCCCCTGGCGGGCGGCGACAAAACTATTAACCCTGGGGTGGTCACGGAAGCTATATAGGTGTAATCAAGCCATAAACAATACAAATTACGAGCCTCAACTTACAACAAAACTAGACATGATAACATATTCCTAACATGCTTTACTGGGATTCATACTGGACTACTATGCTGAATAAACTAACTTGCCGAAAGAAAAATGCCTTGACATACCTCGATTGCTGGTTTCCGATTAACTGATAAGTTCCAATTAGTATTCAATAACTCTTCCCAACTGAAATCGTGTTACTGGAAAGAGAGGACTAATTTTAATTACTAAATTCGGCAAAAAGGAAAACTTTATATATAAATATTAACTATATTCCAACTTTACGAAACACGGTCAAAACCTCATTATTTCTCGAAAGTCTAGAAGGGATAAATGCTTACTTTAAGCCTGGGATCGTATTGAAACTAGTTTGGAGCAATTTCAACAACTTTGGCTCGGCGGGACGACGATTTGCCGAGCAAATTTCATGAAACTAACTCTGTGGAAATGCTCCCTGCAGCCTTAAACTTCAATACGCTAAGTTAATTCGGATTTGGAAGGCATTTAGCAGCGTAATCGGATGAAAATTATAATTCCCCTTCGCTTCTAACTCTGCTGGTCGAATTATTTAAGAAAATAACATGAAATCTAAGGGTGAAGCCTGTATATACTTTAGGCAGCAGACAAGGCAACGAGGCACTCTGCCCATCGTGTTGATTCTGCTCCATGGCACATTGGCTAACGGAGAGGAACTGCTCCTTGCCACTTTGCCCCTCTAGGCAGCATGGTTCGGCCTCCTCCCACGAAATCCAGACTTGGCACTCATTTGGCCTTTCCCCGGGCCCTTTCCTCATACATATGACATTCTAAAACTATTACGGGGTGTAACTTAACTGGTCTAGAGATGACCCATTGGTTGATATAATGATTCATTGGATGGGGTCATTGTGAGACTAGTCCTTGGTCAAGGAGAAAGTAACGAGTCATAACTTAATCCATTGCAGGTTACAATGGGTTGTGGTTAGTAGTCATTTAAAGGGATCACCAGGTCAAGGTAGCGGTGACAACGACTGGTAGCAACGAGTCGTCTGAGTTAGCAATGACTCATCCGGTCTGATTGTTATAGGAGATCAGAGACCTTAATTTAGGGTGTAGCAACGGGAGGAAACAATAGACCGTAGGAGCTAACTACATATCATATTGACGTTTGTTGTCACTGGTAGTTCAGTTTTTCCAAAATTTTCATTAAGGGTATTTTCGTAATTCAAAATCCCTAAGGTCCTATACTACGACGTTTTAAGCTCAAAATAGGGTGTTTTATGAGTGATAAGTTTATTCTAGGCTCATTCACATTCATGCATGCAAGTTGAGGGCTTAGAAGGTGATCAAGCTTAGGTTCTCTAAAAGTTTCTCCTCAATTCTTCATCGGGCAATCAGAAAATTGGTAGAATAAGATCCTATCAGGTATGTAAGGTCATGAATGGGTGAATTTTTTCATACTCATGCTCAATCTCTCTCTAATTCATGAAAATCTATATCTTGATTCTATGGGATTTTAACCCATTGCATGAAATTCCTAATTTTCTACATGGGTATGATCTAAGTATGCTTCTATTATTAAATTATGATTCATGGGCAAGTTTTACATTGATTTCAATTATAATAATGTTTTCAAGCATTATAAATTAAAATGCCCAGTTTTAAGAAGTTCATGAATGTTGAGATTTATGATGAATGTTCAAGTATGACGAGATATGATTGATGAAAAGCATGTTTTCAAGTTACCCAAATTTATGATCATGTTTTCAAGTGAATTATTTATTTTCAAGCATGATTAAAGTATTGGGCAATGCCCATATATTCAAGTGCGATTCATGATTTCACAAATTAGCTTACCACATGGTTTGGAGTTAAATCTCCCAATTATGTTCAGCTTGTGGTGTGGTTTGAGCTACAACTCCTTATGTAATGATTATTCAGATTCGTCAATAGGCGATGGTAAGATTCGTTGAAAGATAATGGAGAGCATATGCATATTTTTGGCAGTAGTGTCTAGCAACGAGCAGGCTAAGGGTCGATCAACCCTATGCCTCAGAACTACGTACCAATGTAGGTTGATACATATATACTTTAAGACCAACCTTTGTGAGCTATACCCTGCCGCGAATGGGCCTTGAGCTTGACATTGATATCCTAGTATCATCCTTATCCCTGAAAAGGCTTTGGATGGCTCTACCAAAATTAATGTGATTGTTGGGAACACGTAAGCTCTATTGTGGTAATGTTGGTTATATGAAAAGTCTCCCATTGTTCCTTATGATTTCAGTTATATATGTTTATCATTCATAATATCTATATATGTTCTAAAGTAGGTTTGACCAGATGTTCAATTTTGCTTATGATTATCATATTTTAGCTTTGGGTCAATCGATTTAGTTATGATGATATGTTATGTTCAGATCATGATTTCATAAAATAGCATGCAAGCCCTACTCTCAAATTCTTATCTTGATTATGTTTTATATTATGCATGTTTTAAATGGTTTTACTTATTTAAGCGGTTTTACATACATTGCATACTTCGGTATATTCTATGTACTGATAGCATATTTTATGTTGTATCATTTTATGATACAGGGTTCGACCTTAAGACTCAGCCCCGTCATTAGCCAGCTTTCAGAGTTAGCATCCAGTCTCTATTGGTGAGTCCTCATCTCCCAAAGACCATTTGTTATTGGATATCCCTGTACTTTCAATTTTCAGATTTGGAGAGTTAGTTGGGGTATTGTCCCATCAACTCATAAGACTTAGAGGCTTTTCAGTCTATAGATTGTATTCAGCTTTAGACTCGTGTTGTATTTTCGGATTGTATATTATGCTTAGACTTCGGCTATGCTTGTTATGCTAAGTCTTCCATTTTATTTGATTGAGTTGGATGTATATTCATGCCATGGGTTGACTTGGGGTCTCTCGGGGCTCCTTGTCCCGTGTCTCGATCCGGGCATATGGTCGGATTGTGACAAACTTGGTATCAGAGCCATAGGTTTGAAGTGTCCTAGGGTGTCTGAAAGTTGCGTTAAGTAGAGTCTTTTTCATGGATGTGAAGCGTGCCACACTTATGAATAAGAGGCTACGAGACATTTAGGAAATGTTCTCTTCTTTCATGATTTATGTCATGCGGTGAAAAATCTCTCTATACTTCTAACTCCTACTATTCACGACCGTAGAATCTTGACTCCTTGCAGAGTTAATGGAAGAAGGAATTGGAATGGAAATGGCTGCGAGGATGGCAATGGAGACGGGCACCAACAAGCCCCACCAGTCCATGAGCACCATGCACCGGAGCCGGTTGCCCACGCTGAATTCAGGGAAGCCATTCAGATGCTAGCACAAGCTTTGACCGCCCAGGTCAACACGAAGGCAGTGGTGTATGTCTTGAAAAATAGAAATGCGGCTGGCAGCATGAGTCAGAGATTTCCTAAGGATGAACCCACTAGAGTTTCTTGGGTCCAAGGTGGACGAGGATCCATATGAGTTTATCGACGATTGTGAAGATCACCCAGGTCATAAGGGTGAA
This sequence comes from Datura wrightii, assembly GCA_035772735.1. NCBI lineage: Eukaryota > Viridiplantae > Streptophyta > Magnoliopsida > Solanales > Solanaceae > Datura > Datura wrightii. Next base: position 134,483,407 of record JASDFA010000001.1, read on the forward strand.
TGGAGTAGAGTGTGCTAATTTCACCTCATATTAGTTTAAGGGGGTCGCACACATTTGGTTTAGACAGTGGAAGGATAGTAGGGCAGCCGGAGCAGGCCCTATAAGTTGGGAGGAGTTTCACGTTGCTTTTCTAGATTAGTTTTTCCCTTTTGAGATTAGGGAGTTAAAGGCAGCCGAGTACGTGAACCTAAAGTAGGGGAAGATGATGGTGCAGGAGTATGCCCTAGAGTTTGCTTGTCTGTCAAAGTACGCCCTAGAGTTAGTGGTTGATCAGAGAGCGCGAGTAAGCAGGTTTGTTCATGGGGTGGCGGACTATCTAGACAAGATTGTAGAACTGCCATGCTCCATCAGGATATGGATTTCCCTCAGATAGTTTTATACGCCTAGCAGATAGAGGCAGTGCATCTGAGGGAGAGAGAGGCCAAGAAGGCCAGAATGGATAGCTGTAGGTTCTCTCAGCCGAGGCCAGGCGGTGGGCACTGACAGCGGACCAACTAGAGGTCTTCAGCCTAAGCACCTTCAGTGATGAGTGTTCCATCCAGACCTAGGCACGACTAGAGAGAGAGAGCATCAGGCTATAGGGGTCAGAGCAGCAGGCCCGCGGATTCCAGTATCCCAGTTTGCAGCAGATATGGTTGGGGGCACAAAGGTCAATGTTTGGAAGGTATATGTGCTTTATGTGGGAAGCCCGTACATATGCTCAGAGATTTCCCAGCAGCTAGACAGATCCATGATAGGGGCCGAGGACGAGCTTCTAGTTCAGCAGCTCCACCAGCACGCCCAGCCCAGCAGGGGGCATCTAGTAGCACCGGTGGCAGACATCGCCAAAATAGATTCTATGACTTAGCATCTCGCTCGAAGTAGGAGGTCTCCCTGAGTGTATTCACTGGTATGTTACGAGTTTTCCATCTTGATGTATATGCTTTTTTTGATCCAGGGGATACCTTTTCTTTTGTGACACCTTATGTGGCTAGTAGTTTCGGAGTCAGTCACGAAATCTTGTCAGAACCCTTCTTAGTCTCTACTCTAGTGGGTGATTCAGTTGTAGCTAGATGGGTGTATAGAAGTTTCCCGATCATAATCCTTTAGAAAGTCTCCTCAGCATATCTAGTAAAGTTAGCCATGGCCGACTTTGATGTTATCCTCGGCATGGATGGGCTATTTGCATGTTATGCCTTAGTTAATTGTAGAACCTGAGCAGTAAAGTTCAGATTTCTTGGTGAGCCAGTCTTAGAATGGAAGTGTCATTCCCCGAGTCTACACCCTGGATGTAACACGGCACTTGAAGCCACAAGTGACCCCAAGTCAACCCCCGGTGTATTATTCACTAGCATTCTGAGTAAACATGCACAACGGAAATTTGAAATAATACATAAAAGCATAAATGAAAAATTCAATACTGAACATAGAGATTTTAAATATCTGAAAGTCTGAAATCAAGTTTGGTCTGAAAGGCATCTAACTGAGGATTTGCGGGGTCAAAGCCCCAGCTAACTCTAATCTAGCTAAAAACAATAAAGAAACTAAAATGAATAAAATGTTCCCTTAGAATATGAGGACTCACACTGAAGCTGCTGATAGAGAGACCCGAACATAATCGACTAACGGTACTGGGTCTGAGAACATGTTGTTGTCTCATGAAATGATACTGTATAAAAGTATGCATCAGTACTTTGAATGTACTAAGTAAGTGAGAGAAATATGAATAAAATGATAAAACTAATAACTAAACTGATACAACATGAAATGACCAACTGAAATACTGAAATACTGAAAACTGATACAACTGGTGTAAAATCGATATGGTCAAAAGTGACCATGGCTAATTGTCATAAACATGTCCTAAGTCTGAGATACTGCACTGAACTGATCTGAACTGAGAAATCTGAGAGTAAACTGAACAGACTAGTGGGAGAGGCTATAACCGACATGTAATCATGTGAGCTAGATGTGGAGTCCGATGTACACACCCTATCGGTAGGACCCAATATACCTTTCCAGGGTATAAATGCATGGACTGTGAGAATCACTATAAAAAGGGGGACATCAGGCAAAGAAAATAAAACCTAAGGTGGCAACATAGTTCTGGAACCTGGGTGCGCTGGAACCCCGACCCTTTAGGTGCTAAGTCTTACTCCCACTGGAAAATCCTATTACTAGTACTACTGACAAGCGGATAGCTCGATACTGGGGCCTAAGACTATACTAACCTAGGGATACTGTCAGAGAGTTCCCTAAGGGTCTTATAGGACCAGATTTGGAAACTGAGTTCTAAGACTGGTCAGAGCTGCTAATCTGGAAGCGTCGTAACCGTCTAGAGAACAAACTGATAATTGAACTGGGGTTCGGTGCTGGTCAGAGTTGTAACTAGAATGTCATGACCGCCTAATGGACCAAATAACAGAAATCTGAGTCTAAGTCTGATAAATGAGAGGCACCACAGACACCTCGGGAAAAGATTAGAGTCAAATTGATCAGCAGACATTTCTGACTAATACTGAATATTCTAGTACATTGACTGAAGCTGAACCAACAATTCTTAAAAAATACAAAGTATATAGGCTTTTTGACTGAATCTGAATATCGCACAAGTAACTGAGTTTTTTTAACACATACAACTATCATAGAAGCCTCTAACTTGGAAAGATGCAAACAATTTTCCAGAATTCAAAGCCAAAGCAAGATTCTAATTTCTGACTTTTCAAAAGTTAGGGCTGAATCTCTAAATTGATGAAACAAGCATCATTTTAATTACAAAACTGGTGGAAAATAGCTACAATTAACATAGAGTGGGATTCCACATAAAATAATTCAAGAACAATAGCAATAATTTCAAATTCACAATCTCAGGGCTATGACTGAAAGTAAACAGGGAGAGCTTTGCGGGACACAAGGGGAGAATAATCTCCTTGCTGAATTCCCACATAACTGAAGCAGAAACCCTAGTGAAAAATCCCTGAGAAAACTGAGAAGAAAATCGACCCTACATTCTGCTCTGAGCTTCTAAAGAAGTTTTACGCTCTGTTCTTGAAGGAGTTGAGAGGAATGAATGGAAAGGGTTGTTCTAACCCTTTAATTCCATCCTATATGAATCCAAAATGACATGGTTTCAAGTTAAAAAGGCTGGGAAAATACCAAAATACCCCTTGCAGAAAGAACTGTAAACTACCCGACCTTGAACAATGAATCTCAGGATGGATTGTTGCTTTAAAAATGGCCCGTTGAAAGCTGTCATTGGTTTTGGTTTCTGAAGCCGGACCTATTGGACTGAAACAATGAGAGGATACAGCGGTCCGTTAGAAGCACTAACGATCCATTGGTTCCTGTCGTGGTTACGGAGAGGGAAGCTTGGGCCCTAAGACAATGAGAGATACAACTGCTCATTGTTAGGTACAACGGGTCGTTGCACCCACTCATTGTCAACACTGTTGGGGGCCTGGGTCCTAACGACGGGTGGAAAGGACGACCCGTTGGATATAAAAACAAGCCATTGATTCCACTTGTTGCTTCCCAACACAAACCTAACCCCATATCGGAAGATCTAAAATTGGTTGCCTATAACGAGTCGTTGGAACTACCAATGAATCATTGGTCGACTTGTTGTTTCTGGGAGGAAACATGCTGAGCAAACCATGACTCCTTACAATGGCCTGTGGGTTCCACCAACGGTCCATTGTCTTTGTCGTTTGAGACAAAAACATTTCTCTGGTTTTTCTATGGTTTTTCATGAATCGTCTGAATTTGGTCTAGCAAAGTTTCGGGCTGTTACAGGAAGGGTAGTTCAGTTGTGCCTGTAGGTCATTTCATTTCCTACTTTAAGGCCAAAAAGATGATCTCCAAAGGTTGTGTATACCATCTAGTTAGGGTTAAGGATGGTACATCCGAGACCCCGACTATCCAGTCAGTCTTAGTGGTACGCGAGTGTCCAGAAGTCTTCCTAGAAGATTTACTGAGAATCCCTCTCGAGAGGGAGATTGATGTTGGTATTGACCTTCTTCCCAATACACAGCCTATATCTATTCCTTCTTACAGAATGGTCAAATTGTGGTAAAGGAGTTGAAGTAGCAGTTGAAGGACTTTCTGGATAAGGGGTTCATTAGACCGAGCAAATCCCCATGGGGTGCACTAGTTCTCTTCATGCGGAAGAAAGACGGTTCTCTTCTTATGTGTATTGGTTATTGGAAATTGAATAAGGTTACCATCAAGAACAGGTATCCCCTACCTAGGATTGATGATTTATTTGACCAAGTTTAGGGTGCCAAGTGCTTTTAAAAGACTAACCTCAGGCCCAGTTACCTTCAGCTGAGGGTGCAGGAGAGTGACATCCCGAAGACAACCTTCAGGATGCGGTATGGTCATGATGAGTTTGTAGTTATATATTTTGGACTAACGAATGCTCCTGTAGCTTTTATGGATTTGATGAACAGGGTGTTCAAGCCATACTTTGATATGTTCGTGATCATGTTTATTGATGACATCCTAATATACTCTCGGAGTGAGGAACAACATGCCACTCATTTGAGGGTGGTGCTACAGACTCTCAAGGATCATCAACTATATGCTAAATTCAACAAGTTCAAGTTTTGGTTAAACTTAGTGGTATTTTTGTGCCATGTGGTATCAAGTGAAGGCATAAAGGTGGGCTCTTAGAAATAGAAAGGTGAAGAATTGGCCTAGACCGGTGAATCCTTTAGATATCCAGAGCTTTCTAGGCTTAGCTGGATACTATAGAAGATTTGTTGAGGGTTTTTTATCTATTGCAGAGCCATTGACAAAATTTACCCAAAAGAAAGCAAAATTCCAATGTTCGGATGCTTGTGAGAGGAGCTTCCAGGAGTTGAAGACTTGACTCACCTCAGCACTGGTGTTAACTCTATCTTAGGGTATCGATGGTTTTGTGGTGTATTTCGATTCTTCTTGAATCGGCCTTGGTTGTGTATTGATGCAGCATGGTAAAGTCATAGCATACGCTTCCAGACAGCTAAAAGTTCATGAAAGGAATTACACGACCCATGATCTTGAATTGGCGGCGGTGGTATTTGCCTTGAAGATATGGAGACACTATTTATATGGGGTCCATGTAGATGTGTTTACGGACCACAAATGCCTACAATATGTGTTTACACAAAAGGATCAAAATCTACGCCAAAGAAGGTGGTTGGAGCTACTCAAGGGTTACGATATGAGTGTCCTTTAGCATCCAGGAAAGGCCAGTCTAGTGGTAGACACACTTAGTAGACTCTCTATTGAGAATGTGTCCCATGTGGATGAGGGGAGGAAGGATTTGGTGAAAGGTGTGAATCAGCTTCCAAGGTTGGGAGTTCGTTTGGTTGACTCGACCGATGGCGGTGTTATAGTTTAAAACAAGTTAAAAAATCATCCTTCGTAACTGATGTGAAAGCTAGACAAGATGAGGACCCCATTTTGGTAAATATAAAGGAAGTCGTACAGAATTAGAAGGTAGAGATCTTCTCCGAAAGGGAGATGGTGTGCCCCCAGAATTAAAGTGAGTATTTCTCCCTTCTAGACCCCTAAGAAATAGCAAGTTTTCGGTCATTCTTCGATAAGTCGAAGAATAGGCAGTAGGTATAGCCATAATATGGTTTCTTTCCAAAATAATAATAGAATCAATCCTATTCTTTCGTGAATATGAATACAGTTGGGAGAAATAGCTAAATACTAGCCGATCTACGCCAGTTAATCAGAAAGTCGGCAGTTGAGGTATGTAAAGCCAGTTTCTTTCGGCAAGCTAGTAGTTCTAGTATAGCAAAATAGTATGAATTTCAGTAGAGTGTTTCAGAAGTCATATATTATGTTCAGTATGAAATCTAGTAAGCATGTTAGAAATATAATATAGTGTTCAGCATGAAATTCAATAAAACAGTATAAGTCCCAACAGAATATTCTAGAAATATTATTAAAGATTCATTATATTTCAGTATAAGATTTAGTACATTTCAATATGATATTAAGAACAAATTACCAAAACAAAAATATTATTATCTGATCCAGTATATATATATTACATGTGCCTATTGCTATCTGTGGAGACATGATTATGCTGTGTTGGGCACCCTTAGAGCTTCCTTGACCGCCCCAGGGTTAGTAGCTATTTTGACTCGCCCGCCAGAGGGTGAGGATATGTTGCTCTACGGAGTGGAATACCGTCCGCCAGCGGACGAAGATGGGATGCAGATTCCCCATAGCAGGCTGATCAGCACCATACCACACCCTCTGTCGAGCACTTGCGCCCGGAGTGCAGATTTCAGATTTCAGCAGATTTCAGATTTAAGATTTTAGGAGTCCTCCGGACTCAGATACAGCTATAGTCAGGGGCCCAGCGTGCCCAAGTTGCATACCCAGGGGGCCGGCAGGATGCCCATAGTTACTAGGTGGATGGTATGACCTGGGTAAGGGTATATATATTGTGTGCTGATTGGTACTTTACGACTTGTGGGGGCTGGTAAGGTTCTTGTATGCTATGTTGTGTTAGTTATTAAGAGTTAGAAAGTAGACCGCCATGTTATCAAGAATGTCTCTTACTCTCTTCAGTAAAGTTACACTCTTTTCAGTCAAGTATCACTCTTTTCAGTCAGTCTCAGCCCGTCTCCTATTGCCCGTCTCCTATTACTTCAGTATCTATCAGTATTATTGTTTGCTTTCAGTTATTTTTAGTTATTGCTTTGCATACTCAGTACCAGTGGTACTGACGCCCGTTTTGGGGTGCTGTATTACTTTCCTGCAGGTACTCATAGTCGAGCAGCAGATCCGTTGTAGTTCCAGCCAGCGTACAGAGTCTTCAACTTCTATCATCCGGAGCTTGATAGCTAAAGGTTTGCTTCCCTTTTTATTGTACTGTATGGGTAGGCCGGGGCCTTGTCCCGACCATCTTATTATTCTTAGAGGCCTGCGGATTGTATATTCCCTGTGGTTAGTTGTATCGGTCGTGTGAGGCCGTGTGTATGTTTCAGTTTGCATGTGATGGTCGTGTGGGGCCTTGTTCAGTTGTCAGTTGGTGACCTTGTCAGTCACAGATCAGTTAGCACTTGATTCTACTTTTAAATGATAACTAGTCAGCATGGTGGCCTTGTCGGCCCGCATAGTTTCCCTTATGTTCAGTTGTTTTGGGTAACTGTTATATTCCTATAGGTGTCTATAGGGCTTGTCGGCCGGAGGCTGTATTTACAGTCATTATATAGCCCATTTTTTTCATGAATCTAGAATTAGAGCCAGCCTGGCACCAGAAGTGCCTAGGCTCAGTAGTCCAGTAGTCAAGGTCCTAGTACGGCACCAGGTGCCAGTCATGCTTCCCAAGGCGGGACGTGACAAACTTGGTATTAGAGCAGGTCGTATCCTAGGGAGTCTTCAAGTCGTGCTAAACAGAGTCTTGTCTATGGATGTGTTGTGAACCACATACCATAGGCAGGAGGCTGCAAGGAATGATAGGGTGGTTACTCTTTCTTCATATTCAGTCGTGCCATAGAGAAGTACAGTATAAGGTTGAGTCCCTAAAGCTTATTATACTCTTTGTTTACAAATAAAATGTCAGATAAGTTACATCCTATCTCAGGCAGAAGATTGGACATAGTAGTAGTAGGAGAGGGCACGAGCAGGATGCATCAACCTCGTTTAGAATCAGCCCGATCTGAGGGCGATACAGAGGCATCGTCCCGACCTTCTCAGCAGTCTCCACCCCATCACGAGCCACTCAGGACGACACCACCTCGGACAGTTCCTATACCTACACCATCTGACCAGGAGATCGCGAGTGCAGTAGTTATGTTAGCGCAAATGATGACTACTCAGCACCAGTCAATGACACCTACAGTGGCAGAATCATGAATTGGGCCTGGTAGTTTGAGGGTCCGAGAATTCCTGGAACTAGGTACCCCACATTTACCGAGACAGATCGAACAGAGGACCCCCAGGACTTCCTGGATCAGATATAGAGGATTTTCCGGGTAATGCATGTTACATCTACAAATTTAGTCAAATTGGTGGTATTCCGACTGCGGGATATTGCTGTGTTGTGGTATGAGAGTTGGGAAAGGTCTCGAGGGAGAGATGTTTCCCCTCCGACCTGTTCCAGCTTTTCAGAGGCCTTCCTTGACCATTATCTACCATGACAGATCCGATAGGCCTGGATGGACCACTTTTTACACCTGGAGCAGGGGCGATGAGTGTTCGAGAATACGCCCTGCAGTTCGATTCTTTGGCCCAATTTTCTCCAGCCTCTGTAGACACCATGCCATCTAGAGTCCACCGGTTTATTATGGGGCTGAACCCAGATTATATTGAGGCCTGTATGATAGCTACTTTGCGGGAAAATATGGATATTGCTCGAGTACAGGCTTTTGCTCAGACTATTGAGGACCTTAGGTAGCGTCAACAGGATAGAAGACAAACAAGTTAGGAACAGCATCGCAGGGATAGGTTAGATGAGTTACAGGGGGAGTTTCAGAGAGGGCCTAGGCCATGTTTGTTAGATAGGCCACCTAGACCCCCGCCTCCATCACAGCAGCAGAGGGGTAGGTTCAGTCGCCGAGGACAGTTAGAGTCCGGCAAAAGTTCTCGAACAATATATTCACCCCAGCAGAGAAGGGCAGAACAGAGCAGGTATACACCACCACTTTGCCCTACTTGCAGCCGACGCCACTCTAGAGCTTGCAGATATGGCTCCACAGGGTGTTATATATGCGGACAGGAGGGTCATGTGATGAGAGATTGTCCAGCTAGGTGTCAGGGTGACCGGGATAGACAGGACAGGGCATTAGCAGGGTCACAAGCTCCAGCAGCCCTGGCAGGGCGCAGGCCCTCAGTTTCAGCAAGCAGAGGCCAAGGTCGATCAGGGGCTTCTATTTCACGTATGGGCATAAGTCGTACCTATGCATTACCAGGGAGACAGGATTCAGAGGCATCTTCAGATGTTGTGACAGGTGTGATGACTATTTGCTCTTACCCTGCTTATGTATTAATCGATCCGGGATCTACCTTGTCCTATGTTACCCCACTAGTGGCTTGAAAGTTTAGTATTGTACAAGAATTGCTTTGGCAACCCTTTCCAGTATCTAGAGCCATCGGTGACTCTATCATAGCCAGAAGGGTTTATCGAGGGTATACAGTAGAGGTTGCTAGCCGTCAGACCACATAGATTTGGTAGAGTTAGAAATGGTTAATTTTAACGCCATTATGGGTATGGATTGGTTAGCTCCATGCTATGCCAATGTAGAATGCTGGACCAAGATGGTCTAATTCCACTTTCCAGGGGACGCAGTACAAGAGTGGAAGGCAGTACAGCTATGCCAAAAGGTAGGTTTATTTCCTATCTTCGAACGAGAAAGTTGACAGCCAAAGGGTGCATTTACCACATTGTCAAAGTTCAGGATGTTCGGGTAGAGCCTCCGACTCTCCAGTCTGTTCCAGTGGTTAATGAATTCCCCGATGTATTCCCAGATGAGCTACCTGGTATTCCCCCAGAAAGGGAAATAGACTTTGTAATTGATTCCCATATCAATCCCCCCTTATCGCATGGCTCCTGCTTAACTCAGAGAACTAAAGGAGTAGTTGAAGGATCTGTTAGACAGGGGCTTTATCAGTCCGAGTACTTCACCTTGGGGTGCGCCAGTTTTGTTTGTGAGAAAGAAGGATGGTTCCCTCCGCATGTGTATAGACTATCGGCAACTGAATATAGTCACAGTCAAGAATAAGTATCCTGTTCGCAAAATAGATGATTTATTTGATCAGTTACAGGGAGCCAGATATTTCTCCAATATTGACTTAAGATCCGGATATCATCAGGTTCGGGTTTGTGAAAGGGACATTCCAAAGACTGCCTTCAGGACCAGATACGACTATTTTGAATTCTTTGTCATGTCCCTTAGGCTGACGAATGCTCTTTCTATGTTTACGGACTTGATGAATAATATTTTCAGGCCATACCTGGTCTTGTTCATGATAGTTTTTATTGACGATATTCTGGTGTATTTTCGCTCAGAGGTAGACCACCAAGATAATTTACAGACAGTGCTCCAGATTCTCAGGGACCGTCAGCTATATGCCAAGTTCTCGAAATGTGAATTCTAGATGAATTCAGTAGCCTTTTTGGGTCATATCATGTCGGATACTGGTATACAAGTAGATACACATAAAATAGAAGCAGTGATAACATGGCGCAGATGATGTGCCCGATTCGAGTGTCCGCAAGTGTACGGGTCGTGCAAGTAATATAGTGGCTCTTTTTAAGAACCGAATTGTCGAACCCACAGGGACTGGACCCATTCCTCTAACTATCCATTTCTATTGTGATCCTAAATACCTCAAGTGTTGGTTATAAACATTTTCGATTGAGATTAATTAAGTCTAATTTTGGGTCAATGAAATATTCTGAAATCACTCTAGGAGCAACATAGAGTTAAAACCAATTAATCATGCGATCCTACGATTTGCAATGGGTTAAGCATGGAACTATCAATTGTTATTTCACATAATTAGAATTGCATGTTTATGGTCTTTCAAGCCTCTAAACATGGCAATCTAGCCTCACTGCATCATTGTGAGCGAGGAGCTTAATTTTCTAGTCGCGGGCAATCAATTATGTTGTGGTTTACGGGGAAACGATTTGGGACTTTCATGCATCTAACCATTTAACTCAACTTATCCTCACAACTACTTCTTCGAGTGGTGATGTGACATCCCAAGTTGGTCTTTCATAACCCCCGTGTGTCAACCAAGCACGGTGTTAGGTATATTTCTATCCTGACACAATATATCTCCCGAGATACAAACATGCTCCTTACATTCTCATGTCCTGACCTAGGTAATGCTTTCTCAAGCTATTACTCAAGCTAACAAATATGCTTTCATGGTGATCAATCATAAAAACAACAACCAATCCAGAATGCAAGACGAAAACAACAATCAATAACTTAATTCCAAAACAATTTCATAAAAGCACAATCATAATTCATGGCTTCGACCCTAGAGGAAGGGTTCTTGCCATTCATGTTCGTAAAACTACAATTAACTAATACTAAACTAACATACTTACATGAATTTGGTAGATGAGAAGGGAATTTGATAAACCCTAGATGAGTTCTCCCACTTCTCCCTTCACTCCTAGGTGGTTTTTCAGAATAAAATCGTGACCAAATGATTTTAAGAGCTAAGGGTCCTATTTATAGTAAATGGAAAACGTGCATAATTTAGCCTGAAGTGGAACGTCTCTGTGTCACGGAGTGTATCGTGGAGCACTGCCTCTGTTACACGGAGGCAACACGAAAGCTCTCTGGAAAGTGCCTCCGGAACCCAAGCCGCCGAGGGTCACCGCGCTGGCCAACGTGGCACGCTGCTCATGCAGCGCGTTGGCATGCTGCTGGCGCGCAGATGGCCTAGCGTGGCACGGTGCTGGCGCGCTGGTTCTCTGCCTACTGCTGCCTGTTGCTGCCTTTCCTCGTGCGCTTGGCAAGGGAGTGGCACGGCGGTGGGCGTGGTACACGCACAGCGTGGCACGCTGCCTGGCGCGGCCAGCCTTGCCAAGGCATGCTCCTTGACGACTTTCGCCACTTGCTTCCACTCCATTCCTTCCTATTCACCAACTTGTGAATTAGTTCCTCAAAATCCTTGAAACCTACAAAACAAGCACTAATCATGTTGGTTAGCACATATATTCACATTTATATAAAATCACATGAAAGTATGTAAAATAACTTAGATAAACAAGACTAAATTAAGGTATAAAGCGTATCTCGGGCATGCTATTTTGCCCGTGATCACAACCCCACACTTAAAGCCTTGTTCGTCCTCGAACAACCTTTTACATATCATGCATATGGAGACTCCCACATAACTAATTTAGCAAGATAATTCAAGTCGCGGCTATAATGATTACGTAAGATAACAAGCTACAAATAGAGCATACACAATTTAATCACCGAGATGAAATACAACGGTGCGAAGACTTCTTAACCTCAAGAATCGACTCTCAATCTTAGCAAACTCATGCAAATCAACTGTTTAAGAAATCCCACATGAATTATATCCTTCATTCAACATGTGCCCCTCACCGAAATAGAGTTACTCAATCACACGCAAAAATCATTTGTACCTCATAACATGTGTGGGTGAATAAATAGAATTTCACTCACTCTCACAAAGAATTCACATGCATCATGTAATGACCCATAAGCTTGCCCTTAGTGTTTGATTCCACTCATTTAAGGATGTGTGAATGTAAGATCAAGTAGGACTTAATGGGTTGCAATGTAGGCTAAGGGACAGGTAGGTACTATTATGGCCAGTAATAGTGACTATCTTTCCTAAGCGCTTTTAATACATTACGCCCTCCTTACGAACTTCCCTTCCCTTACTTTACCTTTTTTTTTCTTTCATCTTTCTTGTTCCTCTTATGTTCCCCCATTTCTTTAGGCATTTTTAACTTATTAGTAAGGAGCTCTATAAATAATTTTTCATTAATTTGTTTTCTTGCTCCTCACTAATACTCAACCATTTTCACGCATGTCCACCTTTGTCCTTTTCTCACTTCTACAACTTGCTACTTTTCCTTTCTTTTCATTCTTCTCACTCCTTTACTCCTTCAGATTTTTTCACTCAAGCGCTTAGGAGTTTTGGATCAAGTTCAAGGCTAATGAAAGAAAAAGGATTAAGCTTATGTTGCAGCTGTCAAAGAATAGGCTCAAGGCTCAATGGGGCTAACTAGGATTAATTTCTCAAGGAAGGTAAAATGAGGGATAAAAATTTGGTTCATTCAAAGAAATGCCTAAATCATCTCCTACAATTCACATCCTTCATTTCGTTTTATAAACACACCAGGAAAGTTCTAGACATTCCACAATGGCACAGAATACTCAAAAACCTTACACTCATGGCACATGCTCAAATCAAGACATATTCATCAGACTCTTACTCAGCTAATCACAAGAATTCAGAATTAAGCTTCAATCATATTGAGTCAAATTCAAGAGCTTAAGTGTCTCAAACAAAGTTATACAATTGCATGCTTCACACCGAACATACTTGCATCTTACAATCACGTATAGCACATACAAGAACATCAAGCACCACTTAGTTATGGTTTCAAAAACCCATCACCTACCGACTAATTTTTCCTCAAGACGGTCGTCATCCATCCATCGTCGGAAACAGTCCCTAACTATGATTAAAACACTATATACAGACAAAGGAAAGAAAAAGAAAAAATTTTTATTCTTCGGTTCAAAGACCCCCCCGTCGGAAAAGAACCGAAAAGAAAAACCAATGGGTGATGAAGTCATGCTTACTTCACAAAAATTTTCAAATTTTTCAAATTTTTCAAATTTCTCAAGCATTAGCATTACATTCACCACAAACTTGTTAAGCACAAAAATTGTTTTTGAAATTTCCCTTGAAATTTCCCTCACCCCACACTTAAATCGTGCTATGTCCTCATAGCATCAAATTAAAATTTGAAAAGGGTGAGAAATACTCCCTAAGGCCTTTAGGCCTAACTAATAGCATGATTTTCTTCAACTTTGCACAAGTGTGTGTCGACCCCCACACTTTTTATCGTCCATACTTTTTAGCTTCCTCCTCCACGAGTACTCAGACTTCCCCTCCATCTGTGCTTAACTTCCCACCAAAAACAACACAAGATGAAAAATAAACAAAATCAACAAAAATGCAAGAAATTAAAATGGTACCTGTGGTACCCTTGGGTTGCCTCCCAAGTAGCGCCTTATTTTACGTCGTGGCCCGACGTGGACTATCCTTTTCAGGACATCCTCATACCTGGGTTCTCTTTCGAGAACCATCTCCTTTTCTTTTGCTGTTTAGAGGAAACAACCTCCACTCTGTTCCTCTCTTTCTCCAACTTCTTCTCAATTTGAAGCCCTTTATCAGACTTGGGCTAAACACTTGTAATTGCCTTTGCCCCTGCACCTGTGGAATCCTCCACCCCACACTTATCCTCTGCCAACACACTAACCTGACAAAGGTTTCTGTAGTGTGCAGATGGGTTCATTTCTTGGTAAACGCGGAAGATTTCTTCTTTATCCTCAACCCTCATTTTCAGGGTCCCTGCTTTCAAATCAATCACCGCTCCTCCAGTGGCCAAGAATGGCCGTCCCAATATCAGGGGTACCTAGTCATCAACCTGAAAATCTAAGACAATTAAATCAGCAGGTATAATGAACTTACCTACTTTGATGAGAAGGTCCTCTATTATTCCATCAGGTGTCACTCGCGACTTGTCAGCCAGCTGCAGCATCAACCTTGTTGGCCTCGGTTTTCCCAACCCCAGGGTGTTGAATAAGGAGAGGGGCATTAGATTAACTGCTGCCCCTAAGTCACACAAAGCTCGTAGCACCTCAGCTTTACCAATTTGTATGGGGAGGGTAAAACTCCCCGGGTCTTTGAGCTTCTTCGGCATTTTGCTCAATACCCTGTGACTGCACTCCTCAATCAGTGCTACAGTCTGGACATCCACCAATCTCACTTTGTTTTCCATCACGTCCTTCAAGTATTTAACATACTTTGGCATTCCCTGCAAGACATCAATAAGAGGCAAATTTATGTGAAGTTCTTTGAAGCTCTCAAAGAACTTTTTGAAGCATTCCTCTTCCTTGCTCTTTCTGAATTTCTGAGGGAATGGTGGTGGTGGTGTTTGTGCTGGCTGCAATGGAAGTTGTGCATTTTGTTGCCTGGCACTCTGATTATCTCCCATGTTGATGGATGGTCCTGGTCTAACCAACTCCGGTTGCACCTCCTTTCTCAGCTCTTTTGGCACTGCATCAGCTAATTGCTTACCGCTTCTCAAACTGATGGCATTGATCTGTTGGGGGTTAGGATCTGTGTCGCTTGGTAATCCCCCTGCGATCTCATGTTTTGAGCAGCTGCTATCTGACCCACTTGTTTTTCAAGATTTCGGGTGGCTACTTGCTGATTCATTAAGTCTGTTGCCATCCTCGCCTGATTTTCCACTAACTGAGTCTGGGTCTCCATGATTTTCTGCAATGTTTCCTCAATGTTGCTACTCAATTGCCCATCATTCTTCCTATTCTGCTGATACTGCTGCTGTTGAGGTTGCATATAATTTTGCTTTTGGTTACCACCCCAAAAACAATTCGGGTGGCCCTGCCAATTTCTGTTGTAACGGGTTTCAAAATTCTGATTGTTGCGCTGCACATTACTAACAAAATTGACTGACTCCGGATTGGCTCCACAAGATTCTGCATGGTGCCCATTATTACCACAAATTTCACACCAACTCGGAGCTTGCTGAACTGCATTAACCTGGCCCTGGCGTTGGTTCATACTCAGTTTATTGAACTAAGTCATCATTTGATGCTGGAACGAAGCTAACTGTGCTGCCAAGGCATTCAAACCATCTACTTCTATCAACCCCGATCTCTTTCCTGCCCCTCTCGATGACTCACTGTGCCACTCTAGATTTCCTTGTGCAATTCTGTTCAACAAAGTGTACAACTCATCATACGTCTTATCCAAAGCTTGCCCACCCGATGCAGAGTCTAGTAATATTTTTGTGTGTGGGTCTAGACTTTCTACAAAGGTATGAGCCAGCACTTCATTTGATTGCTGGTGATGGGGGCAATCTCTTAATAATGACTTGAATCTTTCCCAAGCCATATATAAGTTCTCATCAGGCCTCTACTTGAAACTAAGTATTTCACTTCTCAACCTTGCAGTTTTGCCTGAGGGGAAGAATCTGATAAGGAACTTCTTAGCCAAGTCATTCCATGAAGTTATGGAGTTCGGTGGCTCAGCCTTCAGCCACTTTTTCGCCTCTCCCAACAATGAAAATGGGAAGAGGGTCATTCGGACATAATCTGTGGACACGCCGGTGGGGACAAACGTGTCACTAATCTCTAAAAAGCTCTGTAAGTGATGCTGCGGGTCTTCATATGCCATCCCAGTGAATTGACCACTAGAATGTAACAGCTGCACCATGTTCTGTTTAAGCTCAAAGTGCCCTCCAGGCTCCGGTTTATGAATGCTTGAGGTCACATTTGTCGCTAGTGGGATTGCCACTTCGCGAACTGGTCTTGCTGCCATTGCTTCTGATGACAATTGTACTTGTCCCGCGGGTGGTTGTTGTTGTACCTTTTCTTGAAATCTCTTCAGCTTTTGCTCTAGAGCAACTCTCCTTTGCAAATGGATTTGACGTTCAGGTTCTAGCATTGGTTCCACAAGCTCTCTATTTCTAGCCAGCTCGGCAGGACAACCTGTCACCTGCAAATAAACAGACTAAGACCATGTTTTTCAACACTTTAGGAAATTCAAAAATCACACAAAAATAGATAAATTATCAAAACTTCTCCGAGTCCCAGGCAACGGCGCCAAAAACTTGACGTGCCCGATTCGCGCGTCCGCAAGTGTACGGGTCGTGCAAGTAATATAGTGGCTCTTTTTAAGAACCGGATTGTCGAACCCACAGGGACTGGACCCATTCCTCTAACTATCCATTTCTATTGTGATCTTAAATACCTCAAGTGTTGGCTATAAACATTTTCGATTGAGATTAATTAAGTCTAAGTTTCGGTCAATGAAATATTCTGAAATCACTCTAGGAGCAACATAGAGTTAAAACCAATTAATCATGCGATCCTACGATTTGCAATGGGTTAAGCATGGAACTATCAATTGTTATTTCACATAATTAGAATTGCATGATTATGGTCTTTCGAGCCTCTAAACACGGCAATCTAGCCTCACTGCATCATTGTGAGCGAGGAGCTTAATTTTCTAGTCGCTGGCAATCAATTATGTTGTGGTTTACGGGGAAACTATTAGGGACTTTCGTGCATCTAACTATTTAACTCAACTTAGCCTCACAACTACTTCTTCGAGTGGTGATGTGACATCCCAAGTTGCTCTTTCATAACCCCCGTGTGTCAACCAAGCACGGTGTTAGGTATATTTCTATCCTGACACAATATATCTCCCGAGATACAAACATGCTCCTTACATTCTCATGTCCTGACCTAGGTAATGCTTTCTCAAGCTATTACTCAAGCTAAAAAATATGCTTTAATGGTGATCAATCATAAAAACAACCAACAATCCAGAATGCAAGATGAAAACAACAATCAATAACTTAATTCCAAAACAATTTCATAAAAGCACAATCATAATTCATGGCTTCGACCCTAGAGGAAGGGTTCTTGCCATTCATGTTCGTAAAACAACAATTAACTAATACTAAACTAACATACTTACATGAATTTGGTAGATGAGAAGGGAATTTGATAAACCCTAGATGAGTTCTCCCACTTCTCCCTTCATCGCGCTGGCCAACGTGGCACGCTGCTCATGCAGCGCGTTGGCATGCTGCTTGCGCGCAGATGGCCTAGCGTGGCACGGCGCTGGCGCGCTGGTTCTCTGCCTACTGCTGCTTGCTGCTGCCTTTCCTCGTGTGCTTGGCAAGGGCGCGGCACGGCGCTGGGCGCGGCACACGCACAGCGTGGCACGCTGCCTGGCGCGGCCAGCCTTGCCAAGGCATGCTCCTTGCCGACTTTCGCCACTTGCTTCCACTCCATTCCTTCCTATTCACCAACTTGTGAATTAGTTCCTCAAAATCCTTGAAACCTACAAAACAAGGACTAATCATGTTGGTTAGCACATATATTCACATTTATATAAAATCACATGAAAGTATGTAAAATAACTTAGATAAACAAGACTAAATTAAGGTATAAAACGTATCTCGGGCATGCTATTTTGCCCGTGATCAGCAGACCTACCACTCCGACCGAGGTACGCAGTTTCATGGGGTTAGCAGAGTACTACAGGAGGTTTGTTGAAGGATTTTCTAACTTAGCAGCACCTCTGACTAAACTGACGCTGAAGGCAGCAAAATATCAGTGGACTGAGGCATGTGAGCAAAGCTTCCAGGAATTGAATGACAAGTTAACATCAGCTCCAGTGTTAGTATTTCCAGAAGGTACAGAAGGTTATGCAATTTATTGTGACGCTTCGAGTGTTGGGTTAGGATGTGTGTTGATACAACATGGTAAAGTAATTGCTTATGCTTCCAGACAGCTGAGGAAACACGAAGAGAACTATCCTACCCATTACCTGGAATTTGCCGCTGTGATTCACGCCTTGAAGATGTGGAGACATTCCTTGTATGGCGTCCACGTGGATATTTTCACTGATCATAAGAGCCTACAGTATATCTTCACCTAGAAAGAGTTGAATTTTCGGCAGCGTCGCTGGTTAGAGCTGTTGAAAGACTATGATGTGAATATTCTGTATCACCTAGGAGAGCTAATGTGGTGGCAGATGCCCTTAGCCATAAATCTATGGGATGTCTGGCACACTTACAACTCGAGCACGGGGAATTAGCCTAGGAATTGCATCAGTTAGCTAATTTAGCGGTTTGTGTAGCAGAAATAGAGGACAACAGAGCGGTAATCCAGAACACTGCAGTGTCGTCTTTAGTCATGGAAGTAAAGGAACGGAAGTGGGAAGATCCTAGCCTAGTTCATCTTAGAAACAGAGTTCAGCAAGGAGAGGTGACAGATTTTCATATAACCGAGGATGGGGTATTGGGATATAAAGATCGCCTTTGTGTTCCAGACATTGTAGGGCTCCGCCAGCAGATTATGGGCGAGGTACATTATGCCCATATTTCTCTCTACCCAAGTTTGACAAAAATGTACCACGATATAAAAGAAATCTACTGGTGGCTAGGAATGAAGAAGGGGATAGCAGAATTAGTAGCTTAGTGTCCCCACTGCCAACAGGTAGAAGCTGAACATCAGAAACCAGGTGGACTGACTCAGGATATAGCTGTGCCTCTATGGAAATGGGAAGCAGTAAATATGGGTTTTGTAGCAAGATTACCCCACACCAGGCGTAGATATGATTCGATCTAGGTGATTATTGACAGACTGACAAAATCAACTCATTTTCTGCCAGTAAGGGCTACCTTTTCTGCCGAGGATTATGCTGAGCTGTATATCAGAGAAATAGTAAGGTTGCATGGTGTTCCAGTGTCCATTATCTCTGACAGAGAGGCGCAGTTTACAACTATGTTCTGGCAATCATTTCAGAGAGGCTTGGGGACGCAGGTTAAACTGACCACAACTTTTCATCCTCAAACATATGGGCAGGTAGAACGCACCATTCAAACGCTCGAGGATATGTCGTGAGCATGTGTGTTTGATTTTGGAGGTAACTGGGATGAACATTTACCACTCATTAAGTTCTCCTATAATAACAGTTACCATTCAGCTATTAAGATGGCACCTTATGAGGCATTATATGGGCGAAAGTGCAGATCTCCAGTTGGTTGGTTTGAGGTAGGAGAATCAGCATTTATTGGGCCAGATATAATTCATCAGTCAGAGGAAAAAGTAAAGCTTATCAGAGAACGTTTCTTGACTGCTTAGAGCCGCCAGAAATCTTATGCTGACGTGCGGTGTAGAAACATGGAATTTAATGTGGGTGATTGGGTGTTTCTGAAAGTTTTGTCGATGAAGGGTGTGATGAGATTTGGCAAGAAAGGCAAGCTCAGCCGATTAAGCCGTTAAATGCAGTCCAAACTCGAATTAACTTCGAGTAGCGAAGTATAAAGCTGTCGTGAGTATTCTAGCGGAGTTAGTTTCGCGAAATTCGGCTGGTGAATCATCGTCACTCCTAGCTAAGGTAAGTGGTATTGCTCCAAACTAGTGTTAATATACTCCCACCATTAAAGTAAGTATTTCTCCCTTCTAGACCCCCGAGAAATAGCATGTTTTCGGTCGTTCTTCGATAAGTCAAAGAATAGGCAATAGGTATAGCCATAATATGGTTTCTTTCCAAAATAATAATAGAATTAATCCTATTCTTTCGTGAATATGAATATAGTTGGGAGAAATAGCTGAATACTAGCCGAGGTACTCCAGTTAATAATAAAGTCGGCAGTTGAGGTATGTAAAGCCAGTTTCTTTCGGCAAGCTAGTAGTTCTAGTATAGCAAAATAGTACGAATTTAAGTAGAGTGTTTCAGAAGTCGTATATCATGTTCAGTATGAAATTTAGTAAGCATGTTAGAAATATAATATAGTGTTTAGCATGAAATTCGGTAAAACAATATAAGTCCCAGAAGAATATTCCCAGAAATATTATTACAAATTCAGTATATTTAAGTATCAGATTCAGTACATTTCAATATGAGATTCAGAATAGAATACCACAACATAAATATTGTTATCAGATCCAGTATATATATTACATGTGCCTATTGCTATATGTGGAGACATGATTGTTCTGTGTTGGGCACCCTTAGAGCTTCCTTGATCGCCCTAGGGTTAATAGTTGTGTCGACTTGCCTACCAGAGGGTGAGTATACGTCTCTCTACGGACTGGCATGCCATCCGCCAGCGGACGAAGATGGGATACAGCTTCCCCATAGTAGGCTCATCAGCACTATACCACACCCCCAATCGAGCGCTTGCGCCCGGGGTGCAGATTTCAGATTTCAGGAGTCCACCAGACTCAGATATAACTATAGTCAGGAGCCCAGTGAGCCCAAGTTGCATACCCAGGGGGCCGACAGGATGCTCATAGTTACTAGGTGGATGGTATGACCTGGGTAGGGGTATATAGATTGTGTGTTGGTTGGTACCTTCCGACTTATGGGGGCTGGTAAGGTTCCTGTATGCTATGTTGTGATAGTTATTAATAGATAGAAAGTAGACCGCCATGTTATCAGGTATGACTCTTACTCTCTTCAGTAAAGTTACGCTCTTTTCAATCAGTCTCAGCCCGTCTCCTATTACTTTAGTATCTATCTGTATTATTGTTTGCTTTATGTTATTTTTAGTTATTGCTTTTCATACTAAGTACCAGTGGTACTAACGCACATTCTGGGGCGCTGCATTACTTGCCTGGAGGTACTCATAGAGGAGGAGCAAATCCCTCGTAGTTCCAGCCAGCGTACAGAGTCTTCAGCTCCTATCATCCGGAGCTTGACAACTAAAGGTTTACTTCCCTTTTTGTTTGTAAAGTATGGGTAGGCCGGGGCCCTGTCCCAGCCATCTTATTATTCTTAGAGACTTGCGGATTGTATATTTCCGGTGGTTAGTTGTACCGGTCGTGTGAGGCCGTGTGTATGTTTCAGTTTGCATGTGATGGTCGTGTGGGGCCTTGTTCAATTGTCAGTTGGTGACCTTGTCGGTAACAGATTAGTTAGCACTTCATTCTACTTTTCAGTGATAACTAGTTAGCATGGTGGCCTTGTCGGCCCGCATAGGTTCCCTTATGTTAAGTTGTTCTGGGTATCCCTTATATTCCTACACGTGGCTATAGGCCTTGTCGGCTGGAGGATGTATATACAACCGTTATATAGCTCGTTGTTTTCATGAATCCAGAAATAGAGCCAACCTGGCATCAGAAGTTCTTAGACTCAATAGTCTAGCAGTCCCGGTCCTAGTAGGGCACCAGGTGCCAGTCATGCCTCCCAAGGCGAGATGTGACATTGTGTGTCCCGGACGTTGATGATTTGAGAGATCAGATGTTGCATGAGGCTCATGGTTCTAGGTATTCAATACATCTTGGTTCCACCAAGATGTACCAAGACTTACGGGAAGTCTATTGGTGGAATGGCATGAAGAAAGACATCATAGAATTTGTAGCTATGTGTCCAAACTGTCAGCAAGTGAGGGTTGAGCATTAGAGACCCGGAGGTATGCTTCAGGATTTCAATATTCCTACTTGGAAGTGGGAAAAAATCAATATTTACTTCATCACAAGGTTGCCTCGCACTCGTCGGCAATATGAATCCATTTGGGTGGTTGTGGACAGGTTGACCAAAGCCGCTCACTTTCGACCGGTCAAGACCACTGATTCAATGGAAGATTATGCCAAACTATACATCTGAGAGCTAGTTCAGTTGCATGGAGTGCCCTTGTCCATAATATCAAATAGAGGTACTTAGTTCACCTCTCAATTTTGGAGGTCATTTCAAAAAGGACTAGGTACTCAAGTTAAGCTCAGTACAACATTTCACCCGCAAATGAATGGTCAAGTAGAACGAAAAATTCAGAATCTCGAGGACATGTTTATAGCATGTGTGATTGACTTCAAGGGTAGCTGGGATGACCATTTTCCTCTTATAGAGTTTGCATACAATAACAACTACCATTCAAGCATACAGATGGCTCCGTTTGAGGCTCTCTATGGGTAGAGATGTAGATTACCTATTGGTTGGTGTGAAGTCAATGAAGCTACAAAGATAGGACCAAATTCAGTCGATGAGGCCATGGATAATGTTCAGCTCATACGGGACAGGTTGAAAATAGCTCAATGTTACCAAAAGTCCTATGTCGAATTGAGAAGGAGGGAACTTGAGTTCGACATTGATGATTGGGTGTTTCTAAAAGTATCTCCCATGAAGGGAGTGATGAGATTCAAAAATAAAGGAAAACTCAGTCTTCGTTATGTTGGTCCCTACTAAATTATGAAGTGGATGGGCAAGGTGGCATGTGAATTGGATTGCCCTCAGAATTAGCTTCTATGCATCCTGTTTTTCATGTATCGCTCTTAAAGAAGTGTTTCACGGATCCAGCTGTAGTTGTTCCAGTGGACAGTGTTGGGGTGAAAGACAGCCTTAGTTATGAGGAGGTTCTGGTAGAAAGACTGGATCTGCAGATTTGAAGGCTAAGAAATAAAGAAGTATGTTCAGTTAAAATTTTATGGAGCAATCAGCATGTTGAGGGAGATACGTGGGAAGCCAAAGCAGATATGATGGCTAGATACCTATATTTCTTCCCTACCGGCTCAGTTCTAGCTTGAGGTATCAGTTTTTGCCCCTAAAACCCTATTCAGTCTCGTGTTCATTTCATGTGCCCCAGTTCTTTCATGTAAGTGGATGCATGTATGATTCATGAATTCAGTTCCGTCATGAAGTTTAAATTGGATTTAGTCATTCCGTCAGTTTTCATCTTGTATGATCAGTAATTGAGTATGATGATTGCATTTCTCTCTTTTCTGTATGTTTTCCAACATTCGAGGATGAATGTTCCCAAGGGGGAGATATTGTAATACCCCAAAAGTTCACAATACTAGACTTTGGATATAAAAATGAAAAGTAGCAGAAATCTAGAAATTTTTCTCAAAATGGGTTGTGGTACAGGTCGTTGGTGCCACAACGACCCGTAGGATGTGTCCGTGGTGAGGTACTGCAGGTTTGGAGTTGGAATTAATAGGTACAAAGACGACCCATTGTTTGAAGTAACAAGTCGTTGGATGGGGTCATTGTTAGACTAGTTCATGGTCAAGGAAGAAGTAACGAGTCGTAGCATGACCCAATGCAGGTGACAATGGGCCGTGGTCAGCAGTCATTTAAAGGGATCCCTAGGTTAAGGCAGTGGTGACGATGACTAGTACCAACGAGTCGTCTGAGCTACCAATGACTCATTCTGTCCGATCGTTGTAAGAGATCAGAGAGCTGAATTCAGGGTGTAGTAACGGGAGGTAACGATGGACCGTAGGTGCTAAACAATGGATCGTACTGATGTTCGTTGTCACTGGCTATTCAGTTTTGCTCAGGATTTTCATTAAGGGTATATCCATAATTCCTAAGCCCTAGAGTCCTAAACTACATCGTTTTAAGCTCGAAATAGGGTGTTCTATGAGAAGTAAGTTCGTTCTAGGATCATCCAAATTCATGCATGCAAGTTGAGGGCTTATAAAGAGATCAAGCTTAGGTTATCTACAAGTTTTCTCTAATTCTTCATTAGGCAATCATAAAAGTGGTAGAATCAGATCCTCTCAGGTATGTAAGGTTATGAATGGGTGAATTTGTTCACACCCATGCCCAATCTCTCTCTAATTCATGAAAATCTATATGTTAATTCTATAGGGTTTTAACTTAATGCATTAATATCCTAATTTTCTGCATGGGTATAATCTAAATATGCTTCTATTATTGAATTATGATTCATGGGTTAGTTTTACATTGATATCAATTATAATCATGTTTTCAAGCTTTATAAATTACAATGCCCATTTATGAAAAGTTCATGAAAGTTGAGATTTATTATGAATGTTCAAGTATGATGAGATATTATTGATGAAAAGCATGTTTTCAAGTTACCCATGTTTATGACCAAGTTTTCAATTGAATTGTGTATTTTCAAGCATGATTAATGTATTGGGAAATGCCCATATATTCAAGTATGATTCATGATTTCACGAATTAGCTTACCACATGGTTTTGGAGTTAAAACTCCCAATTATGTTCAGCTTGTTGTATAGTTTGAGCTAAAGCTCCTCATGTATGATTTAAGATTTGATATGCATGTTTTTGGGAGTAGTGTCGAGCACCAAGTAGGCTAAGGGTCGATCAACTCTATGCCTCAGAACTACGCGCCAATGTATGTTGATACATATATACTTTGGGACCAACCTTATGAGCTATCCCCTGCCCCAAATGGGCCTTGAGCTTGATATCGATGTCATGGTATCGTCCTTAGCCCTGAAAAGACTTTGAATGACTCTACCCACTTAAGTGTGACAGTTGGGACCATGTAAGCTATATCGTGGTAATGTCGGTTATATGACGAGTCTCCCTTTGTTCCTCACGATTTCAGTTATGCATGTTTATCATTCATGATATCTATATATGTTATAAAGCAGGTTTGGCCCAATGTTTAGTTTTAATTATGATTATCAGATTTTAGCTTTGGATCAATTGATTCAGTTATGAGTTATGTTATATTCATATCATGATTTCAGAAACTAGCATGCAAACCCAACACTCAAATTCTTATCTTGATTATGTTTTATATTTTGCATGTTTTAAATGATTTTACTTATTTAATGGGTTTTACTTACCTTACATACTCGGTACATTCCGTGTACTGATCGCATACTCTATGTTGTATTGTTTTATGGTACAGGCTTCGACCTTCAGACTCAGCCCCGTCACTAGCCAGCTTTTGTAGTTAGCATCCAATATGTATTGGTGATTCCTAATCTCCCAAGGACCATTTGTTTTCAGATATCCTTGCACTTTCAATTTTCCGATTTGGAGAGTTAGTTGAGGTCTCGTCCCATCAACTCATTAGATTTAAAGGCTTTTCAGACGATAGATTGTATTCGGCTTTAGACTCATGTTGTATTTTCGGATTTTATGTTATGCTTAGACTTCCACTATGTTTATTATGCTATGTCTTTCATTTTATTTGATTGAGTTACATGTATGTTCATGCCATGAGTCAACTTGGGTTCTCTCGAGGCTCCTTGTCCCGTGTCTCGATGTAGGCCTATGTTTGGATTGTGACAAAACTCCATTGGAAAAAATTGGTGTTCGTGTAAATGAGTTTCTCTACCAACTGAGCTATAGCCCTTAGTGTCTTATCCATTTTAGGAGGTACAGGGGGGAAGTTTAGATCAAGAATAAGGGTTATCCTAAGTTGGAGGTTTAGCAGCCGAACTAGTGGGTGTATTATCTAATTCTTCTTCTTTTAACTGTACTTTATCCTCTAATTCTACTTGCTCCTCTAAATCTTCCTCAAAATTACCATAACATCTTTTTAAAGTTTCATTATCTAGTGGAGTATCTTATTACGATTAATAGGACGGAAAATGAAGCACCATCAACATGCATAAAATCATACTTATTAATTCTAACTCTAACCATTGATTGAGAAGAACTACCACCATTTTTAGAACTAGATCATTTACTTTTTTACTAGAAAAATTCAACACATTTAGGAACTTTCACACCAAAAATCTTTTGTTTTTCATAATTTTTTAAAACAGAATCTATATTATAACTAAATAAATATGACACATGCAAATTAAAATAAATAAGAGACAAACATTAAATGTGTAAATTAAATAAACTAAGAGCAGAAGTATGGAATGAATGTACGACATTTGTGCATAAAATCAGACGATTATAACAAAAATTCGAAATTGATGTAGAAACTTGAAATTCACTAAAATTTATACTTCAATAGCACAAACATTAATCAAAATAAAAATGACTTAAAGAGATTATATGTCACGTCCCAACTTAGGTAAAGCGGACAATGCTCTATTTGTATACAAACTTGATATAAGTAAATTTACTAAATCACAAAAATAATTAGCCTGAAAAATATAGAATGAGCTAATGGACACATTTTGAGAAAGAAACTACGAATGTACAATATAAAGGGATTCTAGCCCAAACTGTACAAGCACTGTCATAACAACTGAATAAAAACACACTAGCCTATGAAACCTCTACTGATGTCTGAAAAGTTGTACAACTGACATACTAATGGGATAGGGCCCCGGCCTACCAAAATTGTTGATATATGAAAAAAAATATTGAACTCAACTCGGCTCCCGATAGAGTTGAGCTTACAACTCAGAATATACAGCTCTGGACAAGCACCTAGCAAGGTCGTTGAGAACGCTCAATACAACTCTCCTGAATAAGGGAGGTGGCAGTAGTCGCGGTCAAAAATAAATTCCCAATGGATGTCGAGATCGAATCCCTAAGAGAATGAGAAAAGATTGTCCCTAAAGTTGTAAATCAATCTAAACTAATTAGCATCATTGTATAAAAAATTGAAAGTTAGAATTTGGAGAGAAAAGGAGAAAACAAAACTAAATCTAAATTTATAAAACTAAATTGAACAAAGGATTTGTTGTAACCAATAAAAAAAAGGGGCTAGAGATGTGCAGTAGATGAAGTTTTAATTAAAACTAGGATTGATTCAATTGCCTGAACTTTAATTTCTAGCATGGATAGATCAAAGCACATCCTGTTATTTTTCAACCACAATGATTTTTTTTCCTTGAGTTTTCTCAAATTACAAGGTCCCAATCAAAAATCAGCCACACCAAGTGCAATAACCCAAAAGTTCCTAAGACTAGACCTGAGATTTGAAATGTGATTAGCAGGAAAAGTTGGAGAGTTTCTTCAGCACAACTCAACCTATGAGTCTTAGGTTGGTGGTACGGGTCATAGTAAGACCTATGCTTCAGTTAAGGGATTTCTTTCCATAGACAACAAGTCCCCACTATAAGTCATAATATGTGGGTACGACTCATGGTAAGGATTATAACAAGTACATGGGATTTTCCAGATGCTGCTTGTAAGTGTTGGTGTGACTCATGATATCCTGTTATGGGTCATTGTAGGATTCATGAAAATATTCAAACAATTGGAGGTTTTGGACTTGGTCGGTACGGGAGGATATCACGAGTCATAGGAGGATTGAACGACTCATATCGTTGACAAAATCAGTTTTCCTTCAAATTCATTAAGGGTATTTTCATAAATCCAAGCTCCTAACCACGATACTATGTCGTTTTAAGCTCTAAAAAGAGGGTTTTAAGGGGGTTAAAACCTATTCTAAATGATACCCCTCCCATGCATGCAAGATTAGGAATCTCCCATTGAAGATCAAGCCTAGAATTATTCAAGGTCATCTCCAAATCTCTAGGTCTTTCAAAGTCAAGTGTAGATTCGGATTACCCAGGTATGTAGGGCTATAAATGAGAGTTCCTTTCACTCTCATGCTCAAAATTCTCCTTAATACCATGATTTGAAGTTCTAGATCAAGTTCATGATCTTATGGGGTTTTATTCTAATTTTATGACATTCTCTATGATTTATTTATGGGTCAGTTCCCTTCATGTTTCAAAGAATGTTTTAAGATTTATGGGCATAACTTCATGGCTTCATGTTTTTAAAAAATTATGACCAATTAAGCAAGTTTCATGAAAATTCAAGTTTATGATTCTATTATGATTTTGATTCTCCAAGATCTAAATTATGGTTTATGATTTATTATAGGATTTACTACAAGTACCCTTCATGTTTTTATAAATTTTTAGTATGGTGATTTTCTTAAGCATGTATGTTCTTCATGATTTTATAAGATTATGATTTTGGCCGACTCACGGGCCTTTATTTCATGGATACTCATGTATTTCAAGTACAATCAAGTATGTTATGATTAAAGTAGCCCATGAACTTCATATATGATTCCAATATAATTTTATGAGCTCTCATGTGCATGTTTTTTGAGTAGTGTCTAGCATTGAGTAGGCCCGGTGTTCAGGTAAACTTCGAGGTCTCAGAACTACGTGCTACAGTAGGTATATATTCACTGTTAACCCTATGGGGTCCTTATTAGTGATATCACGCCAAGTATCATTCCTTGCCTTGGTAAGCTTGGGACAACTCTGGCTACTTGAGCAAGATAGTTGGGGCATCATGTAATCTCTATCATAATGGTGTCATTTAAGACGACTCCTCCCATTGCTCCTCATGATTCCAGTTATGCATGTTTGTGATAGATTGTATTACATTTTCAAAAGGTTAGAACCAATGATAAGTTTATAAGCTTTTACATATGATTTAACATATGGCAAGCCATATGATTTTATTCCTAGCTTCGGGTCATTTTATTGAAATATGACATTCAGTTATGACTATACATGTTTTTAGATATCAACATGCAGTCCCTACTCTCATGATCATACTATTTATGTTTATGTACATGATTTCAGTATACTTACTCAGCCTATTTTACTTACCTTACGTACTTAGTACATTCCAAGTGTTGACCACATACTTTGTGCTATATTGTTTCATGGTATAGGTTCAGACGCTTAGACTCAATTCCTCCATTAGCCAATCTCCAAAGTTTAGTCTAGTTTTCTTATTTGTGAGTCCTCATCCTTCGAGGACCTTCATATTATTGAGTTGTGTTACTTTTAGTTTTCAGGCTTTTAGTGAGCTAGTTGGGGATGTTGTCCCATCAGCTCTTAAGTTATGTTAGAGGCTTTTCAGACCATATGTAGAACTACAGCTTTTTCAATGTTCACTCTTTATTGTTGATATGCATTCAGCCTTCCACATATTCATGTTTAGTTTATCAGTTACCGTTTGATATATTTTCTCTACTAGCCGTTATGTTCATGCCATTGGTCGACTTTGAGACATTCGTGGTTCTAGGTTCCATTTCTCGATCTAAACCTATGTTCATGTCATGACAAACTTGGTAGCAGATCAAGCTTTTGAGTTTCCTAGAATGTCTGGAAGCCACATTATGTAGAGTCTTTTACATGGGTGTGAAGAGCGCTACACTTTTAGGGTAGAGTCTGCAAAATGTTTTAGGAAATTTCTCTTCTTTCATGATCTATGTCGGGCGATGAAGTACCTCTATATGCTTCTAGCTCATTCTATATGCGTTTGTAGAATCATGTCTCTGTGCTGAATAAACAGTAGAAGGAACGGAAATGGAAATGGCATTGGAGATGGGCACAAGCAAGCCCCACCAACACCAGTAAGTCCTTTCCCCGAGTAGGTCTCGCATATTGAGTTTAGAGCTTCTTTTCAGATGTTGTCCATGGCTTTGATCATACAGATCAACAAGTAGGCAGTGGCCCATGTTCCTCAAAATGGGAACGCAATGACACCTCGAGTTCAGGACTTCCTCGGGATAAATCCACCAGAGTTCCTTGGGTGAAGAGTGGATGAGGACTCACATGAGTTTCTTTAGGAGATACAAAAGATCATGAAGATTATAGAGGTGAACGGGTTTTCTTAAATTTGGGAGAAGAGAGTGAAACCTCCTATCAGTTGAACGGGTTTTCTTAAATTTGGTACCGTTAGTGGAGGGACGGATGAGTAGTGGACACAGTTCCTGTGAACTGGGATGAGTTCATGACTACCTTCTTAAATAGATTATTTCCTAGGGAGTTGAGGGAAGTAAAGGCAGCAGAGTTCGTTAACTTGAGGCAGAACAATATTACTGTGTAAGAGTATGCCTTAGAGTTCACCCGGCTATCCAAGTATGGGTCAGAGATTGTTGAGGATAAGAGAACCCGTATGAAAAAATTTGTGTACGAAGTGTTAGACTCGCCTATTAAGGAGTGTAGGACCATAATGCTAGACAATGATCTAGACTTCTCTCCATTGGTTATATATGCCCAGTAGATAGAGGCGAATCAGATGAAAGAAAGGAAGAGAGAGGCCAAGGGGGCCTAGGTAGGAAGCTCTGGGTTTTCCCATTAGAGGCCCAGTGGCGAACATCATTAGTAGTCCCACTAGAGGTCATCAGCCCCAACACGGTCACTAGCCAGTGTTCCATCAAGACTCCGAGGTGATCAAAGGAGTAGGGTGTCAGGTTAAAGGGGACTGAGAGTCACACCAATAGAGCACACCTTTCTAGTTTGTGGAAAAAAATATGGTAAGAACCACATAGGAGAGTTCCTAGTTGGATCAAACTTTTGCTTCGGGTGCGGGAAACCCAGGCACATGTACAAGAAGTGTACTTTGGATAGGCAGGGCAATAGCAGAGGTCGTGCCCAGACTACTAATTCGGTAGCAGCTCCAGCAGCACATCCTTCTCAATAGGGTGCATCCACTAGCGCAGGTAGTGGTCAGCACCATAACTTAATTTATTCCCTCTCATCTCATTAGGAGTAGGAGGTCTCTCCAGATATGGTCACTGGTATGTTGCAAGTATTTCATCTTGATGTGTATGCATTTTCAGATCTAGGTCTCTCCAGATGTGGTCGCTGGTATGTTGCAATCCCGAAATCCTATCAGAACCCTTCTCAGTCTCTACTCCAGTCAGTGACTCAGTCATAGCTTGACAGGTATACAAAAATTACTCTATCACAGTCCTTAGAAAGTCATTTCAGCCAATTTAGTAGAATTAGAAATAACTAATTTTGATGTTATCTTTGGCATGGATTGGTTGCATGCATGTTATGCCTCAGTGAATTATAGAACCCATACGGTAGAAATTTTGTTCCCGAGTGAGCCAGTCCTAGAATGGAAGGGTAGTTATGTTGTGCCTGTAGGTCACTTTTTTCCTACCTTAAGTCAAGAAAGATGATTTTCAAGGGTTCCATGTACCATCTAGTTCGGGTTAAGGATGTTACATACGAGACCCTGACTCTTCAGTATGTCGCTGTTGTATGTGATTTTCTGGAGGTTTGCCCAGATGATCTATCAGGAATCCCTACCAAGAGGAAGATTGACTTTGGCATTGACCTTCCTCCTGATATGTAGCCTATATCAATTCCTCAATATAGAATAGCTCTAGCTAAGTTGAAGGATCTCCTGGATAAGGGCTTCATCAGGCCTAGCAAGTCACCGTGGAGTGCACCAGCTCTTAGTTAGGAAGAAGGATGGGTATCTTCACATGTGTATTGACTATCATCTATTGAACAAAGTTACAATTAAGAACAAGTATCATCTCCCTAGAATTGATGACTTTTTTGACCAACTTCAGGATGCTTAGTGTTTCTCAAAGATAGAGCTCAGATCCGAGTATCATAAACTTAGAGTTAGGGCAAGTGACATTTCAAAGACAACTTTCAAGACTCGGTATGGTCATTATGAGTTTGTAGTTATGTCGTTTGGACTAATTAATGCTCTTGCCGCTTTTATGGATCTAGTGAAATGGGTATTAAAGCCATATTTGGACATATTCGTGATTGTCTTCACAGAAGACATTCTTATATACTCTCATAGTGAGGAGGAGCATGCTGCTCATTCGAGGGTGGTGCTATAAACCCTCAAGGATCGGCAGTTGTTTGCTAAATTCAGTAAGTTTGAGTTTTGGTTGGATTCAGTAACATTTTTGGGTCATGTGGTGTAAAGCGAGGGTATGCTGGTGGACTCTCAAAAGATAGAAGTGGTGAAGAATTATCCTAGATTGGTAATCCGTTATATATCAGTAGTTTCTTAGGTTTAGATAGCTATTACAGGAGGTTTATTTAAGGATTTTCATCCATTGCAGCACTATTGACTAAGTTGATCAAGAAGAAAGTCAAATTTCTGTGGTCGGATGCCTGTGAGAAGAGTCTTCAAGAGTTAAAGACTCAACTCACTTTAGCCCCAGTATTAACCCTACCTGAGGGTACGGATGGATTTATTGTATATTTTGATGCCTCTAGGGTTGGTCTTGGGTGTGTGTTGATGCAGCATGGTAAGGTCATTACATATACCTCTAAGCATCTTAAGACTCATGAGAAGAATTACCTGACACATGACTTGGAATCGGCAGTGATGGTGTTCACATTGAAGATTTGGAGACACTATTTGTATGGGGTCCATGTGGATATGTTTATGAACCACAATAGCCTACAATATGTGTTCAACTAGAAGGATTTGAATTTGCGACAAAGAAGATAGTTAGAGCTACTCAAGGACTATGACATGAGTGTCATTTATCATCGGGGCAAGGCCAATCTGGTGGAAGAATCCCTTAGTAGACTATCCATGGAGAGCGTTTCTCATGTGGAAGATGGAAGGAAATATTTGGTGAAGGATGTGCATCAGCTTGCACGATTAGGAGTTCGCATTGTGGATTTGATAGATGGTGGTATCATTGTTTAAAATGGTTCAGAATGCTCTTTAGTGACTGACGTTGTTATACCCCGGGAACCTAAAGATCAAACCCGAGAGTTGAAACGGGAAAAATATTGAAATTGATGTTGCTGGCATAGGACGAGTCGTGGGACGACTCATGAGGACAGCCCACGAGTCCTCAGGTGACTCATGGGGAAGGCTAGTGAAGAGTTGAGATGTTTGGAGGATAGGGTCCCCACGGGTGTGGCAACGCGTCATGGTCAGACCCCATGAGTCGTTACGTCAGTCGTGGGGTGAGGGAGAATAAAAAATAGAAAGGGTCAACCAATGTACTTAACCAGAGGAGGCCACGACTTTTCATGTCAGGCAATGAGTCGTGGTATGAGTCGTTGGGTGATATACCATTAAATTATAGTAGGAAGGCAGTGTACTTGATGATTGGTAACCACGAGTTGTGGCCACCCCTAACGAGTTGTTACGTCCGTTGTTATGAGACCCTAGAGTTTGTGAAGAAGTGTACTCAACGGGAAACACAATGAATCATTGGCCCTGGTAGCGAGTCGTCAGGTCGCCATTAGGACCACCTGACAGTTATTTTCTGCGAATTTAGTAAGGGATTTTTCATAAATCCTAAGCTCCTAAGACCTATACTACGTCGTTTAAGGTACGTTTTACAGGGTTTTAAGAGGGAAAACCTATTTTAAGCTAATTCATTCCATGCATGAAAACTTGAGAGTTTGAAGAGAGGATTTAGAGCAAGTTTGAAGGTTTCCATTGGAATCTCATCTTGGGCAATCAGAGAAGTGGTAAAATCATCCCTCCCAGGTATGTAGGGTTATGAGTGGGTGTCTCCTTCCACACTCATGCCTAATTTCTATCAATCCATGAAAATCACCTATGATCAGGTATGGGGTTTTTACCCAATTGTATAATTCTTCAATCTCTATACATGGGTATGATTAGATTATATTTATATTAATGAATTGTAAAGCTTGGGCATATTTTGAATTGTTTTCAATCAAAAATTATGTTTTCTAAATTATGAAATTTAATGCCCATGGATGAGAAGTTCATGAAAGAAGAGAATGGTGATGAATGTATGACGGTGATGAGATTTAAGGGTGAAAAGCATGTTTCTAAAGCTACTCATAGATATGATATTGTTTTCAAAATAAATTGAGTAGATCCAAGTATTATAGAGCTTTGGGAAATGCCCACATGTTGATTTAAAATGATGAGTTCTTCCGGAATAAGCTTACCACATTGTTTGGAGCGAAGTCTCCCAAATTTCATATTATTAGCTTGTGGTATGTTTCAAATTAAAGCTTCTCATATGCATAAGTTCATAATTGAGATGTATGTCATTATTGAGCTTTGTCAAAGGACAATGTTGATTTTCATTTTCATATGATGTTGAGTCTATGTATGATTTC
Organism: Datura wrightii; assembly: GCA_035772735.1. Lineage (NCBI taxonomy): Eukaryota > Viridiplantae > Streptophyta > Magnoliopsida > Solanales > Solanaceae > Datura > Datura wrightii. Next base: position 134,517,174 of record JASDFA010000001.1, read on the forward strand.
ATTATTGAGCTTTTTCAAAGGACAATGTTGAGCTTCATTTCAGAAGATGTTGAGTTATGCATGATTTCATCTTGAGCTTCGTCAATAGATGATGTTGAGCTTCGTTGTATACAATGTAGAGCATTTTATGTTTTGGGAGAAGAGTCTAGAACCGAGCGGGCCAAGGGGCGATCACCCTATGCTCCAAAACTACACACCAACGTAGGTTGAATACTATATGACTTGCAACTTCCCTAGTGAGCTTCCCCCAGCCCGAATGGGCCTGCAGTTTGATATCGATAGCATGGTAGCGTCCTTAGCCCTGGCAAAATTTTTGATGGCTCTGCCCACTTGAGTGTAATAGTCAGAACCACGTAAGCTCTATCGTGGTATGCCGGTTAAGTAATGAGTCTCCCATTGTCTACATGATGCAGATTTGCATATTCATTACTCATGATTATTTCTTTAAGCATGCATGTTCTAAAAACAAGGTTTGACTTATTGTTCAACTTTTATCATAAATGTTATGTTTCAGCTTTGAGTCATTTGAGTTAGTCATGATGTTATAAAGCTATGCATGGTCATGTCATGATAATATTTCGATTTCAGGATGAATGCATGTAGCCTTCTTCTCAGTCTTGAAAGCTTATGATATGTTTTGAATTTATTTTACTTAAGCTGTTTTACTTACCTTGCGTACTAAGTACATTCCACATACTGAACGCATACTTTCTATGTTGTATCGTTTCATGATATAGGACCCAGCTCACAGCTTCAACCCCGATCTTAGTTAGCTTTCCAGAGTCCATATCTGTTCAGGATTGGTGAGTCCTCATCTTTCAAGGACTATACTTTTAGTTTATTTTACATATTTCAGTTTCTGTATTGTTGAGTTAGTTGGGGGTTTTGTCCCATCAACTCTTCCAGATTAGAGGCTTTCAGACTTATGTATGTGTTAGCTTCAGATGCTATTATGATGTTATGTTGAATTATACTTCTGCTAGGTTATATTGATGATTTCTTCAGTTTATCAAATGGGTTAGATGTATGCTCATTCCATGGGTTGACTTGGAGTCTCTCGGGGTCTCTTGTCCCGTGTCTACGATCCGGGCCTCGTTCGGGTTGTGACAAACTTGGTATCACAGCTATAGGTTTTGAAGTGTCCTAGGGAGATTGAAGGCCACATTAAGTAGAGTCTTTTTCAAGGTGTGAAGCGCGCCACACATATGACGAAGAGGCTACAAGATGTTTAGGAAATGTCCCCTTCTTTCATGATCTATGTCGTGTGATGAAAAGTCTTTCTATCCTTCTAATTCATGTTAATCGTGATTGTAGAGTCATGGCTCCTCGAAGAATGAATGGAAGGAGGAATGGAGGTGGTAAGGGCCACAAGAATGGAAATGGTTATGGGAATCAACCATCCCCACCAGTTTAGGAGCCTCAGGAACCGGAGCCAGCTGTTCATGTTGAGTTTCGGGCCACTACTTAGATGCTTGCACAGGCCTTGACCGCTTAAGTCAATCAACAGGCTATTCCGCATGTTCTGCGAAATGGCAATGCAGAGGCAGCTCGAGTCAACGACTTCTTGAGGATGAATCCATCGGTGTTCTTGGGGTCCAAGGCAGATGAGGGCCCGCATGATTTCATTGATGAGATTATTAAGATCACCCAGGTTATGGGGGTGAGTACTGTTGAGTGTGCAGAGTTGGCCTCCTACTAGCTGAAAGGGTTCGCGCATATATGGTTCTACCAATGGAAGGACAACAGGGTCACAGGAGCAGGTCCGATTACGTTGGAGGAGTTTTAGGTTGCATTCCTAGATCGGTTCTTCCATTGGTAGATGAAGGAGCTGAAGCTAGTTGTGTTTGTAAACATAAAGCAGGGGAGGATAACAGTGCTAGAGTATTCCCTTGAGTTCACTCACCTATCGAAATATGCCCTAGAGTTAGTAACTGACCAGAGGGTGCGGGTGAGCAAATTTGTGCATGGTATAGTAGGGTATTTGGAGAAGGATTGTCGGATTGGTATGCTTCACCAGGATATAGACTTCCCTCGTATGATGTTGTACGCCCAGAAGATGGAGGTGGCACATTCGAGAGAGAGGGAGGACAAGAGGGCTAGGACAGAGGATCACAGGTTCTCTCAGCAAAGGTTCGGTGGAGGACACCGATAGCAGACTCACCAGAGATCATCAGCCCTGGCATCTTCGGCCTTGTGTGTACCATATAGGCCTAGACATGATCAGAGAGGGAGAGCATCAGGCTCGAGGGGTCAGAGCAGCAGACCCATAGATTCTAGCATCTCAGCTTGTTGTAGATGTGGTCGGGGCCACACAAGGCAGTGCTTGGCAGGTTTAGGTGCTTGTTTCGGGCGTGGGCAGCCCGGAAAAATGCTTTGAGATTGTCCAGCTGTGAGGCTGGATCAAGTTGGGGGCCGTGGCCCAGCTTCTAGTTCAGCAGCCCCTCCCCCACACTCAGCACATTAGGGGGCATCTACTAGCACAGCTGGAGGCCAGCGCCAGAACAGATTCTACACTTTACCTTCTTGTCAGGAGCAGGAGGTCTCCCCAGATTTGTTGTTGTAGGCATGACAAACTTTAGGATGAGGCTACTTTGGTCATCCTCTTCAATTTTCTCCATAGACTTGGTTGCGTCAATTTTCATATCGGCAACCAAGTACAATGTTGAAAAATGATTGGAGGGTGGTTTAAGTCGCTTCATACTCAAGCATGCTTTTTTCTTGATATCCTCCCTCGCAAGTGCACTAGCGTCCTCAAAAATAATTTGATAGACTTCTCTTTGGAGCTCTACTGTCACTTTTCACTTTTGGCATGTTGTATTGATGTTGGGTTGGTTGGCTGGCAAATAGAATTTACCTATTCAAAGTCCACCATGACCCCTTCTTCATCATCATGTTGAACTTTTTCCCATGAGTAAGTTAGGACTAGGCCCCATTATTCACTCCTCCTTGTTATGCTTCTCAACATCTCCACAACGTTTTCTTTAAGAGAATTATAACTTTCTTCTTGATGAGTCAATAATTCCATGGGCATTGGGGAGTAGGTGATTACTTCCAAAATACACTCCTCTTTTATGAAAGAGCATAAACAGTCATTATATCAAAATAAATATTCTGACGGATATCAGGGTCGAATCAGATTGAGAATTGAGTTGATAATTCAAGAGTTATAAACTAATTCAAAGTAGAACGCATAATTGTATAACATTTGAAAAGTAAAACTAGGGGGAAAATTAAAGGGAATTAACTATCTAATTCTAAACTAAGACTAATGGGGGGGGTTCCAATTGTTTCTATCATAAGTGATATGGCTAGGGGCATTCTATAGATGAGATCACACCAGAATCAGAAATTCCTTCAATGCCTTAGACTCAAAATTAGCATACATAGTAGTGGATAATTCATATTCTCTTATTTTTCAACCATAAGAATGTTTATGCCTTGGGTTCTTTCAGACCCCAAAGCCAATTCAAGTAATCAACCATACAAGCTTGTGGAAGGACTAGTTATTTCTAGCCCTAACCTTCAATGGAGTGAAAATGTGGGTTTTAAACTATCCCTAGCTTAATCCAACACACAAACACCCCAATTCCTCACTATTATCTTCTCACCCAATTCTCACGTATCTCTCTCAAGCAAAAGCAAGAAAAGTGAAGCACAATTCATGTTTGCAAATCATAAATTTTGGGAATTATAAATTGGATGAAGATAATAGATCTACACATTCAATAAGAATCCAAGAGCAATTTATCAAAACCCAATCAATTTAACAAACCCACAAAGAAATATACCTCTAGCTAGAAAATTAGTCAAGCATATTTAAGGATAGAAAGAATATATCAAGAGGATTCCCCTAACTTCATCACATTAGCTTCATAAATTTACTTCACAAGATCTTACAACAATGGTGGAATTCCCCCAATACGGGTTAAAGAGAAAGAAGAATAAAAGTCCTATCTAACTCTACAATTCTATGGTGAATGGATTCTACCAAAAATTCTATGAAGAAGATGAAGTCTACATGATGCAATGAGTGGTGTACAATGAAAGTTATGTAGATATCTGTACATTCTTATGCATCACTTTCCACAAATGTCCTTGAAGCTTCTAGATTCTTTGAAGACTTTTTTGGACCCTTTTACCCTTCATTAGATGGCCTCACCTGCAAAGAACCGGCGTTTAGCCGGTGCTAATTCACGAAGCACCAGCAGTCCGCCGCCCAAAAAGGACACAAAACAGTGGTAACCAGCGGTTCAACCGATGTTTTGTCGTAGCCAAACTGCCAACCATTGGTTGATCAGCAAGTTTGGGCAGTAGCTTCATGATTCTCCCGCATTTCACCCTTTCGTTCCGTGTTTTGCCGATTCAAAGCATGTCCTTACACCTCTTTTAAAGCTAAAATCTTCCATTATCTTTGGCCCCTCTTCTTCATATGCTAACTCATCAAATTTCATCTCAAACTCCATGTGTTTTGCTCGATTTCATGCTTTCTCTACTTATGTGAAGTACGTACAAAGAATTCAAGAGAAAGGGCATAAAATCCACATAAATTACTCAAAAACTAGGCAAAAACTCATGCTTAGGAGCCTAAAGAGTTGGTAAATTTCCAACTCATAAAATCCCCAAACTTGAACCATTGTTTTTCCTCAAGTAATGCAATTCTTTACAGTTGAGAAAATGAACAACATGCTAAATATATGAGTTTTTGAATTAAGGGTGAATCAAGACATTCTTGCATAAGAGGACATTGCTAAATCTTAGAGCATTGTGGCAGTTTTACACAAAATCATCAAGTCTCAAGACAACCCAAATATTATTAAGCAACTCAAGAAAAAGAAAAGACCCAAACCATATCGCACAAGCTTCAATAGGTAACCACAATCATTAAACATATCTTGCATGCATTCATTTCATTCAAAGAAGGGCATAGTTCCTTAAAACAAGTTCAAAGAGCATCTCACATCATTGACAATTCACATTCAAAGCTTGCCTTAAAGTTCACTACCCGTTTTCCTTAATCGTACCTCTCTTTGAAATCAATTTTAAGCAGGTACCCCAAGAAAATGATGCTCCTCAGAAGAAGAGAGAATTCCACACACATTTTTAAGCATTTCACTCAACGGGATTATAAGATAAGAAAAATTCGCTCACATTCACAAAGAAATTCAAGTTCATACAAATTGACTCATAGGCTTGCCCTTCATGTATCTTGCCACTAATGTAGTGTTGCTACACTCAAAATCAATTAGGACTTGTGGGTCATAATGAATGCTAGGGGTAACAGTAGTAAAATTATGTAGCTTTGGTGACTAAAGCCTCCTTAATGCCTTTACAAACACATCTAACATCCCACATCTTATTGAGATCAGTCCACCTTATTTCTCCTTTTCCATTATCTTCATCATTTGTGTATCACAAGCCACCCTTATAACACCTATGAATTTCACATTTAGTCTTATATATGCCAGGGATAACACGTTTTTACTATTCTTTCTCTTTTGATGATTCGAGGTCTTTCAACCCATTGATTCATTCATTTCATCACAATTTTGGTGCTACCTCACATTAAATCTCTAATTTTTTCCCCTACTCTTGCAAACCCCCAAACTTAGGCTTTTTCCTCATTTCACATTTATTTCCTTATCGCTCCCCATTTCATGGGCTTCAAGCCCCATTTTTCATTCTTTTACCACTAGCAACTAGGGAGGATGGGTGCCGAAGAGAAGGATTAAAAGTGGTCATTAGGCTTGTAATGTGGTTTCAAAAGAAAGGGTCCAAAGCTCAAACTTGGCTATCAAAGATTAATGTTCAAGGTCATTTTTGGAGAAGTGACTAACAAAAGAGGGCTTAAGTTCATGTTCTAATTACAGGCCCATCTATCATTTCACCTTAAATCACACTTATGGCAAGTTCTAGACAATCATGCATACACAAGAATTAAGCCAAAAGCTTCACCACACAAGGCATCTGTCACGACCCAAATGGATACCCGAATCGTAGACACGGGACACGGGACAAGGGACCTCGAGAGACCGCAAGTCAACCCATGGCATAAGCATGTAACTAACTCATTCAACATACTAAAGAAATAATGAATATAATCTCAGCGGAAGTCAAACTCAACATCACATCAGAATAACATCCGAAGATGTACATTCATAAGTCTGAAAGCCTCAAATCTGGACGAGTTGATGGGACAAGACCCCTAACTAACTCAATAATACTGAAACTGGAAATACATAAAGGAAAATGATAGTGTAGTCCTCGAAGGATGAGGACTCACTAATACAAGCAGATCAAACTCTGGAAAGTTGTCTAAGATTGAGACTGAAGCTGCGAGTCGGGTCCTGTATCATGAAATGATACAGTATAGAACGTATGCGGTCAGTACGTGGAATGTACCGAGTATGCCAGGTAAGTAAAACCTCTTAATTAAAGTAAATCTTTTAAAACATTTCATAACATATCATAAGCTTTCAAGCACAAGCGTATGGGTCACATGCATTTATTCGAAAATCGCAATCTTATCATAACATGACCATGCATAGCTTTATAACACCATGACTGACTCGAATGATTCAAAGCTGTAACATAACATTAATATGGAATAGATGAACAATGAGTCAAACCTTGATATTAGAGCATGCATGCGTAAGGTAATCATCATGAGTAATAAATATGCAAATGTAAATGATATAGATAGTGGGAGACTCGTCACTTAACCAACATACCACGATAGAGCTTACATAGTACGGACTATCACACTCAAGTGGGCAGAGCTGTCCAAAACCTTTTCAGGGCTAAGGACGCTACCATGATATCGATATCAAGCTGAAGGGCCAATCGGGCTGGGGATAGCTCACAAGGGAGATCCCAATAATATAACAGTATCAACCTATATTGGCGTGTAGTTCTAGGGCATAGGGTAATGACCGTTACCCGCTCGGTGCTAGACTCTTCTCCCAAAAACATGCAATTCTCTACATCATTTATAACGAAGCTTAACGTCGTCTATTGATGAAGCTCAACATAAAACCATGCATAACTCAACATTATAGGAACGAAGCTCAACATTGTCTATTGACAAGGCTCATTAATGAAATCATCCATAGACCCGACATCATGTAAGAATGAAGCTCAACATTGTCCTTCAACAAAACTTAATAATGACATACAACTCAATTATGAATTTATGCATATGAGAAGCTTTATTTCAAACATACCACAAGTTCAAATATAGGTGGGAGCATCTACTCCAAATCATGTGGTAAGCTACATCTAGGAATATTTAACTATACATTCCACAAGCTAGAAATCATGAAAATTGAGAGACTTCACTCCAAACAATGTGGTAAGCTCATTTTGGGGAAACTCATCATTTAAATCAACATGTGGGCATTGCCCAAAGCTTTATCATACTTGGATCTACTCAATTCTTTTTGAAAACAATATCATCATCATGGAAAATTTCAGAAACATGCTTTTCATCATCAAATCCCATCATCATTATACATTCATCATCAATCACCTCTTTTATGAACTTTTCATCCGTGGACATTGAATCTCATAGCTTATAACAACACAATTTGTATTGAAAACAATTTAAAATATGCCCAAGCTTCACAACTCATCAATATAAATGTAATATAATCACACCCATGTGTAGAAATTGTAGAACTATGCAATTGGGTAAAAACCCCATACTTAGTCATAAGTGATTTACCATAATTTAATACAAATTGGGCATGGGTGTGGAAGGATACACCCACTCATAGCCTTACATACTCGGAAATGGTTAATTCTAACACCGTCTAATTGCCCAAGCTGAGTTTCCAATGGAATTCTTGAGATTTTGCCTTGGGTCAACTCTTCAAACCTTCAAACATACATTCATGGGAAGAATGACTTAGAGTATGGTTTCCCCTACTAAAAACCCACTAAAGTGAGCCTCAAACGACGTAGTATAGGCTCCTAGGATTTAGGAATTATGGAAAAGCCCTTACTAAAATCGCTAAAATTAACTGTCAGGGGGTCCCAATGAGGAACCTGACGACTCATCATGAAGGGCCACGACTCGTCAAGTCGTCCATCAGGTACACTAGTTATCTGGTCTCTTTGGGCTCGTAACAGGTGACTTAATGAACCGTTGTCACTGGCCATGACTCCTGGCCACCTTCCATCATGTACACTGACTCCCCAACTTCAACTTACTTAAACTTCACCCAACGGCTCATACCACGACTCGTTGCCAGTCCCAATGAGTCGTGGTCGCCTCCCGCCAAGTGCACTAGGGACTTTGCCTATTATTTTCCTTTTCTCTCACCCACGGCTGACCAAACAAGTCGTGGTGTCTCACCACGAGTCATTCCCACGCCCATGGGGACTCCTTCTCCTTTAGGTCTCCCGACAAGTCACCTGATGACTTGTGGGGTCTCCTCATGAGTCGTCCAATGACTCATCCTTCAACTGAAGCACCCAATTCCAGTTTTTCCCTGTTTCAACTCCCGGGTCCGATATTTGAGTTTTCAGGGTATAACAACATCACAATCCAAGGAGTTCACACACTTCCTTCATCACATTTAAGAGAATGAATTTTGACAAGCTAGTTACGAATAAAAAAGACAAGCAAAGAATGTACAATCCATGACAAGAGATTGCTCATTTTCAAATTTAGATACCCATATTTTCTTTTCAAAACTCATGCACAATCCCAAGCAAGAAATGTTGGTGGTACCTCATTAAGATAGTGCACAAAAGACTCTACACGACTCTACACTTGACATTTTCCATTAAGAAAGTCTCCTCTCAATCTCTCATTGTGAAGTGCCAACCCGGTTCGACAACAAAAAGAAAAGAAAAAAAAACCACTCCTTGGAAAAGAATCATAGTATAAATAAAACCCTTGGAGTTTATTCAAAGACTACTATATAAAAAGGCGATACTACTAACATGTAATGACGATTTGCGCTTATGAATGACGTTAGAAAATCTATCATAGGGCCATTCGTACATCCCTTAAAAAGTGGGCTACTCAGACTTCACCCCTAACATAAATAAAGCATTGTAATCAATGCACATGGTAAAACAAAGCAAGGAAGGAATAGGTGAAAGAACTCCCTAGTATGATTGAGGCATCTGCATTGGAACTATGTGCATTGTAGAACCATTTCTTCAGAACATCCTCTTTCTAGGCCTTTTGTTCACAACCGGCATTTGACTGGCGTCTCACACATTTAAATTGGTGTTTCTATAGGATAACACAAATGTGCCACTGTTTAAGAAAGTTTCTTCTAGGCACTCTATTTGACGTCTGCGTTACACGCATTTAGACTTGCACTTCGCTGGTTTAGTGTCGATTGCTCAATTTTAATTTGGCTTCTCTCACCTTTATCACATTCCATAACTATTCCATCCTTGGGTTGCCTCCCATGAATAGCCTTAGTTAACGTCGTGGCTCGACGACTTCAACTTCATCACTTTTCTCTCCACTTTGAGCTTTTGAATCGCACCCCTAGTTTCTTGTCCATTCTTCTATTCCGTTTGAGGTGTGGTGGTGTAAGAATCAATGGACCCAGCAATGAATGTTGCATCATGGGTTTCTTGGCCCTTAAAGGAGGTATATGCTTTCACCTTGTTGGCATGGCATACTCTAAGATGAAGCCACCTTGATCTTCCTCCTCAACTTCCTCGATGGACTTGGTCTCCTTAGTCTCCATTTTGTCAACCAAGTTCAATGTTGAAAATGATAAGAGGGTGGTTTAAGTTGCTCTCCTTTCAAGAACACTTCTTTCATGACATCCTTCTCTTCATGTGCACTGGAGTCCTTGAGCATGATTTGTTGGATGTCACTTGGGGACTCTAGTTTCACTTCTTCACCTTTGGCATCTTGCATTTTTGCAATGTTGGTTGGTTGGCACACCTCTATGACTTCTTCAAATTTCACCTTGACTCCTTCTTTATCATCATTTTGAGCTTCCTCCAATGAGTCAAGTTGAGGTATTCCCCATTCTTCACTTCTTATTGTTATGCTCCTAAATGTCTCCTCTGCTTCTTCTTACAGAGATTTACAGTTTTCTTCTTGCGGTGTTGACCATTCCATGGGCACAGAGGAGTTGGTATTCTTTTCTGCATTGGGCTCTCGCTCAAAAAAGGCTTGGAGCATGGCTTCCATGCACCCACATGTATTTCTCATTCCTTTACTTTCCATGGCTTCATTCCTATCAAGCTTAGGAGCACAACTTCTATCATAGCCACTATAGCGAGAAATGGACTCATTTGGGCATCCATCCCAATGTCTCCCATGACTACCACATTATGTGCATCTATACCCATCATAGGAAGGAGAAGGTGCACTCATCACCCTTCTAGGGGTATATTTGCAATGTTTCCAATAGTGTGGTTCTCCACAATATGTACATGGGTCATTACGATGAGGGTTGCAACCAACAGACCTCCTTTCATTCCACGATGCCATCATACAACTACAAACAACAAAAACAAAAATAGAAATAAAAATAAAACAAGATGTATAACAAAAATGCAAAACTAGTTCGAATCAATAAATAACTAATGTCTTATCACAACTCAATTCCGCCACAACGGCGCTATTTTTGATAATGTCCAAATTACACCCCTCTTTTATGAAAGGGCATAATCGATTGTTGTACCAAAATAAATATCCCGATGGATGTCGGGGTTGAATCCCACAGAGAATTGAGTCGATAATTCAAGAGTTATAATCTAATTCAAACTAGAACGCATAATTGTTCAACATTTGAAAAGTAAAATTGGGGCAAAATTAAAGGGAAATAACTAGCAAATTCTAAACTAAGACTAATTGGGGGGGAGGGATGTCACGCCCCACCTTGGGAGGCATGACTGGCACCTGGTGCCATACTAGGATTTGAAATGACATGACTAGGCTTATGCACTTCCCGTGCATGCCTACTCTTCAAATCAAAAAAACGACGAGCTATATCTCGGTTGTAAACACAGTCTCTAGCCGAAAAGGCCGCTTAGTTACCTGTAAAAAGAAAGCAGCTGACCAACAATACACAGTAAAGGGAATCCTATGCCAGCCAATAAGACCATCATGATGTCTAGTTATGTCATGCTGAAAACAGGCAATAAGAACTATACTATAGCCGATAAGGCTGCTAACTAATAGTTGAACTAGGCCCCACATGGCCATCACACAATAGAAAACATACATAGGCCCCACACAACCATCAAAAAAACTAATACCTGAAATCTTTAGCCTGCAAGCCTCTAAGATTGGAATAATGGTCGGGACAGGGCCCCAACTTACCCATAAATTATAGAACAAAAGAATAAACCATCTAACTAACAACTCTGGGGCAAGAGGAAATGAATAGACTACTTACTCGGCTAATGACTACGGAGGTCCTAAACTGCGTCAAACCGTACCTACAGGGAAGTAGCGCCCCAAAGATGGGCGTCAGTATAATATGTACCGGATATGTAAGAAAGTAAATAAAAATGACTGAATAATACTGATAATGAAACTGAAATAATTCCATAGGAGGGATAAGGAGTTAACACAAATAACCTTACCACCTGCTTTATAACTAACAATAAATAATGCAAACAAGAACCTTACCTATCCCCCATAAGCCCAGAAGGTACAACTAGCACAGAATAACTCGCCAAGGGCCCCCATAAGCCCTGAAGAGTTCACTCCAATCTATATACCCCTAACAAGGATAAAATGAGTCAAACAGGTAACTATAGCCAACTTATAGGTCCCCTTGGTCTGCAACTGAGCCCACTCGACTCCTAATCTCTAGTTGTGTCTGAGTCTAGTGGACTCCTGATAACTGCACCCTAGGCACCAGGCTCGACGAGGGTCAGTGATGCTGATATGGCATAAAGATAATAGTCCAGCCACAGAATGGACTATAATATGGCCCTTGGGCCTCTGTGTAGTCCCTTCGGACAACATCTAGCTCCTTAGAGTGATATATATAGCCCCGTAGGAAATGACACAACTAGTAACCTTGGGGTTGGTCACGAAAGGCTATATAGAGTAGGGCCAATTCCAATATGAACAGAAAACGCAAATCTCATACTAATACTAGCAGCTCACCACAATAGTCATGCTTCTGGTGTTCTTACGAGAGTCTAGGTCATAATACGACACGACAGGAATAACTTGCTGAAGGAATTTACCTTAACTTACCTCGAATACTGATTTCTAATTTAACTGGCAAAGTTTAACTTGCAAGCGGTAGTTCTTTCCAACTATAACCTTTATATTGAGAGAATAGAACTCATTTCAACATTAAACTACACAAATATCGATAATCTTTTATAATAATAACAACTATAATTCAACTTTGAATAACTCGGCCAAAGACCTATAATTTTCTGAGAGTTCAGAAGGGAGAAGTGCTTACCTAATGTCTGTCTGTGGCCGAGTAGGAATCAATATGGAGCAATTCTGACAACTTTTGCTAGGTGGAGTTCCAGTTTCCCAAGAGAATTTTCAAGAAATAACTCCATAGAAATGTTTCCCATAGACTTAGGACTTGTTACCTTAAGTTAATTTATGTTTGGTCGGCGTTTGATAGCGTAATCGGACGAATGTGGGATGAAAATTGCGTGCTCCTCTACTCTCAGCGTGGGTTCCTTTTAATGAATGATTTAAAATGAAGGTGGGGGATTTATATATAACTAAGGGCGGTAGAAAGGGGCACGCCACGCTATCCAAGGCGCTAAAATGCCCCCGCGTTGTGCCTCTCAAAGCTCCAGCAGGCCTAGTGTGCCACTCTGGCCAGTGCACTACCGGCTGACGCATCGCGCTAGCCCCTTATGTCCTAGCCTCGCCCAACCCTACTTTTGAGGCCATTCCTGCACGTGTAGAGCTCTTCTTATTCACCATAAATCCACGCATACACCTACTAACCATTAACAGTTTAGGGGGTGTAACATCCTCCCCCTTTAGGAACATTCATCCTCAAATGTCATCATCAGTTTTTAGAGGAGTTAACTCTTTTAACCATTTCTTAAAAAAATTTTGGCAGAGTCTCCTCTATATTATGGATTATCTAAAACCCTAAAATGCAGAAAAGTCCAACATAGGTGCCTCGCAAGACGCTAAAAATAGCTACTTCACCACAAAGAGGTAGCCAACTAAACTGTACAGATAACATAAGCAACAAAATAAGAACTGAATAACTACATAACCATAACTGCATAATCTAAATCAATCCTTGAATAAGTGAGGATATCTAGACCTCATGTTGTCCTCAGCTTCACAGGTCATCTCTTCTTTATTCATGTTCCTCCATAGTACGTTAACAGAGGTTGCATCTTTAGTCCTTAACCTACGAACTTGCTGATCTAGTATGGCAATTGGAACCTCTTCGTAGGCTAACTCCTTAGTAACTTCAAAGTCCTCAACTGGCACAACTCAACACGAATCTCCTATGCACTTCCGCAACATTGACATGTGAAAGACTTGGTGGACAGATTCTAGCTTTGGAGGTAATTCCAGCTCATATGCCACTCGGCCTATCCTATGGAGGATCTGATAGGGGCCAATAAATATAGGGCTAAGCTTGGCCTTCTTACCAATCCTCATCATGCCATTTATTGGCAAAACCTTGATAAACACCCAATCATCAACCTTAAATTCCAAGTCTCTATGTCGTACATCAGAATAAGACTTATGGTGAATCTGGGCTGTTAACAAGCACTCTTTGATGAGTTTTACTTTATCGTTTGACTAGTGAATCCTATTAGGTCCAACTAACTCTAACTCCCCTACCTAGAACCACTCGATAAGGGACCTGCATTTTCGCCCGTTCAAGGCCTTATGAAGTGCCATCTAAATTGTAGAGTGATAACTGTTATTCTATGCAAATTCAATAAGGGGTAAATGCTCGTCCCAACTTCCTTCAAAATCTAACACACACGCCCGTAACATATCTTTGAGCGACTGAATTGTGCATTCTGCCTGACTGTCTATCTGAGGATGGAATGTTGTACTCAAATTAACCTATGTCCCCAATCCTTTGTGAAAAGGCTGCCAGAATCTAGCTAAAAATTGCGTCCCTCGGTCAGAAATGATAGAGGCGGGAATACCATGTAGTCGGACTATCTCTTTAATATACAACTCAGCATACTCTTCGGTGGAGAAGGTAGTCCTGACTGGTAAGAAATGAGCTGACTTTGTTAATCTATCAACAATGACCCAAATAGAATCGAATCTACTCCTGGTACGGGGTAATCCTGTCACAACGTCCATGTTGTTCGCTTTCCATGTCCATATAAGCACTGCTATATCTTGAGTTAATCTGTCGGGTTTCTGATGTTCGGCCTTTACCTACTGACAGTTAGGACATTGTGCTACAAAATTTGCTACACCCTTTTTTATTCCCCGCCACCAGTATATCTCCTTTATGTCATGATACATTTTCGTCAAACCTAGATAAAGAGAGTAACGAGAATAATGTACCTCTGCCATGATCTGCTGGCGAAGTCCTTACACATCGGGAACGTAGAGGCGACCCCTAAATCTCAAGACCCCGTCTCCTATTAATTCGAAGGTCGTTTATTCGCCTAACTGAACCTTACTTCTAAGATGTACTAGGTTAGGATCCTCATACTTCCACTCTTTCACCTCCACAACCAAGGATGATACTGTGATATTCTGAATCACAGCCCCATTATCCTCTGAGTCTATAATTCGGAGGGCTAAGCTGGCTAACCAATGTAGTTATCGGCCCATTTCCCGCTGTTCTAGCCTAAAATGTGCCAAACATCCCATAGACCTACTACTAAGGGCATCTGCTACGATATTAGCCTTCCTTGGATTATACAAAATATTCACGTCGTAGTCTTTTGGTAATTCTAGCCAATGATGTTGCCTTAAATTCAACTCTTTCTAAGTGAAATGTATGGAGACTCTTATGATTAGTGAAAATATCTACATGCAGACCATACAGATAGTGCCACCATATTTTTAAGGCATTAACCACTACAACTAACTCTAGATCGTGGGTGGGATAGTTCTTTTCATGTTTGCTCAACTGCCGCAAAGAATAAGAAATTACCTTACTGTGTAGCATCAGAACACAGCCCAACCCAATGGCTAAAGCGTCACAATATACAACATAACCCTCTGAACCTTCTGGCAAAGCTAACACTGGTGTTAATGTCAATCTGTTTTTCAACTCCTGAAAACTCAACTCGCAGGCTTCAGTCCACTGAAATTTAGCTTCTTTTTGAGTTAATTTAGTCAAGGGCGCTAACAGGGTAGAAAATTCGTCCACAAACCTCTGGTAATACTTGGCTAATCCTAGGAAACTATGAACTTCTGTTGGAGTTGTAGGTCTAGGCAATGTCTTTATTGCCTCAATTTTAGGCGAATCAACCTGACTACAACCCTCTGATACAATGTGGCCTAGGAAGGCCACGGAATTCAGCCAGAACTCACATTTAGAAAATTTTGTATACAACTGGCAATCTCTTAGGGTTTGAAGTACCACCCGCAAATGATTTCTGTGTTCTACTTTAGAACGGGAGTCACCAGGATTTCATTGATAAATACTATCATGAGCAGAAATAAATATGGCCTGATGATGCTATTAATCAGATCCATAAACACCGCAGGGCATTTGTCAATCCGAAATACATGACTAGGAATTCAAAATCACCATACCTGGTCCTAAAAGATGTCTTCGGGATATATTCCTCCCGAACCCATACCTAGTGATATCTCGACCTTAGGTAGATCTTGGAGATATATTTTTTCCCTTTGCAACTGATCAAACAGTTCTGTTATACCCTGAAAGCTCAAAGATCAGACCCAGGAGTTGAAATAGAGAAATTGAAAATTTTGCACCAGGTCACAAAACAAGTCATTCTATGACCCGTGGGGGAGGACCATGAGTCGTGAGGTGTCTCATGGTAGAGTACTGGGTACATTTAAAAGAAGTATTAAAGGGGGGTTCATCACGGGCATGACCACGAATCGTGGTCAGGCCCAACAACTCGCTAGGTTAGCCATGGCAAAGGGAATTAAGAAGGGGGAAAAGTGAAAGGAAGTGCACCTAATGGATAGACCCCATGAATTGTGGTCAGACACCATGACTCGTTGAGTGGATCGTGGTACAAGACGATAAAGATTGGGGGTCGAGGCAGTAGGGATAATGAGTGGTGACCACGAGTTGTGGTCACTGGTAACTACTCATGGGATGTCCCATTATGAGTTCCAAGTGAAACTTGGTACTGTACCTAATGACTGAGGTAACGACTCGTGCAAGGTGGCAATGACTCGTTAGGTCCCTCGCTGGGACTAACGAGCAGTTATTTTCTGTGAAATTATTAAGGATATTCTCGTTATTGCTTTGCTCTAAGATCCTATGCTACGTCGTTTTAAGTTATTTTTAGAGTGTATTAAGATAGGTGAAGGCATTCTAACAAATTCAAAACCCATGCATGCATGTTAGAGAGTTAGAGAGGAGATCAAGCCTTAGTCCTTCCAATTCTTCTCAAATTGTTCTTGGGAAATCAGGGAAGTGTAAGAATCAACTATAATCAAGTAGGTAGGGTTATGCGTGGGTGTTTTCATTCACACCCATGCCCAACCTCTCCTAATTCATGAAGTTCTATAGAAAAATCTTATCGGGTTTTATCTTAAATCTTATGAAATTCTAATGATCTATACATGGGTTATTACTTCTCATGTTTCACATCATATTTTATGAATTATGATTAGATTTTACCACTAATTCAATTATTAATTTATTTATTTTATATTTCTATTAAATTATGCCAATTTATGCATGTTCTTCGATGAATCGAGTTATGATCTTTACAACTAATGTTGATATTCATAAACCCATAATGATTTATGAGTTACGGAATGGATTTATTCAAATTCCCATTACGAATTTATGATTTTAAAAGCATATACAAGAGTTACAAGTATGCATGAACCTCATGATTTACGATTTGCAATTTTGGTCGACTCACGGGCCTTACTCTCATGGCTAGTTCACGTACTTACCAATATTATTATGATTATTATGATTAAACTAGCCCATGTATTTCATTTATACTATATTATGAGCACTATATATGTTTTGAAAGTAGTATTTAACACCGAGTAGGTTCGGGGCCCAGGTTTTGCCCCGAATCTCAAAACTACGTGCCACCGTAAGACATGATGGGACCTCCCTTGAGACAGTCTCCTTTTCCCAAATAGGCCTTTCATGAGTGATATCATTCCCTTAACAGTTCTACCTTTGAAATCTAGATAACCCTCCTTTCTAGGGATTTACAGGTCGGGTGTCATATATGCTCATATGGGGTATGTTGGTTGTAAGAATCTCCCATTGTTCCACATGTTTTATGCATTATTATGTTCATGTTATTTTGGCTCAAGTGACGATTTATAAAGTTTCTTGTATGGATATTGTAATGAATGGATTACGAATGATTTGAAAACCTTGAGCCTTATGTTATGTTATGATATTTATGTTATGAGTATGTTGTCCCACTCTTATGATCCCTTATGAGTTTGTTTCTAAATATTTTTAAATGTATTTTTTACTTACCATGCGTACTCAATAAATTCTATGTACTAACTGCATACTCTATGTTGTATCATTTCATGATACAGGCTCTGATCTTCAAACCCAGCACCATCAGTAGTTCCTCTCGGAGTTTAGTATCTAGCTCTTTGGTGATTCCTCATTCTCCGAGGACCAATTTGATATCAATCATCTCTTCATGTTCAGTATTCTAGACTTGTCGGGTTAGTTGGGGATGTTTTCCCATCAACCCATCGGATTTGTTAGAGGCTTTCAAATATGTAGTATTCATGTGTTATGTATGTAGTGCGTTTTGCTTGCCATGTTATGTTATATTTATGTTTCCTCTTTGTAGTTATGCTAAGTATTCCGCTAAATTATTATTTAGATAGATGTATGTTCATACCATGGGTCGACTTGGAGTCTCTCGGGGCTTCTTATCTTGTATTATGATCCGAGTCTACATTCGGGTTGTGACAAACTTTGTATCAAAGCAATAGGTTTTGAAGTGTCCAAGGGTGTTTGAAAGCCGCGTCAAGTAGAGTCTTTTACAAATTGGTGTGAAGCGCGCCACACTTATGACGAAGAGGCTAGGAGACATTTAGGAAATGTTCCATTCTTTCAGGATCTATGTCTTGCAATGAAATGTCTCCCTATCCTTCTAATTCGTGTTATTCACGATTGAAGAATCATGGCTCCCTATAGAGTAATTGGTGGGAGGAATGGAAATGGAGCCGGCCATGAGGATGGCAATGGAAACGGACACTAGTAGGCCCCACCAGTCCAGGAGCACCATGCACTGGAGTCGGTTGCCTATGCTTAATGCAGCTATTCAGATGCTCACGTAGGCCTTGACCGCTCAGGTCAATCAGCAGGAAGTTGCGCATCTTTCGCCAAATGGCATTGCAGCGGTGGCTCGAGTTAAGGATTTCTTGAGAATGAACCCGCCAGAGTTCCTCGGGTCAAAAGTAGATGAGAACCTACATGAATTCATCGATTATATTTTAAAGATCACTGAGGTCGTGGGGGTGAAAAATAGTGAGTGTATTGATTTGGCCTCTTATCAGCTGAAAGGGGTTGCGCATATTCGGTTTAAACAGTTGAAAGATAGTAGGTAGTGGGAGCAGGCCCTATTGGCTGGGAAGAGTTTCACGCGGCCTTTTTGGATAGGTTCTTCCCTCGTGAGATGAGGGAACAAAAGGTAGCCAAGTTTGTAAATCTGAAGCAGGGTGACATGTCAGTTCAGGAGCATGCCTTTGAATTAACCTATTTATCCAAGTATGCACTAGAGTTAGTGGCAGACTAGAGGGCTCGGGTGAGCCGATTTTGCATGGAGTGGCAGACTACCTTTATAAGGACTGTACGATCGCCATGCTGCATCGAGAAATAGATTTTCCCATATAGTTTATATGCCCAGCAGATGGAGATGGTGTATCGGAGGCAGAGGGAGGCCAACAAGGCTAGGAAAGATAACTATGGGATTTCTCAGCCTAGATCGGGGGCTGGCAATGCCAACAGTTTCATAATTGGTCTTTTGCTCCACCACCATCATCAACTAGTGCACCATCTAGATCATGAGGGGATCGGAGGAGCAGGGCTTCAGATTCGAGGGGTCAGGGTAGCTTGCAGATAGAGCGCACCTTCCCAGACTATGCAAAGTGTCGCAAGAATCACCCAGGGAGGTGCCTAGTTGGCTCAGATGCTTGTTTCAGACTCAGGGATTTCCCTTCGAGATTAGGGGGCGGCGGAGCCCATATACTTGCCACTAGTTCAGCCGCTCCAGCAGCACGTCCCTCCCAGTAGGGCGCTTCGACAAGTTCAGCTGGCGGTCAGCGCCAGAACAGGTTTTATGCCCTTGCAACTTGTAAGAGCAAAAGACGTCACTGGATATGGTTACCACCTTGATGCTTATGCTTTGTTAGATCCATGATCTACCTTGTCTTTTGTGACACCTTAAATTTCTAGTAGCTTTGGAGTCATTCCCAAAATTTTTTCAGAACCATTCTTAGTCTCTACTCCCGCTGGTGATTCAGTTGTAGCTAGGTAGGTGTATAGAAGTTGCCCAATCACCGTATTGCATAAAGTCACCTCCATAGACTTTGTAGTGTTAGCCATGACTAACTTTGATATTATTCTCGGGCATGGATTGGTTGTACGTGTTTATGCTTTTGTTAATTGTAGAACCCGTGCAGTGGAGTTTCACTTTCCAGGTGAGTCAGTCTTGGAGTGGAAGGGTAGTTCGGTCGTGCCTTTAGATTGTTTTATCTCGTATCTTAAGGACAGGAAGACGATTTCCAAGGGTTGTGTATATCATCTAGTTAGGGTCAAGGATGTTGAGTCCGAGACCCCGACCATCCAGTCAGTTCTGATAGTGTGTGAGTACCCCAAAGTATTCCCTAATGATTTACCGGGTGTTCCTCCGGAGAGGGAAATAGATTTTGGTATTGACCTTCTTCCCAACACACAGACTATATCTATTCCTCACTATAGTTAGCTCCAGCTGAGCTAAAATAGTTGAAAGAGCAGTTGAAGGATCTTCTAGATAAGGGTTTCATAAGACCAAGCAAGTCTCCATAGGGTCCACCAGTTTTATTTTTCCGAAAGAAGGATGGTTCCCTTCGGATATGCATTGATTATCAGCATTTGAACAAAGTCACCATCAAGAATCGGTATCCTCTACCCAGGATTGATGATTTATTTGATTAGCTTCAGTGTGCCAAGTGCTTTTCGAAGATAGATCTCAGATCCAAGTACCATCAACTCAGAGTTCAGGAGGGCGACATCCTAAAGACAACCTTCAGGACACGGTATGGTCATTATGAGTTTGTAATTATGTCTTTTGGAATAATGGATGATCCTGCAGCTTTTATGAACTTGATGAACAGGGTGTTCAAGCCATAGTTGGATATGTTCGTGATTGTGTTTATTGATGACATCCTGATACACTCTTGGAGCGAGGAGGAGCATGCCGCTCATTTTAGAGTAGTGCTACAGACTTTCAAGGATTGTCAATTATATTCCAAATTCAGCAAGTGTGTATCTTTGTTGAACTCAGTGGCGTTTATGGGCCTTGTGGTATCAAGTGAGGGTATAAAGGTGGACTCTCAAAAAATAGAAGCAATGAAGAATCGTCCTAGACCGGTGAATCCTTCAAATATATGAAGCTTCTTGGGTTTAGCTGGCTACTATCAAAGATTCGTGGAAGGATTCTCATCGAGTGTCGCACCTTTAATAAAATTGATCCAGAAGATATTGAAATTCCAATGGTCAGAGGCTAGTAAGAAGAGCTTCCAAGAGTTGAAGACTTGACTTACTTCAGCACCAGTTTTAACCCTACTCGAGGGTACTGATGGGTTCGTGGTGTATTGTGACGCTTCAAGGATAGGACTTGGGGGTGTGTTGATGCAACACGGGAAGGTTATAGTATATGGTTCTAGACAATTAAAAGTTCACGGGAACAATTACCCGACCCATACCTTGAATTGGCTACGGTGGTATTCGCCTTGAATATATGGTGACACTATTTGTACGGGGTCCACACGGATGTGTTTACGGACCATAAGAGTTTACAATATGTGTTTACCCAAAAGGATCTAAATCTACGGCAAAGGAGGTGGTTTGAGCTACTCAATGATTATGTAATGAGTGTCCTTTACAATCTGGGTAAGGCCAATGTAGTAGCAGACACACTTAGTAGACTATCTATAGAGAGTATTTCTCATGTGGATGAGGGGAAGAAGGAGTTAGTGAAGGATGTGCATCGCCTCGCAAGGTTGGGAGTTAGGTTGGTTGAGTTGACCGATGGCGGTGTTACTATTCAGAACAGATCAAAATGTCCTTGGTGACTGATGTAAAAGCTACGCAAGATGAGGACCCAATTTTGGGAAGTTAAAGGAAGTCATCCAGAGTCAGAGTGTAGAGGTCTTCTCTAAAAGGGGAGATGGTGTGCTTTGGTACCAGGGTCATTTATGTGTTCCCGATATGGGTGATTTGAGGAGCCGAATGTCGCATGAGGCTCATGGCTCTAGATATTCTATCCATCCAGGTGCCACCAAAATGTACTGTGACTTACGGGAAGTTTATTGGTAGAATTACATAGACATAACAGAATTTGTGGCTAAGTGTCCAAATTGTCAACAGGTGAAGGTTGAGCACCAAAGACCCAGAGGTGTGCGCCAAGACCTTTGCATCCCTACTTGGAAGTGGGAAGATATCAATATGAATTTTATAAAAAGTTTTCCTCGCACTCGCACACAGTATGATTCCATTTGGGTTGTGGTAGACAGGTTGACCAAGGCCGCTCATTTTCTACCGATCAAAACCACGGATTCGGTGGAGGACTATGCCAAACCATACATCCGGGAGCTAGTTCGATTGCATCGAGTGCCTTAGTCCATCATATCAGATAGAGGTACCCAATTTACCTCTTAGTTTTGGAGGTCGTTTCAAAAATGACTTGTACTAAGGTTAAGCTTAGCACACCATTTCACCCGCAAATGGATGGATAAGCGAAGCGGACAATTTAGACTCTTGAGGACATGTTGAGAGAATGCGTGATTGACTTCAAAGGTAGTTGGGATGATCATTTGCGTCTTGTCAAGTTTGCATACAATAACAGCTATCATTCCAATATTCAGATGGCACCGTTTGAGGCTCTCTATGGGCGGAGATGTAGATTTCCCATTGGATGGTTTGAGGTTGGTGAAGAGGAAATGATAGGAACAAATTTGGTTCATGAGGCTATGGAGAAGGTGCTGTTGATAAAGGTTAGGTTGAAAACAACTCAAAGTTGCCAAAAATCCTATACCGATGTGAGAAGAAGAGAACTTGAGTTTGAAGTTAACGATTGGGTATTTCTGAAGGTGTCTCCCATGAAGGGAGTGATGAGGTTCGAAAAGAAGGGGAAACTTAGTCCACGCTATGTCATCCCGTACCGGATTTTGAGATGTGCTGGCAAGGTGGCTTATGAATTGGAGTTGCCCTCAGAATTAGTTTCTGTGCATCCTGTTTTCCATGTGTCTCTCTTAAAGAAGTGTTTGGGTGATCAAACTCTAGTTGTCCCGATGGACAGTGTTGGTGTGAAAGACAGCCTTAGTTGTGAAGAGGTTCCGGTGGAAGTACTGGATCATCGGGTTGGGAGGCTAAGGAACCAGGAAGTAGCTTCAGTCAAAGATTTATGGAGGAATCAACATGTTTAAATAGCTACGCGGGAAGCGGAAGAAGACATAATGGCTAGATACCCACATTTATTCTCTACCGGCTCAGTGCCAGCTTGAGGTATCAGTTTTTACCTAAAATTCTAATTATTTTTTGTGTTAACTTCATGTGGCCAAGTTTCTTTCATGTATATGCATATATGTATGATTCGTGAATTCAGTTCAGCCTAGTAGTTTGAATTGGAGATAGTCACTCCGTCAGTTTCGGCTTAAATGATCAGTATTTGAGTATGATGATTACATTTATCTAATTTTATGTATGTTTTAAAACATTCAAGGAAGAATGTTCCAAAGGGAAAGATCTTTTTATACCCCGAAAGCCCAAAGATCAGACCCGAGAGTTGAAACGGAGAAAACTGAAAATTTTGCACCAGTTTATAAAACGAGTCATTTTGTGACCCCTGGGGGAGGACCACGAGTCGTGAGGTGACTCATGGTGAAGTACTGGGTTGAGTTAAAAGAAGTATTAAAGGGGGGGTGATTATCACGAGCATGACCACAAGTCATGGTTAGGCCCCACGATTCGTCAGGTTAGTCATGGCCAAGGGAATTAAGAAGGGGGAAAAGTGAAAGGTAGTGCACCTAACTGATAGACCCCATGAATCGTTCTCAGAGACCATGACTCGTTGAGTGGATCATTGCCATCAGGAAGATAAAGATTGGGGGTTGAGGTAGTGGTGATAACGAGTGGTGCCCATGAGTCGTGGTCACTGGTAACAACTCGTGGGATGGCCCATTATGAGTTTCAGGTGAAAATTAGTAGTGTACCTAATGACTGAGGTAACGACTCGTGCAAGGTGGCAACGACTCGCTAGGTCCCTCGTGGGGACTGACGAGCAGTTATTTTCTGCAAAATTATTAAGGGTATTCTCGTCACTCCATTGCTCTAAGATCCTGTACTACATTGTTTTAAGTTATTTTCCGAGTGTATTAAGATAGGTTAAGTCATTCTAACCTATTCAAAACCCATGCACGCAAGTTAGAGAGTTAGATAGGAGATCAAGACTTCGACCTTCCAATTCTTCTAAAATTCTTCTTTGGCAATCAGGGAAATGTAAGAATCAACTATAATCAGGTATTTAGGGTTATGAGAGAATGTTTTCATTAACACCCATGCCCAACCTCTCCTAATTCATGAAGTTTTAAACTTATGGGGTTTTATCTTAAATCTTGTGAAATTCTAATGATCTATACATGATGTCACGCCCGGAGCCTACACCCTGGACGTAAACCGGTACTTAATCTCACGAGTGACCCAAAGTCAAACCCTGGTCTATCATACACTGGTATTCTGAGTAAACATGCATAGCGGAAATTTGAAATAATACATAAAAGAATTAATGAAAAAATAAAGACTGAACATAGAGATTTTAAATATCTGAAAGTCTGAAATCAAGTCTTGTCTGAAAGCTATCTAACTGAGGAGTTGCTTGGACAAGCCCCCAACTAACTCTAAGTCTAGAGAAAAAAAATAATGAAACTGAAATGAATGAAATATGCCCTCGGAATATGAGGACTCACACTGTTGCTGCTGATAGAGAGACACGAATGTAACCGGCTAACGGTGTTCGGTCTGAGCACCTGCAGCTGTATCACAAAGTGATACAGCATAAAGTATGCGTCAGTACATTGAATGTAATGAGTAAGTGATAGAAACATAAATAACATTCAAGTACTATAAACTGAAATGAAATGAAATGATCAACTAAAAGTACTACAAATTTATACAACTGAAATATAACAGATATGGTAAAAAATGACCCTCGCTGATGGTCGTAATCATGCCCTATGTCTGAAATACTGAGTCAGAGATACAACACTAAACTGATCTGAACTGAACTATATTGAGAAATTTGAGAATGAGCTAAGCTGACTAGTGGGAGAGTCTGTAAACGACATATAACCACGTGAGCTAAATGTGCGGTCTGATGTATACGCCCCACTGGTAGGACCCAATATACCTTACTAGGGTATAAAGGAATGAACTAAGTGATCACAAAAGTCTGGGGCCATTCAGGCCAATAATCTATAACTGTAACCTACACTGACAACATAGTTCTGGGAACCTTGGTGAGCTAGAACCCCAGTCCGCTCGGTGTTAAGTTACTACTCCCACTGAAAAAACCTGTACTACACTACTGGGCTGATAGCTCGAAAATGGGGTCCAAGACTAGTCAGGGACTTATAACTGCAAGTACCCAAAGAGTCTTATGGGACCAGATTCTAAAACTATGTTCTAGAATGATCAGAGCTGCTTATCTTGAAGCATCTTGACCGTCTAAGAACAACTGAAATCTGAACTGGGGTCCTAGGGCAAGTAAGAGCTATATATATGAAATGTCATGACTGCTTAGTGGACCAATAACTGAATTCTAATTATGATATCTAGGAGATTCTATTGGCACCTCGAGAATTTCTATAGTCAAACTGATTAGCTGATATTATTCTGGTTAACCTAGAGGTTTGCTAAAAATCTGATTGAGGCTAGACTGACAATTCTGAGTAAAACAAAGTATATAGACTTTTTGACTGAATCCGACTATCATACATGTAACTGAGTTTCTAACACATACAATTAATATAGGAGCCCTTGACCAAGAAAGATACAAGCAATTTCCGAGAATTCAATACTTATGTAGGATTCTAGTTTCTGACTTTTTCAAGAGTTAGGGCTAAATTTCCAATTCACTAGAACCAGCATCATTTTAGTTACAAATGGGTGGAAAATACCTACAACTATCATAGGATAGGATTCCACATGAATTAATCAAAGAACAATGACAATATCTTCAAATTCGTAAACTCAGGGCTAGAATTGATAGTGAACAGAGAAATACTTTTAGGGAACGCAAAAGGAGAAAAATCTCCTTGCTGAATTCCTACATACCTTTAGAAGAAACCCAGGTGAGAATCCCTGAGAAAAACTAAGAAGAATATCAACCCTTGCTCCTGCTCTGTGCTTTCAGAGAAGTTCTTACATTCTGATTTTTCCGAGGATGAGAGAAAGAATATGGGAGAAACTGTTGGTTACCCCTTCTAAAAACCCCTGAATGAACCCAAAAAGACATGTTTTAGTGACTAGGTGGGTGGGTAAATTACAAACGTATCCCTGGGATTTAAATCTAAAATCTAGCCGACAGGAACCAACGGGCCTCAGAACAGGTTATTGGTAGAAATGACGGCCCGTTTAATCTGGCCGTGGTTTCTGGGTTTAGAAACTAGGTTCATTGGAACAACCTACGGTGGGGTACAATGGTCTTTTCGAATAAGGGACAGCCCATTGAAACCTCCTGTTGGAAGAGGTAAGAAAATAGGGCACGGGGATAACGAGTGATAACAATGACTCGTTGGTAGAACCAACGGGCCATTGTATCCACTCGTGGTTCACACTGCTGGGATCTGGAACTGAATGACGAGTAGTAACAACGTCTCATTGGAGTCTACCATGGGACGTTGTTCCCTCTCGCTGTCTCAAGGAAAGGTCCGGTAGACCTCTAAACTAGGGATTCAACAGACGACAGGATGACCCATTGTTAGGTTCAACGGGTCGTCCTATGACTCATTGTTTCCCCTGGACGAATCCCGCTATAACCCACGACCAGTTACAATGGTCCATTGGTTCCACCAACAGTCCATTGTGGGGGTCGTCTGAGACCGAAAAAATTTTTGGTTTTCTCATTGTTTTTCATGAAATGTCTAAATTTGGTCTAGGAAAGTTTTGGGGTGTTACAATATCTCCCCCTTGGAATCATTCTTCCTCAAATGAATACCAAAACTAGGAAAAGAGCTGAGATTTATAAAATTGATGCTATGACTGATTTCTGAAGCAGTAATTGACTACGAACTGAGTTAACCGTAGTAACAGAGCGGATGCAACTTTGATGCATATAGGAAATCTAAATAGAGCTGATGAGTATGGAACTGAGTAGAGTACTGAGAAGGGATTTTGTACCTGATATGGGAAGTGAACTAGAAGAGAACAAGTGAGGGTATTTGGCCATCATGTCTGCTTTTGCTTCACATGTGTCTCCCTCAACTAGCTGATTCCTCCACAAAACTTTCACCAAAATAATTTCTGTGTTTCTCAGCTTGTGAACCTGACAGTCAAAGATCTGAACTGGAACTTCGTCATAAGAGAGACTTTCATTTATCTCCACACTGTCCAATGGCACCACTAAAGTTGGATCACCAATGAACTTTTTCAGTACTGAAACATGGAAGACTGGGTGTACGACTGCTAACTCTGAAGGTAACTCCAACTCATAAGCTACCTTACCAATCCACCTCAGAATCCTTTAAGGTCCCACATATCTTGGACTGAGTTTTCCCTTCTTCCCAAACCTCATCACCCCTTTCATGGGTGAAATTTTCTGGTAAACCCAATCATCCACAAAAAACTCCAATTCTCTTCTTCTCACATTTGCATAAGATATCTGACGGCTCTGAGCTATTTTCAACCTCACTCTAACAAGTTGTACCTTCTGCGTAGCTTCATGAACCAATTCTTGCCCTATCAAGATTACTTCTCCAACCTCAAACAACCCTATAGGCGATCTACACTGCCTACCATATAATGCCTCAAATGGAGCAATCGAATGCTAGAGTGATAGCTGTTGTTGTACGCAAACTCGATAAGAGGCAAATGGTCATCCCAATTACCCTTAAAATCGATTGCACAAGCTCTTAGCATATCTTCTAAGGTCTGAATAATCCGCTCATCTTGTCCATCTGTCTGTGAGTGGAATGTTGTACTGAGCTTAACTTGGGTACCTAGTGCTTTCTAAAAAGACTTCCAGAAGTGAGAGGTAAATTGGGTACCTCTATATGAAATAATGGACAAGGGCACCCCATGAAGTATGACTAACTCCCGAATATAAAATCTAGCATAGTCCTCAGCTGAATCTGTGGTTTTAACTAAGAGAAAATGTGTTGACTTAGTCAACTGGTCCACTACTGCGCAGATAGAGTCATGTTGACAACGAGTCCGAGGTAGACCCGTAATGAAGTCCATGTTTATTTCTTCCCACTTCCATGTGGGTATACTGATATCCTGAGTCATACCTTCCAGTCTTTAATGTTCCACTTTCACTTGCTGGCAGTTCAGGCACTTAGCTACAAATATAGCAATATCTCTTTTCATGTTGTTCTGTCAGTAAATATCCCGTAAATCATGGTAAATCTTAGTAGCACCAGGGTGAATGGAATATCTAGAACTATGCGCTTATGCCAATATCTGTTGTCTCAACTCACCGACATCCGGTACACACAATCAATCCTGGTAACGGAGCACACCATCTCCCCCTTCGGAGAAATCTTCTATTTCTTTTCTGAGAACTTCTTCCGTTATCTTAAGTAAGATGGTCTTATACCCCGGGAACCCAGGGATTAGACGTGGGAGTCAAATGGGGAAAAATATGGAAAATGTTGTAGCAGTGCAGAACGAGTCATTAGATGAATCCTGAGGAGACCCCACGAGTTGTCAGGTGGCTCGTGGGAAGACTAGAATGAAGGCTAGAATGGGCTGAGGAGCTGAGGTCCCCACGGGCATGGGAACAACTCGTGGTCAGCTACCACGAGTTGTCATGTCTCCTATGGGGTGAGATTGAGGTTTTACTGGGAGGACATACTAATGCACATAATGGATGGGACCCCACGAGTCATGGTTGGTCCCAACGACTCATGAGGTAGGTCATGAGAAAGACATGGAAATTTAACTAGGGATGAAGCAGTGTACTTTATGGAGGGTGACCACGACTCATGGTCACTAGGCAGGAGTCGTTGACTCACCCGTTACGAGGCCAGTCGACTTGGTGTCCAATGTACTTGACAGGCAGCCCGACGAGTAGTCGCCCATCCTGAGAAGTCATCAGGTAACTCGTTAGGGTCACCTGGAAGTTATTTCCTGCAAATTAGTAAGGGCCTTCTCATAATTTCTTACGCTCCTAAGACCTAAACTATGTCATTTTGAGGTCGGGACGGGGTTTTTTAAGGAGGAAAAACTCATGCTAAGTCTCATTTGGCATTTACAAGAACAAGAGAAGGGAGTAGGAGGAGATTCAAGGGTTCTTCTTCAATTCTTCAAGTTTCCACCTAGGATTTTTCAAGGGAGTTAAGAAGAAAGTAATTCTAGGTATGTGGGGTTTTGAGTGGGTAGTTTAGTCCCTAGCCATTCCCAATCTCCCTAATTCTATATTTAAGTTATTGACTCTTGATTGGTCATAACCCAAATGCATGTTTCCTCAAAAATCGGTATGAGCGTGTTGTAGTATGTCAAAAATTATGGGTTTGAATTATTGGGCTGTTCTCACCTATTTTATTCACTATTTGATGATTTAATCCCTAAAAGCACATGTGCCCAAATCATGGGGGTTTTAGTGAAATTTATTGTTATGGTGGTTTCTCAAGAATGAAATTGCTTTTGAATTTCAAGCATATTTTCAATTATTCATGTTATTATGATCATGTTTCCTATAAATTTAATCATTTCAAGTATGATTGAAATTATGGGCAATGCCCACATGTCGCGTATGATTTATGATCTATGATTTTTGCCGAACCACGGGCCCAATTCCATGGCTAGTATAATTAACTTTCAAGCATGTTATGAATATCATGATTTAACTAACCATGCATGTCATGTACGAATTTTATGAGCACGTTGAATGTTTTGTGATTATTACTTAACACAGAGTAGGTTCGAGCCTAGGTTACGCCCTGAATCCTCAGAACTACATGCCACCACAGGTTATGTTTGGGACCGCCTTAGTACCTGTCCACTATGCCCTACGGTGTCTTCGTGAGTGATATCACACCTTCATAGTCCATTCCCTTGGAAATGTATGGACGGCCTCCCAACTAGGCTTACAGGTCGGGCTCCATGTGTGCTCATATAGGGTAAGTCGGTTATAGAAATCTCCCATTGTTCCTCATGGTCTTAATGTATGCATGATTATGTTCTTTTGGCTAAAGTTATGTTTTATGAAAATTTTTTCTCTCATGTTATGACTATGACCGGATTATGAATATTTTTGAAATCTTGTGCCTTACGATATATTTCTGATTTCAGTCTTCATGATCATGATGTCCCTACTCCTATAACTTTTATGTTTTAAGTATTGTTTTGCATACCTCGCCTACTCAGTACATTCCAAGTATTGACCCGCATATTTTCTATGCTATATCGTTTTATAATATAGGCTCCGGTTCACAGGTTCAGCATTGCCCTTAGTTCGCTCTCAACTCTACTCTCAATTCACAGTGGTGAGTCCTCATGGTTCGAGGGCTTCTTGTTCAAATCTTGTTTGTCTGTTAGTTTCAATATGTTGGGGTTAGTTGGGTACTTCTCCCTTTAACCCGTCTATTATTCTTAGAGGCTTTTAGACTTATTTTGTAGTAGTCAACTATTTATTCTTGGATCATGTACGGTTGTTTCTTATATATCATGTCACGATTTTATTTAGTTCATGATTATTAATCTAAGTTTTCCGCCTTATGTGAATGGTTTAGTTATATGCTCATGCCATGGGTCGACTTGGGGTCCCTCGAGGCTCCTCATCCCATGTCTTCGATTCAGGTGTACTCTCGGGTCGTGATGAACTTGGTATCAGAGTAATGGGTTCTGATGTGTCCTAGGGAGTCTGAAAGCCGTGTTAGGTAGAGTCTTTTTCATGGGTGTGAAGCGCACTACACTTTTGACGAAGAGGCTACTAAACATTTTGGGAAATATCCCCTTCTTTTGTGATCTATGTTGTGCGGTGAAAACTTTCCCATCCTTCTAATCCGTGTTATTCATGATTGCAGAAAAATTATGGCTCCAAGAAAGATAAGAGAAAGAAGAACGGTTTTCTTCGGATGTGTATTGACTATAGGCAGTTAAACAACGTCACCATCAAGAATAGGTACCCTTTACAAAGGATCGATGACCTATTTGATCAGCTTCAGGGTGCAAAATATTTCTCCAAGATAGACCTCAGGTCCGGGTATCACCAGCTCAAGGTTCGGGAGAGCAACATCCCAAAGACTACCTTCAGGACCTGGTTTAGCCATTATGAATTCGTTGTTATGTATTTTGGACTGGCTTTTATGGATTTGATGAACAGAATATTCAAGGCATATATGGATATGTTCATGATAGTGTTCATTGATGACATATTAATATACTCTGGGAGCAAGGAGGAGCATGTCGCACACCTGAGGGTAGCACTCCAGACCCTCAAGGATAACCAACTATATGCCAAGTTAAGCAAATGTGAGTTTTGGCTGAATTCAGTTGCATTCTTTGGACATGTACTGTCAAGTGAAGGCATGAGGGTGGACTCCTAAAAAATAGAGGCCGTGAAGAACTGGCCCAGACCAATAAACCCTTCGGAGATCAGGAGCATTTTTGGCTTAAAGGGTTACTATTGGAGGTTCATATAAGGTTTCTCATCCATTGAAGCCCCATTGACTAGATTGACTCAGAAAAAGGTGAAGTTCCAATGTTCAGAGGCTTGTTAGAAGAGCTTCCAAGAATTGAAGACCTGACTCTTTTCAGCAGCGGTTTTGACTTTACCGAAGGGCACCGATGGCTTTGTTCTATACTTTGATGCTTTGAGAGTTGGACTGGGGTGTGTATTGATGCAGCACGGGGCAATCATAGCATATGCTTCCAGACAGTTGAAAATTCATAAGAAGATTACCTGACCCATGATCTTGTGTTTGCCGCGGTGGTGTTTGCTTTGAAGATATGGTGACACTACTTGTATGGGGTTCATGTAGATGTATTCACTGACCACAAGATCTTACAATATGTGTTCACGTAGAAGGATATCAATCTTTGGCAACGGAGGTGGTTGGAGCTACTTAAGGACTACGTCATGAGTGTCCTTTATCACCCGGGTAAGGCCAACATGGTAGCGGATGCCCTTAGTAGACTCTCTATGGAGAGTGTGTCGCATGTGAGTGAAGACAAGTAGGAGCTGGTGAAGGAGGTACATCGACTTGCACGGTTGGGAGTTAGATTAGTTGGCTCGACCGATAGTGGTGTAGTTGTTTAGAACGGATCAAAGTCTTCCTTGGTAATGGAGGTAAAGGCTAAGAAAGATGATGATCCAGCATTGGTAAATTTGAAAGAAGCTATTCACAATTAGAAGATAGAGGTCTTCTCCAAAGAGGGAGATGGTGTGCTTTGGTACAAGGGTTGCTTATGTGTTCCGAACATGGATGATCGGAGGAGCCAAATGTTACATGAGGCTCACGGATCCAGGTATTCTACCCATCCAGGTGCCACCAGGATGTATCATGCCTTGTGGGAAATCTACTGGTGGAATGGCATGGAGAGGGGTATTGCCGAATTTGTAGCCAAGTGTCTGAATTGCCAACAAGTGAAGGTTGAGCATCAAAGACCAAGAGGTGTACTTCAGGACATCAGCATTCCTACTTGGAAGTGGAAGAAATCAACATGGATTTTGTAACAGGTTTACCCTGCACTTGTAGATAGTATGACTCTGTTTGGTTTGTGGTCGACAAGTTGACCAAGACTGCTCATTTCTTGTCAATCAAAACCACCGATTCAGCAGAACATTATTCTAAGTTATACATATGAGAGCTGGTTAAATTGCATGGAGTGCCCTTATCCATTATATCAGATAGAGGCACCTAATTCACCTCTCAGTTCTGGAGATCTTTTAAAAAGGGACTAGGCACCCAGGTCAAGCTTAGCATGGCATTTCACTCGCAAACAAATGGTCAGGCGGAGCGGACTATCAAAACTCTTGAGGAAATGTTGAGAGCTTATGTTATTGACTTCTAGGGTAGTTGGGACGAGCATTTACCTCTTGTTGAGTTTGCCTACAACAACATCTATCACTCTAGCATCCAAATGGCACCGTTAGAGGCTCTTTACGAGTGAAGGTGTAGATCGCCCATTGGGTTGTTTGAAGTCCGTGAGGCTTCATTAGTGGGTCCAAATTCAGTCCATGAGGATATGGAGAAAGTTTAATTGATAAGAGAAAGGCTGAAAAGGGCTCAAAATCTCCAAAAGTCTTATGCGGATGTAAGGAGAAGAGAGCTTGAGTTCAAGATCAATGATATGGTGGTTTTGAAGGTATCTCCCGTGAAGGGAGTAATGAGATTTGGGAATAAAGGCAAAAATCAGCCCCCGCTATATTTGCCCATATTGGATTGTGAGACGAGTAGGTAAAGTAGCCTATGAGTTAGAGTTACCTTCAGAGTTAACTTTAGTTCATCCTGTATTTCACGTGTCGCTCTTGAAAAAGTTCTTTGAAGATCCAGCCTTAGTGGTTCCAGTGGGAAATATTGCTGTGAAGGATAGCCTCAGTTATGAGGAAATTCCCGTTGCAATCTTGGATCGTCATGTTCAGAGGATGAGAAACAAAGAAGTAACTTCAGTAAAGGTATTACGGAGAAATCAGCATGTCGAGGGAGCTACGTGGGAAGCCAAAGCGGATATGATATCTAAATACCCCCATTTGTTCCCTACCGGCTCAGTTTTAATTTGAGGTAGTTCAATTTTTTCCCTAAAACTCTATTCAGTTTTTCATGTTCCGTTCATGCATACAAGTTTATTTTATGATATGATATATCTATGTGATGTCTGAAATCAGTCCAACTATGTAATTCTTTTCGGGGGTAGTCGTTCCGTTAGTTTTCGACATAAATGATTAGTATTTGAAAAAGGTGATTATTTGATTCTGAGTTTTCTGCATGTTTCTAACATTCGAGGATGACTGTTCCCAAGGGGGAGATATTGTTTTACTCCAGGAACCCAAGGATCAGACCCGGGAGTCAAACGGGAAAAATCTGGAAATTGTTGCAGTAGTGCAGAACGAGTCATTAGACGACTCGTGAGGAGACCCCATGAGTCATCAGGTGGCTCGTGGGAAGGCTAGAATGAAGGCTAGAATGGGATGAGGAGCTGAGGTCCCCACGAATGTGGGAACAACTTGTGGTCAGCTGCCACGAGTTGTCAGGTCTCCCGTGGAGTGAGATTGAAGGTTTCCTGTAAGGACGGACTAGTGCACCTAATGGAGGGGACCCCACGAGTCGTGGTCGGTCGCAAAGACTCGTGAGGTGGGTCGTGAGCAAGCTGGGGGAATTTAACTGAGGATGAAAAACTCAAGCTAAGTCTCATTTGGCATTTACAAGAATAAGAGAAGGGAGTAGGAGGAGATTCAAGAGTTCTTCTTCAATTCTTCAAGTTTCCAACTAGGGTTTTTCAAGGGAGTTAAGAAGCACGTAATTCCAGGTATGTGGGCTTTTGAATGGGTAGTTTAGTCCCTACCCATGCCCAATCTCTCCCTAATTCTATGTTTAAGTTACAGACTCTTGATGGGTCATAACCCAAATGCATGTTTCCTCAAAAATCGGTATGAGCATGTTGTAGTATGACAAAAATCATGGGTTTGAATTATTGGGCTATTCTCACCTATTTTATTCAATATTTGATGATTTAATACCAAAAAGCACATGTGCCA
Source organism: Datura wrightii (assembly GCA_035772735.1). Lineage (NCBI taxonomy): Eukaryota > Viridiplantae > Streptophyta > Magnoliopsida > Solanales > Solanaceae > Datura > Datura wrightii. The sequence continues at coordinate 134,551,422 of JASDFA010000001.1, forward strand.
AAATCATGGGATTTTTAGTGTAATTTATTGTTATGGTGGTTTCTCAAGCATGAAATGAACTTTTGAATTTCAAGTGTGTTTTCAATTACTCATGTTATTATGATCATGTTTCCTATGAATTTAAGCATTTCTAGTATGATGGAAATTAGGGTAATTCCCACATGCCGCATATGATTTATAAACTATGATTTTGGCCGAACCACGGGCCAATTCAATGGCTAGTATTACGAATTTTCAAGCATGTTATGAATATCATTATTTAACTAGACATGCATGTCATGTATGAATTTTATGAGCACTTTGCATGTTTTGGGAATAGTACTTAACACCTAATAGGTTAGGGGCCTACGTTACTCCCCAAATCTTAGAACTTCGTGCAACCGTAGGTTATGTTTAGGACCGCCTCAGTGCCTGTCCCCTCTGCGCTACATGGTATTCATGAGTGATATCTTGCCTTCATGGACCATACCCTTTCAAGGTATGGATGGCCTCCCGACTAGGCTTACAGGTCAGGCTACATGTGTGCTCGTATGGGGTATGTCGGTTATAAATATCTTCTATTGTTCCTCATGGTCTTAATGTATGCATGATTATGTTCTTTTGGCTCAAGTTATGTTTTATGATTTGTTTTTCTCTCATGTTATGATTATGATAGGATTATGAATATTTTGGAAATCTTGAACCTTACGATATATTTATGATTTCAGTCTTCATGATCATGATGTCCCTACTTCTATAACTTTTATGTTTTAAGTATTATTTTGCATACCTCGCATACTTAGTACATTCCAAGTACTGACCCACATATTTTCTATTCTGTATCAGTTTATGATACAAGCTCCAATTCATAGGTTTAGCATCGCCCCTAATTCGCTCTCAGCTCTGCTCTCAGTTCTCAGTGGTGAGTCCTCATGGTTCAAGGGCTTCATGTTTAGATCTCATTTGTCTTTAGGTTTTCAATATGTTGGGGTTAGTTGTGGACTTGTCCCTTCAACCAGTCTATTATGCTCAGAGGCTTTCAAACCTATTTCGTAGTAGTCAGTTATTTATGCTTGGATCATGTACGGTTGGTTCTTATATTTCATGTCACAGTTTTATTTCGTTCATGATTATTAAGATAAGTTTTCTGCCTTATGTGAATGGTTTAGTTATATGCACATTCCATGGGTCGACTTAGTGTCCCTTGGGGCTCCTCGTCCCGTGCCTATGATTCAGGTGTACACTCGGGTCGTGACAGATGGGATCTTCATCTTGTCTGGACTTAACCTCCACAGCTAATGAGGAATCTATCCCGCTCTACATTACTACACCATCCTTGGTAGAATCCACCAACTGTACTCACAACCGGGCTAGTCTGTGAAAATCTTTAGCTAGCTCCTTTTTTCCATCTTCTACATGAGCCACGCTGCCCATTGACACTCTACTTAGGGCATCAACGACCACATTAGCCTTGCCCGAGTGATATAACACGCTCATGTTATAGTCTTTCAGTAGTTCTAACTACCTTCTCTGATGAAGATATAGGTCCTTCTGACTGAACACATACTGTAGACTCTTTTGATTTGTAAATATATCTACGTGAGCTCCATATAAGTAGTGCCTCCATATTTTTAACACAAACACCACCGCTACCAACTCCAAGTCATGAGTTGGATAATTCTTCTCATGAACTTTGAGTTGTCTGGAGGTGTAGGCTATCACTTTGCCTCGCTGCATCAGAACGCAACCGAGTCCAACTCTTGAAGCATCACAATAAATGACCAACCCATCTGTTCCTTCTGGCAGGGTCAAAATTGGAGCGGTAGTGAGTCGAGTCTTCAACTCCTGGAAACTCTTCTCACACTCATCCAACGACTGAAATTTTCACCTTTTTTTGAGTTAACTTAGTCCGAGGAGATGCTATAGAGGAGAAGCCTTCCACAAACCGTCGGTAATAACCTGCTAAGCCCAGGAAACTCCTGATTGCAGTAGGAGAGGTAGGTATGGGCCAATCCTTCCCTGCTGCTATTTTTTGAGGATCTACTTGTATTCCTTCACCTGAGACCACGTGACCCAAGAAAGTCAAGGAATTAAACCAAAATTCGCACTTACTGAATTTGGCAAACAGCTGGCGGTGTCTGTGTGTTTAAAGCACTACCCTCAGGTGATACGCGTGCTCTTCCTCATTTCTGAATTATACCAAAATGTCGTCTATAAAATCAATGACGAACATATCAAGATACTGCTTGAATACTATGTTCATCAGGTCCATAAAGGCTACAGGGGTGTTTGTGAGTCCAAAGGACATCACCACAAACTCGTAGTGACCATACCGTGTTCTGAATGCTATTTTCGATATGTCACACTCTCTAACCCTTAACTGATGGTATCCTGACATGAGATCGATCTTGGAGAAACAACTGGCTCTCTGAAGTTGGTCGAACAGGTCATTAATTCTTGGTAGGGGATATCTATTCTTGACTGTGACTTTGTTCAGTTGATGGTAATCTATGCATATTCTGAGGGTACCATGTTTCTTTCGCACGAATAGAACTGCAGCACCCCAGGGAGAGATGTTGGGTCTTATAAAACCCTTGTCAAGAAGATCTTTTAGCTGCTCCTTCAACTCCTTAAGCTCAGCTGGAGCCATTCTATAAGGAGGGATGGAGATGGGATGATTATTTGGGAGGAGGTCTATTCCGAAGTCTATTTCCCATTCAGGGGGAACTCTGGGGAGATCCTCAGGAAATACATTTGGGAACTCGCTGACCACTGGACTGACTGAATGGTTGGCGTCTCAGTGTTTGAATCCTTGACCTGAACCAGATGATAAATACATCCATTACAAATGATTTTCTGGGCCTTAAGGTAGGAAATAAACCTACCCTTTGGCGTTGAACTGCTGTCCATGCATTCTAACGCTGATTCATTTGGAAACTGGAATTTTACTATTCTAGTTATGCAATCAACTAAGGCATAACAGGAGTGTAACTAGTCCATTCCGAGAATAAGGTCAAAGTTAATCATATCCAGCTGTATGAGATCAGTTGGAATGAATTTATTCAAGACTGAGACTTGGAAGTTTCTATACACCCGGCTAGCTCTAATTGATATGCCAACTGGGGTGGAGACTAAGAATGGTTCTGAGAGGATTTATGGAATGACATCGAACTGAACTGCTATGTAGGGAGTTACGAATGAAAGAGTGCCTCCTGGATCTAGGAGGGCGTACACGTCTAGATGAAAGAGACTTAACATACCCGTAACTACATCAGGTGAGCTCTCGTGGTCCTGATAAGAAGATAGAGCATAGAAACGATTTTGGCGCTGACCGCCATCCATACCTGATGAGTTAGCCTGCTGAGCTGATCGGCCTGCTAGAGCTACTGAGGTAGTGGATTTTGATCTTCCCCGTCCTGTTGACGGACATTCTTTAATTTGATGCTTGAGTTGTCCACAACCGATGCAACCCTCCCTGCCTTATAGACACTCTCCGGGATGATTCTTACCGCACTTGGGCCAAACTAGGTACCTTTTACCAGCACTGAAGCTCTGAGGCTGAGAGCCAGGTGCTCCACCCCTCTGGTCCTGGCGGGACCGAATGGTAGGGGCGCAGGCTGAACTAGGTTCGGGTGCCCTCTGCTACTTCTGTTGCTGCTATGGGCAGCTACCACAAATAGACCTCTGATGGCCGTAATCTGACTAGCCAGTCCTTGCCCGTTTGTTCTTACGCTCCATATCCTTCAACAGTTTAGCCTCAATCTGCTGGGCATAGACAATCAAGCTAAAAAGGTCAATGTCCTTAATTAGCATCGCGGTCCTGCACTCCTTGAGGACCAGATTAGACACTATATTTACAAACATCAACATGCGAGCCCTTGGCTCGGCTACCATCTCTAGAGAATACATAGACAGCCTAGTAAACTCCAGAGCATACTCCTCCACAGTTTTGTTGCCCTATTTCATATTCATAAACTCTGCCATGTTCGCCTCCCTCAACTCCCGAGGGAAAAATCTATCCTAGAAAGCAATCTGAAATTCTTCCCACTCACTGGTCCTGCTACCGTTGGCCGCCCTTCCTTCCAATGAAAATACCAAACCTGGGCTACCCCTTTAAGCTGGTAAGCATCCAGGTCAGCATAATCGGAGGAGCTGACACCTATAATACGGGAAATCTTCCTGACCTCATCTACGAACTCCTTGGGGTACTCCCCTACTTTAGATCCCTAAAAAGCTGGAGGGTTCATGTGGGTGAAGTCCCGCACCCTCGCTGCTGCAGACCCATTCGTGTTCACCGGCACAACCTATTGATTCACCTTATTGGTCACGATTTAGGCAAGTGACTGTATGGCCGCACTAAACTCAATGATAAAAATCTAATCATATTGACGAGCAGGCGGGGCTAGTGGGGCAGGTCTTTTGGAGTTATTGGAGCTTTTTCCGTTACCGCATCTGGGAGGCATGGTTCACTGAAATGAAATAGAGCACGAGTTAGAAGAATATTTTTGGAATTGAATTTTAGCGCATGATAAAAAGTATGAACAAAAGAGAGGTTCCCTAATAACATCTCGTAGCCTCCTCATCATAAGTGTAGCGCTCTTCACACGCATGGAAAGGACCCTACTCGATGCGACTTTCAGACATTCCGATGATACTATAAACCTAATGCTCTGATACCATGTTTGTCGTGCCCCGAGCCTACACCTTGGACGTAACACGGTACTTGAAGTCATGAGTGACCCCAAGTCAAACCCTGGTCAATCATACACTGGTATTCTAAGTAATCATGCACAACTAAAATTTGAAATAATACATAAAATCATTAATGAAAAATTAAAACTGAACATAGAGATTTTAAATTTCTGATAGTTTGAAATCAAGTCTGGTATGAAAGTCATCTAACTGAGGAGTTGGTAGGAAAAGACCCCATCTAACTCTAAGTCTAGCTGAATAAAAAAAGAAACTGAAATGAATAAAGTGTGCCCTTGGAATATAAGGACTCACACTGCTACTGCTGATAGAGAGACCCGAATGTAAGCGGCTAACGGCTAGGCCTGAGAACCTGCGGCTATATCATAAAACGATGCAGCATAAAGTATGCAACAGTACTTTGAATGAACTGAGTAAGTGAGAGAAACATAAATAACATGAAAGTACTAGTAACTGATCTGAAATGACATGAAATGACGAACTGAAAATACTGGAAACTGATACAACTGAAATATAATTGATATGGTCAAAAATGACCATGGCTGATGATTATAATCATGCGTAAGTCTGAAATACTGAGTCTGAGATACTGCACTGAACTGATCTGAATTGAACTGGACTGAGAAATCTGAGAATGAGCTAAACTAACTAGTGGGAAGAGTCTGTAACCGACATATAACCACATGAGCTAAACGTGGAGTCTGATGTATACACCCCACCGGTAGGACCCAATATACGTTGCTAGGGTATAAAGGGATGAACTGGGTGACCACAAAACTCTAGGCCCATTCAGGCCAATAATCTTTAATTGTACCCTACACTAGCAACGTAGTTCTTGGAACCTTGGTTCTCGTGAACCCCGATCCGCTCGGTGCTAAGTCCTACTCCCACTAGAAAACTTATACAAAACTACTAGGCTAATAGCTCGAAACTGTGGTCCAAGACTAGTCAGGGACATATAACTGCAAGTACCCTAAGAGTCTTATTGAACCAGATTCTGAAACTAGGTTCTAGACTGGTTAGAGCTTCTTATCTAGAAGCATCATAACCGTCTAAGAATAAACTGAAATCTGAACTAGAGTCCTGGGGCAAGTCAGAGCTATATATCTGAAATGTCATGATTGCCTAGTGGACAAATAACTGAATTCTGATTTTGATAACTAGGAGGTACTACTGGCACCTCGAGAATTTCTATAGTCAAACTGATCAGCTAACATTATTCTTATTAACCCGGAGGTTTGCTAAAAATATTATTGAGGCTAGACCGACAATTCTGAATAAGAAAAAATATAGACTTTCTGACTGAATCTTACTATCATACATGTAACTGAGTTTCTAACACATACAATTATTATAGGAGTCCCTAACCTTGAAAGATACAAGAAATTTCTGAGAATTCAATAATTATGTAGGATTCTAGTTTCTGACTTTTTGAAGAGTTAGGGATAAATTTCCATTCACTAGAACAAGCATCATTTTAGTTACAAATGGGTGGGAAATAGCTACAATTAAAATAGGATAGTATTCCACATGAATTAATCAAAGAACAATGATAATATCTTCAAATTTGGAAACTCAGGGCTAGAATTGATAGTGAACAGAGAGAGAATTTTAGGGGACACAAGGGGAGAACAATCTCCTTGCTGAATTCCCACATACCTATAGACGAAACCCCGGTGAGAATCCCGGAGAAAAACTGAGAAGAATATCAACCCTTGCTCCTGCTCTGTGCTTTCAGAGAAGTTCTTACGTTCTGATTTTTTACCGAATGAGAGAAAGAATATGGGAGAAACCGTGGTTCTCCCTTCCAAAAACCCAGGAATGAACCCAAAAATACATGGTTTAGGGACTAGGTAGGTGGATATTAGAAACATAACCCTGGGATTTAAATTTGAAATTTGGCCAACAGGAACCAACGGGCCTCAAAACGGGTCATTGGTAGAAACGACAACCCGTTGAATCTGTCCATGGTTTTTGGGTTCAGAAACTAGGTTCACTAAAACAACCTACGATGGGGTACAATGGTTCATTTGAATAAGGGATGGCCGGTTGAAACCTCTCATTGGAAGAGCTAAGAAAACAGGGCACGGGAACAACGAATGATAACAATGACTCATTGGTAAAACCAACGGGCCATTGTATCCACTCGTGGTTCACACAGTTGCGGTCTGTAACTAAGCGACGGGTGGTAACAACAGCTCATTGGAGGCTACCACGGGCCGTTGTTCCCTCTCGTTGACTTAGGGAAAGGTTCGGTAGACCTCTAAACTCGCGATTCAATGGACAACAGGACGACCCATTGTTAGGTTCAATGGGTTGTTCTATGACTCGTTGTTTACCATGGAAGAATCCTTCTGTAATCCATGACCAGTTACAATAGTATGTTGTGGGGGTCGTATGAGACAGAAATTTTTTTTGGTTTTCTCATGGTTTTTCATGAAATGTATGAATTTGGTCTAGGAATGTTTTGGGGTGTTACACATGGGTTATTACTTCTTATGTTTCACATAATATTGTACGAATTATGATTAGGTTTTACCACTAATTCAATTGTAAATTTATTTATTTCAATTTCTATTAAATTATGCCTAATTGTGCATGTTCTTCGATTAATCGAGTTATGATCTTTACCACTATTATTGATATTCATAAACCCATCATGATTTATGAGTTATGGTATGGAATTATTCAAATGCCCATTATGAATTTATTGTTTAAAAAGCAAATACAAGAGTTACATGTATGCATGAACCTCATGATTTACGATTTACAATTTTGGTTGACTCACAGGTCTTACTCTCATGGCTAGTTCACATATTTATTATCATGATTACAATTATTATGATTTAACCATACTATGTATTTCATTCAAACTATACTATAAGCACTATATATGTTTTGGAAATAGTATTTAACACCGAGTAGATTCAGGGCCCAGGTATTTCCCCGGATCTCAGAACTACATGCCACCGTATGACATGATGGGACATCCCTTGAGACTTTCCCCTTTACCCAAATGGGCCTTTCATGAGTGATATCACTCCCTTCATGGTTCTACCCTTGGAAAGGTATGAACACTCTCCCAACTAGGGATGTACAGGTCTGGCTCCATATGTGCTCATATGGGGTATGTCGGTTATAAGAATCTCCCATTGTTCCGCATGTTTTACAAATTATTATGTTCATGTTATTTTGTCTCAAGTGACGATTTGTAAAGTTTCTCATATGTCTATGGTAATGAATGGATCACGAATGATTTGAAAACCTTGAGCCGTATGTTATCTTCTGATTTTTATATTATGAGTATGTTGTCCAACTTGTATGATCCATTATAAGTTTGTTTTTAAATATTTTTAAATGTTTGTTTTAATTACCTGGCATACTCGGTACATTTCACGTATTGATCGCATACTCCATGTTGTATTTTTCATGGTACAAGTTTCGATCTTCAGACCCAGCACAGTCAGTAGTTCATCTCAGAGTTTAGCATCCAACTCTTTGGTGAGTCCTTATTCTCCGATGACCAATTTGATATCAATCATCATTTCATGTTCAGTTTTTTAGACTTGTTGGGTTAATTGGGGATGTTGTCCTATCAACCCATCGAATAAGTTAGAGACATTCAGACTATATGTAGTATTCAACTGTTATGTATGTAGTCTGTTCCGCTTTCCATATTATGTTAGGTTATGTTTCTGCTATGTCATTATGCTTAAGTATTCTGCTTAATTTTTATTGAGTTAGATGTATGACCATGCCATGGGTCGATTTGGAGTCTCTCGGGGCTCCTTGTCCCATGTTACGATTAGGGACTACGTTCGGGTCGTGACAAACTCATCTATTTTGGGGAGTGGGTAGTTTTAATACCCTAGAAGTGTGTAGGAGTAGACTCAGAAGTAAAAGATTGAAAACTGTAGAAATTTGGAAAAAGGTTGCAGGACGAGAGGAACAACGACTCGTGGCATGTAACCACAAGCCGTTGTAAGCAGTTGTATTAAGAGGTTATGCCTTGTCACATTGTAGAAAACGGGCGTCAGAATGACCCATTGTGAGAAGGGACTATCCATTTTCAGGAATCGTGGTAGGGAAGTGGGATTTAGCAGTGGAAATGACGTATGGATATCATGGCCGGTTGTAGAAAACAATAAGTCATGGTAAGGCTCGTTGTGAGGGAGTTCAGAGTTTCAGAAGAAGGAAACCACGATTGATTGAACGACCATTGGTTCATAGGACAAGTCGTCCTATTTGTTCATTGGTTGGTTTCGAAAGTAGGCTTTCAGCAGTTCATGCAATGAGCGATAGGACGTGTTGTCGTTGGTTCCAACAACCAGTTAGTGCTGTCAGTTGGTTCCATCCGGCCAGATTTCAAGGTAGGTTCATTAAGAGTAATTTCGACTTTTTCACTATATGAGACCCTAAACTATGTCGTTTTGTCTTGGGAAAGATGAGTTTTTAAGAAAATGACCCATTCTAAACTCTCATTCATGCGTGCAAGAATATTGAAAGGTGATCTAGGGGGATTTTAAGTTCTTCTCTTCAATTCTTCCAATTTCATTCATGGGCTTCTAAGGAGAGTTAGAATCTGATAATCCTAGGTATGTAAGGTCATCAATGGGTGAATTCTTCCACACCCATGTCCATCCTCTATGACTTTTGCAAAAAATTTATTAAAAACTCATAGGGTTTTGTAATTTATTTATAAAAATTAAATGATTTAATTATGGGTTTTGTCATTTCAAAATATTATCATAATCTATGGATTTTGTTCATCTTTTAATATTTAAATTGGTTATAATATTGTTGATTTTGATTTTTAAGCAATTAAGCTTAATTATATATGCCCCATGATGAATATGGTCTATTTTTCCATTAATGTTTTTTACAAGTCCAGCATGAATTATGTTTTAAATTATGAATTTATTATGTTATCCATTATGATTTTATGAAATTTAAGTTATATGCATGATCTACAAGTATGTATGAATCTTATTAATGATGAATTATGTTTTTGCCCGACTCACAGGCCTCATGTCATGGCTAGATTACATATGTTCAAGCATGTTTATGATTATCCTGATTTAATTAGCCATGAACTCATGTATGTATTATTATGAGCATTATATATGTTTTTGGAGCAGTATCGAACACCGAGTAGGTTCGGGGCTCAGGTTACACCCCGGATATCATGAACTACATGCCACTGTAGGTATGTTGGGATCCCTTTCATGTTTGTCCCTGGCCCAAATGGCCCTTTTCATGGTGACATCACACTTTCATTGTTCTACCCTTGGTAAGGTACGAACACCCTCCCGACTAGGTTACAACTCAAGCTTCATGTGTGCTCATATGGGGTATGTCGGTTAAGAGAATCTCCCACTGTTCCTCGTGATTTATGCATGTTATGATTATGTATGTTTGCTAAAGTCATGCTAAGTAAATCTCTTCTATTATGATTATGATTATGTTTATGTTACGAATGTTTTGAAAACCTTGAGCCATATGATATGTTATTATGATTTAAGATACGAGCATGATGTCCTACTCTTATGATCATTTATGAATTTCATATAAGTGTTAAAGGTCTGTTTTACTTACCTTGCATACTCAGTACATTCCACGCACTGACCGCATACTTTCTATGTTGTATCATTTCAAGATACATGTCCCAGTTTTCAGGCTCATCCTCATCCGTAGATAGTTTCAGATTTTCTCTCAGCGCTCTTGGTGAATCCTCATGTTTCGAGGGATGTATGTTCATACTCTATGTTGTTCTTTTAGTTTCTGGATGTTGGATTAGTTGGGAAGTTGTCCCATCAATCCGTCCTTTATGTTTAGAGGCTTACTAGACTGCAAGTTGTATTCAACCATATTGTATAAATCTTGTACTGATTTTCCCCTTTGGCTACGTTATGACTACGTTCTTATTTGATAAGTCTTCCGCTCATGTGATTCTTATATGATATTTATTCTTAATATTAACCTTGTTCAACTAACGGTAATCTATGCACATGCGGAGGGAGCCATCTTTCTTTCTTACAAAAAGAGCTAGCAAATCCCATGGTGACGTACTTGGCTTGATAACGCCCTTATCTAATAGATCTCTCAATTGTTCCTTCAATTCTCTCAATTCAGCTGGAGTCATTTGGTACGGGGGGATGGATATAGGTTGTGTACCTGGTAGCAAGTCGATGGAGAAATCAATTTCCCATCTTGGGGGGATACCAGGAAGTTCATCTGGCAACTCATTAATCACTAAAATGGACTTTAGAGTCGGGGATTCTTCTTGTATATCCTTGTCACGACCCGAACGAAGACCCAAATCAAGACACAGGACAAGGGATCCCGAGAGACCCCAAGTCGACCCATGGCATAAGTATACACCTAACTCAATGAACAACTAGAAGAATCAACATAATAAACTTAGTGGAAGTCTAACTCAACCATAACATCGGATTACATCATCCAAAGTTGCATACATACATAAGTCTGAAAAGCCTCTAAACATGATGAGTTGATGGGACAAGACCCCCAACTAACTCAACATTTATGAAACTGAAATACATAAGAAAAACTGAAAGTCTAGCCCATGAAAGATGAGGATTCACCATCAAGCACACGCTAACTCTGATAAGCCGACTAAAAGTGGTGTTGAACCTGAGAGATGGGTCTTGTATCATGAAATGATACAATGTAGAAAGTATGCGGACAGTACATGGAATGTATCGGGTACGCAAGATAAGTAAGAACTTCTTATGTAAAGGAAATGATTTAAAATATTTCATAGAATTACATATGCTTTAAGAATTCGAGGGGAGATCTTGCATGCATTCTTTCTGAAATCATGATCTTTTCATAACATGACAACACATAGCTTTATAAGATCAAACTAACTCAAATGACTCAAAGCTGAAATATGACATTTTAGAAAACTGCACATTGAGTCAAACCTTGCTTTTAGAACATGAATGTGTATATAATCATCATGAATAATGAATATGCATAATTGTATCATGAGGAACACTGGGTGACTCGTCACTTAACCGACATACCATGATAGAGCTTACGTGGTCCCAACTATCACTCTCAAGTGGGTAGAGTTGCCCAAGTCCTTGCCAGGCTTAAAAACGATACCATGATATCGATATCAAGCTAAAGGCCCATTCGGACAAGGGGAAGCTCACAAGGGAGGTCCCTAGTCGTATAATAGTATAAACCTATGTTGGCGCGTAGTTATAAGGCATAAGGTGATCAACCCATAGTCTACTTGGTTCTAGACTCTTCTCCCAAAAACATGCATATTCTCTACATCGTTTTATAATGAAGCTCAACATTTTCTATTGACAAAGCTCAATAATGAAGTATATCTCAAAAATGAAATCTTGCATAGGCTCGACATTGTGTAACAACAAAGCTCAACATTGTGTATTGACAAAGCTCAATAATGAAATACATCTCAATTATGAAATCATGCATATGCTCGACGTCGTGTAATAACGAAGTTCAACATTGACTATTGAAAAAGCGCAATACTAAAATACATCTCAATTAAGAAATCATGCATATGCTCGGCATCGGGTAATAACGAAGCTCAACATTGTCTATTGAAAAAATTCAATGATGAAATAAATCTCAATTATGAAATCATGCATATGGGAAGCTTTAGTTCAAAACATACCATAGGTCAAAGATAATTGGGAGACTTTTCTCCAAAACCATGTGATAAGCGTACTTTAGAGATACTATATCATACATACTTGACATAAGGGCTTTGCCCAAAACATTATCATGCCTGGATCTACTCAATTCATTGAAAACAATATCATAATCATGGATAGCTTTGAAACATGCTTTTTATCATCCTCTGTCATCATCATCATACATTCATTACCATTCTCTTCTTTTAGGAACTTCTTATCAATGGGCCTTAAATTTCATAAAACTAGAAAACATAATTTTTGATTGAAAACAGTTTAAAGTCTTCCCATGCCTCATAATTCAATCATGGAAACACAATTTAATCATATCCATGTATAGAAATTGAAGATTCATGCATTTGGGTAAAACCCATAACTTGATCATAGGAATTTCTCAAACTTTGATAGAAATTTGGCATGGGTGTGGAAGGAAACACCCACTCATAACCCTACATAACTAGAAGGATTGATTTCACCACTTCTCTTATTGCCCAAGATGAAATTTGGATGGAAACCCTGGAACTAGTTGTAGATCACCTCCTCAACCTCTCAAGTTTGCATGCATGGAAGGAAATAACACAGAGTAGGTTTTCCCCTCCTAAAACCCACTGAAACAAGCCTTAAATGATATATCATAGGGCCTTAGGACGTGGGAATGATGAAAATACCCTTACTGATTATGCAGAAATTTCTTCACTGTACGAACCAATGGACGCTCCAACAGGTCGTTGGAGGATACCACGACCCGTGGAGACTATCCGTGCTATACACTATCCAGGCTTGGTCTTGGCTCAAACAACGACTAGAAACAACGGCTTTTAATTACTTACAATGGTTCGTTCAATCGACCATTATTTCCTTCGACAATTTTGACACCTTCTCAAACAATGAGCCTCACCATGACTGGTTACCCCCACCAACAAGTCGTGGTCTACTTCCGTCGAATACACTGGACATTTCACCATCCAAATAATGGTTTCTAACCTCGGTCCGTGGTAAATCATGACGGGTCGTAGGTTGACCATGACTTGCCAGAACTCAAGTCCATCTCCTACTACGGCTTGAAATGACGATTCATTGTTTCCCACAACGAGTTGTTGAATTGGTTGTTTCTTCCACTTCCCCCAAACCAGAAACTTTCCATGAATCGTCCCAACGGGTCATTGGTTGGACCAACAATCTGTTGGGTCACTCGTTTTGCAATAAATTTTTCCCCATTTAGCAGTTTTCAACTTTTAACCCCCGGGTATACTCTTAGGCACTTCCGGGGTATTACAATCCTGAACCCTGACAATATGATATATATATATATATCCCTTTTCTATCAACTTTTTCACCCAAAGATAGGATATTAACCTACCCTTTGGCATAGTGGCACTGCCCTTCCATTCTTGCACTAGCTCCCCTGGGAAGTGGAATCGAATTGTCTTGGTACAACACTCTACATTGGCATAACATGGCACTAGCCAATCCAAGCCCATAATTGCATCAAAATCGATCATTTCTAGCTCCGCTAAATCTGCAAAAGTCTTGCGACCAACAACCTCTACTGTGCAGCCCTGATAGATCCTTTTAACTATAATAGAATCATTGACAACGTAGACACTGAAGAAGGTCGCTAAAGCAATTCTAGGTTATACTAAACTTCCGCCACTAATGGGGTAACATAGGACAAAGTGGAACCTGGGTCTATCAAAACATAAACTAAGTGAGAGCAAATGTCCATCATACCTGTCACAACATTTGGTGATGACTCTGACTCTTGTTGCCCTGGTAAAGCATAAGTGTGATCTGGACCGCTGCCTCAACTGGATGCCCCTAACCTTCCTCAACCTCTACCAGATAAAATTGAGGGCATGTGCCCTATTGAAGGTGCTGGGGCATATGACCCTACTCAAGATCTATCCTCTCTATCTAGATCACCCTGACCTCTAGCTGGACAATCGCTCATCGTGTGACCCTCTTGTCCACAAGTGTAACAAGCAGTAGAACCATACCTACATGTCCCAATATGACGTCGATTGTAGATAGCACAACGTGGCACAGTAGGCCTACTCTGATCTGACCCCCTCTGCTGTTGAGAACCTGATTCCTATGAGCTCTCACCAGGTCTTAACTCCCCTCGGCGGTCTAATCTACCCCTTATTGCTGTTGTGTAAGTGGGGATCTGGGTGGCCTGCCTGATATTTGTGGCCTCGGTCCACTCTGTTATTCTTCCTACATGTCATAGGTCTAGCCCTATGGTGCTTATCTTGATTTATTTTTTCTATCTCCCGTTGTCGCTGCCTGATCCCCTCAATATTTTGAGCGAAAGCCTAAATGCGGGAAATTTCCATGTCCTCCTGCAGAGTAGTTGTGACACACATTTCCACGTACTCTAGAAGCATCCCTATAATAAACCGATGCACTTTGGCTGGCATTGTGGCTACAAAGGCTGGCGCATATCTAGACAAGGAATCAAATCTCATAGCATATTCCAAAACACTCATCAAGCCCTGCTCCAGGTGCAAAAACTGCTCTACCCGGGCCTGTCAAATTTCTCACGAAAAATAGTGATCTAAGAAGGCATCTCTGCCTCGGGATCTCTCCCAGCTCTCATACCATAATATCGTTGTCCCATAGTCGAAATACCGCTAACTCAACCAACTCTGCGGGCGAAGAATGCATCACCCTAAAAATCCGATGTAACTGGTCTAGGAAGTCTTAAGAGTCCTCTTCTCGGTCCATCCCTGTAAACTGCAGGGACTCAAGGGAAGGCACTCTCGGACCTTCAAATTCCCAAGTCCTCCTAAAGATTCAGCGACCAGTGGTACCATATGTTTGTGTTGTGCGGCCATTATCTGTTCTAGCATACAGACGACGCTCCTAACCTCCTTATCTGATGGAATAGGAATAGGAGCTGTTGGAGGTGGTGTCGACATGTCCGCTGCCCTGGTAGACTCCTGGCGTGGCAGAGACTGCTGATGAGACCAAGATGAAGTTGCCCTATTGCCCTCAGATCGGGCTGGCTCTAACTGGGGCACCCTTCTAGTGCCCTCTTCTGCTGCAACATCTAATTGTCGGCCGGTCGTAGTCCATCGCATGTCTGACATTTCTCTATAGATAAGCAAAATAAGGTAAGATTAGTGTCACGACCTGACCGGAGGCCTGGATTGCAACACGGGATAAGGGACCCCGAGTGAGCCCAAGTCGACCCATGTCATAAACATACATCTAACTTCATTCATTATAAGCGGAAGACTAATAACAAGGCATAGCGGAAATATAAACATAATCATAACATATCGTAACATAAGGAAATCTCTAGACATACACGCAAGCTGAGTACTACATACTGTCTGAAAACCTCTACTACATATGATAGGTTGATGGGAAAACACCCAACTAACCCGGACAAGTATTGAAGCATAAAAGTAGCATGAATGTCTGTCAAACGGCCCTCAAAACATGAGGACTCACTGATAAGATGAAAGTGCACTATGATATGATCTAGATATGAGGATGAGCCTGAGTGTCAGAACCTGTATCATAAGACAATACAACATATAAAGTATGCGGTCAGTATGTGGAATGTACCGAGTATGCAAGGTAAATAAAATCGATATAAAAATGTGAAGTAGCTCATAAAATAGCATAGAGTAGGACATCATGCTCATAGCATATATATCATAACATAACATATCATAGGGATCAAGGTTTTTTAAGACATTCATAACACAATAAAAATAATAATCATGAGAGGAAAGACGTATTGAACATCATTTGAGCCAATATACATAATCCTAGACATGCATAAATTGTAATACCCCAAAAGGGCCTAAGAATAGACCCGGGAGTAGAAGTTGAAAACTGCAGAAAACCTGGAATTTTGCACCAGTACGACTCAAGGTACGACTCGTGACTCGAGTCGTGATGAGCTCGGGAGCCTGAGGTCATACTATGAGTAGTCCTATAAGTCATTGCGTGTGGTTACAACTCGTGGTTAGGAGTCATGGTGAATTTCTCAATGCTACCATAGTGAGTTTTCATGGGTCATGGCACGACACGTAAGATGTAGCAACGAGTCGTGATGAGGAGTTGTGGTTAAGTCGTATTTGGTATGGGTGGATGGTACCACGACTGATAGTATGACCCGTAGGATAGTACTAGAAGTCGTGGTATGCAAGTCGTGGCCAGATTCAGAAGATTGAAAAGTGGTGAGGTGACAACGAGAGGTGACCACGAGTCATGACTTCGTGGTACGACTCGTGGTACTAGTCGTGGTCGAGGCCAGACCTGTTTTTCAAGGAAATTTCATGAAGGGCAATTTCGACTTTTCTATGCTTTTGGACCCTAAACCACGTCGTTCTGAGCTCAGGGCAGGGTCTTTTAGGTAGGAAGAACTCATACTAAGTCTCATTTGGCATTTGAAATAACTAGAGAAGGGAGTAGGAGGAGATTCGAGTGTCCTTCAATTCTTCAAGTTTTCACCTAGGGTTTCTCAAGAGAGTTAAGAATCACGTAATTCCAGGTAGTCCCCTGTAAAATTTTCTTTTTCTGTGGAAGTTGTGGAAGTATAAGCTTCCAGTAAATGAAGTGTTAAAGAGAATGAACATATACATAGTGTCTAGATGCAGAGGGTTTTGAATGGGTGTTTAGTCCCTACCCATGGTCAATTTCTCCCTAATTATATGTTTGAAGTTACCAAAACTTTGTGGGCCTTTATCAAATTGCATGATTCTTTAAAAATTGGAATGATCATGTTGTAGTATACTTAACTTACGAATTTGGAATTATTTGGGATGATTTCACTTGTTCATTCAATATTTGATGATCTAACCTCTAAAAGTATAGATGCCCTATTATGAGGAAATTTTCTTTAGTAATGTTCAGGGTCATGATGATTCCGCAAGCATATTACGAATTTTGTTAAATTTTAAGCATGTCTTCATGTCTTCAACTACTCATGTTATTATGATCATGTTTGCTATAAATTTAAGAATTTCATGTATTATTGAAACTATAGGCAATGCCCACATGTCGCTTATGATTTATGAACTATGATTTTTGGGCGGATTCACGGGCCCAATTCCATGGCTAGTATTACAAATTCTCAAGCATGATATGATTCTCACGATTTAACTAGCCATGCATGTAATGTATGAATTTTTATGAGCACATTGCATGTTTTGGGAGTGGTACTTATCACCAAGTAGGTTCGTGGCCTAGGTTACACCCCGAATCTTAAAACTACGTGCCACCATAGGTTATGCTGTGACCTCCTCAGTGATTGTCCCCTATGCCCTACTGGGCCTTCATGAGTGATGTCATGCCTTTCATGGTTCATACTCTTGGAAAGGTATGGACGACCTTCTGACTAGGTTTAATGGTCTGGCTCCATGTGTGCTTATATAGGGTTTGTCGGTTATAGAAATCTCCCACTGTTCCTCATTGTTTTCGTGCATGTTATGATTATGTTTTCTTTGGCTCAATTCATGTTTTATGAAATTCTTTCACTCGTGTTATGATTATGACAGCTTTATGAACGCTTAAGCTAAAACCTTGGGCCTTATGATATGTTTACGATTTCAGTATTATGATCAAGATGTCCTTACTCCTATAATTTTTATGTTTTTAAGCATTTTTTTTCATACCTTACATACTCAGTACCTTCCAAGTACTGACCCATATATTTTCAAGATCTGAATCGCAGGCTTAGCATCGTTCCTAGCTTGCTCAGTTCTGCTCTCAGTTTTCAGTGGCGAGTCCTCATGATTCGAGGACTTCATGTTCATACCTTGTTATCTTTTGTTTTCAGAATGTTTGGGTTAGTTGGGGTCTTCTCCCTTGAACCCGTCTATTATGATTAGAGGCTTTCAGACCTATGTGTAATACTCAGCCATTTATGTTTGGATCTTGTATTGTTGTTTCTTATATCTCATGATACGATTTTTAGTTAGTTCATGACTCTTAAGTTAAGCTTTTCGCCTTATGTGAATGAATTAGGTATATGCTTATGCCATTGGTCGACTTAGAGCCTCTCGGGGTTCCTTGTCCCGTGTCTATGATCCTGGTGTACTCTCAGGTCGTGACAAACATGGTATCAGAGCAATAGGTTCAGATGTGTCCTAGGGAGTCTGAAAGCCATGATAGGTAGAGTC
The DNA here is from genome assembly GCA_035772735.1 of Datura wrightii. NCBI lineage: Eukaryota > Viridiplantae > Streptophyta > Magnoliopsida > Solanales > Solanaceae > Datura > Datura wrightii. The sequence continues at coordinate 134,569,945 of JASDFA010000001.1, forward strand.
CTTTTCATGGGTGTGAAGCGCGCCACACTTATGATGAAGAGGCTACTCAATGTTTTAGGAAATATCCCTTTCTTTCATGATCTATGTCGTGGGGTCAAAATCTCTTCATCTTTCTAATTCGTGCTATTCGCGATTGCAGAAAATTATGGCTTCTAGAAGGATAAACGGAAGGAGGAATAACAATGATGAAGGCCACAGGGGTGGCAATTATAATTGGCGTTAGCAAGCCCCACCTATGCAGGAGCCCCAAGACCCAGAGACTGTTGCCCACGTTGAGTTTCGGGCGGCTATTCAAATGTTGGTGCAAGCCTTCACCTCCTAGGTCAACCAGCTGGCTGTTGCGCATATTCCACAGAATGGCAATACAGCGGCAGCCCGAATCGGGGACTTTTAAAGGATGAACCCTCCCTAGTTCACAGGGGCAAAGGTGGATGAGGATCCACACGAGTTCATTGAATGGATCTTGAAGGTCACTCGGGTGATGGGGGTGACGAATGAGGAGTGCGTTGACATGGCCTCTTATCAGATGAAGGAGGCTGCTTATATTTGGTTCAAGCAATGGAAGAATAGCAGAGCACTGGGAGTGGGCCCTATTAGCTGGGATGAGTTTCGTATGGCCATTCTCGATAGGTTCTTCCCTCAGGAGATGAGGGAATTGAAAGCAGTCGAGTTTGTTAAACTAAAACATGGATAAATGACGGTGCTAGAATATTCACTTGAGTTTACTCGCCTGTCAAAGTATGCCCCGGAGTTAGTGATAGACCAGAGGGCACGGATGAGAAGATTCGTGCAGGGAGTAGCCGAGTATATGGACAAGGAATACAGAAAAACCATGCTTCATCAGAATATGGACTACCCACGGATAGTCCTCTATGCCCAGTAGATGCAGGCAGCGCATATAAGGCAGAGAGAGGCCAAGAAGGCCAGAATTGATAGCCACAGGTTCTCTCAGCCTAGGCCAGGGGGTGGGCCTCACCAGCAGTCCCAAAACAAGTCCATTACATTAGCACCATCTTCATCCAGTACACCATCCATGCCTCGAGACGATTAGAGGAGAATGGCCTCAGGTTTGAGGGGTCAGAATAACATGCGCATAGAGCGCACCTTTCCATCTTGTGCTAGCTGTGGAAAGAATCAACCAATAAAATGTTTGGTGGTCTAAGATGCTTATTTTGGGTGTGGAAAACCCAGACACAAACTCAAGGATTGCTCCACAACTAGGTTAGGAGGTGGTGGAGCCCGCACTTTAGCAGTTAGTTCAATAGTTCCAGTGGCACGTCAGACTCAGTAGGGTGCTTCGACTAGTTCAGCTAGCGGCCAGTGCCAGAATCGGTTTTATGCACTTGGCTCTCGATCGGAACAGGAGACTTCTCCTGATGTGGTTACGCTGCTGCGAGTCTTTCATATTGATGCTTATGCTTTGTTAGATCCGTAATCCACACTCTCTTTTGTGACACCTTACATTGCTAGTCACATTAGAGTAGGTTCTGAATTTTTTTTAGAACCATTTTCTGTATCTACTCTAATTGGTGATCCAGTCATAGCGAGGCAAGTATATAGAGGTTGCCCCATTACAGTCTTGCATAAGGTTACCTTCGCAGACTTAGTAGAATTGACTATGACCAATTTTGACATCATCTTGGGCATGGATTGGTTGTTTGCATGTTATGCATCTGTTAATTGTAGAACTCGAGCGGTGGAGTTTCAATTTCCAGTGAACCAGATTTAGAATGGAGGGGTAGTTCCGTGGTTCTTGTAGGTCGCTTTATCGCCTATCTCAAATCCAGGAAAATGATTTCCAAAGATTGTATTTACCATTTGGTTAGGGTTAAGGATGTCACGTTTGAGATCTCGACCATTCAGTCAGTCCTTGTGGTGTGTGATTATTCTGAGGTATTTCCAGATGAACTACCAGGTGTTCCTCCCAAGAGGGAGATTGAATTTGAGATTGATCTTTTATCCGACACGCATTCCATATCAATTCCTCCTAGCGAATGGCCCCAGCCAAGATAAAAGAGTTAAAGGAGCAGTTAAAGGATTTTCCAGATAAGGGTTTCATTAGACCGAGTAAGTCCCCATGGGGTGCCCTGGTGTTGTTCATCCGGAAGAAAGATGGTTCTCTTCGGATGTGTATTGACTATAGGCAGTTGAACAAGGTCATCATCAAGAATAGATATCCTTTACGTAGGATTGATGACCTATTTGATCAACTTCAGGGTGCCAAATATTTCTCCAAGGTAGATCTCAGGTCCGGGTATAACCAGCTTAGGGTTCGGGAGAGAGATATCCCAAAGATTGCTTTCAAAACTAGGTATGGCCATTATGAATTCGTTGTTATGTCCTTTGGACTAACCAATTCCCCTGAAACTTTTATAGATCTAATGAATAGAGTATTCGAGGCATATCTGCACATGTTCATGATCATGTTCGTTGATGACATATTAATATACTGTAGGAGCAAGGAGGAGCATGCCGCAGACTTGAGGGTAGCACTTCAGACCCTCAGAGATAACCAGCTATACGCCAATTTTAGCAAATGTGAGTTTTGACCAAAATCAGTTGCATTCTTGGGACATATAGTGTAAAGCAAAGGTATATGGGTAGACTCCCTAAAAATAGAGGTGGTAAAGAGCTAGCCTAGACTGGTAAACCCTTAAGAGATCAGGAGCTTTTTGGTCTTAACGGGTTACTATCAGAGGTTCGTGGAAGGTTTCTCATCCATTGTAGCCCCATTGACTAGATTGACTCAGAAAAAGGTGAAGTTCCAATGGTCGGAGGATTGTGAGAAGAGCTTCCAGCAATTGAAGGCCAGACTCACTTCAGCACCGATGTTGACTTTACCAGAGGGTACCGATGGCTTCATTGTATATTGTGATGCTTCGAGGGTGGGACTGGGATGCGTATTGATCCAGCACAGGAAAGTCATAGCATATGCTTCTAGACAGATAAAAACTCACAGGAAAAATTACCCAACCCATGATCTTTAGTTGGCCACGATGGTATTTGCTTTGAAGATTTGGCGACACTACTTGAATGGGGTTCATGTAGATGTATTCACAGACCTCAAGAGCTTACAATATGTGTTCACACAGAATGAACTGAATCTTCAGCAATGAAGGTGGTTGGATCTACTTAAGGATTACAACATTAGTGTCCTTTACTACCCGGGTAAGGCCAATGTGGTAGTAGATGCCCTTAGTAGACTTTCTATGGGAAGTGTTTCACATGTGAGTGTAGACAAGAAGGAGCTGGTAAAGGAGGTATATTGAATTGCACGGTTAGGAGTTAGGTTAGTTGGTTCGAACGATGGTGGGGTGGTAGTTCAGAATGGGTCAGAGTCATCCTTGGTAATGGACATGAAGGCTACACAAGATGAAGATCCAATATTGGTAAAGTTGAAAGAAGCTATTCAAAGCCAGAAGATAGAAGTCTTCTCCAAAGGAGGAGATGGTGTGCCTGGGTACCAGGGTTGATTATGTGTTTCGAATGTGGGGAATTTGAGGAGTCAGATGTTGCATGAAGCTCATAGATCCAGATATTCTATCCATCTAGGTGCCACCAAAATGTATCATGCCTTGCGGGAAATCTACTGGTGGAATGGCATGAAGAGGGATATTGTAGAATCCGTAGCCAAGTGCCCAAATTACCAGCAAGTGAAAGTCGAGCATTAGAGATCGGAGGTTATACTCCATGGTATCAGCATTCCTACTTGGAAGTGGGAAGAGATCAATATGGACTTTATAACAGGTTTACCCCACACTCATAGACAGTATGACTCTATTTGGGTTGTGGTCGATAGGTTGACCAAGGCTGCTCATTTCTTGCCAGTCAAAACCACCGATTCAGCAGACGATTATGCTAAGTTATACATCTAAGAGTTGGTTAGATTGAATGGAGTTCCCGTGTACATTATATCAGATAGAGGCGCTCAGTTCGCCTCTCAGTTTTGGAGATCTTTTCAAAAGGGACTTGGAACCTAGGTCATGCTTAGCACGACATTTCATCCATAAATAGATTTTCAGGCAGAGCGGACTATCCAGACTCTTGTGGACATGTTGAGGGCTTGTGTCATTGACTTCAAGGGTAGTTGGGACGAGCATTTGCCTCATATTGATTTTGCCTACAACAAAAGCTATCACTCCAGTATTCAAATGCCACCGTTCGAGGCTTTTTACGGGCAAAGGTGTAGATCGCCCATTGGGTGGTTTGAAGTTGATGAGTCTTCATTTGTGGGTTCAGATTCAGTCCATGAGGCTATGGAGAAAGTTTAGTTAATAAAAGGAAGGCTGAAAATGGCTCAATGTCACCAAAAGTCTTATGCGGATGTGAGGAGAATGGAGCTTGAGTTCGAGATTGACGATTGGGTGTTTCTGACGGTATCTCCCATGAAGGGAGTGATGCGATTTGGGAAGAGAGAAAAACTCAGCCCCCGCTATATTGGCCCCTATCGGATTGTGAGATGAGTGGATAAGGTTGCTTATGAGTTAGATTTACCTTCAGAGTTGGCCTCAGTTCATCCCGTATTTAACGTAATGCTCTTGAAAAAGTGCATGGCAGATCTAGCCTTGGTGGTTCTGGTGGAAAGTGTTGGCGCAAAGGATAGTCTCAATTATGAGGAAATTCCTATTGCAATCTTACTTCGAAGGCTAAGGGACAAGGAAGTATCTTTTGTAAAGGTGTTATGGAGAAACCATCATGTTGAGGGAGCTACGTGGGAAGCTGAAGCAGATATGATGGCTAAATACCCCCATCTGTTCCCTACTGGCCCAATTTTAGTTTGAGGTGTCAGTTTTTTCCCTAAACCTCTAATTAGTTTTTCATGTTCCATTCATGCATGCAAGTTTGTTTTATGATATGATATATGTATGTGATGTCTGAATTCTGTCAGTTTTCAGCTTAAATGATACGAATTTGCGTATGGTAATTGTGTGTTTCTGTTTGCTGCTTGTTTCCTACAATTGAAGATGAATGTTTCCATGGGGGACATATTGTAATACCCCAGAAGGGCCTAAGAATAGACCCGGGAGTTGAAGTTGAAAATTGCAGAAAACTTGGAATTTTGCACCAGTACAACTCGAGGTACCAATCGTGGTGAGGACCTATGACTTGTCACTCGAGTTGTGATGAATTTTGGATCCTGAGGTCATACCATGAGTAGTCCTATGAATCATGGCGTGTGGGTAAGACTCATGGTGAATTTATCAGTAGTGCCAGAGTGACTTGTCATGGGTCACGGTACGACTCATAAGTTGTAGCAGCGAGTCGTGATGAGGAGTTGTGGTTAAGTCGTATTTTGTATGGGTGATGTTACCAAGACTAATAGTATGACCCGTAGGATGGTACTACGAGTCGTGGTATGAGAGTCGTGGCTAGATTCAAAAGATTGAAAAGTGGTGAGGTGACCACGAGTCGTGACTTGTGGTACGACTCGTGGTACGAGTCGTGGTCAGGGCCAGACCTGTTTTTCAGGGAAATTTCATCAAGGGCAATTTCAACTTTTCCATGCTTTTTGGCCCTAAAATACGTCGTTTTAAGGTCGGGCAGGGTCTTTTCAGGAGGAAAAACTCATACTAAGTCTTATTTGGCATTTGCAAGAACTAGAGAAGGGAGTAGCAGGAGATTCAAGTGCCCTTCAATTCTTCAAGTTTTCACCTAGGGTCTTCCAAGGGAGTTAAGAATCACGTAATTCAAGGTATGTGGGGTTTTGAATGGGTAGTTTAGTCCCTACCAATGCCCAATTTCTCCCTAATCATATGTTCGAAGTTACCAAAACATTGTGGGTCTTTATCCAATTGCATGATTCTTTAAAAATTGGAATGAGCTTGTTGTCATATTCCTAACTTATGAATTTCGGATTATTTGGGCTGATTTCACTTGTTCATTCAATATTTCATGATCTAACCTCTAAAAGTAAAGATGCCCAATTATGAGGATATTTTTTTAGTAAAGTTCATGGTCATGATGATTCCGCAAGCATAATACAAATTTTCTAAAATTTTAAGCATGTCTTCAAGTCTTCAACTACTCATGTTATTATGATCATGTTCCCTATAAATTTAAGCATTTCATGTATGATTGAAACTATGGGCAATGCCCACGTGTCATTTATGATTTATGAACTATGATTTTTGGACAATTCAAGGGCCCAATTCCATGTCTAGTATTACCAATTCTTAAGCATGATATGGTTCTCACGATTTAACTAGGCATGCATTTCCTGTATGAATTTCTATGAGAATGTTACATGTTTTGGGAGTAGTACTTATCATTGAGTAGGTTCAGAGCCTAGATTACGCCCTGAATCTCAGAGCTACATGTCACCGTAGGTTAATTTGGGACCTCCTCAGTGATTGTCCCCTTTGCCCTACGGGGCCTTCACGAGTGATATCACCCCTTTCATGGTTCATACCCTTGGCAAGGTATGGACGACCTTCCGACTAGGTTTACAGGTCGGGCTCCATGTGTGCTCATAGGGGGTATGTCTATTATAGAAATCTCCCACAGTTCCTCATTGTTTTCATGCATGTTATGATTATGTTTTTTTTTGGCTCAAGTCATGTTTTATGAAATGCTTTGTCTCGTGTTATGACTATGACAGCTTTACGAATGTTTTAGCTAAACCCTTAAGCCTCATGATATGTTTATGATTTTAGTCTTATGATCATTATGTCCTTACACCTATAACTTATATGTTTTTAAGCATTGTTTTGCATACCTTACATACCCAGTTCCTTCCAAGTACTTACCCATATAATTTCAAGATCTGGTTCGCAGGCACAACATCGTTCCTAGCTTGCTCAGTTCTCAGTGGTGAATCCTCATGATTCGAGGACTTCATGTTCAGACCTTTTTATCTTTTGTTTTCAGAATGTTGGGGTTAGTTTGGGTCTTGTCCCTTCAATCCATCTATTATGATTAGAGGCTTTCAGACCTATGTGTAGTATTCAGTCGTTTATGTTTGGATCCTGTATTTTTATTTCTTATATGTCATGATATGATTTTTAGTTAGTTCATGGCTATTAAGATAAACTTTCTGCCTTATGTGAATGAATTAGATATATGCTTATATAATGGGTCGACTTGGAGCCTCTCGGGGTTCCTTGGCGTGTCTACGATCCAGGTGTACTCTCGGTTCGTGACATAAATCATGAGGAGCAGTGGGAGATTCTCTTAACCAATATACCCCGTATGAGCACACATGAAGCCCGACTTGTAACCCTGGACAGGAGGTTGTCTCTGCCTTGCTAAGGGTAGGATAATGAAAGTGTGATATCACCATGAAAAGGGCCAATTGGGGCAGGGACAATCACAAAGGAGGTCCCAACATACCTACTGCGACACGTAGTTTATGATATTCGGGAGAGAACCTAGGCCTCGAACCTACTCGATGTTAGATACTACTCCCAAAACATAAATAGTGCTCATAGTATAATATGCATGAGTTCATAGTCTAGTTAAATCATGAAAATCATAATCATGATCGTAGATACGTGAATTAGCCATGAAACAAGGCCCGTGAGTCGGCCTAAAACATAATTCATAAATTATAAGTTTCATACATACTTGTAGATCATACCTATAACTTATCAATCATCAAATCATGATGGATAGTTGGGTAAGTTCATACTTAAAAACCATAAATCATTCTGGGCTCGTAAATATCAACAATAGAAGTGAAGATCATAAATTAATTCATCATAGATCTTACATAATTGGGCTTAATTTAGTAGAATTTGAATTCAATAATTTGATAATCAAAATAGTTGTAAAATCTTATCAAAATCCATAAAATATAATCTAAATCACAATTTAGAACAATCCATTTGTAAATCATTAGATTTTCATAAACATCGAATTAAAACCCCGATAGATTTTCAGTAGACTTCCATTGATTACTAGAGAATAGGCATGGGTGTGAATGGACACACCCATTCATAACCCTACATACCTGAAGGGATCTATTTCTCACACTTCCTTGATAGCACAAAGAGAATTGGAGAGAAATTGGAGAAATTCTCCAAGCTTGACTTCCAAGGAAGAGCTCTAATTTGCATGCATGGAATGGTAAGGGTTAGAATACGTTTAACACTCTTAAAACCCTACAAACTGAGCTTAAAATAATGTAGTTTAGGACTTAGGAGTCTAGAAATTACGAAAATTCCCTTAATGGTTCACAGAAATCTCATACCGCCAGAAACGATGAGTCGTTAGGAAAATCATGGGTAGTTTGCCAACTCGTTAAGCAAATGACAAGTAGTTTTCTTAATCCGTAAAGTACACTGGAATTTCCCATTGCTGTTCAAACCATAGGTCACTTAATGACTCATTAGGTAAATGATGAGTCATTTGCTTAATCCGTGAAGTACACTGGAATTTCCCACTACTGCTCAAACCACAGGTCACTTAACGACTCATAAAGCAAATGATGAGTCGTTTTCTTAATCTGTGAAGTACACTAGAATTTCACATTGCTGCTCAAACCACGGGTAACTTAATGACTTGTTAGGCAAACGACGAGTCGTTTAATGACTCTTTAGGGCATATTCCTATCTTTACAAATGAAGGGTGATTTGTCGACTCGTTAGCAAGATGACGAGTCACTTAATGACTTGTTAAGCAAATAACGAGTCGTTTGATGACTCATTTTGAGCCCTGGTGCAGAAAATTCTATTTTCTCCATTTCAACTCCCGAGTTTGATCTTTGGGCTTCCGAGGTATAACACTTAGGAAGTCAACCCTATACAACATAGCTTTATAGCACGACTGAAGAAGAAAGAAGGGTAACCACGCTATTATTCCTCGTAGCCTCCTACGTATGGAATATGGTGTAGAACACACCTATAGACAAGACTCTACTAGACACAACTTGCAGACTCCCTAGGATACGACCTGCTTTGATACCAAGTTTGTCACACACCACCTTGGGAGGCATGACTAGCACCTAGTGCCGTACTCGAATCTAAACTGACCTGACTGGACTTATGCACTTTCGGTGCATGACAACTCTTCAAATCAACAAAACGACGAGCTATGACTCGGCAGTAAATAAAACCTCCAGCCAAAAAGGCCACATAACTACCTGTAAAAAGAAAACAACTGAGCAACAATAGGCAGTAGAGGGGATCATATGCGGGCGGACAAGACCACCATGCTATATAGGTATGTCATAATTAAAATAGGCAATCAAAACTATACTATAGCTAAAAAGGATGCTTACTAATAGTTGAACTAGGCCTCACACGGCCATCACATAAAAGAAAACATACATAGGCCCCACATAGCCAACAACAAAACTAATAATGGAAATCTATAGCCTGCAAGCCTCTAGGACTGGAATGATGGTTGGGAAAAGGCCCTGACCTACCCATAAACTGTGCAAAAAAAGAACAGACCTTCTAGCTAACAAATCCGGGGTAAGAGGAGCTGAATAGACTGCTGACTCGGCTGATGACTAGGGAGGTCGTGAAATGTGTCCAATCGTACCTACAGGCAAGTAATGTAGCACCCCAAAAATGGGTGTTAGTACAATATGTACCGAATATGTAAGGTAGTAGATGAAAATGACTGAATAATACTGATAATGAAACTGAAACAATTTAATAGGAGGGATAGAGAGTTAACCTGAATACCTTTACAACCTGCTGTATAACTAGCAATAAATAATGCAAACATGAACTTTACCTAGTCCCCATAAACTTGGAAGGTACAACCAGCACAAAATAACTCGCCCAGGGACCCCATAAGCTCTAGCGAGTTCACTCCAATCTATATACCCCTAACAAGGTTAAAATGAGTAAAGGGGTAACTATAGCCAACCAACCGGTCCCATGGATCTACAACAGAGCCCACTCGGCTCCTGATCTATAGTTGTTTCTGAGTCCGATGGACTCCTGATAACCGCCCCTAGGCACTAGGCTTCATGAGTGTCAGTGATGCCGATACGACATAAAAATAATAGTCCATCCATGGAATGGACTGCAATATCTCCCTTGGCCCCATGTGTAGTCCCTTGGAACAACATATAGCTCCTTGGAGTGATCTATATAGCCCCGTAGGCAACGACATAGCTAGTAACCCTGGGGTTGGTCACAGAAGTCTATATAGGGCAACAGAAAATGCTAATCCCAGACTAATAATAGCAGCTAACCACAAAAATCATGCTTTTGGTGTTCTTATCAGAGTCTAGGTCGTATTACAACACGACAAGAATAACTTGCCGAAGGAATTTTTCTTAACATACCTCGAATGTTGATTTCTAATTTAGCTGGCATGGTTTAACTTGCAATCGATAGTTCTTTCCCACTATAACCTTTATACAGAGAGAGAACTAATTTCAATACTAAACTCATCAAATATTGATAACTTTCCATAATAATATCAATTCTAATTCAACTTTGAATAACTCAGCCCAAAAACTATAATTTACCGAGAGTTCAGAAGGGAGAAGTGCTTACCTAATGCCTGTGGCCGAGTAGGAATTAATTTGGAGCAATTCTGACAACTTTTACTTGGCGAAGTTTTGATTTGATGAGCGAATTTTTGAGAAATAGCTCCATCGAAATGCTTCCCGTATGATTAGGACTTGTCAACTAAAGTTAATTTATGTTTCGACGACATTTGGAAGCATAATCGGACGAAAGCTGGATGAAAATTGCATGCTTCTCTACTCTCAGTCGTGGGTTCCTTTTTAGGAATGATTTAAAATGAAGGAGGGGGATTTATATATAGCTAAGGGTGGTGGCAGGGGGCACCCCATGCTATCCAAGGATCCACAGTGCCCTCGCACCATGCCGCGCCTCGTAAAGTGCCAGCAGGCCTGGCATACCGGACTGGCGCGTCACATTGGCCCCTCACGACCTAACCTCGCCCCACCCTGCTTCTGAGGCCTTTCCCGCACATGTCAAGCTCTTCTTATTCATCACAAATCCATGCGTATGTCTACTAACTGATAACATTTTACGAGGTTTAACAAGGGAATTCCAATTGGTGCAATCACAAGTGATATGGCTAGGGATATTCTATAGATGAGATCACAACTAAATCGAGAATTTCATCAATACCTTAGACTCACAACTAGCATAGATAGCAGTAGATAATTCATATTCTGTTATTTTTCAATTATAAGAATGTGTATGCCGTGGGTTCTTTCAAATCCCAAAGCCAATTCAAGTAATCAACCCCATAAGCTTGAGGAAGGACTAGCTATTTCTAGCCCTAACCTTTAATGGAGTGAAAATGTGGGTTTTAACTATCTCTAGCTTAATCCCACACACAAACACCCTAATTCCTCACTATTATATTCTCACCCATTTCTCACCTTTCTCTCTCAAGCAAAAGCAAGAAAAGTAAAACACAATTCATGTATGCAAACCATAAATTTTGGCAATTTTAACATGGGAGAAGATAATAGATCTACAATTTCAACAAGAATCCAAGAGCAATTTATCAAAACCCAATTGAATTATCAAACCCACCATGAATATACCTCTGCCTAACAAATTAGTCAAAAATAATTAAGGATATAGAGAATATACCAAGAGGATTCCCCTCTCATTCATCACATTAGCTTTTATTTGTTTCACAAACTCTTTAAACAATGGTCAAATTCCCCTAAAATGGGTTAAAGAAAAAAGAAGAAGAAAAGTCCTATCTAACTCTATAATTCTATGGTGAAAGGATTCTACCAAAAATCATATGAAGAAGATGAAGTCTACATGACACAATGAGTGGTGTACAATGAAAGTTATGTAGATATCAGTACTTTCATGTATATCACTTTCCCCAAATTCCCATGAAGCTTCTAGATGCTTTGGAGACCTTTTTTGACCCTTTTACCCTTCATTAGATGGTCTCACTGATAACGTCCAAAATACATCCTTAATTCAAAGAATATACATGGCTGAAGTATCAAAACAAGTAACGAGACAAGTGCCCGGGTTGAATCCCACGAGGACTAGGGAATGATAATTTCAAGTGTCGATTCCGAAATTGATGTTAGCTTGCACCATGTAGATATAAGATAAAAACAAATAAAATTGGGGGAGTTGAAATTTTTTAGAGAATTGTGTTGGTTGATTTAGTGGAGTAGCAAGATCAGCTAAGTTGTCAACAAGGGTGTGAAATACTAGAGGTGTGGTGTAGATGAAATACTAAGTAGATCGGGACATGCCAGGTCATATTATAAGTTCAATAAGTGTAAATAATCTCGGGAAGTGGGTAATCTCAGCTTCTCAGCATATTGACAACCTCTTGCTAGAGTTTTAACAAAACTCTAGCCACAACATAGCTCAACCCGATTTGATTTGGATTAGCAACTGCATTATTCCTAGCTATTAGTTAATGAATGAGAAAGCAATTTTAGCTATTTCTAGCTTAATTTCGCAATCTCTTATCCATGCCCACTACAAAGTTCTCTTCCAATACTTAATTATTCTCTCTCAAACAATAATCAAGCAAGAATAAATAGACCCATATCATAATCAATGGATCTTCATTAATAGATTGAAGAGAATCTAATAGATTTACACTTAATTGAACAACATGAAGATGACTCTAGAAATACCCAATACAATTAAGTATTCATCATCACACACCTCTAGTTACTAATTTTAGCTACTCATAGTTAAGAAATTCAAAAACACATTCATCAATCGCATCACTGAATTTAATAGCAATAGTAGATAAATCAACTTCACAAAATGATCTTTAACAATAGCTGAAACATACTAGGTACAAAAGGAAATGGAACAAAGTACTTTCTACAATTTTCAATAAGAATCTCCCTCTCTCACCTAAGAGAATGTTCTTTAGCTCAAAGGGGAAATAATGATATGATGTAAGCTTTTTGTTCTCTCTTCAAAATCTCTCTTTCTATCTCTTCTTCTCCATATCCCAATACAAAGTACTTTATTCCTATTTATACCCAGAAAAGTAGCGAACTTTTCATCTCTTTTCTAGTGTTGGATGATTATACTCTTATGAGCACTATTCTGGAACCGGCGGAAGCACCAGCGGTCCATCGGTTATAATTGGTGAAACGCTGGGTGTCTTTTCTGCATCTTCACTAAATTTTTGTGAACACCGGCAGTTCACTTGACGTTTCGCCGATGTGAATCCATGAACCGCCGAGTCTTTAATCCATCATCCAAAACTGTTGAGAATCATTCGACAACTGGAGCGGTGACTTTTTGCGGGCAAGTCATGAACCGCCGGTGGCATTAATCCTCAGAGGAAGTGATATTCCGTCGTTTCCCGGCATTTCACCGATTTACATCTGCGAATCACCAATTCACTCTCACTCCCCTCTTTTTGCTTTATTTTTGCTGTTTTCTTCATTTTTAGCCATCTGCACACAATGAAAGCAAAAAGAGCATAAAATACAAATAATCAACTGAAGAACGAAACAAAAACTCAAGTTTTTTTAGAGCCTAATGAGTTGGTAAATTACTAATTCTTCAAACCCCAAAACTTATATCATTGCTTGTCCTCAAGTAATGTAATACTCAACTATTGAGGAATATGCCACCTCTATCCACAAATAGACCTTGCTGATCACCTAGACCATGACAACCCAAAATTACTCACCACGCTCACCGAAAAAGAGAAGAAAACGCCCCAAAAGACCAAAACAATAAAGATGTTTCAAACAAGGAACCACTTTCTATCAAGCAAAGCTTATGAAAAGAATCATTTATCAAAACAAGGGAATTTCTCAACCAAGTAACACACATAGCATCTTAAGTTATATCCACTAAAAATTTATAGCTTGCCTTAGATTTTACACTCCTTTCCCTATGTCCACCTTAACTCTAAATGCTCTTGCATCCCCAAAAAGGAATGATTCCACTCACCAAAATAAGGATCCCCTATTCTTTCGGTCATGTGATCATCTGAATGAACACAAGGGATTAATTGGAAGAGACACTCACACTCACCCTTCCAAAAGATATCTTCATGCATGTTATACCCCGTAGAATTTCCGTCACCTAAATAACCTATTCGCACGTTGGTTAAGCATATTTGAAAGCCATACGTGCTAGGAAAAGGCCCGGGAAAAGATCGGACGAGAAACCTGTCGAACCATTGCGGAAGGAGCCGAGGCAGAGCCCCTCCGCGATGGCAGCGTGTCACGGAGGAGGAGCCTCCGCGTTGGCTCCGTGACACGTTGGGCTTGTCCAGGTCCAAGTATATAAAGCCCCATTTTGGGTTGTTTTAGAATTAAATCATATAAACTTCAGAAAACAGAGAGCAAATGCAGGAGAAGGAAAAAGGAACGAAGTAGTGATATAATTTTCGTCCGATTACGCTGCTAAACGTTGTCCAAACTAAAATTAACCTCAGATACCAAGGTATTTAGCAGCAGAGAGCATTCCTACGGATTTAGTTTCGTGAAATACGGCCGACGAATCGTCGAGCTACCGAGCTAAGGTAAGTGGAATTGCTCTAAATTAGTGTCTATGTGTTTCTAGCTGTGAAGTGAATATTTCTCCCTTCTGGACCGCTGGAAAATAGCGAGTTTTCGACCGTCTTTCGATAAGCCTAAGTTTAGGCTATAAACTATATCGAAAGTGACGTTGCTCTTTACAATTAAGTTGTATTTAGTATTAATTGACATATTTATGAATGCAGTTGGGAGAAAATAGTTGAAGTACTAGGCTAGCCTCGTCCGACAGCCGGATAGTTCGAGGATAAGGTATGTAAAGTTAGTTTTCCTCGGCAAGTTAGTAATCTCGGTATAGTACAGTAATTTAAAGGCCAGTAGAATGTTCAGAAGTCATGTGTTATGTTTATTATGAATGTTGGTACGATAATAGAAGCATCATGTTATATCTTGCGCGAAACTTGCTAGCACGATATAGATTTTAATACAAGTGTTAGAAACTGCACAGCATACTCAGTATGTGATGTAATACGAAATGTTAGGATATTATTGTATTCGGTTAACACCCCGCAAAGCGATGCAATATCTGTAAGACATCTCAGAAATAGAATGATAAGTTAAAATGAAGTTAGAAAGCATGTTAGGAATAGTAAATCATGTTACTATAGACACTCAGTATACAACATAGTTTCAGCAGAAAGACTATAACTTGTTCAGCGTTAGCCCCAGTACAGTATGGCAGAAGACTATATTTATACATATATACTATTACCAGCTTCAGCATGTATCAAGTACGTACGTATTACTATCACTAGTTTAGCATATAGTATATATACATACTTACCCCTATTAGCCTCAGTATGTGAGACACGCAGATAGTATTTCTAGTTGAGACCGTTGTATTGTTTGGGGTTGGATTACCTAGCACCCATGACCGCCCAGGGTTAATAGCTGTATCGACTCGTCTGCCAGAGGACGACGATACGTCGCTCTATGGAGTGGCAAGCCGTCCCACAAGGAACGAAGATGGGATGCCAGTTTTCCCCATATTGTGCCTTGGTCAGCCCTTATACACCCCCGTCGAGCGGATACGCCCGGGGTGTTGATTTAGGAGTCCTCCGGACTCAGATGCAGTTATAGTCAGGGGCACAACAAGCCCAAGTGTATACCCAAGGGACTGGTAGGATGCTTACAGGGTTTATAGGAGATGGGATGACCGGGGTAGGGGTATAGATTCTGTGCTGGTTGTACCTCCCGGCTTATGGGGGCCGGGTAAGGTTTGTGTGTGCTATGTTATGTTATGATATGTTATGCCGTGTTACATTAGATACGAGTAGATCAGCAGTAGAACGATACGTCTCCAGGTATGACTCCTACTCCTTCCAGTATAATTAACAGAAGGTATGATTTACATTATCAGACAGTTAATCTATTCCCTCCTACTTCAGTTTCATCAGTTGTATTGTTGTTTTCAGATATTTCATTCAGTTATTGCTTTATATACTCAGTACCAGTGGTACTGACGCCCGGTGGGGCGCTACATTACTTGCCTGCAGGTACTCATAGATGAGCGGGCGATACCTCGTGATTCCTGTCAGCGATCGAGTATTCAGCTCCTGTCATCCGGAGACTGAATCCCAGAGGTGTATTTCGTTTTCTTTTGTTGTACAGTACGGGTAGGTTGGGGCCCTGTCCCGATCATTTCTATTGTTATTCCTAAAGGCTTGCAGTCTGTATATGTTCCCTGTGGTCAGATGAGCCGGTCGTGTGAGGCCGTGCAGTCGTATAGCTGTTAGAACTTGTGTTTCCTTTATGTTGGCCGTGTGGGGCCGTAGCTTGACAGTAGTGATGACTTTGCCGGTCACGTAGCTATTCAGTACTTCATGGTTAAGTTATAGATAACTAGACAGGATGGTGGCCTTGTCGGCCCGCATAGGTCTCTATATTGACATGCTTCTGGTCAGCTGTTAGTACAGGTACAGGAGGCTATAGGCCAATGGGCCGGGGGCTGTGTGTAGAGCCGTTATATAGCCCTTTGTTTCCAGAAATGTGAGTTAGAGCCAGCCAGGCACCAGATGTGCCCAGGCTTAGCAGTCCAGCAGTTCAGGTTCTAGTCGGGCACCAGGTGCCAGTCATACCCCCCCAAGGCGGGGTGTGACAAACATAGTATCAGAGCAGGTCGTGTCCTAGGGAGTCTGCAAGCCGTGCTAAGTAGAGTCTTGTCTATGGATGTGTTGTGCACCACATACTATAGGCAGGAGGCTGCGAGGCATAATAGGATGGTTACCCTTCTTCCATACTCAGTCGTGCCATAGCACAGTACAGTACAGGGTTGGTCCTTTTAAAACTTATCATATTCTTTGAATACAGATACAAGTCAGTCCAGCGAAATCCTATCCCAGGTAGAAGATCAGATATAGCAACATGAGAGAACATCAGCCAGTTACAAGGTAACTACAGTAGAAGGAGGAGGTAACAGGGACCTCCCAATGTTATCTTTTTATTGGTACCATCCCCAGTATATGTTGATAACGTCAAAATAGGAAGTCAGGAATGTAATGTACATACGAGTTGATTTATTTTTTAGCTATATAAGACCTGATTAAGATTACAGATAAGGTCAGACCACCAGGAAAGCATAAGGAAGAGAGGGAAATGCAGGAATCCCAACCACGTTTTTTTTTCCAGATGTGGTACAGTTATATGTTTCTATCTGTTGCAACAAGAAAAGGGCTATTCCTACCTCTTGACCTTGATCCCAGTACAGTAAAGGGGCATAAGAATTTAGGCGAGGCTGCCCAAAACAAGCAGTAAGTGAAGATAGATTGATTAATTCCAGTAAGTGTTAGTGAGCATAAAGAAACAGTAAGACTGTTAGCTTACCCGAAGTAGGGGTAAAAGACCTGCTAGTGATGAATGTCTAATAATAGTCAAGTTTGAGTCAGAAAAAGGCAAAGTCTGCCATATATGCTAACAGATAGCAAGATATACCTGTAAGATTATAGTTATGATCCAGTTGTGACATCGAAAGATATAGAGGTCATGTGAATCAGATGGGCCTGAATATAAGCCAGAAGAAGTATAGGCCGAGGCTTGATCAGTAATCTCATTAGCAACGAAAGGCAGGTACCTTGAACCCTAGAGTTCAGCTTAAGCAAGATGAGAGGAAGAAGCAGGAATGCCAGATTTTATGTGGAAATCAGGGTTACCCCCCCCCCCAGATTAATAGAGTATCGTTTTAAGGATTAAGCCTCGGGCTGACAGTAAGATTGCGGTTTAGAATACCGCAGTATGCCTGTTCATGGAGAAGTTAAGAAATTACTGATACAACAATTCTAATCTAGTGTGGCCTAGAGATAAGGCCCAACAGACAGTCATGGGCTCTTAATATAAGCCAAGTAAGGCCACAAGATTCGAATGTTGACCCCACATCGCAGGAGTGGCGGAATTTCAAATAGCAGACAATAACTAAGGTGTTTATGTTTGTTACTTTCAGAATGGGGTGACAATACAATGAAATGATAAGTCAGGGAAAGAGATAGTATTAGGCCGTAGAAGCGGTGTATCATATACGGTATGAGACTCAGCAGAGCATGTCAGAGATTATGTATTACCGCAGAATTCAGTACATATTGTACGTAGCTAGCGATATATATATATACAGATAATAGGTATGCTATGATTAGCTGCCTAAGGGGTATAATCACAGATACTGATTAGTAATAGGAAGCATGTACAAATCGCATTGCAGGATCCCCTTTCCAAAAAAAAAAGAAAAAAAGAGAGAGAAGAGAGAAGAAAGAAAGAAGGAGAGAAGAAAGGAGAAAGGGAAAGGAGAAGAGAAAGGGAAGATTAAGTGTGAATTACGTATGAAGTCATAGGAACTGTCTCAGTTCTCAGTTAATAAGTTAATGGACTTATGTGTTGTTGCCAGATCTAGGCTCTGGAAGCTTACTAGAGTTAATGGCCTGAATCAGATGGCTAGATGATAAGAGCACAGTTAGATGGTCTAATGACTAGCTGGCGCTTATATTAGCAGGGAAACATCTTTAAAAATCAATAGCATTATCGTATATGCCGGAACCAGAATTTTTCCAGTATGTTAAGTGGTCGTACATCATTTTCCCAGCTTTGTAGGTGAGAGTCAACCTTAGTCAACCTAGCAGTTATTACAAGGAATACTCCGCAAGTAAGACAAGCCCGTGGGCACCCCAAGAAAGGGGTCCACATCAGTAGTCAGCGATAGACTCGTGCTTCAGCCAGTTCTCGTAAGATATTCAGCTGCGGAGCCCTAGCAGAAGGCCAGTATTTACAGAATAGCTCATAAGACCGAGAATTCCCCAGAATAGCAATATAAATCCAAGTGGATACACACAAGGCATAAGAAATTGGTAGTGCTCTGCTAGCACAGTGTTTACTAAGACAAGGAGATCGGTAGGTTCCCTATGAAGATCCAGGTACGGATCGCCTGAGAGTAGGTTGGACTAAGCACAACATCACAATGGTTCAATTAGGAGGACGAAACGGTTAGCTGTCTACAACCCCGCAATTATGCATGAGCTACAGATGTCCGAGTAGGACATGTAGAGCATTGTTAGACTACTGCAGCATTTGGATCATCTAACCCAGCCATTTAGTTAGTCGAGGTTATTCAGCTAGATTATTAGAGATCATGATCATTGTCAAGAATCCTCTGATCAGATACAGGCACATGGTGTGCAGATAGTTTTTCAGGTTATCTCAGCAGCAAGTAGCCTTAGCATGCGGCCAGAAGGCCAGATGAGCTCTATTTATACCGGTAGATTACTTATCAGATTCTCCGGTATAATAAACCAGTATGACCGTCAGTTATATGTCAATTTTTTTTCTAAATGTGAATTTTGGCTAAGTTTAGTAGCCTTTTTGGTCGCACTGCGTCGAAAGTTGGTGTACAGGTAGATACACAGAAAAAAAAAACAAAGCAGTGAAGACATAGCCAGACCTACCACTCCGACCGAAATATGCAATCCCTGCGGTTAGCCGGGTACTACAGAGGGCTTGTGGAAGGGTCTTCCACCTTAGCAGCACCTCTGACTAAATTAACACAGAAGGCAGCAAAGTTCCAGCAGACCGAGGCATGTGAGTAGAACTTCCAGTAGTTAAAAGACAGGTTAACATCATCCCCAGTATAAGTATCGTCAGAAGGTACAGAGGGTTAATGCAGCATGGTAAAGTAATAGCTGATGCCTTCAGGCAGTTGGAGAAACCTTAAAAGAATTATCTTATCCATGACCTAGAGTTAGCCGTAGTAGTTTATGACTTAAAGAGTGAATATTTTGTATCACCCAGGAAGGGCTAATCTAGTAGCAAATGCCCTTAGCCGTAATTTATGGAGAGGTGACATATTTTCAGATAACCGGGGATGAAGTGTGGCGATGTAAAGGCCGCATTCGTGTTCCAGATATTTTGGGGCTTCGCCAGTACATTATGAGCGAGGCGCATTACGCCCGCTATTCTCTCTGCCCAGGCGCGACGAAGATGTACCATGATATCAAAAAAACCACTGGTGGCCAGGTATGAAAAGAGAAATTGCTGAATTTGTAGCTCAGTGTCCTAACTGCCAACAGCTGAAAGTAGAACATCAGGAACCAGATGGTTTGACCCAGGACATAGTTGTGCCTCTCTGGAAATGGGAAGCAGTAAACATGGATTTTGTAGCAGGATTACCCCGTACCAGGCATAGACACGATTTAATCTGAGTAACTTTTGACAGACTGACGAAATCAGCCCATTTCATGTCAGTAAAAGCTACTTTCTCTGCCTAAGATTACACCAAACTGAATATCAGAGAAATAGTTAGATTACACGGTGTTTCAGTATCCATTATCTCTGATAGAGGAGCACAGTTGACGGTTAGATTCTGGCAGTCGTTCCAGAAGAGTTTGGGAACGCAGATCAACTTGAGCACAGCATTCCACCCTCAGACAGATGGGCAGGCTGAGCGGACTATCCAAACGCTCGAAGATACGCTACGAGCGTGTGTGCTAGATTTTGAGGGTAGCTGGGATAAGCATCTTTCATTAGTTGAATTTGCTCATAATAACAGTTATCATTCAGCCATCCAGATGGCGCCTTCTGAGGCATTATACAGGAGAAAATACAAATCACCAAATGGTTGATTTGAAATAGGAGAGTCAGCATCGGTTAGCTTAGACGTTGTTCGGCAGTCAGAGGAAAAAGTAAAGCTTATCCAAGAACGTTTACTGACTGCTCAGAGCCGCCAGAAGTCTTATGCAGATGTACAGCGTAGAAATCTAGAATTTGAGGTAAATGACTGGGTATATCTGAAAGTGTCTTCGATAAAAGGAGTAATGAGATTTGGCAAGAAAGGCAAGCTTAGCCCGAGAATCATTGGGCCATATCAGACTCGGCGAAGAATAGGCCGAGTTGCATACGAATTGAACTTGCCTCCAGAGTTAGCATCTGCTCACCAAGTATTCCATGTATCCATGTTGAGGAAGTTCGTAGGAGATCCTTCCATGGTTGTTCCAGTCCAGGATGTTCAGGTCACAGAAGAGTTAGCATATGAAGAGGTTCCAGTAGCTATCCTAGACAGACAGATTCGCAAGTTGAGGACTAAAGATGTTGCGTCTGTCAAGGTACTGCGGCGTAACAGGAATCGTGAGGAAATGACGTGGGAAGCTGAAGAAGATATGAAAGCCGAATACCCTCACCTATTTCAGGCCTAGTCAGGCGACAGGTATGTCCATGTTATTACTTATACAGTACCTTATAGTTGTATGTGTGTGAATGAGAAAGATTGATACTTAGTTATCCAGTGGATCTTAAAATAATAGGTGCAGTACCTGTGTTGGACTTTTCTGCATTTCAGGTTTTTGCTATAGTCCATATTGCAGGGGAAACTCTGCCAAAATTTTTCTAGAAAGGAAGTTAAGTAGTCTTCCAGATAGCAGTGTGCATTCGAGGACGAATGTTCTTAAGGGGGGGGAGAATGTTATACCCCGTAGAATTTCCGTCACCTAAATGACCTATTCGCACGTTGGTTAAGCATATTTGAAAGCCATACGTGCTAAGGAAAGGCCCGGGAAAAGATCGGACGAGAAACCTGTCGAACCATCGCAGAAGGAGCCGAGGCAGAGCCCCTCCGCGATGGCAGCGTGTCATGGAGGAGGAGCCTCCGCGTTGGCTCCGTGACATGTTGGCCTTGTCTAGGTCCAAGTATATAAAGCCCCACTTCGGGTTATTTTAGAATTAAATCATATAAACTTCAGAAAACAGAGAGCAAACGCAGGAGAAGGAAAAAGGAACGAAGTAGTGATATAATTTTCGTCCGATTACGCTGCTAAACGTTGTCCAAACTCAAATTAACCTCAGATACCGAGGTATTTAGCAGCAGAGAGCATTCCTACGGATTTAGTTTCGTGAAATACGGCCGACGAATCGTCGAGCTACCGAGCTAAGGTAAGTGGAATTGCTCTAAATTAGTGTCTATATGTTTCTAGCTGTGAAGTGAATATTTCTCCCTTCTGGACCGCTGGAAAATAGCGAGTTTTCGACCGTCTTTCGATAAGCCTAAGTTTAGGCTATAAACTATACCGAAAGTGATGTTGCTCTTTACAATTAAGCTGTATTTAGTATTAATTGACATATTTATGAATGCAGTTGGGAGAAAATAGTTGAAGTACAGGCCGAGCCTCATCCGACAGCCGGATAGTTCGAGGATAAGGTATGTAAATTTAGTTTTCCTCGGCAAGTTAGTAATCTCGGTATAGTACAGTAATTTAAAGGCCAGTAGAATGTTCAGAAGTCATGTGTTATGTTTATTACGAATGTTGGTACGATATTAGAAGCATCATGTTATATCTTGCGCGAAACTTGCTAGCACGATATAGATTTTAATACAAGTGTTAGAAACTGCACAGCATACTCAGTATGTGATGTAATACGAAATGTTAGGATATTATTGTATTCGGTTAACACCCCGCAAAGCGATGCAATATCTGTAAGACATCTCAAAAATAGAATGATAAGTTAAAATGATGTTAGAAAGCATGTTAGGAATAGTAAATCATGTTACTATAGACACTCAGTATACAACATAGTTTCAGCAGAAAGACTATAACTTGTTCAGCGTTAGCCCCAGTACAGTATGGCAGAAGACTATATTTATACATATATACTATTACCAGCTTCAGCATGTATCAAGTACGTACGTATTACTATCACTAGTTTAGCATATAGTATATATACATATTTTACCCCTATTAGCCTCAGTATGTGAGACACGCAGATAGTATTTCTAGTTGAGACCGTTGTATTGTTTGGGGTTGGATTACCTAGCATCCATGACCGCCCAGGGTTAATAGCTGTATCGACTCGTCCGCCAGAGGATGAGGATACGTCGCTCTATGGAGTGGAAAGCCGTCCCACAGGGGACGAAGATGGGATGCCAGTTTTCCCCATATTGTGCCTTGGTCGGCCCTTATACACCCCCGTCGAGCGGATACGCCCGGGGTGTTGATTTAGGAGTCCTCCGGACTCAGATGCAGTTATAGTCAGGGGCTCAGTGAGCCCAAGTGCATACCCAGGGGACTGGCAGGATGCTTACAGGGTTTATAGGAGATGGGATGACCGGGGTAGGGGTATAGATTCTGTGCTGGTTGTACCTCCCGGCTTATGGGGGCCGGGTAAGGTTTGTGTGTGCTATGTTATGTTATGATATGTTATGCCGTGTTACAGTAGATACGAGTAGATCAGCAGTAGAACGATACGTCTCCAGGTATGACTCCTACTCCTTCCAGTATAATTAACAGAAGGTATGATTTACATTATCAGACAGTTAATCTATTCCCTCGTACTTCAGTTTCATCAGTTGTATTGTTGTTTTCAGATATTTCCTTCAGTTATTGCTTTATATACTCAGTACCAGTGGTACTGATGCCCGGTGGGGCACTGCATTACTTGCCTGCAGGTACTCATAGATGAGCGGGCGATACCTCGTGATTCCTGTTAGTGATCGAGTATTCAGCTCCTGTCATCCGGAGACTGAATCCCAGAGGTGTATTTCGTTTTCTTTTGTTGTACAGAACGGGTAGGTCGGGGCCCTGTCCTGATCATTTCTATTGTTATTCCTAAAGGCTTGCAGTCTGTATATGTTCCCTGTGGTTAGATGAGCTGGTCGTGTGAGGCCGTGCAGTCGTATAGCTGTTAGAACTTGTGTTTCCTTTATGTTGGCCGTGTGGGGCCATAGCTTTACAGTAGTGGTGACCTTGCCCGTCACGTAGCTATTCAGTACTTCATGGTTAAGTTATACATAACTAGACAGGTTGGTGGCCTTGTCGGCCCGCATAGGTCTCCCTATATTGACATGCTTCTAGTCAGCTGTTAGTACAGGTACAGGAGGCTATAGGACAATGGGCCGGGGGCTGTGTGTACAGCCGTTATATAGCCCTTTGTTTCCAGAAATGTGAGTTAGAGCCAGCCAGGCACCAGATGTGCCCAGGCTTAGCAGTCCAGCAGTTCAGGTTCTAGTCGGGCACCAGGTGCCAGTCATACCCCCCCAATGCGCGGTGTGACAATGCATACACTTGACCCATAGGCTTTCCCTTCATGTATTTCGTGACTAATGTAGAGTTGTTGCACCTATTATCATTTAGGACTTGCAGGTTATGATGTAGGCTAGGGGTGAGGGTAGGATAAACATTTGGCTATAGTGACTAGATCCTCCCTAATGCTTTTTGTGACATACCTTACATCAATATGATGACATTTAAACCATACCCTCTTTTACAAAGAATATACACAGTCGAAGTATCAAAACAAGTAACTCAGGCAAGTACTGGGTCGAATCCCACGAGGACTGGGGGATGATAGTAACTAATGTCGATGATAATGTTGACTTTAGATTGCACCACTCAAAAAAAATACAAATGACAACCAATGGGGGGAAGTATCAATATGTAAGAGATTATCAAGTATCAAATGGTTCAGTTCAAATAGCAAGGTTTACAAAAGTTGTCAACAATGATGTGAAAATGCTAGATGTGCGGTGTAGATGATGGATTAATTAGATAACGTCTTGCTAGATAATATCACAAATTGACCTAATGTGAATAATCTCAGGTGAACAGAGGTATTCCATGCTTTTCAGCCAATTTCATACATCTAGCTAGAGTTCTTTCGAATCTCGAGACTCAATCAACTCAGCCCAATGTGATTTAGATTAATAGCTACACTATTTCTAGATATTAGCCATTAATTTTTGAGTGAGAGCATGAATTCGACTATTTCTAGCCCAAATTCACAATCTCCCAACCTTACCCACTATTAGATTCTCTCCCAATAATTAATTCTTCCTTTTCAAGCAATAATCAAGTAAGGAAACATAGACCCATATGAAAATAACAGATCATCAAGTAATGATTGGAGAGAACTGAATAGATTCACAATTAGCTGAACATTGTTAAGATAATTCTAGCAATTCCTACTCTAATCAAAATCCATCATCTTCACCCACCTCTGGCTAATGGTTTAGCTACACATGATTAAGAATTTCACAAGCATATTTAACAATAGACTCATCAAATTCAGTAACAAAAGTAGAAAAATCAATTTCACAATAATGGTCTGCAACAATTGTAGTAACTTACTCTGGAGAAAAAGAAGTAAAGGAATAAATCTCAAGTCACCAATTACAATCTTCTGCTCTTCTCTGCAATAAGGAATGTTCTAAAAAGTGGAAAATTACAATGAAAGTTGACTACTCCTCTATACTTCTCTTACACTACATCTAGAAAGTAGGGTCTCTCTTTTCTCTTTTTCTGTGTTGACTCTTTTACCCTGAACATCGTCTCTTCATTGGCGGGATGCCAGCAATTCGCCAATTAATACCCCTGAACCGCAGGATGTGTTTTGTTGTGTCATTACAGAATTCTAGTCAACTTCGGTGGCACATCCAGCATTTTTCCCATCTCATTCCACGAATCGCAAAGGTTTTGTCCCTTATTCCATAAACTTGTCTATGATTTTGTGATTAATCTGACGACTCACCATTTGCAATTCGTATTTCGCCGATGGCAGTGTTTCCTCTAAAGTAGTGTTGATCGGCCTCTGTCCGGCGTTTCACCGATTTTCATCTGTGATACACCGCTTTGCTCTCATTTCCTTCTTTTTGCTATAATTTTTTCTCTTCTTTACACATCTGGGAATCTACATACAACAAAGAAAAAAAGAGCATAAAATCCATATAATTTACTCAAGAACTAAGCAAAAACACAAGTTTTAGAGTCTAATGAGTTGGTAAATTACCAACTCATCAAACCCCCAAACTTAAATCATTGCTTATCCTCAAGTCATGCAATTTTCGATTATTGAAAAACATGCCATTTTGCACAACATGGAATCACCTATACTATGACTCCCAAAGATGCTCACTAAACTCACCAAAAATAGAGGTGAATACCCCAAAACAGTAAGTCAATGAAAATATTTCAATCAGCTACACTTTCCATTAACAAGGCTCAAGTGAGGGAAACTCTTTAGTAAAATAAAGGCATTACTCATTCATGAAACAGACATAACATCTCCCATAATAATTAGTGCACCTTTAAAGCTTTCCTTATAGTTTATACTGCCAATGCCCTATTCTCAAGTTAGTGTTCAAATGCACTTGTGTCCTCAAAAAGGGATGACGCCACTCACCGAAATAATAATCCTTATTATTTTTGTCATGAAATCATTGTACACTCACAAGGGATTGTATTGGGGAGATCATCACACTCACTCTCCCAAAAGAAGTCTACATGCATACTCTTGACCCTTAGGCTTGCCCTTATTGTAATATGCCACTAATGTGGAGTACTTGCATTCAAGATCATTTAGGACTTGTGGGTTCTGATGTAGGCTCGAGTTAAGGGTAGGATAAGAATTTTGTTGTAGTGACTAGATCCTCCATAATGCTTTTTGGTGGACATACCTTCCATCAAATCTTTCCATCTGCTTTACCTTGTTTCACTTTTTCATTGTTTCTGACTTCCGTTTTTCTATAACCCTCCTTGTAACCCCTTTTTTTACAACTAGCCTTACCACCTCAAGAGCAAGCACCAACTCACACAAGTTTGATTTTCTCATTTTGATATATCTTTTATGCCTTTTGATAACAATATAGTGCTACCTTAAACTGAAAATGTTATTTTCCCTAGCACACCCTCAAACTTAGGCTTTTGCCTCATTTTACATTTCTTTCCTCACTCCCTTTTTCTTAGGCTTTCAGCCTCATTTCATCACTATCTTATCACCAGCATTAGGGAGAATGGGTGCCAAAGAGGGGTATGAAGAATGGTCTTAAGGCTTGTAATGTGGTTGCCAAAGAAAGGGTCTAAAGCTCAATGTTAGTTGACAAAGGTTAACGCTTAAGGAGGGTATATGAAGTGGCTAAACAAAGAAAAGCCTAAGACCATATCGTTAATACAACTATGTTTGGGATTTTGCCTTGAATAACAATTGGGGTAAGTTCTAGACAAGAAGTCATACATAAGACTCATCAACAATTCCTCACCACAATAGGAATCACCCTTAAAGGGTCCAAAAGAGTTAGTCTTACCACAACACTTTTAATTTCAGGACATTAAAGTAGGCAAACATCATAAGTAAAGCAAAGAATCTACAATGAATAATAGAGAATACTATGCTACAGTGTCATGTCTGCTCATTATCTTCCATTTTCATGCCTTCATTTAAAGGTCCCAAAAAACATTTTGGTGGTGCCTCTCAAAAAATCTTCACACAAGACTCAAAACAACGTGGCATTTTCCCTTAATAATGTCGTCACTCAATCTATCATTGGGAAATGCCAACCCAGTTTGACAAATAATCAAAACAAAAGAATGCTCCTTAGGAAAGAACCGTGGTCAAAAGAAAACCGTTAGCGTTTTAATTTCTACACTAATATTTACCATGGTGAAAAAGAAAAGAAACAAGGTTTTGGGGGTCATTTCCTTCAAAAATTTTCAAAATTTTCTTTTAATTAAACATGAAGACCCCCATAGGTCACTATTCATCAATCATAACAAGAAAACTTAACCAAATCATTCATTTCATTTTAAACAAAATAGGATATGCCCGACAAAGGCAATCATCAAAACATCACAATAAAACCATAGCCCGACAAAGGTTCGACTCACTCAAACCCACTACAATTCACAAGAACATAAAAAAAATGAGCTTATCCCTCCCCCACTTAAAAGAATACATTGTCCCCAATGTAGATATGCATAATGGGAAAGAGACAAGAAACTCCCTGAGTGGGTCAGGTCTCTTCATCATCCGCATCTGCCTTACCACCACCATTGTTGGCCTCACCTAGCCCAGCAAAATCATCACCCAACCCCTCAAAAAGGTCATCAATTGGCCCCCGAATTGAAGAAGGAGCAGCCATTGCAGCACCAAATGCACTCATGTACGATACTTTAACCGAAGTCTGACTTTTCCATTTATGTACCTCTATTCGAAGGGAAGTGACTGCCCCTTCCACTGCATCCACCCTCTTGCACAATGTGGTTACAGTATCATACAATGACTTGATATCCTTTTTAACTGTGTTGGAAATGAGTACGGGGAGGCTCTTACCCAATCTTTGGAGTTGGATTTCATGTGAGTTCGTCATCTCCACAAGTCGATGGAGACCACTTGGCTGAGAGGATTGTGGAGGGGGAGAAGCTCTCTGCTGAGGCAAGACACCTAATGTATGACTCGACATATCCCATTGGGGAAAAGTGGTTTCTGGGGCATGTGGTGATTGATCTATCCCATGGGGGAGGGGTCCTTCCTGTACTCCAAAGGCCTACATTCTCTTCCTTTTCATTTTCGGTTCCTCGACATCTCTCTTCCTATCAATATCAATCACTCCTAGAGTAGAGAAAGGAGTCTCATCAGGAAAAAGGGGCACTCTAGCTACTTCAGAAAGTTTGGAAATCAAAACAGCATATGGCATGGAAGTACTAGACTGTCGGGCCTTCTTCTTCATCTGTTGAGCTACAAATTTTCCCGAAGTTGATGGGGAGCCCCGACATTATGAAAGAAATCAGGATTGTCATTTCCATGGTGAACCACTGCTCATATTTGGATGGGATGATGCGAGAACAAATAAAGTCCAGCCATAGCTTCACCTCAAACTTCAAATCATGCAGAGAGGTTTCGCTACCCATTAAGGCTTAGAGAGGAGTATCAACAATAATAATGCGAGACACCCACGAAAACCAGTCCTTCATATCAGCCACCCATTCCATATACTCCGTAGCGGAATCAATTTCATCCTCCTAGAATAGGTAGTTTATAGCAACTGGGGTGATATCAACTTCCACTTCCCAGATCATCACTGATGGCAAGTAGGGGAAGTCATCCTCTTTGCCCCATTATCGCATACTCTCTTGGTGGCCTTGATAAGAGGCATAGAACTCTGTGACTAGGTTAGGGTAGTAGGATGGGAGAGTGTTGGAAAACACGTGCCACTGTCTGTTGGTGAACTGCGCTGTGATGTTAGGGAAATCATCTTTTAACCTGGCCAAGTCAAACCTCTTCTCCACTGTGATGTAGCGTCCTTGGCAGATGACACAGTGTTCCTTCATGTTCCGAACACAGAGAATAATTGCTTCCTTTGTGTTGGCCTGTGGTTGTGCAACCTTTGCCTTGCCTTTGCCCTTGCTAGCAAAAGAAGCAGGGGCTTTTCCTTTGCCGGTGTTCCTGGAAGATGACATGATCTATTTTGCTACAAGAATGATGCTAGTGCCAGCTAGTGAAAGAGAAAACTAAAAACAAAATAAAATATGAAAGAAATTTAATTGCAGGGAGAACTAAGAAACAAGGGGGAGTCAAACACTCAGTTAAAAGAACCACTGAAAGCGTTGGAAGACCGGCGGTTAGCTGAAATGATTTTGTGGGCCGCCCGTTTTCGCTGATGCTTAAATGACAATTGGGTAAGGATAGTTGTTTCGGTGGTATAACGGCATACTGCCAGTCAGGATTTTTGAACCGCCAATGTAACGCAGGATCCACTCAGTACCCAAAAGCCAAGTTGCAGAGTGAGATAACGTTTCATTGGCGATTCGCCAAATCCGACCAGCGAAACACCGGACCTCATCGTCCCCAAATTATTTTGAACTATCACATATACGTGCCCACTAACACATACACTCACTTCGAATCATACTAAAATCAACATGACACTCTTAAAACCCTTGTTCATGACATTTATCCCTTGAGAATGGCGTCACCCGGTCTTTCATTGGGCAAAACATCATGCTCTAAGCAAATGGGTTACTCAGACATCATCCTTTTCAGAATGCAACAAACAAAAGCACAACCCTATTCCATTTAATCAGGTATAGCACATTTAAGAATTAACCAAGGAAAAGGAACAAAGAATTACCCTTAAAGCACAAATGAGAAAATTAAAATAAGGGAAAGAGAATTTTTATCAAATTTAAGGAGTGCCTGAACACTTGGACATTCAAAAATATCAAAGTTACTTGCAATAGCAACTTAAGATATAAGTAGTAGAGGAAGAAAGTGTGACTGAAGTGAGGGGATTAGTGGACTATGGATGGGGTTTTATAGGTGAAAGAGGGAAGTGTAATAGGTTGAGGGGAAGGTGGAGAGTTTAATGGGTGTGTGTTGGTGGGAAGGTGAGAAAGTGAGAATGTGAAAAGGTTAAGAATAGATGAGTATGGGGAAATGGGATGTTGGGTAATGGAAAGACAAAAAGGGAATGGCAAAATGGTGGAAAAATGGAGGCTAGGAGAATATTTTCAGAAATAGGGCGGCTAACTGGATTATAGGGATTTGGTGGGCCATCTCTTTTAAATTCACATTGCAATAGTCTCATACCTCGATTGGAGGTCCACCGACGGTTCGCCGAATCACACTGGTGGTCCGCCGAGCTAATATCTTGTTCTTGCATGTTTCCTAGTGATTTGTTTCCTTACCGGTGATTTATCAGCGGTTTACGGATTGAAGCGGTGATCTTCCGATTACCTTCCGTTTATGTGCATGAGCTTCAGGTGCTCTGCTATCCATCAACCATCAATCGACAAACCACGGATTCTGTTCGATGGTTCCCTGATGGGTCCGCCGGTATTTCAATTTGACCCTCAGCCTTCTGTTTAGTGCTTACCACCAACGGCGGTTTACACTTCCAAACCTATGGCTCGCCGGTCTCTCACCACTCCTTTATTCATGGTCTGGTTACCTCTTTACTCCTCATTTCTCAGAACCTACGAAAACACAAACAACCAAAAACATGAATTAATTCATTAAAAACTTGGGTTGCCTCCCAAGAAGAGCCTTAGTTAACGTCGTGGCTTGACGAAGCCCTTCTCTCATTAGTTCTAGTCATACAGGTCATCTTCCAACACCACCTCCTTCAGCTCTAAATCTTTTTCTACCTAATCAATTTGCAAAACTCGACCATCTTGCATTGGGGAGGAGTCTTAGCCGATGGACACACTATAAAAGTGACTTCTTCACTTCCGACTCAAAATTTCAACTCACCAAGCTCCACGTCCACCATAACACTTTCATATCCAACAATGGTCTCCTCAAAATAATGGGAACCTCTTCATCCATGTCACAATCCAAGATTACAAAGTCAGTTGGTAAGATAAACTCGTTGACTCTCACTAACACATCTTCTAACACCCCTAGTAGTTATTTTATTGATCTATCTTCCATGAGTAGCCTCATTGATGTCAGTTTGGTGCTTTCGAGTCCAATGTCTTGAAAATCAGTAGGGGCATCAAATTTGTGCTAGTGCCCAGATCACATAAAGCTTTCTAAAACACACATCTCCCAATTGTGCATGGTATTGTAAATGCTCTGGGGTCCTCCTTTTTTGGAGCAAGAATACTCATCATTACTGCACTACAATGGTGAGTTTTCTCTTTATTCCCTACATCCACCACTTTTTTCTTCTTTAATAAATCTTTCATAAACTTTGCATAACCGGGCATTTAGAGCAAAGCAACCACTAACGGAATATTTATGGACAACTTACTGAACATGTCAACAAACTTTTTAAGCAGGTCATCCTTCTTTTTCTTGGTTAGCCATTGTGGATAAGGAGGTGGAATTTTTGAATCAACCTTGTCATTAGTTGGGGACTGCAGGCCCGTCTCCTCATCATTATTGGGGGATAGGAGATCATCATTCTTTCCCTCTTTTTCCTCACAAAGCTTGTCTTCATTTTCTAGAATAATTGGTATTGTCTCCTTCGTCTTCTTCACTTGGTTTCTGGTTATCAATCTTACTTGGCTTCACCGAGGCATCTCCAATCACTTTGCCACTCCTAGTGACAATGGCCATGCATTGACCATCCTTCTTGGGATTTGGCATTGTGTCACTGGGTAGTGTTCCCTTCATCCGAGGATTCATTTGAGCTGATAAGTGATTCATTTGGGCCTCCAAATGCTTGATGGAGGTGAAATGTGAACTCATTGTTTGGGCGAGGTTAGGCACCTCCCCTCTTAACTCTGTCACCCCACTCTCGATTGACTCGACCTTTTTCGAAACTCTTGAGAGCATCTCTTCAATTTTGGAGTTGCCCACATCACTCACACCCGGTTGATTGTGGGAGTTTTCGGCCTTTGGAGGGGGAATTTATGGGTTCGAACTCCGATGATAGCAATCAGTGTCTTGGTTTAGCTCTTTATTTCCCCATCGGTCATTCCTTTCCGGTCATCGCTGTGGCTCGGGATTTCTCCACTCTTAACTGTCATCCCTTGGTCTCCATGGCCCTTAATTTTCTCCTTGGAACCCAAGTCTGGGACCTCCCATCTAATTACCCATATATTGTCATTCCTCTTCATATCTTGGTGGTGATGTCTCACTTTCATATTGCAAGGGACCTTGTATTCCTATGGCATTTACCACCTTTGGCCCTGCACCCATTACATGCTTTGTCATCAATTCAAGTTGTATCATCATTTTAGCAAGAGTCTCATCTCAGTCTTCATCCCTTTTCCTCAACTCAGCTACCAATGCACTTGAACTATCTTCTTGAGTGGACACGTTTGTTTCTCTCATGTGCCAAGCCCTATTTGTCTTTGTCATTCTGTCTAAGAGGGCTTCGTCCAACCCATACGTTTGGTCCATGATAGAACCACTAGCTAAGTTGTTGGAAACCGATTTGTTAATGGAATAAAGGGCCCTATAGAAACTTTGTAGAAGTACCCCATCCGACAATCCATGGTTTTGGCAAAGAGCAAATTTCTTCTTAAACCTCAACCATGTCT
This sequence comes from Datura wrightii, assembly GCA_035772735.1. Classification (NCBI taxonomy): domain Eukaryota; kingdom Viridiplantae; phylum Streptophyta; class Magnoliopsida; order Solanales; family Solanaceae; genus Datura; species Datura wrightii. Next base: position 134,602,609 of record JASDFA010000001.1, read on the forward strand.
CGTGTAAAGGCTCTCTGGATTCTTATTTGAAATATGTAATGTCATCCCTCAGGTGAAGCATCTTTGATGGAGGGAAAAAATGATCCAAAAAGGCTTCCGTAAACTCTTGCCATGAAGTAATACATCCCAGAGGGAGTTCTTCTAGACTAATCGTCGGCTACCTTGTCAATGAAAAGGGAAAAAGACTCAACCTGATGGAATCTTGACTAATATTGGTGATATTGAATGGTTGGCAATTTTCCAAGAAGATCCGCAGATGTCGATTCACATCTTCACTTGGCTTTCCGTCAAAGAGCCCCTTCATTTGTAATAAGTGCAGCATAGTTCTTGTAGCATGAAAAACTGCATTCCCTACTGTAGGTGGTAGGCGAATAGCTCCTACCACTTCTGGCATGAACGGGTTGTCTTCCTCAAGTTCCATATTACCTTCAACCGAGTTATCCCCTGCTTGGGTGTAATGGCTCATTTGGTTATGAAATCCTAACGACACAATAAACACACTTTAAGTAGCTACAATGCAAAACTATTTCATCTTAACATTCAATCACGAGATTATCATACACCAGTCCCCGGCAATGGTGCCATTTTGATGACGTTCAAACCATACCCTCTTTTTCGAAGAACATGCACGGTCGAAGTATCAAACAAGTAACCCGAAGAGTGTCAGGGTCGAATCCCATGAGGACTAGGGAATTAAGTGACTACTGTCGATTATGAAGTTGACTTTAGATTGCACCACTCAAAACAAAAATAAATGAGAACAAATTGGGGGAAGTATTAATATCTAAGAGATTATAAAGTCTAAAGTGGTCTAGTTCAAATAGAAAGGTTTACCAAGGTTGTCAACAATGATGTTAAAATTCTAGAGGTGGGGTGTAGATGATGGATTAATTAGATAATATCTTGCTAGATCATCTCACAAGTTCAACTATTGTCATAATCTTTGGAGAACAGAGGTACTCCATGTTTTTCAACCAATTTCATACCTCTAGCTAGAGTTCTTTCGAATCTCTAGACTCAATCCACTCAACCCAATGTGATTTGGATTAATAGATGCACTATTTCAAGCTATTAGCCATTAATTCAGGAGAGAGAACATGAATTCGACTATTTCTAACCCAAATCCACAATCTCCCAACCATACCCACTATTAGATTCTCTTCCAATACTTAATTCTTCTATTTCAAGCAACAATCAAGTAAGGAAACGTAGACACATAAAAATCAATGGATCTTCAACTAATGATTGGAGAGAATTTAATAGATTCACAATTAGATGAACATTGTTAAGATAATTCTATCAATTCCTACTATAATCAACAATCATCATCTTCACCCACCTCTAGCTAATGATTTAGCTACTCATGATTTAGAATTTCACAAGCATATTTAACAATAGACTCATCAAATTCAGTAACAAAAGTAGAAAAATAAATTTCATAATAATGGTGTGCAACAATGGTAGTCAATTACTATGAAGAAAAAGAAGAAGTAAAGAAATAAATCTCAAGTTACCAATTACAATATTCTACTCTTCTTTGCAAAAAGGAATGTTCTAAAATGTGAAAAATTACAATGAAAGCTGACTACTCCTCTGTACTTCTCTTAGACTCTATTTAGAAAGTAGGGTCTCTCTTTCCTCTTTCTCCGTGTTGACTCCTTTACCCCTGAGCACCATCTCTTCATTGGTGAGATTCCGACGATTTGCCAGTTCATACCCGTGAATTGGTGGACGTGTTTTGTTGTGTCTTACCAAATTCCAGTTAACTTCTGCGGCACATTCGGTGTTTCGCCCATCTCATTCCGCGAACCACTGAGGTTTTATCCCTCATTCCATAAACTTGTCTAATGATTCGGTGATTAATCCGGTGGCTCGCCGTTTGCGATTCTTTTTCCTTTATGGCAATTTTTCCTCTGAAGCAGTGCTGATCGGCCTCTGTCCGGTGAAACCACTTTTCCCTCATTTCCTTCTTTTTGCTCCAATGTTTTCTCTTCTTTACACATCTGGGCATCTGTATACAACAAAGATAAAACGAGCATAAAATCCATTTAATTTACTCAAGAACTAAGCAAAAACACAAGTTTTAGAGTCTAACGAGTATGTAAATTACCAACTCATCACAGTACCACTTAGTTAACCTTCTTTCCCTTCTTTCCATGTTGATGAATTTCATTTTCTTTAACACTCCCCCTTATAACACCCTTTTTGCTATCACAACTAGCCTTATTACATCAAAAAGAAACACCGATTCACACAAATAATCTTTTTCTTTTTGATTTCTCATTTGGTGCCCTTTGACAAAAGGCAGTGTTCCCTTCACACTACAATTCTTATTTTCCCCCTTTGTTTTGCATATCCTCAAACTTAGGCTTTTGCCTCATTTTTCACAAATGTTTTTATCACTCCCTCTTTCTTAGGCCTTAAGCCTCATTTCATCGCTTATCTTGTCACTAGCATCTAGGGAGTATGGGGGCCAAAAAGAGGTATTAAGAATGGTCTTAAGGCTTGTAATGTGGTTTCCAAGGAAAGGGTTGAAGGCTCAACATTTGGCTAACAAGGATCAATGCTCGTGGAGGGCATATGGGTGAAGTGACTAGACAAAGGAGAGCCTAAACTCATGTTCTTGGCACAACTACATCTCGGATTTTTCCTCGAATCACATTTGGGGCAAGTTCTAGACAAGATGTAATGCATGAGATTCATAAAAAGGTCCTCACCACACAAGGCATCACCCTTAAAGGGTCTACAAGAGTCATTCTCAAGACAAAACACCAAAACTAGGACATCAAAGCAAGCAAACATCATAAGTCAAACAGGAAATTTACAATGTATGATAAAGAATGCTATGCCACTGTGTCAACACTTACACATTATCTTCATTCTCATGCCCTTGTTTTTACAATTCCATTTCAACAAAAAATTTTCGGGTGGTGCCTCTCAAAATAACTTCACAAAATACTCAACGCAACATGACATTTTCCCTTAAGAATGTCGTTGCTCCATGGATCATTGAGAAAAATCAACTCGGTTCGACAACAAAAAAAACAAACATAAAAGATAATGCTCCTTGGGAAACAACCACAGTCAAAAGGAAACACTCGGAGTTTTAATTTTCTACTCTACTATTTACAATGGCAACAAAGGAACAATACTTTGGGGTTATTTCATTCAAGATTTTTAATATTTTGAAATTCAAAGCAAATACCCCATTTAGTCACTAATCATTCATCATAAACAAAAAAAATTGAACCAATTCATTCATTCATTCATTAAAAAAAAGGACATGCCCGACAAGGGCAATCATCAATCATCAAGAGCATTTTTAGCCCCCTATAAATTTCAACATCCAACGAACAAATATCAACCTAGCCCCAAACTGAAAATAGACATTACCCCCAATGCATCCAAAGAAAAGATAACAAAGTGAGAGATGCTTCCTGATTAAGTTAGTGATTGGACCATGGTCTCCAAGTATAGGTGGCAACATCAAACTGCCAAGAAGCTGTCTCTTCGGCCGTCGGTTTTTGTGGATCCAGTGGGAGGGATGGAGGTTGTCCTGGGCCTTGCATTACGCAATTGTCTGGCAAAGTGTGAAGATCATGGTATGAAGTTATTGCCACTACCCCATGTGTCCAGGAAGGATCGACATCATATACCGAATGCATTGGAGGTGGAGGAGGGAGGCTATGATGGGGTTCCCCATCCGATACTTGTTCTGACTTACTGTCATAGCCTACCCACCGATCATCCAGCGGTCTTCTGGGTGCTTGGAATACCGCCTCAGGTTCACAAGTGTTTGGTTGGGCAATAGATGACGGTTCAGTGAGAGCAGCCACCTCTTGTTTTAAAGTATCCACTTTGCATTCAAGTTCATCAACTGTAGAGCATAGGCTAGCCAATTTGTCTTTAGCAAGCTGCAAGGCTTTCTTGAGGGCACCCTGTATAATGGCAGGAAGAGACTTGGCTAACCACACTAGCTGGTTCTCATGCATTTTGTCCCTTTGTGTGATGTTGAGGAAATCAGGAGGTGGAGAACTTTGAGGTTCGGCTGTATGGAGTGGTGTAGTTGCTGTGTGAGTTGATGCCGAAGATGATGGTAGGGTCATGTTCCTTGTAAACCATGCCCGCTTCATTGCTGGAGCCTCTTGGTCGGTTTTGGTGGCCACTGTAATCACACCGTTGGCCTGCACCGACCTATCCAATGGCTGGAACAAAGGACAAGTTGCCCGCATACATAACATACACACAAAGTTAGGAAATGGCAATGCGGTGGCTTGTTGCTTGGCCTTGCATTATAGTTTATCAATAATAATTTCCCCCACATTGATGTGTACATGATGCATTATACAAGCAAGGAGAATGGCATCTTCAATTGGGACTTTCGATGTATTTAGAGAGGACATTATCCTTGAGCAAACAAAATCTAACCATATACGTGCTTCAAATTTTTGGTCATATTGATGAATGAGGCCCTTAGAAGTGGCCCATTCTGGTTTACCTTTTGCAATCAGGTTGGCTACCCATTGGAATTGAGTGGCTTTGTTCTCCACTTTAGTGTGAATATTGGATTAAATGGGATTGGCTCATCCCAATAAATTGAATTGATTGCTTCTGGAGTTATAGGCACCTCTTGTCCTCGCACCCACACCGATGTGAAGCATGAGCCTTCTTTAGTGTTGCCCCTTCGCTTCATTAGTTTTTGCCTTGCCCTATATGATGCAAAGAATTTCCACACTAGCTCTAGAAGATATGGGTCAACTGGTAGAGTAATTGGACCCCAATCGCGTATCCCAATCTGGTGGTAGATATCTGGGCACACAATCTTGAAAAAATCTACATCAAACCGAGCTTCTACATGGATGACACATTTTTCCTTGAAAGCTATGTAAAACTCCTCCATTCCAACTAGCCCAAACCTATCTTGAGGAGTATTTGTGGGCATTGATGCTTGTCCTGTATGAGAGTGCTAGGAGATAGACATGATACTACAAATGTAGTTTAGTAATGAGCCATAGTGTCTGACTCAAAACTAAGGAAAACAAAAGAAAATAACTAAAATTTTCACAAGCTTAGGTGTCACCGGTGACTCATCGGCGAGAGGCAGTTGCATTTCGCTAGTCGTTGATTATTCGGCGATTGGCACAATGAAAAAAAAAAACTAGGACGCCTCGGTGTTTCATCGGCGAACCACCACTGGTGTTTCGCTATCAATCGATCTTCATTTGGTCGCCCACCAAATCACCTCCATATAATAGCTAACCAATCACACTCATATCTCCGTAACAAAAGGCAAGTCTTCCCTTAAGAAAGGTGTCAATCAGTCCATCATTAGGCAACTCACTTGGGTACTAAATTATACCCAGATACAAAGTGACCACAACAAAACAACATCAGGCACATACAATAAAGAAGCAAAAGAAAATGTGATAATCATGAGTAGAGAAAAATATTACCAATGTGATTAGGACCTTTCAAGCATGAGTGTGAAAGTTCTTACCTCCAATGGCTATTCTTGTAAAGAGTGGTGGGGGAATGAAGTGGATGAAGGCAGGTAGGGCTTTTAAATTGCGAGGGAAAGGAAGTTGAATGGGTTCTTGGGGGGTGAGCATTAATAAGTGTTAGGTGGGAAGTAGTGGGTCTTTTTGGGGAAAGGCAATCTGGGGAGAAGATGGAAGAAAATGGGGAATTGGAAGAGTTTTGTGGAGATTTATGATATATGGTTTTTCATTAGGGGCTACACCGGTGATCGCCGAATTGAGCTGGTGTTTCACCGTTGTGGCCGTCGCTCACATTACCTGAACATGATTCTGGATGAGGAGCTAAATCCCAATCAATTCCCAAGCACTCTAGTTGAGGGAGGCAACAAATCAGCGGTTCACATTTTATCCTAGCGCTTCGCTGTTTGGGCCACCCGTTTGCCTTGGGACCTTCAGTTCTCTGGATAGAATTGGCGCCCTAGTGGCGCTTCTCGAATTTTTGCTGGCGGTTCACCGGTTTGAATCATCGCTCTACCTTGACTTCTTCAGTACACTGGGCAGTGCGGCACTTGAATTGCGCTCCGCGAAATGTGATTGACGTTTCACCGGTTGCACGCCGGTTTGTTATTCATCTTGTAGTGCACCCTTCCTATCCTAAAATATATCAAAAACAACATTACATATGAGAGGGAAGAAGAAAAAAAGCAAAATGCTTGGGTTGCCTCCCAAGAAGTGCCTTATTTAATGTTGTGGCATGATGAAAGTTCCTTCAAGCCTGTGGCCCCTCCAGATACACCACCTCTATTCGACCAACTTTTTCCAACACCCCGAAATAGAATTTTACCCTTTGGCCATTTACTTTGAACTTGTTCCCATTCTAACTATTGAGTTCGATGGCTCCGTTTTCATACACTTGACAAACCTTAAAAGGTCCTGAACATTTACATTTTCACTATCCGAGAAAGAGCTTTAGTCTAGAATTGAACAGTAGCACCCAATCCTCTGGAACAAAATTTCGCAGCAACATTTTTTGGTCATGATAATATTTCATTCTGACTTTGTAAATTGTTGCATTCTCATATGCCGTAATTCTTAATTCATCCATCTCATGTAAATTATGGATTCGATCTTGGATAGCTCTTCCCCATTCCAAGTTTAAACTCTTCAATGCCCACAAAGCTTTGTGTTCTATCTCCACTGGGAGGTAACATGTGTTACACCCCGTGAAAGTTAATGAATAGTAGGCGTACGTGTGAGTTTGAAGTAGACAAGAGAGTACGACACATGTAAAGAAGCCATAGAAGTCAGGTTGATCGAGGCCAAGCCGCACAAGGCCAGTGCCATGCGCCAGCGGGTAGAGCACCAGCAATCGTGGCGCGCTAGCACCTTGGCGAGATGCCAAGCGCAATGATGGCTGGCACGAGGCACCTACCTGGTGCCTTGCCCTCCTCTCTATATCTAAGTCTTGCTTTGTTTTAAATCATTTCCAAGAGATAGCAGTGGCAGGAGAGGATATGGAACAGAGAAAATCAAGTGATATTCATCCCGACTACGCTACCAAATGTCGTCCGAACACTAATTAACTTTGGGTATTAAAGTTTAAGGCCGAAGAGAGCATAAGTATGGAGTTGTTTTCATGAAATTTACCCGACGAATCTTCATCCCGCCGAGCCAAAGTCGTCAGAATTGCACCAAACTAATTTTCACAAGCTTCAAGTAAGCATTTCTCCCTTCTAGACGTTTGAGAAATAACGAGTTTTCGGCCGTGTTCCATTATGTTTAAATATAGTTAATATTTATATATAACGTTTTCCTTTTCACCGAATTTAGTATTAAAACTAGCCCTATTCTCCCAGTAACATGCTTTAAGTTGGGAAGAGCTGTTAAATACCAATTGGAACTAGTCAGCTAATCAGGAAGCAGCGATTGAGGTATGTTAAGGCAAATTCCTTCGGCAAGTTAGTTCCTATAGCATTATACTTTAATCATGAACAATTGTTGTTATTAGCTGAGACCAGTAAGCTGCGCGTGATTTGGGATTTGATTTGCCTAGATAGACCTCCATGACTAACCCTAGGGTTATTAGCTGTGTCGACACCCACTAGGGGTTGACATCGCTCCAGAAAGAGTTGCATGTTTTCCGCGAGGGATGAAGAAGGGGTCCCAAGTCCTCATAGAGTCCATTCCATGGTTGGACAATTATACATATGTCGTATCGGCACCACACCCTCGCCGAGTCTGGTGCCTAGGGTGCAGATATCAAGAGTCCACTAAACTCAGACTCAGCTACAGTCAGGGGCCGAGCGGGCTCAGTTGCTGACCTAGGGGACTGGTAGAATAGCTATAGTTACCAGTTGACCCTTTATGACCTTGTTAGGGGTATATAGATTAATGTGTACCCACCAGGGCTTATGGGGGCTCTAAGTGGGTTGTTCTGTGCTGGTTGTACCTCCCAGCTTGTGGGGGCCAGTTAAGGTTCTTGTTTGCTTAGTTATTAATAGGCTAGTAATAAAGAATCCAGCTACTCAAGTATTACTCTTATCCCTTTTCTTTTAGTCATTTTTAGTTCTATCTTTTATATTCAGTTATTTATAGTTATTGCCTTACATACTTGGTACAGGTTGTACTGACACCATTTTGGGGCGATACATTACTTGCCTACAGGTACGGATAGACGAGGAGCAGATCCCCCTTAGCTTCCAGCTAGGGTTAGAAAAAGAGTCGGCTCCTTTTCTCTGGAGCTTATAATAGAAGGTTTACTCTTTTTGATTGTATAGTTCACGGGTAGGTCGGGGCCCTATCCCGACCATCATATTACTCCTAGAGGCTTGCAGATTGTTTCTACTTTCCCTTTGGTTAGCTGTTTTTGGCCGTGTGGGGCTCGTAAGTGTTTTATCTTATATGTTGGCCACGTGGGGCCCTATTTAACTGGTAGTTAGTGGCCTTGTTGAATATAGCTTAGTTTAGCATCGGATTTAAGTTTCTCTTATTACTAGACATCATGGTGGCCTTGTCGGCCCGCGTAGGACTCCATGTTGCTATGTGTTTCTGGTTAGCTATTTTCCTTTGACAGGTGGCTATAAGGCCTTGTCAGCCGGGGGTTGTGTTTACAGCAGAGATATAGCCCATTATTTTCTTGACTTCGGTGTTAGCATTAGCCATGCACCAGGAGTGCTTAGTCTTAGTCAGCTCATTCAGATCCTAGTAGAGCACTAGGTGCCAGTCATGCCTCCCAAGTTGGTGTGACACAAACTATGTATCAGAGAATGTCGTATCCTAGGGAGTCTGCAAGTTGTGCTATGTAAAGTCGTGTCTATGGATGTGTTATGCACCACATACTATAGGAAAGAGGCTATGAGGAGTGATAGGATGGTTACACTTCTTTCTTATCCAGTTGTGCTATAGATCTTTATGGTATAGGGTTGAATCCCGAACCTGACCATATTCTTTTCTCTACAGAGAAATGTCAGACCTACGACACCACACGACTGGAAGGAGATTAGACGTGGCAGCAGGAGAGGGCATTAGCAGGGTGCCCCAATCAGAATCAGCCCGATTTGAGGGCAACAGGGAGGTTTCATCTCGATCTCCCCAACATTCTCCACCATGCCAGAAGCCGCTCGGAGCGACAAGTGTGTTGGCACCCCCTCTAGCAGTACCTATAAGAATACCGTCTGATTAGGAGTTTAGGAGTGTTGTTGTTATGTTGGCTCAAATGATGGCCGCACAACATCAGCCCGTGGTACCGGTGGTTGCAGAATCTCTAGGAGGGCCTAGTAGTTTGAGGGTCTGAGAGTTCCTTGCACTGAGTCCCCTGCAATTTACAAGGAAAAATTGGGATGAGAACCCTCAGCATTTCCTAGACCAGTTGCAATGAATTTTCAGGGTAATGCATGTCACCCCTACAGAATTAGTGGAGTTAGCAATGTTTTGGTTGCGGGACATTACTGTACTATGGTACGAGAGTTGGGAAAGTGCCCGAGGCATAGATGTTTCTCCTCCGACTTGGCCGAGCTTTTCAGAGGCCTTCTTAGATCATTATTTACCAAGGGAGATCACAGGACAGGGTAGATCAATTTTTATACCTGGAGTAGGGTTCGATGAATGTTCGAGAATATGCTATGAGGTTTGATTCCTTGGCCCGATATGCATCAGCTTTTTAAGATATTAGGCCAGCCAAGGTGCACCGGTTCATTATGCGACTTAATCCAAAATATTTGGAGACTTGTATCACAGCTATCTTGCAAAATGACATGTATATTGCTCGTGTTCAGGCATTTGCCTAGAATATTTAAGGGATCCGACAGCGGCAGCGAGGGATAGAGAGGGAAAGTCAGGAGCAGCGCCGCAGGACTAGACCTAGTGATATGTAGACAGAGTCACAGTGTGGACCCAAACCACGATTATTAGATAGGCCACCCAGACCCCCACCTCCACAATAGAAGCAGGGGAGCAGGTTTGGTCGTCGGGGATAGCCAGGGCCCGACGAGAGCTCACGGTCGGTAGGATCACAGTAGCAGAGGTGGTCGTAGCAGAGGAGATTTACTGTACCACATTTCCCTATTTGCAGCCGACATCATTCTAGGGCATGCAGGTATGGTTCCACGACATGTTATGCATATGGGCAAGAGGGTCATCGGATGAGGGACTGTCCAGCCAGAGGTTAGGGCAATCGAGATCTACAGGATAGATCTTCAGTGGGGTCACGTGCTCCATCCCTTTCAGCAGGGCATAGGCCCTTAGTTCTAGCCGGCAGAGGCTGAGGCAGATCAGGGGCCTCCAATTTAGGTACAGGTCCAGATCGCACGTATGCTTTATCGAGGCGACGGGAGTCAGAGTCATCGCTGGATGTTGTGACAAGTATCCTGGACATTTTCTCTCATTCCGTATATGCTTTTATTGACCCAGGCTCCACTTTATCTTATGTTACACCGTTAGTGGCAGGAATTTCTGTATCACGCCTAAATTACTTTGGCAACTTTTTTTGGTATCTACCCCTGTCGGTGATTCCATTATAGCTAGGAGGGTCTACCAAGGGTGTACAATAGAGGTCATTGGTCGCCAAACATTAGCAGATTTTGTAGAATTAGAGATGATTGACTTCGATGCAATTATGGGTATGGATTAGCTAGCTCCATGTTATGCCAATGTATACTGCTGGACCAAGACTATCCGATTCCACGTTCTTGGGAAGGCAGTAAGGGAGTCGAAAGGTAGTGCGGCTACGTAAAATGTAGGTTTATTTCCTATCTTCAGGCGAGAAAATTGATAGCAAAGAGATGTAATTATCATATTGTCAGGGTTCAGGATGTCCAAGTAGAACCTCTGACTCTTCAGTCTATTCTAGTGGTCAATGAATTTCCAGACGTATTTCTAGATGAGCTTCTTGATATTCCCCCAGAAAGGAAAATCGACTTCGCAATTGACTTACTACCAGGTACTCAGCCTCTCTCGATTCCTCCGTACCGAATGGAACCTATGGACCTTAGAGAATTGAAAGAGCAGTTGAAAGATTTTCTAGATAAGGGTTTTATTAGGCCTAGTACTTCACTATGGGGTGCACCAATTTTATTTTTGAGAAAGAAAGATGGCTCCCTCCGCTTGTGTTTAGATTTTTGACAGCTGAATAAAGTCACTATCAAGAATAAGTACCCGTTTCCTAGAATAGATGATTTGTTTGATCAGTTACAATAGGCGATGTATTTTTCCAAGATTGATTGAAGATTTGGGTATCATCAGATACAAGTTCGGGAGAGAGATATACCAAAAACCTCTTTCAAGACCAGATATGGCCACTTTGAATATCTAGTCATGTCCTTCGGGTTGATGAATAGTATCTTTAGACCGTATGTGGACCTGTTTCTAATAGTATTTATTGATGATATTATGGTGTATTCCCGCTCAAAAGAATAACATCTAGATCATTTATGGAGAGTGCTCCAGATTCTCAGAGATCGTCAGTTATATGCAAAATATTCCAAGTGTGAGTTTTTGTTGAATTCAGTGGCCTTTCTGGGTCATGTTGTGTCAGAAGCTAGTATCCAAGTAGAGTGCCAGAACATTGAGGCGGTAAAAACATGGCCTAGGTTGACAACTCCGACAGAGGTACACAGTTTCTTAGGATTAGCCGGTTACTACAGGAGGTTTGTAGAAGGGTTCGCTACTCTGTCAGCACCGTTGACCAAGTTAACTCAGAAGCCGGCTAAATTTCACTAGACTGAAGCATATGAACAGAGTTTCAGGAGCTAAAAAATAGACTGACATCAGCACCCATATTAGCTTTTCCAGATGGGTCAGAAGGGCATGCAGTGTATTGTGATGCTTCGGGTGTCGGATTAGGAAGTGTTTTGATGCAACGTGGTAAAGTAATTTGTTACGCTTCCAGGCAACTGAGGAAACATGAAAAGAACTACCCTGTCCATGATCTGGAGTTAGCTGCAGTCATCCATGCCTTGAAAATATGGAGGCACTATCTGTACGGCGTTTATGTAGATATTTTCACTGACCACAAGAGCCTCCAGTATATCTTCACACAGAAAGAGTTAATTCTGCAGCAGCGCTGCTGGTAAGAATTATTGAAAGACTATGATGTAAATATGTTGTATAATCCAGGAAAAGCCAATGGTGTAGCAAATGCCCTCAGTTGCTAATCTATGGGGAGTTTAGCATACTTGAGGCCAGAACAACGGGAACTAGCTTGAGAATTACATCAGTTAGCCAATCTAGACGTCCGTATAGTAGATTCAGGAGACAGTGGGGTAGTGATCCAGAATACTGCAGTGTCATCATTGGTTGTAGAAGTGAAAGAGCAGCAGTATGAAGATCCTAACCTAGTTCAACTCAGGAGTAAATCTCAGTGAGGGGAAGTAACAGAATTTAGGGTAACTGGAGATGGAGGTTTGAGGTATAGGGGCCGCCTTTGTGTGCCAGATGGGGCAGGACTTCGCCAGCAGATTATGAGCGAGTTACGTTATTCCTGATATTATCTTCATCCAGGTTCAACGAAGATGTACTATGATCTAAAAGAAATTTATTGGTGGCCAGGGTTGAAAAAGGAAGTAGTAAAATTTGTCATTCAATGTCTTAATTGCCAAAAGTAAAAGCCGAGCATCAAAACCCAACAAACTGACACAGGAGATAGCAATGCCTATGTGGAAGTGGGAGGTGATTAATATGGACTTTGTAACAGGATTACCCCGTACTAGGCATAAATTTCATTCTATCTAGGTAATCGTTTACAGGTTGACGAAGTTAGCTTATTTTTCTGCAGGTGAAGGCTACCTTCTAAGCTGAGGACTATGCCGAATTGTATATTAGAGAAATAATACGATTGCATGGTGTTCCAGTATCAATTATTTCTGACAAAGGGGCACAATTCACAGAAAAATTTTGGCAATCCTTCCAGAAAGGTCTAAGGACATAGGTTAACCTGTGTACAGCCTTCCATCCTCAGACAGATGGGCAAGCAAAATGCACAATTCAGACGCTTGAAGATATGCTACGGGTTGCATGTTAGACATCGGAGGCAACTAGGATGAGCACTTCCCACTTATTGAATTCACGTACGAAAACAGTTACCATTCAGCAATTCAGATGGAACCTTATGAAGCTTTATTTGGAAGGAAGTGCAGATCATCAGTTGGTTGGTTCGAGGTAGGAGAATTAGGATTGCTTAGGCCAGATGTTATTCATCAGTTAGACGAAAAGGTGAAACTTATCAGAGAGTGCTTGCTAACATCTCAAAGCTGCCAAAAGTCCTATGCTGATGTGCATTGGAGGAACATAGAGTTTGATGTGGGTGACTGGGTATTTCTGAAGGTTTCGTCGATGAAGGGTGTAAGGAGATTTGGTAAGAAGGGAAAGCTTAGCCCAAGGTTTGTTGGACCATATCAAATCCTCAGGAGAGTAGGCCAGGTGGCATATGAGCAAGATTTTCCTTCAGAATTAGAATCTGTTCACCCAGTATTTCATGTGTCGATGCTACGAAAGTGCATAGGAGATCCCTCCTGGATTGTGTCAGTTGAGGATGTCCAAATCATGGAAGAGTTAGCTTATGAAGAGGTTCCAGTAGCTATATTGGATCGGCAGGTACGTAGGCTAAGGAATAAAGATGTCGCTTCTGTTAAGGTATTGTGGAGGAACAACAAGAGAGAAGAAATGACTTGGGAGGCGGAAGATGATATGAGAACCAAATACCCTCAATTTTTTTATGCTTAGTCTAGACTATGCAGTTAAGGTATGTTATCGATTCAGTTGCTATTTCATGATTTGTGTTATATATATTGCTCAGTTGACTCCAGCCTTATTGTGTTCTAGCTCCACTGGGAGGTGACATGTGTTACACCCCACGAAAGTTAATAAATAGTAGACGTACACGTGAGTTTGAAGTAGACAAGAGAGTATGACGCGTGTAAAGAATCCTCAAAAGTTGGGTCGAGCAAAGCCAGGACGCACAGGGCCAGCACGACGCGTAAGCCGGTAGAGCACCAGCCAGTGCGGCGGGCCAACACCTTGGAGCGATGAAGCGCATCGCGACACCAAGATTTCCGCTATGGATGATGCGAGGCACCTCCCTGGTGCCTTGCCGTCCTATATATATGTAAGTCTTGGTTTGTTTAAATCATTTCCAAAAGATAGCAGCGGCCAGAAAGTTAGGAAACGGAGAAAATCAAGTGAAATTCGTTCAATTACGCTACCAAATGCAGTCCAAACTCAAATTAGCTTTGGGTATTAAAGTTTAAGGCTGTAGAGAGCATCACTACGGATTTATTTACACGAAATTCACCCGGAAAATCATCGTTCCACCGAGCCAAAGTCGTCAGAATTGCCCCAAACTAATTTCTATATCATCATAAGCTTCAAGTAAGCATTTCTCCCTTCTAGACTTTCGAGAAATAACAAGTTTTCGACCGTATTTTGTTAAGTTGAAATATAGTTAATATTTATAGATAAAGTTTTCCTTTTCGCCAAATTTAGTATTAAATAGCCCTATTCTCCCAGTAACATGCTTTCAGTTAGGAATAGCTGTTAAATATGAATTGGAACTCGTCAGCTAATCAGGAAGCAACGATTGAGGTATGTTAAGGAAAATTCCTTCGGCAAGTTAGTTCATATAGCATTATAACTCGGTCTAAATCCCAGTAAGAGAATCAGAAGTACGTTAATCATGAATAGTTGTTGTTATTAGCTGAGACTAGTAAGTTATGCGTGGTTTGGGATTTGATTTTCCTAGATAGCCTTAAATGACCAACCCCAGCGTTATTAGTTGTGTCGACGCCTGCCAAGGGTGAGATGACATTGCTCTAGAAAGAGTGGCATGGCGTCTGCGAGGTACAAGATAGGGTCCCAGGTCCTCATAGAGTCCATTCTATGGCTAGACTATTATACATATGTTGTATCGGCCCCACACCCCCGACAAGCGTGGTGCTCGGGCTGCAGATATCAGGAGTCCACTAGACTCAGACACGCTAGAGTTAGGGGCCGAGCGGGCTCAGTTGCAGACCCAAGGTACTAGTAGGACGACTATAGTTACCAGTTGACCCATTATGACCTTGTTAGGAGTATACAGATTGAAATATACTCATCAGGGCTTGAGGAGGCCCCAGGTGGGTTGTTCTGTGCTGGTTGTACCTCCTGGCTTGTGGGGGCCAGGTATAGGCTAGATAAAAAAGAATCCAGCTACTCAGGTATGACTCTTATCCCTTTTCTTTCAGCCATTTTTAGTCTTATCTTTTATATCCAGTTATTTATAGTTATTGCCTTACATACTTGGTATAGGTTGTACTGACACCCTTTTGGGGCGCTGCATTTACTTTCCTATAGGTATGGATAGACAAGGAGAAGATCCCCCTAAGCTTCCAGCTAGGGATAGCAGAAGAGTCGACTCCTTTCATTCAGAGCTTATAAATAGAAGGTTTACTCTTTTTGATTATGTAGTACAGGGGTAGGTCGAGGCCCTGTCTCGACCATCATATTACTCCTAAAGGCTTCCAGATTGTTACTATTTTCCCTGTGGTTTGTTGTTGTTGGCCATGTAGGGTCTGTATGTGTTTTATCTTGTATGTTGGCTGCGTGGGGCACTGTTTAGCTGATAGTTAGTAGCCTTGTCAGCTATAGCTTAGTTAAGCATCATATTTAACTTTCTTTTATTACTAGACATCATGGTGGTCTTGTCGGCCCGCATAGGACTCCCTGTTGCTATGTGTTTCTGGTTAGCTATTTTCTTGTGACAGGTGGCTATAAGGCATTGTCGGCCGGGGGCTTTGTTTACAGCCGAGATATAGCCCATTATTTTCTTGACTTCAGAGTTAGCATTAGCCCTGCACCAGGAATGCTTAGGCTTAGTCAACTCAGTCATATCCTAGTAGGGCACTAGGTGCCAGTCATACCTCCCAAGGTGGGGCGTGACAACATGCTTTACCAAACACCAGCTGGTAAGGGGACATTCCAATCGGTGTTTTAAATGCAGTCTGATATGCCCACATGCATCATCTAACTTTTGTGCCCAATATGTTCTGTTTAGGATAACTGTTTTAGTCAGGATGGACTTTATTTCCCGGTTAGAAACTTCCACCTGTCCACTAATCTACCGGTGATACGGGGTGGCCACCTTATGCTTCACACCATACATAGCTAGTACTGTGCTAAACTCCGGGTTGAAAAAATGAGACCCCCCATCGCTAATAATAACTCTCGGAGTGCCGAACCGCGAGAAGATATGTTTCTTTAGAAAGAGCTTAACACTTCTCGCTTCATTGTTTGGTAGTGCCATAGCTTCCACCCATTTGGAAACATAATCCACCGCCACAAAGATGTATTTATTCCCATAAGAACTTCTAAAAGGACCCATGAAGTCGATCCCCCAAACGTCAAACAACTTGACCTCTAAGATGGGTGTTAGTGGGAGTTCATGCCGCCTCGAAATGCTCCCAGTCCTATGGCATCGATCACATTGCTTCACAAAGTCATGTGCATCTTGATGTAAGGTAGGCCAGTAAAACCCACATTGCAACACCTTGTCTTTTATTTGTACGTCCCATAATGACCTCCCACAGGGGAAGAGTCACACGCCTCTAGAATCGGGACCATCTCCACTTCAGGAACACACCTCCTTATTAACCCATCTGCACAACTTCGAAAAAGATAAGGTTCATCCCAAAAGAATTTCCGGATATCAGGCATGAATTTCTTCTTTTGCTGAAAATTCAATCCTTCAGGTACAATGTTGTTAGCCAAGTAATTAGCAAAATCAGCAAACCACGGTGTTAGGTCGTGGGTTGTAGCGAAAATTCACTCTTTCGGAAAGACATCATTTATCTCCTATTGTGTTCCTGGCTTCCCATTAGTTTCTAGGCATGACAAGTGGTCGGCCACTTGATTCTCACATCCCCTACAGTCTTTCACTTCAAAGTTAAATTCCAACAATAGCAAAACCCACCTAATCAATATTGTTTTAGCATCCTTTTTGGCTATTAAGTACCTGAGTGTTGCATGGTCCGTGTGTACCACCACTTTGGTTCCTAGAAAGTACGGCCAGAATTTTTCAAATGCAAACACAATAGCTAGGAGCTCCTGTTCCGTTAATGTGTAGTTTGTTTGTGCATTGTTTAGAGCTTTACTAGCATAGTACATTGGGTGGAAGATCATGTCTTGTCGTTGACCAAGGACTGCTCCTAATGCTACCCCACTTGCATCGCACATGAGCTCAAAGGGTTTTGACCAATTGGGTACTACAATGATTGGAGAGGAAATTAATCAATCCTTCAACTCCACAAAAGCCCTCAAACAATCCTTATCAAAACTGGATTTATCCTCTTTTTGCAATAGTTGGAATAGGGGATGAGCTATCTTGGAGAAATCTTTAATGAAACAACAGTAAAAACCTACATGCCCGAGGAAACTCCTAACACCCTTTACGATACACGGTGGAGGTAGTTGAGCAATGGCATCCACTTAGTCTTAATCCACTTCAATCCCTTTTTAAAAAATTGTGTCCCAATAAAATCACTTCTTTGACCATGAAGTGAAACTTTTCCCAATTTAGGACCAAATTCGTCTAGGTGCATCTCTTTTTACCTCATCTAAATGTGTCAAGCAATCATCAAAGGAGTTCCCTACAACTGAGAAGTCATCCATGAAGACTTCCATCGTATCTTCCACCATGTCGGAAAATATGGACATCATGCATCTCTGGAATGTGGCCGGGGCATTACAAAGACGAAAAGGCATCCGGTTGAATGCAAATGTACCATAGGGGGATGTAAATGTGGTTTTCTCTTGATCCTTAGGTACTATTGAGATTTGATTGTATCCCGAGTATCCATCGAAGAAACAATAGTACTCTTTACAAGATAGATGGTCCAACATTTGATCAATGAATAGCACAGAAAAATGATCCTTCTTTGTCCAGGAGTTTAACGTACAGTAATCCATACAAACTCTCCACACAGTGACTCGACGAGTAGCTATCAATTCATTCTTTTCATTTGGAAAAACCGTAATGCCCCCTTTTTTGGGAAAACACTGCACTGGGCTAACCCTACTACTGTCTATAATGGGATATACCACCCTTTCATCTAGCCATTTAATAATCTCTTTCTTAACCACCTCTTACATAGGTGGATTCAACCTTCTTTGATGTTCAATTGATAGGCTGCAATATTTTTGAAGATTGATCTTGTGGGTGCAAATCCCCATAGGGATACAAATGATATCAGCTATTGACCATCTTATGACTTGAATATGCCTTTTCAACAACTCAATGAGTTTATCTACCTACGGCGGAGTAAGTTTTGCTGAAATAATAATCGGGAGAATTTCATTCTCCCCTAGGTATGCATATTTGAGGTGAGTGGACAAGGGTTTGAGCTCCAGCTTTGTTGGGGACACAATAGAAGGCTGTGACGGAGGGGTTGTGCGATTCTTCAAATCAAGGTCCAACTTTCTTAGCGGGAACGGATAATTTCTTATCTCCTTATGCACATGGTGAACTTCCTCAAGTTCTTCACCTTTCAAGAAAACATCAGCTACAAGTTCTCCAACAACCTCTTCCTCAATTTCCCACTCGAATATATCATTCTCTACAATATCGTGCATTGGAGCTGTGTTGTTCTCTATTGCTTGTGCTGCCATCTGAGGTGTTAACTTGTTCATCCGTTCTTACAATTATTGGGTAATGACATCATGACTCTATATAGTGGTTGTTAGATCCAAGAATTTACTCCGTAAATCTTGAACTCCTTCTTGAGTCACAAGAACCTTTTCCAGCACCACTTCTAGAGTACTCTCCATATGAAGTGGGATTGACTCATTGCTTCCTTGACTACCAGTATCGACTGAGCGAGCATTGTTCCGAACTTGGTTTCCATAGTAGAAATAATCATAGTCATGGTTGACTTGGTTACATCTAGCATGGAATCCCTTTATATAGTTCGTCAACAACTCCATCTGCTTCATCATGACTAACAACATTGCGTCTTTCTTCCTTCTCGACACAACATTTTGTCTACTAGCTTGATGTTCTCCACACAAGGCACCCCTTCCAGGTTTCCTGACCATCCTTCAAAATTGCTCATGAGCCATACACAATTTGATTAGTAGTGACCAATGTGGTGTGGAACTAATTCAACTTAACAATTAACACAAGATCATCAAGCACTAGTCCCCAACAGCGACACCATTTTTGATAACGTCAAAAATATATCCTTAATTCAAAGAATATACACGGCCGAAGTATTAAAACAAGTAACCCGACGAGTGCAGGGGTAGAATCCCACGAGGACTAGGGAATGATAATTTCAAGTGTCAATTTAGAAATTGATGTTAGCTTGCACCACATAGATTTAAGATAGAAAAAAATAAAACTAGGGGAGTTGAAATTTTCATAGAATTGTATTGGTTGATTAGTGAAGTAAAATAGCAAAATCAGCTAAGTTGTCAACAAGGGTTTGAAATACTAGAGGTGCGGTTTAGAGGAAATACTAACCATATAAGGACATGCTAGGTCATTTTATAAGTTCAATAAGTGTAAATAATCTTGGGAAGTTGGTAATCTCAACTTCTCAGCCTATTGACCACCTCTTGCTAGAGTTTTATCAAACCTCTAGCCACAACTTAGCTCAACCCGATTTGATTTGGATTACCAACTACACTATTCCTAGCTATTAGTTTCAAAAAAGGTATGAGAAAGCAATTTCAGCTATTTCTAGCTTAATTTCACAATCTCTTATCCATGCCCACTACTAGATTATCTTCCAATACTTAATTATTCTCTCTCAAGCAATAATCAAACAAGAATAAATAGGCCCATTTCATAATCAATGGATCTTCATTAATAGATTGAATATAATCTAATAGATTTACAGTTAATTGAACAACATGAAGATGAATCTAGTAATGCCCAATCCAATTAAGTATTTATCATCACACACCTCTAGTAATGATTTTAGCTACTCATAGTTAAGAAATTCAAAAATACATTCATCAATATCATCATTGAATTTAATAGCAAGAGTAGATAAATCAACTTCACAAATGATCTTCAACAATAGCTGAAACTTACTAGTACAAAAGGAAATAGCACAGAGTACTTTCTACAATTTTCAATCAGAATCTCCCTCTTTTAGCTAAGAGAATGTTCTTTAGCTCAAAGGGGAAATAATTATATGATATAAGCTTTTGTTCTCTCTTCCAAATCTCTCTTTCTATCTCATCTTCTCCATATCCCAGTACAAAGTACTTTATTCCTATTTATACCCTGAAAAGTATGACACTTTTCATCTCTTTTCCAGTGTTGGATGATTATATCCTTATGAGCACTATTTTGGAACTGGCAGAAGCACCGACGGTCCGCCGGTAACAATCCATGAACCGTTGGGTGTCGCTACAACATCTTCACTAAATTCCAATGAACACTGGCGGTTCACTCGGCGTTTTGCCGATGCGAATCCGTGAACCGCCGGGTCATTAAGCCATTTTCCAGAACTTTTGAGTATCATTCAGAAACTAGACGGGTGACTTACTGCTAGCAAGTCGTGAACCGCTGATGACATTAATCCTCAGAGGCAATGATATTCGGCCCTTAGCCAGCATTTCACCAATTTACATCTGTGAAATGCCGATTCACTCTCACTCCCCTCTTTTTGCTCCATTTTTGCTCTTTTCTTCACTTTTAGACATATGCACACAAAGAAACTAAAAAGGGCATAAAATCCAAATAATCAACTTAACAACAAAACAAAAACTCAAGTTTTAGAGCCTAATGAGTTGGTAAATTACCAACTCATCACTCAGCTGTGAAGAACCGGCGTTTAAACAGTGCCAATCCGTAGAGCACCAGCAGTCCGCCGCCCAAAAGTGACACAAAACAGTGTCCACCGGTGGTTCAACCGGTGTTTAGCCACTGCCAAACTTCCAATCGCTGGTTGGGCAGCCGATCTGGGCAGTAGCTTGGGCAGTTTGCCCGCGTTTCACCCTTCTAGATACGCGTTTATCCAATTCAAAGCATGTCCTTACACCTCTTTTTCAGCTCAAATCTTCCATTATCTTTTCCCCCTCTTCTTCATAAGCTAAATCATCACATTTCATCTCAAACTCCATGTGTTTTACTCGATTTCATTGTTTCTCTACTAGCGTGAAGTACCTATAAAGAATTTAAGAGAAAGGGCATTAAATCCACATAAATAACTCAAAAACTAGGCAAACACTCATGCTTAGGAGCCTAATGAGTTGGCAAATTTCCAACTCATCAAAACCCAAACTTTAAAAATTTCTTGTCCTCAAGTAATGCAATTCTTTATAATCGAGCAAATGAACAACATGCTATACATGAGTTTTTGCATCAAGGGTCAATCAAGACATTTTTGCACAAGAGGACATTTCTAAAGCTTGGAGAACTATGGTTGTTGTACACAAAATCATCAAGCCTCAAGACAACCGAAACATTATACACCATCTCAAGAAAATGAAAAGACTCAAACCATCTTGCACAAGCTTCAATAGGTAACCACAATCATTAAACATATCTTGCATGCATTCATTTCATGCAAACATGGGGCATATTTCCTTGAAATAAGTTCAAGAGCATCTTAAGTCTTAAAATTCACATTCAAAGCTTGACTTAAAGTTTGCTACCTATTTGCCTTAATCATACCTGTCTTTGAAAATAATCTTAAGCATGTACCCTGAAGAAATGATGCCCCTCACAAGAAGACAGAATCCCACACACATTTTTTAGCATTTTTCACAACAGGAGTATAAGATAACACAAATGTGCTCATTCTCACAAAGAAATTCAAGTGCACACAAATTGACCCATAGACTTGCCCTTCATGTATCTCGCCACTAATAAAGTGTTGCTACACTCAAAATCAATTAGGACTTGTGGGTAAAAATTACAGCTAGGGGTAAGGGTAGGATAATTGAATAGCGTTGGAGACTAAAGCCTCCCTAATGTCGTTACAAACACTTTTAACATCCCATCATCTTATTGAGATCACTCCACCTTATTTCTCCTTGTTCATTATCTTCATCATTTGTGTAATACAAGCCACCCTTATAACGCGTATGAATTTAACATTTAGCCTTATGTATGCCAGGGATAGCACCTTTTCACTATTCTTTCTCTTTTGATAATTCAGGTCTTTCAACCCATCGATTCATTCATTTCATCCCAATTTTGGTGCTACCTCACATTGAAGCTCTCATTTTCCCCCTACTCTTGCAAAACCCCAAACTTAGGCTTTTGTCTCATTTCACATTTATTTCCTTACATCTCCCCATATCATGGGCTTCAAGCCCCATTTTTAATTCTTTCATAACTAGCAACTAGGAAGGATGAGTGTCAAAGAGAAGGATTAAAAATGGTCATTAGACTTGTAATGTGGTTTCCAAAGAAAGGGTCTGAGGCTCAATCATAGGCTATCAAAGATTAATGTTCAAGGAGGTCATTTTGGGTAAAGTGACCAACAAAAGAGGGACTAAGATAATGTTCTAAATGCATCCCCATCTATTATTTTGCCTAAAATAACACTTAGGGTAAGTTCTAGACAATCATGAGTACATAAGAATTAAGCCAAAAGCCTCACCACATAAGGAATCACAATGCAAGGAGTTCACATGCTTCCTTCATCACATTTAAAAGAATGACTTTCGACAAGCTAGTTACGAATCATAAAGCCAAGCAAAGAATGTACAATCCATGACAAGACAGTGCTCATTTTCACATTTAGATACCCCTCTTTTCTTTTCAAAACTCATGCACAATGCCAAAAAGAAATGTTGTTGGTACCTCATCAAGAAAGTGCACAAAATACTCTACAAGACTCCAGAAATGATATTTTCCCTTAAGAAGGTCGCCTCTCAATCTAGCAGAAAGTGCCAAACTGGTTTGACAACAAAAAGAAAACACACAGAAACCTCTTCTTGGGAAAGAATCGTAATATAAAGAAGACCCTTGGAGTTTATTCAAAGACTACTATCTAAAAAGGCAATACTAGTAACATGTAATGACAATTTTCCATTAAGAATGACATCACCAAATCTATCATAAGGCCATATTGTACATCCCTTAACAAGTAGGCTACTCAGACTTCACCCTGAACACAAATAAAGCATTGTCCTCAATGCACATGGAAAAGCAAAGAAAGGAAAGAATAGGTGAAAGCACTCTCTGGTATGATGGAGGCATCTGCATTGGAACTGTGTGCATTGTAGAACCATTTCTTCAGTACTTCCTCTTTCTAGTCTTTCTACTCATTACCAACGCTTGGCCGGCATCTCGCGTATTTGAATTGGCATTTCACTGGGCTAATGTAGATGTGTCACTTCTTAAGAAATTTTCTTCCAAGCATTTTGTTTGACATCTGCGTTTCGCCGGTTTAGCGACGGTTGCTCAATTTGAATTATGCTTCTCTCACCTTAATCACATTCCATACATGTTCCATAATTGGGTTGCCTCCCAAGAAGCTCCTTAGTTAACGTCATGGCTCGACGACTTCAACTTCACCACTTTTCTCTCCACTTTGATCTTTTGAATCGCACCCCTAGTTTCTAGTCCATTCTTCTATTCCGCTTTAGGTGTGGTGGTGTAAGCATCAAGGGACCAAGCAATGAATGTTGCATCATGTGTTTCATGGCCCTTAAAGGAAGGATATGCTTTGACCTTGTTGGCACGGAATACTCTAAGATGAAGCCACCTTGATGTTCCTCCTTAACTTCCTCCATTGACTTGGTCTCCTCAGTCTCCATTTTGTCAACCAAGTTTAATATTGAAAAATGATAAGCGGGCAGTTTAAGTCGCCCCCCTTTCAAGCATGCTTCTTGCTTGACATCCTCCTCTTTAACTACACTAGAGTCCTTGAGCATGATTTGTTGGATATCACTTGGGGACTCTTGTGTCACTTCTTTAACTTTGACATCTTACATTTTTGCAATGTTTGTTGGTTGGCACATCTCTATGACTTCTTCCAAGTTCACCTTGACTCCTTCTTCATCATCATTTTGAGCTTCCTCCCATGAGTCAAGTTGAGTTATGCCCCATTATTCACTTCTTCGTGTTATGCTCCTCAATGTCTCCTCCGCTTCTTATTTTAGAGATTTACAGCTTTCTTCATGAGGTGTTGATGATTCCATGGGCATGGAGGAGCTTCTATTATTTTCTGCATTGGGCTCCTGCTCCAAAAAGGCTTGGATCATTGTTTCCATGCGCCCACATGTATATCTCCTTCTCTCACTTGCCATGGCTTCATTCCTATCAAGCATAGAAGCACAACTTCTATCATAGCCACTATAGTAACAAGAGACACCATTTGGGAATCCATCCCAATGTCTCCCATGAGTACCACATAATGTGCATCTATACCCATCATAGGAAAGAGAAGGTGCACTCATCTCCCTTCTAGGGGCATATTTGAAATCTTTCCAATAGTGTGGTCCTCCACAATAGGAACATGTGTCATTATGATAAGGGTTGCAACCAACAAACCTCCTTTCATTCCATGATGTTATCACACAACTACAAATAATACAAACAAAAACATAAATAAAAACAAAACAAGATGTAAAAAAAGTATTGCAAAACTAGTTCGAATCAATAAATAACTAATGTCTTATCATAACTCAATTCCCCGACAACTACACCATTTTTGATAACGTCCAAAATACACTCCTCTCTTACGAAAGAGCATAAATGGTCATTGTATCAAAAAAAATATATCGATGGATATCAGGGTCAAATCCCATAGAGAATTGAGTCAATAATTCAAGATTTATAAACTATTCAAACTAGAACGCATAATTGTTCAACATTTGAAAAGTAAAATTGGGGGAAGAATTAAAGGAAAATAACTATCTAATTCTAAACTAATACTAATTGGAGGAGGTTCCAATTATTGCAATCAAAAGTTATATGGCTAGGGACATTCTATAGATTAAATTGGGAATTTCTTCAATGCCTTAGACTCACAATTATCATAGGGAGCAGTGGATAATTCATATTCGTTTGTTTTTCAATCGTAAGAATGTTTATGCCTTGGGTTCTTTCAAACCCCAAAGCTAATTCTAGTAATCAACCACACAAGCGTGAGGAAGGACTTGCTATTTTAGCCAAGACCTTTAATGGAGTGAAAATATGGGTTTTAACTATCTCTAGCTTAACCCCACACACAAACACCCCAATTCCTCACTATTATCTTCTCACCCAATTCTCACCTTTCTGTCTCAAGATAAAGAAAGAAAAGTAAAGCACAATTCATGTTTGCAAACCATAAATTTTGGCAATTTTAACTTGGGAGAAGATAATAGATCTATAATTTCAATAATAATCCAAGAGCAATTTATCAAAACCCAATAAAATTAACTAACCCACCATGAATATACCTCTAGCGAGTAAATTAGTCAAGCATATTTAAAGATAGAGAGAATATACCAAGAGGATTCCCCTTACATTCATCACATTATCTTCAAAAATTAGCTTCACAAGCTCTTACAACAATGGTGAGGTTCCCCCAAAATGGGTTAATGAAAAAGAAGAAGAAAAGTCCTATCTAACTCTACAATTCTATTGTGAAAGGATTCTACCAAAAATTATATGAAGAAGATGAAGTCTACATGATCGAATGAGTGGTGTACACTGAAAGTTACATAGATATCTATACTTTCTTGTGTATCACTTTCCCCAAATGCTCTTGAAGCTTCTAGATGCTTAACAGACCTTTTTGGACCCTTTTACCTGTCATTAAATGGCCTCACCTATGAAAAACCGACGTTTAGCCAGTGACAATCCGCGGAGCACCGACAGTCAGCCACCCAAAAGTGACACAAAACACTGGCCACCAGTGGTTCAACTAGCATTTAGCCGATGCCAAACTGCTAACCGTTGGTTGGTCAGCCGGTCTGGGAAGTGGCTCCAGCTGTTCGACCGCGTTTAGCCTATTCAAAGCATGTCCTTACACCTCTTTTTGAGCTCAAATCTTCCATTATTTTTTGCCCCTCTTCTTCCTATGATAACTCATCAAATTTAATCTCAAACTCCATGTGTTTTTCTTGATTTAAGATTTCTCTACTCATGTGAAGTACCTACAAAGAATTTAAGAGAAAGGGAATAAAATCCACGTAAATGGCTCGAAAACTAGGATAAAACTCATGCTTAGGAGCCTAATGAGATAGTAAATTTCCAACTCATCAAATCCCCAAATTTAAACCGTTGCTTGTCCTCAAGTAATATAATTCTTTACAATCGAGCAAATGAACAACATTCTATGTATATGATTTTTTGCATCAAGGGCCAATCAAGACATTCTTGCACAACAGGACATTGCTAAAGCTTAGAGCACTATGATAGTTGTACCCAAAATCATCAGGCCTCAAGACAACCCAAACATTATACACCAACTCAAGAAAAACAAAAGACTCAAACCATGTTGCACAAGCTTCAATAGGTAACAAAAATCATTAAACATATCTTGCATGCAATAATTTCATTGAAACAAGGGGCATATTTCCTCAAAACAAGTTCAAGAGCATCTCAAGTCATTGACAATTGACATTCAAAGCTTGCCTTAAAGTTCGCTACCCGTTTGCCTAATCATACCTCTCTTTGAAAACAATTTTAAGCATGTACCTCAAGGAAATGATTCCCCTCAGAAGAAAAGAGAATCCCACACACATTTCTTTTAGAATTTCAGACAAAGGGATTATAAGATAAGACAAATGTGCTCACTCTCACAAAGAAATTCAATTGCATACAAATTGACCCATAGGCTTGCCCCTCATGTATCTCGTGACAAATGTAGTGTTGCTACACCCAAAATAAATTAGGACTTGTGGGTCAAAATGAAGGCTAGGGGTAATAGGATAATTGTTTAGCTTTGGTGACTAAAGCCTCTCTAATGCCTTTACAAACACATGTAACATCCGATCATCTTATTGAGATCACTCCACCTTATTTCTTCTTGTTCATTATCTTCATCATTTGTGTAATACAAGCCACCCTTATAACAAATATGAATTTCATGTTTAGCCTTATATATGCTAGGGATAACATCTTTTTTCTATTCTTTATCTTTTGATAATTCGAGGACTTTCAACCCATCGATTCATTCATTCCATCACAATTTCGGTACTACCTCACATTGAAGCTCTCATTTTTTCCCCTGCTCTTGAAAACCCCCAAGCTTAGGCTTTTACCTCATTTCACATTTATTTCCTTATCTCTCCCCATTTCATGGGCTTCAAGCCCCAGTTTTCATTCTTTCATCACTAGCAACTAGGGAGGATGGGTGCCCAAGAGAAGGATTAAAAATGTTCATTAGACTTGTAATGTGGTTTCCAAAGAAAGGGTCTGAGGCTCATACATTGTCTATCAAAGATTAATGTTCAAGGAGGTCATCTTAGGTGAGGTGACTAACAAAAGAGGGCCTAAGATCATGTTCTAAGTGCATGCCCATCTATTATTTCGCCTTAAATAACACTTAGGGAAAGTTCTAGACAATCATTCATACAAAAGAATTAAGGCAAAAGCCTCACCACATAAGGCATCAGAATGTAAGAAGTTCACACACTTCCTTCATCACCTTTAAGATAATGACTTTCGTCAAGCTAGTTACGAATAAAAGAGTGTACAATCCATGACAAGAGAGTGCTCATTTTCATATGTAGATATCCCTCTGTTTTTTAAAAACTCATGCACAATGCCAAGCAAGAAATGTTGGTGGTACCTCATCAAGCAAGTGCACAAAAGACTCTACAAGACCCTAGACTTGACATTTTCTCTTAAGAAAGTTACCTCTCAATCTATCATCGGAAAGAACCAACCCGGTTCGACAACAAAAACAAAAGACAAAGAAACTTCTTCTTGAGAAAGAACCGTCGTATAAAGGAAATCCTTGGAGTTTTCAAACACTAATATTTAAAAAGGAGATACTACTAATATGTAATGACGATTTTCCATTAAGAATAATATCACCAAATCTATCATAGGGCAATATCGTACATCCCTTAACAAGTGGGCTACTCAGATTTCACTCCTAACACAAATAAAGCATTGTCCTCGATGCACATGGTAAAACAAAGCAAGGAAAGAATAGGTGAAAGCACTCTCTTGTATGATTGAGGCATCTGCATTGGAATTGTGTGCATTGTAGAACCATTTCTTCAGAACTTCCTCTTTCTAGGGCTATTGCTCATAATCGGCACTTGACCGGCATCTCACGCATTTGAATTGGCGTTTCTCCATGCCAACACAGATGTGCCACTATTTGAGCAATTTTCTTCCAAGCATTTTGTTTGACATCTACGTTTCGTGCATTTATACTTGCGCTTCGCTAGTTTAGCAACGGTTTCCCAATTTGATTTGGATTCTCTTACATTTATCACATTTCATTCCTGTTCTATCATTGGTTGCCTCCCAAGAAGCACCTTAGTCAACATCGTGGCTCGATGACCTCAACTTCACCACATTTCTCTCCACTTTGAGCTATAGAATCGCACCCCAAGTTTCTGGTCCATTCTTCTATTACGATTGAGGTGTAGTGGTGTAAGGATTAAGGGACCAAGCAATGAATGTTGCATCTTGTGTTTCAAGGCCCTTAAAGGAGGGACATGCTTTGACCTTATTGGCATGGCATACTCTATGATGAAGCCACCTTTATGTTCCTGCTCAACTTCCTCCAATGACATTGTCTACTCAGTCTCCATTTTTTCAAACAAGTTCAATGTTGAAAAATGATAAGAGGGTGGTTTAAGTCGCTCCCATTTCTTGCTTGACAACCTCCTCTTTAACTGCACTAGAGTCCTTGAGCATGTTTTGCTGCATATCACTTGGGGACTCTAGTGTCACTTCATCAACTTCGTCATTTTGCATTTTTGCAATGTTGGTTGGTTGGCACACCTCTATGGCTTCTTCAAACTTTACCTTAACTCCTTCTTCATCATCATTTTGAGCTTCATCCCACGATTCAAGTTGAGCTATGCCCCATTGTTCACTTCTTCTTGTTATGCTCCTCAATATCTCCTCTGCTTCTTCTTTTAGAGATTTAAAACTTTCTTCTTGCGGAGTTGATGATTCCATGGGCATGGAGGAGTTTCTATTCCATGACTTGGAGCATGGCTTCCATGCGCCCACATGTATATCTCCTTCTCTCACTTGCCATGAATTCATTCCTATCAAGCTTAGGAGCACAACTTCTATCATAGCCAATATATTAAGAAGTGACACCATTTGGGAATCCATCCCAATGTCTCCCATGAATACCACATAATGTGCATCTATACCCATCATAAGAAGGAGAAGGTGCACTCATCTCCCTTCAAGGGGCATATTTGAAATATTGCTAATAGTGTGGTCCTCCACAAATGGAACATGGGTCATTATGATAAGGGTTGCAACCAACAAAACTCCTTTAATTCCACGTTGCCATCATACAACTACAAAGAACAAAAACAAAAATAGAAATAAAAACAAAAAGAGATGTAAAAAAAAGAAAAAACTAGTTCGAATGAATAAATAACTAATGTCTTTATCACAACTCAATTTCCCGGCAATTGCGCCATTTTTGATAATGTCCAAAATACAATCCTATTTTATGAAAGGGCATAAATGGTCGGTGTATCAAAATAAATATCCCGACGGATGTCAGGGTCGAATCCCACAAAGAATTGAGTCGATATTTCAAGAGTTATAAACTAATTCAAACTAGAATGCATAATTGTTCAACATTTGAAAAGTAAAATTGGGGGAAATTAAAGGGAAATAACTATCTAATTCTAAGCTAAGACTAATTGGAGGGGGGGGGGATTCCAATTATTGCAATCACAAGTGATATGGCGAGGGACATTCTATATATGAGATCACAACTAAATTTGAAATTTCTTCAATGCCTTAGACTCACAATAAGCATAGATAGCAGTGGATAATTCATATTCTCTTGTTTTTCAACCATAATAATATTTATGCCTTTGGTTCTTTCAAACCCCAAAGCCAATTCAAGTAATCAACCACACAAGCTTGAGGAAGGACTAGCTATTTCTAGCCATGACCTTTAACGGAGTGAAAATGTGGGTTTTAACAATCTTTAGCTTAGTCCTACACACAAACACCCCAATTCCTCACTATTATCTTCTCACCCAATACTCACCTTTCTCTCTCAAGATAAAGCCAGAAAAGTAAAGCACAATTCATGTTTACAAACCATAAATTTTGGCAATTGTAACTTGGGTGAAGATAATAGATCTACAATTTCAGTTAGAATCAAAGAGCATTTTATCAAACCCATTCAAATTAACAAACCCACCATGAATATACCTCTAGCTAGAAAATTAGTCAAGTATATTTAAAGATAGAGAGAATATAACAAGATGATTCCCCTTACATTCATCACATTAGCTTCACAAATTTACTTTACAAGCTCTTACAACAATAGTGGAATTCCCCAAAAATGATTTAAGGAAAAAGAAGAAGAAAAGTCCAAAAGTCCTATCTAACTCTACAATTCTATGGTGAAAGGATTCTACAAAAAATTCTATGAAGAAGAAGAAGTCAACATGATTGAATGAGTGGTGTACAATGAAAGTTATGTAGATATCTGTACTTTCTTGTGTATCACTTTTCCCAAATGCTCTTGAAGCTTCTAGATGCTTTGGAGACCTTTTTAGTCCTTTTTACCCTTCATTAGATGGCCTCACCTGTGATGAATCGGTGTTTAGCTAGTGCCAATCCGCGGAGCACCGACAGTCAGCCTCTCAAAAGTGATAAAAAACAGTGGCCACCAGTGGTCCAACCAGCGTCTAGCTGCATCTAAACCGCTAACCGCCGGTTGGTCAGCTGGTCTAGGCAGTGGGTCCAGCTATTCACCCGCATTTCACCCTTCCGGATCCGTGTTTATCCAATCCAAAGCATGTCCTTACACCTCTTTTTTAGCTCAAATCTTTCATTATTTTTGGCTCCTCTTCTTCATATGATAACTCATCAAATTTCATCTAAAACTCCATGTGTTTTGCTCGATTTCATTCTTTCTCTACTCACGTGAAGTACCTAAAAAGAATTCAAGATAAAAGGCATAAAATGCACGTAAATGACTCGAAAACTAGGAAAAACCTCATGCTTATAAGCCTAATAAGTTAGTAAATTTCCAACTCATCAAACTCTCAAAGTTGAACCATTGCTTGTCCTAAAGTAAGGCAATTCATTACAGTCGAGCAAATGAACAACATTCTATATATATGAATTTTTGCATGAAGGTTCAATCAAGACATTCTTGCACAAGAGGACATTACTAAAGCTTAGAGCACTATGGTAGTTGTACCCAAAATCATCAATCCTGAAGACAATCCAAATATTATACACCAACTCAAGAAAAAGAAAAGAATCAAACCATGTTGC
This sequence comes from Datura wrightii, assembly GCA_035772735.1. NCBI lineage: Eukaryota > Viridiplantae > Streptophyta > Magnoliopsida > Solanales > Solanaceae > Datura > Datura wrightii. The sequence continues at coordinate 134,633,962 of JASDFA010000001.1, forward strand.
ACAAGCTTCAATAGGTAACTACAATCATTAAACATATCTTGCATGCATTCATTTCTTTCAAATAAGTGGCATATTTCCTCAAAAAAAGTTCAAGATCATCTCAAGTCATTGACAATTCATATTCAAAGCTTGCCTTAAAGTTCGCTACCCATTTACCTTAATCATACCTCTCTTTGAAAATAATTTTAAGCATGTAGCTCAAGGAAATAATGCCCCTCACAAGAAGAGAGAACCCCACACACATTTTTTTAGCATTTCACACAAAGGATTATAACATAAGACAAATATGCTCACTCTCACAAAGAAATTAAGGTGCATACAAATTGACCAATAGGCTTTCCTTTCATGTATCTCACCACTAATGTACTATTTCTACACTCAAAATCAATTAGGACTTGTGGGTCAAAAGGAATGCTAGGGGTAAGGGTAGGATAATTGTTTAGCTTTGGTGACTAAAGCCTCCCTAGTGCCTTTACAAACACATGTAACATCCAATCATCTTATTGAGGTCACTCCACCTTATTTCTTCTTGTTCGTTATCTTCATCATTTGTGTAATATGGGCCACCCATATAACTCCAATGAATTTCACATTTAGCCTTATATATTCTAGGGATAGCACCTTTTTACAATTCTTTCTCATTTGATAATTCGAGATCTTTCAACCTATCGATTCATTAATTTCATCACAATTTTAGTGCTACCTCACATTGAAGCTCTCATTTTTCCCTCTACTCTTGCAAACCCCCAAACTTAGGCTTTTGCTTCATTTCACATTCATTTCCTTATCTCTCCCCATTTCATCGGCTTCAAGCCCCATTTTTCATTATTTCATCACTAGAAACTAGGGATGATGGGTGCCAAAGAGAAGGAATAAAAATGGTCATTAGACTTGTAATATGGTTTCCAAAGAAAGGGTCCGAGGCTCAAACGTTGGCTATCATACATTAATGTTCGTGGAAGTCATTTTGGGTGAAGTGACTAACAAAAGAGGGCCTAAGATCATGTTCTAAGTGCAATCCCATCTATTATTTCACCTTAAATAACACTTAGGGCAAGTTCTAGATGATCATGCATATAAAAGAATTAAGGTAAAAGCCTCACCACATAAGGCATCGCAATGCAAGTAGCTTACACACTTCCTTCATCACATTTAAGAGAATGACTTTCGACAAGCTAGTTACGAATTAAAAATCCAAGAAAATAATGTACAATCCATGACAAGAGAGTGCTCATTTTCACATTTAGATACCCTTTTTTTTCAAAACTCCTGCACAATGCCAAGAAACAAATGTTGGTGGTACCTTATCAAGAAAGTACACAAAAGACTCTACAAGACTCTAGACTTGACATTTTCTCTTAAGAAAGTCGCCTCTCAATCTATCATCGAAAAGTACCAACCCGGTTCGACAACAAAATAGGAAAGACAAAGAAACCACTCCTTGAGAAAGGACCGAAGTATAAAGAAAACCCTTGGAGTTTATTTAAAGAATAATATTTAAAAATGAGATACTACAAACATGTAATGACGATTTTCCATTAAGAATGACATCACCAAATCTAATATAGGGCCAAATCGTGCATCCCTTAACAAGTAGACCACTCAGACTTCACCCCTAACACAAATAAAGCATTGTCCTCAATGCACATGGTAAAATAAAGAAAGGAAAGAATAGGTGAAAGAACTCTCTAGTATGATGGAGGCATCTGCATTTGAAATGAGTGAATTGTAGAACCATTTCTTTAGAACTTCCTCTTTCTAGGCCTTATGCTCATAATCTGTACTTGACCGGCATCTCGCATATTTGAATTGGCATTTCGCCTAACTAACACAGATGTGCCATTATTCAAGCAATTTTCTTTCAAGCATTCAATTTGACATCTGGGTTTCTCTCATTTAGACTTGGGCTTCGATGGTTTAGGAAGGGTTGCTCAATTTGAATTTGGCTTCTCTCACATTTATCACATTCCATAACTTTTCCATCATTGGGTTGCCTCCCAAAAACTACCCTAGTTAACGTCGTGGCTCGAAGACTTTAACTTCACTACTTTTCTCTCCATTATAAGCTTTTGAATAGCACCCCTAGTTTCTTGTCCATTCTTCTATTCCGCTTTATGTGTTGTAGTGTAAGCTATAAGGGACCAAGCAATGAATGTTGCATCTTTTGTTTCATGGCCCTTAAAGGAAGGATGTGCTTTGACATTGTTGGCATGGCATATTCTAAGATGAAGCGTCCTTGATGTTCCTCCTCAACTTCCTTTATTTACTTGGTCTCCTCAGTCTCCATTTTGTCAACCAATTTCAATGTTGAAAAATTATAAGAGGACGGTTTAAGTCGCTCCCCTTTAAAGCATGCTTCTTGCTTGACATCCTCCTCTTCAACTGCACTAGATGTCACTTGGGGACTCTAGTGTCACTTCTTCAACTTCGGCATCTCGCATTTTGGCAATGTTGGTTGGTTGGCACAACTCTTTGACTTCTTCAAAGTTCACCTTGACTCCTTCTTCATCATCATTTTGAGCTTCCTCCCATGAGTCAAGTTGAGCTATGCCCCATTGTTCACTTCTTCTTGTCATGCTCCTGAATGTCTCCTCCGCTTCTTCTTTTAGAGATTTATAGCTTTCTTCATGTGGTGTTGATGATTCCTTGGACATGGAGGAGCTTCTATTCTTTTCCTTGTTGGGCTCCCTCTATAAAAAGGCTTGGAGCATGGCTTCCATGAACCCACATGTATATCTCCTTCTCTCACTTTCCATAGCTTCATTCCTATCATGCTTAGGAGCACAACTTCTATCATAGTCACTATTGTAAGAAGTGACACCATTTGGGCATCCATCCCAATGTATCCCATGAATACCACATAATGTGAATCTGTACCCATTATTGGTAGGAGAAGGTTCACTCATCTCCCTTCTAGGGGCATATTTGCAATCTTCCCAATAGTGTGGTCATCCATAATAGGAACATGGTTCATTGCGGTAAGGGTTTTAACCAACAAACCTCCTTTCATGTCATGATGCCATCATACAACTACAAACAACAAAAACAAACACATAAATAATAACAAAACAAGATGTAAAATAAAAAATGCAAAACTAGTTTGAACAATTAAATAACTAATGTCGTATGACAACTCAATTCCCCAGCTATTGCACCATTTTTATAACGTCCAAAATACACTCCTCTTTTTTGAAAGAGCATAAATGGTTGGTGTATCAAATTAAATATCCCGATGGATGTCCGGGTCGAATCCCACAGAGAATTGAGTCGATAATTCAAGAGTTATAAACTAATTAAAACTAGAACACATAATTGTTATAGATTTTAAAAGTAAAAGTGGAGGGAAAATTAAAGGGAAATAACAATCTATTTCCAAACTAAGTCTAATTGGGGGGTGGGAGTGTTCCAATTATTGCAATCACAAGTGATATGACTAGGGAAATTATATAGATAAGATCACAACTAAATCAGGACTTTATTCAATGCCTTAGACTCATAATTAGCATTGATAGCAGTGGAGATTTCACATTATCTTATTTTTCAACCATTAGAATGTTTATGCCTTAGGTTCTTTCAATCCCTAATGCCAATTCAAGTAATCAATCACACAAGCTTGAGGAAGCTCTACCTATTTCTAGCCATGAACATTAATAGAGTGAAAATGTGCGTTTAACTATCTATAGCTTAATCCCACAAAAAAACACCCCAATTCCTCACTATTATCTTCTCACACAACTCTCACCTTTCTCTCTCAAGATAAAGCAAAAAAAGTAAAGCATACTTCATGTTTGCAAACCATAAATTTTGGCAATTATAACTTGGGAGAAGATAATAGATCTACAATTTCAATAAGAATCCAAAAGCAATTTATCAAAACCCAATCAAATTAACAAACTATCCATGAATATACCTCTGGCTAGAAATTAGTCAAACATATTTAAAGAATATACCAAGAGGATTCCCCTTACATTCATCATATTAGCTTCACAAATTTTCTTCAGAAGCTTTTACAATAATGGTGAAATTTCCCCAAAATGGGTTAAAGAAAAATAATAAAAAATCCCTATATAACTCTACAAATCTAAGGTGAAAGGATTCTACGAAAAATTCTATGAAGAAGAAGAAGTCTACATGATCGAATGAGTGGTGTACAATGAAAGTTATGTAGATATCTGTACTTTCTTGTGTATCACTTTCCCCAAATGCTCTTGAAGCTTCTAGATTCTTTGGAGACCTTTTTTGACCCTTTTCCCCTTCATTAGATGGCCTCACCTATGAAGAATAGGCATTTAGCCGGTGCTAATCTGCGGAGCACCGATAGTCAGTCGCCCAAAAGTTACACAAAACACTATCCACTGGCGGTTTAATCGGCGTTTAGCCACTGCCAAACCGCTAACTGTCGGTTGGTCAGCCATTTTGGGTAGTGGCTCTAGTTGTTCACCCGCATTTCGCCCTTTCGGATCCGTGTTTAGCCGATTCAAAGCATGTCCTTTCACCTTTTTTTGAGCTCAAATCTTCTATTATCATTTGCCCCTCTTCTTCATATGATAACTCATCAAATTTCATCTCAAACTCTATGTGTTTTGGTCGATTTCATGATTTGTCTACTCACATGAAGTACCTACAAATAATTCAAGAGAAAGGGCATAAAATCTACGCAAATGACTCAAAAACTAGGCAAAAACTCATGCTTAGGAGCCTAATGAGTAAGTAAATTTCCAACTATTAAACCACCAAACTTGAACAATTGCTTGTCCTCATGTAATGCAATTATTTACCGTTGAACAAATGAACAACATGCTATATATATGAGTTTTTGCATCAAGGGCCAATCAAGACATTCTTGCACAAGAGGGTATTGCTAAAGCTTAGAGAACTATGGTAGTTGTACATGAAATCATCAAGACTCAAGACAACCCAGACTTTATACACTAACTCAAGAAAAAGAAATGACTCATACCATGTGTCACAAGCTTCAATAAGTAACCACAATTATTAAACATATCTTGCTTGCATTCATTTCATTCAAACAAGGGGCATAGTTCCTCAAACCAAGTTCAAAGAGCATCTCAAGTCAATGACAATTTACATTCAAAGCTTGCCTTAATCATACCTCTCTTTGAAAACAATTTTAAGCGTGTACCCCAAGGAAATGACGCCCCTCACAAGAATAGAGAATCCCACACAAATGTTTTTTTAGAATTTCACAAAACAGGATTATAAGAAAAGACAAAAGTGCTCACTCTCACAAAAAATTCAAGTGCATACAAATTGATCCATAGATTTGCCCTTCTTATATCTCTCCACTAATGTCGTGTTGCTACACTCAAAATCAATTAGGACTTGTGGGTCATATGTAGGCTAGGGCCAAGGGTAGGATAATTGTTTAGCTTTGGTTACTAAAGCTTCCCTAATGCCTTTACAAACACTTGTAACATCCCATCATCTTATTGAGATTACTACAACTTATTTCCCTTGTTCAATATATTCGTCATTTGTGTAACACAAGCCACCCTTATAACACCTATCAATTTCACATTTAGCCTTATATATGTCAGGGATAGCACCGTTTTACTATTCTTTCTCTTTTGATGATTTGAGGTCTTTCAACCCATCGATCCATTCATTTCATCACAATTTTTGTGCTACCTCACATTGAAGCTCTCATTTTCCCCCCTACTCTTGCGAACCCCCAAACCTAGGATTTTGCCTTATTTCACATTTGTTTCCTTATCACTCCCCATTTCATGGGATTCAAGCCCCATTTTTCATTCTTTCATCATTAACGACTTGGGAGGATGGATGACAAAGAGAAGGATTAAAAATGGTCATTAGGCTTGTAATGTAGTTTCCCATGAAAGGATCCAAGGCTCAAACATTGTCTATGAAAGATTAATGTTCAAGGAGGTCTTTTTGGGTGAAGTGAATAACTAAAGAGGGCCTAAGATCATATTCTAAGTGCAGCCCCATCTATCATTTTTCCTTAAATCACACTTAGGGCAAGTTCTAGACAATCATGCATGCCAAGAATTAAGCTAAAAACTTCACAAACACAAGGCATCACAATCCAAGGAGTTCACATACTTCCTTCATCATATTTAAGAGAATGACTTTCCATAAGGTAGTTATTAATCATAAAGCCAAGCAAAGAATGTACGATCCACAACAAGAGAGTGCTCATTTACACATTTAGATACCCCTCTTTTCTTTTTAAAACTCATGCACAATTCCAGGTAGGAAAAGTTGGTGGTACCTCATCAAGCAAGTCCACAAAAGACTCTAAAAGAATCTAGACTTGAAATTTTTCATTTAGAAAGTTACCTCTATATCTATCTTTGGGAAGTGGCAACTCGGTTCGACAACAAAAATCAAAGATAAAGAAACCGCTCCTTGGGAAAGAACCATAGTATAAAAAAAACCCTTGGAGTTTATTCAAAGACTACTATCTAAAAAGGTGATAGTACTAACATGTAATGATGATTTTCCCTTAAGAATGATGTCACCAAATCTATCATAGGGCCATATCGTACATCCCTTAACAAGTGGACTACTCAAAATTCACCCCTAAAACAAATAAAGCCTTTTCCTCGATGCATATGTTAAAAAAAAGAAATGAAGGAATAGGTAAAAGAACTCCCTGGTATGATGGAGGCATCTGCATTGGAACATTGTGCATTGTAGAACCATTTCTTCAAAACTTCCTCTTTCTAGGCCTTCTGCTCATAACCGGTGTTTGAATGGCGTCTCACGCATTTAAACTAGAGTATTGTTGGGCTAACCAGATGTGCCACTGTTTAAGAAATTTTCTTCTAGGCATTCTATTTGACATCTGCATTTCGCGCATTTAGACTTGGGCTTCGCCGGTTTAGCACCGATTGCTCAATTTGAATTTGGCTTCTCTCACCTTTATCACATTCCACACTAGTTCTATCCTTGGGTTGCCTCCCAAGATACACCTTAGTTAACGTAATGGCTCGACAACTTCAACTTCACCACTTTTGTCTCCACTTTGAGCTTTTGAATCGCACCCCTAGTTTCTTTTCCATTCTTCTATTCTGTTTGAGGGGTGGTGGTGTAAGCATCAAGGGACCAAGAAATGAATGTTGCATCTTGTGTTTCTTGGCCCTTAAAGGAGGGTTGTTCTATCACCTTGTTGGCATGACATACTCTAAGATGAAGCCACCTTGATCTTCCTCCTCAACTTCCTCCATTGACTTGGTCTCCTCAATCTCCAGTTTATGAAATAAGTTCAATGTTGAAAACTGATTAGAGGGTGGTTTAACTCGCTCCCCTTTCAATAATTCTTCTTTCTTGAATTCCTCCTCTTCAAGTGCACTAGAGTCCTTGAGCATGATTTGTTGGATGTCAATTGGGTACTCTAGTGTCACTTCTTCAACTTCGGCTTCTTGCATTTTGGCAATGTTGGTTGGTTGGCACACCTCTATGACTTCTTTAAAGATCACCTTGATTCCATCTTCATCATCATTTTAAGCTTCCTCCCATGAGTAAATTAGAGTTATGCCCCATTGTTCACTTCTTCTTGTTATGCTCCTCAATGTCTGCTCCTCTTCTTCTTTTAGAGATTTACAGCTTTCTTCTTGAGGAGATGATGATTCCATGGGAATGGAGGAGTTGGTATTCTTTTCTGCATTTGGATCCCACTCCAAAAAGGCTTGGAGCATGTCTTCCATGTGCCCACATGTATTTCTCCTTCCCTCACTTGCCATGGCTTCATTCCTATCAAGTTTGGGAGCACAACGTTTATCATAGCCACTATAACAAGAAGTGACCCCATTTGGGAATCCTTCCCAATGTCTCTCATGACTATCATATAATGTGCATCTATACTCATCATAGGAAGGATAAGATGCACTCATCTCCCTTCCAGGGGCATATTTCCAATCTTTCCAATAGTGTGGTCATCCACAATAGGGACATTTTTCAGTTTGATAAGGGTTGCAACTAGTAAACCTTCTTTCATTCCAGGATGCTATCGTAAAACTACAAACAAAAAAAACAAAAACAAAAATAGAAATAAAAAAAACTAGATGTAAAAAAAATGAAAAACAAATTCGAATCAATAAATAACTAATGTGTTATCACAACTCAATTCACCGGCAGCGGTGCCATTTTTGATAACGTTCAAAACACACTCCTCTTTTATAAAATAGCATAAATGGTCGTTGTATCAAAATTATGTTGGGGTCAAATCTCACAAAGAATTGAGTCAATAATTCAAGAGTTATAAACTAATTCAAACTAGAACGCATAATTGTTCAATATTTTAAAAGTAAAATTAGGGGGAAATTAAAGGTAAATAACTATCTAATTAAAAACTAAGACTAATTGGGGGGGGGGTCCAATTGTTGCAATCACACAAGTGATATGGCTATGGACATTCCATAGATGAGATCACAACTAAATGGGGAATTTCTTCAATGCCTTAGACTCACAATTATCATAGATAGCAGTGGATAATTCACATTCTCTTGTTTTTAAACCTTATGAATGTTTATGCCTTGGGTTCTTTTAAACCCCAAAGCCAATTCAAGTAATCAACCACACAAGCTTGAGGAAGAACTAGCTATTTCTAGACCTGACCTTTAATGGACTGAAAATGTGAGTTTTAACTATCTGTTGCTTAATCCCACGCACAAACATCCCAATTCCTCACTATTATATTCTCACCCAATTCTCACCTTTCTCTGTCAAGCAAAAGCAAGAAAAGTAAAGCACAATTCATGTTTGCAAACCATAAATTTTAGCAATTATAACTTTGGAGAAGATAATAGATCTACAATTTCAATAAGAATCCAAGAGCAATTTATCAAAACCCAATAAAATTAACAAACCCACCTTGAATATACCTCTAGCTAGCAAATTAACAAGCATATTTAAAGAAAGAGAGAATATATCAAGAGGATTCCCCTCACATTCATCACATTAGCTTCACAAGCTCTTACAGCAATGGTGGAATTCCCCCAAAATGGGTTAAAGAAATAGAATAAGAAAAGTTCTATCTAACCCTGCAATTCTATTGTGAAAGGATTCTACCAAAAATTCTATGAATAAGATGAAGCCTAGATGATCCAATGAGTGGTGTACGATGAAAGTTGTGTAGATATTTGTACTTTCTTGTGTATCACTTTCCCCAAATGCCCTTGAAGCTTCTAGATGCTTTGGATACTTTTTTGGACCCTTTTACCCTTCATTAGATGGCCTCACCTGTGAAGAACCGGCGATTAGCCAGTGCCAATCCCCGTAGCACTGATAATCCGCCGCCCAAAAGTGACACAAAACAGGTGGACACTGGTGGTTCAACTAGCGTTTAGCTTCTGCTGAACCGCCAACCATCGGTTGGTCAGCCAGTCTGGGTAGTGGCTTCGGCGGTCGCCCGTGTTTCGCCCTTCTAGATCCGTGTTTAGCCGATTCAAAGCATGTCCTTACACCACTTTTTCAGCTAAAATCTTCCATTATATTTGGCCCCTCTTCTTCATATGCTAACTCATCAGATTTCATCTCAAACTCCACGTGTTTTACTCGATTTCATGCTTTCTCTACTCACGTGAAGTACCTACAAAGAATTCAAGAGAAAGGGAATAAAATCCACATAAATGACTTGAAAACTAGGCAAAAAATCATGCTTAGGAGCCTAATGAGTTGGTAAATTTCAAACTCATCAGTAGGCATCCTTCTCCATGTTAGATCCCACTCCAAAAAAGCTTAGAGCATGGACTCCATGCGGTTACATATAGTGTTTCATCCCTCGCATGCCATGGAATCATTCCTATCAAGCTCAAGAGCACAACTAACATTTGTGTCATAGAAACTGTATTGAGAACTGAACTCATTGGGACAATCACCCTAGTATCTACCATGACCACCACATAACGTGCAACTATATGCCTCATAGGAGAAAGAAGGTGCACATATCTCTCTTTTAGGGGAAGATTTGTAATCTTGCCAAAGATTGGGTCCTCCACAATAGGGATATGGGTCATCAAGATATGGATTGAAACCACCAAAAATCCTTTCATTCCATGATGCCATAATACAAATAAAAGATAACAAAAGTTTAAAAAAGAAAAGATTCTAACAATAGGCTATCAATCCTCATTCCCTATCAATAGTGCCATTTTTTTATCACGCTCAATACAACTCACCTGATTAAGGAAGGTGGCAGTGATGGTTGTCAAAAATCTAAAACTTGGGTGCTTCTAACATAATTCTATCTCTGATGCCATCTATATTAGGAACATACAATCTACCTTGGTACCTCAGGATGCCATCGCCCCCTTGTGTGAAAATCAATACCTTTTACAAACCTTCTATAATAGTCAGCTAAACCCAAGAAACTTCTGATATCTATTGAAGTTGTAGGTTTAAGAAAATTCTTAACTGCCTCAATATTTTGAGAGTCAACCTTAATACCCTCACTAGAAACTATGTGGCCTATGAATTCCACAGAATTCTACCAAAGTTCACACTTAGAGAATTTGTCATATAACTCCTTGTCCTTAAGTGTCTGAAAGACTATTCTGAGATGGTTAGCATGCTCCTCCCCACTCTTGGGTTAAACCAAGATATCATCAATGAATACAACAACAAACATGTCGATATATGGTTAAACACTTTGTTTATAAGATCCATAAATGTTGTATGAGCATAACTCAATCCAAAGGACATAAAAACAAACTCATAATGACCATAGAGAGTCCTAAACACTATTGGGGATATCACTATCCCTTACCTTTAGCTGAAGATAACTGGATCTGACTTTTATCTTAGAGAAAAAAGTAGCACCCTGAAGCAGGTCAAACAAGTAATCGATTCTAGGAAGGGGACACTTATTCTTAATAGTGACCTAGTTCAATGAGCTGTAATCAATACACATTCTAAGGGTACCATATTTCTTATGCACGCAGAGAACTTGAGAACGTCTTGGAGAAACACAGGGGTGGATAAAACCCTTATCTAGTAGATCTTTTAACGACTCTTTCAACTCGGTTGGAGCCATTCTATATGGTGGAACATAAATAGGTTGAATGTTAGGAATAACATCGATTCCAAAATCTACTCCCTATCTGGAGGGACTCTTTGAAGATCATCGGGAAAGACCTCAAGAAACTAATTAATAATAGGAACCGACTAGAGAGATGGGGTCTCAACATTAGAGTCTATAACTATAACCAAATGATAGATATACCCCTTATATATTAACTTCCTATCCTTAAGGTATGAAATGAAATGATCCTTAGGCATGACGGGACTACCTTCCCAAACTATAACTGTCTCATCTGGAAATAAGAATTCTACGAGTTGAATCCTACAATCAACTGTGACATAACCAAAATATAACAAATCCATGCCTAGAATAACATTAAAATCCACCATATCAAGATTTATCAAGTCAACTTTGGTGTCTCTATGATGGACCAATCCTGTACAATCTCTATAGATTCTCTTAGCTAGAATTGAATCACCAGCCAGAGCAGAAATACTATAAAGTTCTAACTGATCATACCATACATTGGAAACACCATTTAGCTAGTAAGAAGTAAACTTTACTGCTTCTATTTTTATTACGTGAATCATTCTTAATTCTCCTCTTGCATCAATAATGTTTTGGGGGTCTTCCTCAATCATTAGTCCTCGTGAATACTGGTGGGTTCATTCCTCAGAAGATCTCTAATACTTAACGTTCCTTTCTATCCTTCTATTTATACTCCTCTAATTACAGGGTATACAATATAAGTCTGGAGATATCTATCTCTTTATGCAGTAGGGTGTCCTTGGATTCCCTCTTCTTATGCTTACTTCTAGAAACTTAAACTTCCTCATTCTAGTTCTCAAGTCTAGCACCACCTCCGCAAAATGTCCAAATAACTGGGTGGACTTGAGACAATACTCCTCCACACTTATGGTGCCTTGCTAAAGTTCACAATTCTTCTACCTTAGCTTCTCTTAACTCCTGCGAAAAGAAACAATCTGAGAGGACATCTTATTTCTCTAATTGGCGCAATGCTTTGGAGCACATGAATGCGTGAGTTAGGAGGAAGTCTTTATAGAGTTATGCTGTATTGCACAATCTAGCGTATGAAAAAAGGGAAGTATAACCTAACTCTTTATAGTCTCCTTATTATAGATGTGGCACGCTTCACATTAATAAGAAGGACACTACTAGACGTGGATTCATAGACACCCTAGGACTCTTGATAACCTAAACCTCTACTATCAAGTTTGTCACGCCCTGAATCTAGGCCCAGGGTATCGACCGACACTCAGACCACTTTCATGGTCCAAGTGAACTGTTGGCCTGGCTTACTATCAGTTTAGATCTCAAAAAATAATGTGGAAGATGAAACATAGTGAGCTCAACATAATAAAAGAGAATTTATTCTATAACTGAAATAAATGTTAAGAAGTAGTATTATTTACTTGATAAATACTCTATCTATGAAGCCTCTGAAATTGAAGATAGGTTTCGGACATAGCACCCCCAGCTACCTCAAGCTCTTTAAAAAGACTCTATCAAAACTGTGATACTCAAAATGTAGGAGGCCTCACCAAATAGTTGGATATAGTGAAGTCCTAGCGAAACGTCCCTTGCTATTCCTGTCTATCTGATTTTGCACCATAAAATGATGTAGCGCCAAAAGGGCATCAGTACATGTAATGTATAGTATGTAAAATAGATGAATGAAACTATGTTAGGAAGAATATCTCAAGTGAAGGAAATAATAGGAATCAATAAACTCTACATGAATCAACAAAGGGAAACCGTACCTTAAACTCAATATGATGCATAGGCCACAATATGAAAATGTTTAAAACAGTTTATGCAATAAAACATATGCATCAAATATCTCTGTAAATACTTATGCAAGTAAAGAATATCAACAATAGTTTGGGTGGGTGTTTCTCACAACCGGTACCATCATAAATGAGCACATGATTCCCAACTATCTTGCTCAAGTTGGCAGAGCCATCAAAACCTTGCGAGGGTAGAGGATGATCACAATCTAGGATCCCTAACAATCATAGTCCTTACCAGGAACTATCTTTGGAGTCGCCCGAACCAACGACATGATCCTTACCTACGTTGATGACATAGTAATGGGGCTGATGGGTTGTCTGAATCCTTTCACCCATATGGTGCTAAATACTCCTCCCAAAACAATCTTTCTCATGCCCAGTCAAATTCCCTTAGTGAGGAAACATCAAAAATATCATTGTAAAGCACTTTAGCTATAATATATAATGAGTATTTAAAATCATCTATGGAGCCCTTTTGCTAAAAAATCATCTTTAAACTTGCATACGAGCCTTTTGCACAAAACATAGTTTAAAACATCTTTAAAACATCATGAAGATCCTTAAGATCCTTTCACTCAAAACAATCTTAAAACATCAATATGGAGTCTTTTTCTCAATACATCTCATGACTTTAAAAATAAGACTTTACTTATGCTTTTTGAAAATCATGCTAAAAATTATCTCTTTAAACTTAAAATCTTATCATGCATGCTCTTTTGAAATGTGTTTAATGTTTTTGAGAAAAATGTATTTACTTCAAAAATACATGCTTTCAAAAGCATGCTTCTTTACAATCGTGCTTTCATGCAGTTAGGGTTCATGGGATAAGAGACATGAACCAACCTCAAGAATCAAGAATCAAGAAACTTTGATCAACAATAAAGAATGAAGAGAGTATAATTGATGTGTTGTATGTTTACAATACTTTTGACGGTTAAAACTGGGAAAATAGCATGGAATTAGGTATGTTTTATACGGATATGAGGTGTTTTTACTTTATTTTTAGGAAAAATAGGTGTTGGAACAAAAATGTGCAAAAATTTCAGCAAAGTGCAAAAAAATACCCAAGTACTGATCTCAGTACGAGCCATTTTGAGACTCGTGGAAAAGCTCAAACGTTTGGTACAAGGAAAAGTCAAAGTATGACTCTCAGTACGAGTTGTACCATCCTGGTACGAGCTGTAACGTGAGTGGTAGATTATTTAAGAGAAATTTACATAATTGAAGTCTCCAGATACGGGTAACACCTATTGATCGTAGCATCTACCTACGACCCACACTAGGAGCCATGGAAAGCTTCAGTGATTTCTAAAACTTTGAAGTTCCCATGATATGGCAAGCTATTACAAGTCGTAGGAGCAAGGTATGAGCTGCACTAAGACACTTGTCGAAAGAGATGACAAAGTTCTCAAAGCCAAACAACAATTGGATTATACGATTCGTGTGATCATGTTAGGAGTCGTACCAGATGAAACACTTAGCAAATCTTGCTGAAGCCAAGAAATGTATGAGACAAGGCATGACCCATACAATCATGTTACGGGTCCTATGATGAGTCATAGGATGTGTCAGCCCCAAATTTGGTTATTTCCTTTTTAACTTAGTAAAAGGATTTTATTATTTGTATAAAGTAAAAGGATTTTATTATCTATATAAACACTTTTTGAGTTTCTTTTAGGTCAGAGATGGTCAGAATCAGTTGGAGTTGATTATTATCATGTTTGTAATAAGTTTTTGGCAACATTGGAGAGCAATTCTTGAGAATAAAAACTTGGATTTCTCAATTGCTCTTGTTCATCATATTTTTTTGCAATATTCAAAGCTTGTTTTCTTTCAATCATCATTGTATGTATTCAATTATGTGTTTTTTCTATGAATACTTATCTAAATATTACAATCATGAGAGGCTAAAACCTCCCAACTAGGATTGTGAGAACCATGGTGGATTAATGAACTAGGGTTACACAGAGTGATTCGAAACCAATGCTTTATGCTTGTATTGTATTCTCTTCTTCTTTAATGCTTCTTAACGAAGCGCAACATTAAGACTTGCCCGAATTTTAAACTTGCTTGATCCTAGAGAAGTAGAGATTAGGAAAAGAGAATTATAATAAAGCCTTAATTTTTATGATTATTGCATAACTTGATCGGCAATCATAGGATAGTTTTTTGGAACAAATTGATGACGGTTTAATTGAAATCACTCATGAGACCTAACACGGTGATTGATTATAGTCATCCAATAGGGATGAACCAGTCGTTTAGATGAACCCTAGTTACCAGTTCTACAAGTAAGCATTGGGATTGATGATGAGTGTAAACCCAAAGTAGTTATGAATCCATGGGGAACACTTACCCTAGTTAATTGCAAATCTTGATTAACAACAACTGATTTTCATGCTTGTTGTACTACTATATTTCTGTCCCCCAATTTGGTGGTAACACACCAAAAAACTTAAATATCGGCATTAGTCTAGTTCTTATCATATTCCCTGTGGGTTCAACCCCAACCTCTTTGTTGGGTTATTTATTGACAAAGTCCACTTCAAACTTTCTCAGTAGTGTGAGTTTGAGCATTATCAAAAAGTTGCATCATTGCCGGGGAATACGGCTAAGATTAGATTAATTGCTTGTGTTTAACTTTTGGTTGTTATTTCCTCATTTATGTTTTCTTTTTATTTTTGACACCCACAGGTTGTCTCTTGGTGAATGACAAGTACTCAACAGAGCAGAAACCCCCTAATTCCTTTGGATCTTGAAATAAAAAGAATGTTGCAAAGAATGCAGAACCAAGAGCAAAGAGATGTCTGCTTTTCTGAAGAAGCTTGGAAAGTTGAGCTAGCTAGGCAAGATGTACTTCAAGAAGCCAATGATGCTCGGGATGAAGTTATGAATGTTGGTTGCCATGGAAGGGGAAAAAGAGGCTAGAGATATGCCCCTTAATTCTTTGATGAGGATGACCTGGATATTGATGAAGTCGGGTCAACTGAAGTTATCGTACCACCACCTTTGCTTTCTTGGACAAAGGTTGACATCACTTGCACCATTATACAGTTGTTGAATATGAAAGGGCTATTTAGTGTTCATGCAGCTGATGATGCCAACCTGCACTTACACATTGTTGGAATATGCTAGGCGTAGAGGTTGCTTGATGTTAGTTAGGACGCAATAAGGCTGAGACTCTTCCCATTTTCTCTATCTGGGGAGGCCACTTTATGGTTATTGGATTTGCCCAACGACTCCATCACCAACAAGAGGGAGCTCAAAAAAGCTTTTATAGAGAGATTCTTCCCACCCTCCAAGATGCTACATCTTAAGGATGAGATATAAAATTTCCAACAAATGAAAATGGAGGCATTTTATGAAACCTGGTTGAGATTTAAGAAGAAGTTGACCAAGTGCCCAAACTATGAAAGTTTGTTGGAGATTTTCTACAGGTCATTGAAAAATAATACTAAAGCTGTAGCGGATACTGTGGTGGGAGAAGCACTAATGAGTCATGATATCGGGCTAAAATAGCATGCCCGAATGATGCTTTATACCTTAATGTAGTCTTGTTTATCCAATTTATTTTATACATTTTCATGTAATTTTATATAAATGTGAATATATGTGCTAACCAACATGATTAGTCCTTGTTTTGTAGGTTTCAATGATTTGGAGGAACTAATTTATAAGTTGGTGAAGGAAAGGAATGGAGTCGGAAGCAATCGGTGGAAGTCGGCAAGGAGTAGGCATGGCAAGCGAGCAGATGCGGCAGCAACGTGCCATGGCAGGCCAGCCCCGCGGCAGCACAGTGCCATGCCAGGCCAGTTGCGTGCCAACAACATGCCATCGCGCTGCCCAAGCAGCATGACACGCTGCCAACGCGGCAAGAAGGCTGACTAGGGTCGATTTTGGGTCATTTCCAGAAAGCCTTCGCGTTACCTTCGTGTCACGGAGGCAGAGCTCCACGATACACTCCGTGACATGGAGCTGTTCCATGACAAGCTAAATTGGGCACATTTCTCATTTATTATAAATAGGTCCCTTAGCTCCTAATTCCATTTTGTCACGATTTTATTTTGGAAAACTACCAAGGAGTGAAGGGAGAAGTGGGAGAACTCATCTAGGGTTTGACAAATTCCCTTCTCATCTACCAAATTCATGTAAGTATGTTAGTTTAGTAGTAGTTAGTTGTAGTTTTACGAACATGAATGGCAAGAACCCTTCCTCTAGGGTTGAAGCCATGAATTATGATTGTGATTTTATGAAATTGTTTTGGAATTAAGTTATTGATTGTTGTTTTCGTCTTGCATTCTGGATTGTTTGTTGTTTTTATGATTGATCACCATGAAAGCATATATGTTAGCTTGGGTATTGGCTTGAGAAAGCATTACCTAGGTCAGGACATGAAAATGTAAGGAGCATGTTTCTATCTCACGATATGATTTCGTGTTAGGATAGAAATATACCTAATACCTTGCTCGGTTGATAAACGGGGGTTATTAAACGACCAACTTAGGATTATCACATCACCACTCGAAGAAGTAGTTGTGAGGCTAAGTTGATTTAAATTGTTAGATGCACGAAAGTCCCTAATTATTTCCCTGTAAACCACAACATAATTAATTGCCCGCGAACTAGAAAGTAGCATCTGTTCGGTCTGTTTGCTACGGGTATAAAACTCACATGCAAGTGCACGTGGTCGAACAAGTAGTAAGTGGCTTTAGTAAGCCAAGTATCGATCCCACAGAGACTTGGGTTAAGTGCAATTTCCTCAAGTATACTATATTTTATTCCTAAATATGCTGACAACAACGTAACCAAAAAGTTGATAAGTTGTTTGATAAATTATATACTAAACTAAGAACAATTATCTACTTTGAATTTGAACTATGGATAAGAGCATGCTGAGGTTAAACGAACATGTAATGAAACTGATTATCATCATAAATTGGTTACTCTTTTCTTCCAGTTGCTAGCCAAGAACATTTGCCAAGAGATTAAAACTCTCGTATTTAATCTCACTTAAGAATCATGAACCATCCGTCTACATTTCTGTGATCAAATGCAATTCATGTTCTATCCATACAATTTCGATTCCTAAATTGACTAATACGGCTTTCAGGTATATTTCTATCCTGAAGGCACATCAAAACTCAGTTTTCCCAAACCAAGTAAAGAACAATATCCTATTACTTCACAACTTTCCAATTTCATGCTCTCTTGAGTGATATCAGACTTTTTAGATGTAAATTAATGTAGGTCACACACCAATGCAGTAAGAACAAGAATTAATAGAACAACATGGAAGAAAAAGATGAAAAACCATATAATCAATAATCAAAATTCATCACAAGTGTTCATAACCTCAGCAAGGAAGGGAATTAGCCACTCATTTGTGGATTAATCATCATAAAATGAGTGTTAATCATACAAGAAATTGAATTAGAGAACAAAGAAAGAGAGAACAAACCCTGAACTTTTCGTCCCTCAACTGTCTGTGACCCACGTCCTTGATCCACCAAGTCTCAATTTTGAAAAATAAACCTAAGTGTGCTATTTATAGTAGTAGGACTCTTTCCCGGAATAACAAGCAACGTGTCACGGAGTGCATTGCGGAGCACTGCCTCCGTGACACGCTACGGACGCGGAAGCTCTCTGGAAATCACCCGAACTTGGCCCCGGCAGCACCCTGCCGCGTTGGCAGCGTGTCACGCTGCTTGGGCAGCGCGTTGCTACCTCTTGGTCGCGCAGCCAACCTGCCGTGGCACGTTGCCAACGCGCAGGTGGGCTGTTGTGGTCGGCCTACCTGCCGTGGCATGTTGCCAACACGCAGGTGGGCTGTTGTGGTCGGCCTGCCTGCCGTGGCACGTTGCCAACACGCAGGTGGGCTGTTTTGTGCCTCCTCTTTGCCGATGTTCGCGTGTTAATTCTGTTTCCAAGCCTCTACTTCACCAACTCATGGATTAGTTACTCAAAAGTCATCAAAACCTACAAAACAAAGGTTAATCATGTTGGTTAGCACATATCTTCACTTCATATAAAATTACATGAAAATGTATACAATAACTTAGATAAACAAGACTAACTTAAGTCATAAAGCGTATCTCGGGCATGCTATTTTTGCCCGTGATCAGCATCCCCACACTTAAAGCCTTGTTCGTCCTCGAACAACCTTTTACATATCATGCATATAGAGACTCCCACATAACTAGTTTATCAAGATAATTCAAGTTACGGCTATAATGATTACGTAAGATACAAGCTAAAAATAGAGCATGCCTGATTTGATCATTGAAATGACGTACAACTATGTTAAGACTTCTTAACCTCAAGAATCGACTCTCAATCTTAGCAAACTCATGCAAATCAACTGATTAATAAATCCCACATCAATTATATCCTTCATTCAACATGTGCCCCTCACAGAAAGAGAGTTACCCAATTTCACATGCAAAAACAATTTTTATATCACAACATGTGTGGGTACATGCATAGAATTACACTCACTCTCACAAAGAATTCACATGCATCATGTAATGACCCATAAGCTTGCCCTTAGTGTTTTATTCCACTAATTTAAGGATGTATGAATGTAAGATCAAGTAGGACTTTTTAGGTTGTAATGTAACTCAGGTGCGGGTAGGTACTATTATGATATGTAATAGTGACTATCTTTCCTAAGTGCTTATAATACATCACGCCTTCATTACAAACTTCCCTTCCCTCACTTCACCTTTTTCTCTTTTCATCTTTCTTTTTACTCTTTTGTTCCCCCCTTTCTTCAGGCACTTTTAGCTTATTAGTAAGGAGTTCTATATGTAACTTTTCATTTATTTATTTTCTTACTCCCTACTAATACTCACCCGTATTCCAACAAGTGCACCCTCGCCCTTTCTCAACTTTTACAATTGCTACTTTTCCTTCTTTTTCATTTTTCTCACTCCTTTGCTCTTTCGGATTTTTCCTTTAAGTTCTTAGGAGTTTTGGTTCAATTTCAAGGCTAATGAAAGAAAAAGGATTAAGCTTATGTTGCAGCTGTCAAAGAATAGGCTAACGGCTCAATGGGGTTGACTAGGATTAATTTTTCAAGGTAGGTAAAATGAGGGATAAAAATTTGGTTCATTCAAAGAAATGCCTAAATGATCTCCTACAATTCACATCCTTCATTTTTTTTATATACACACCAGGCAAGTTCTAGTCATTTCATAATAGCACAGAATACTCAAAAAACTTACACTCATGGCACATGCTCAAATCAAGACACCATCAGTAGACTCTTACTCAGCTAATCACAAGAATTCAGAATTAAGCTTCCCTCATATTGAGTCAAATTCAAGAGCCTAAGTGTCTCAAACAAAGTTATACACTTGCATGCTTCACACTGAACATACTTGCATCTTACAACCATGTATAGCACATAAAAAGAACATCAAGCACCAATTAGTTATGGTTTCAAAAACCCAACACCTACCGACTAATTTTTCCTCAAGACGATCGTCATCCATCCATCATCGGAAACAGTCCCTAACTATGACTAAAAACACTATATACAGACAAAGAAAAGAAAGAAAAAGAAAATTTTTATTCTTCGGTTCAAAGACCCCCCGTCGGAAAAGAACCGAAAAGAAAAACCAACAGGTGATGAATTCATGCTTAAGTCACAAAATTTTTTCAATTTTTTCAATTTTCTCACAAGCATTACATTCACCAAAAATCGTTAAGCACAAAAATTTGAAATTTCCCTTGAAATTTCCCTCACCCCACACTTAAATCATGCTATGTCCTCATAGCATCAAATTAAAATTTAAAAAGGGTGAGAAATACTCCCTGAGGCCTTTAGGCCTAGCTAACAACATGCCTTTATTCAACTTTGCACAAGTGGGTGTTCGACCCCACACTTTTTCTCTTCCATGCTTGTTAGCTTCCTCCTCCACGGGTACTCAGACTTCCCCTCCATCTGTGCTTAACTTTTCACCAAAACAACACAAGATGAAAAATAAATAAAATCAACTTAAATGCAAGAAATTAAAATGGTACACTTGGTTTGCCTCCCAAGCAGCGCCAAATTTTTCATCGCGGCACGACGTATCCAGTTTCACCGCTTTTTCCTCCACCTTGAGGATATGAATCTCACCCCTAATTTCTTCTCTAATTTCCTCTTATGCTCCAGGGGTGGTGGTGAAAAATTGTAAGGACCAAGCAGTAGATGTTGCCTTTTGAACTTATTGGCCCTTAAGTAAGCAAAGTCATTTTTTCTCTCTGAGTTAGCAAATTTCAAAATATACGGAGCTTGGTCCTCCTCTAGACATTTCTCTATAAGCTTGGAAGACTCTATTTCTATGTTTTCAACCAAACTTAATGTCGAAAAATGCTTCGAGTGTGGTCCAATAAACCTCAACTCCGAAAATGCATTGTGCTTGACCTCCTTACTTGTATACACCTTCTCAGCATCGACATCTATCTCTCCATTAATGTCAAATGGGGGATACTCTATCTCTTCTTCCATGAAAGGATTTTCCATAAGTGTGAGCCCATCACAGGGACACTCAAGAGATTCTAATTGTTGGGCTTCATCCAAAAATTCACCCTTGTCTTCTTCTTGTAGTTCCTCTTGAATATCGGCTAAAATTGTTACTTGCAATTTATCACAAGCTTCAGCCTCAGCAATCATCTCCGTGAATTTGACGCTCATCCTTTCTAGAGCCTCTGCATTCTCTTCTTGTTGAATTCTCAATACTGCCACCGCCTCCTTCATTGCATCTGATTGCTCCAAGAGTTGTTTCAGCATGTCTTCTATTCGAGCTTGGCATCCCAAGTGCTCATTTTCAGCATGCCTATATTCAGAAAAAACAACAGAAGGATCATAGTAGGGGCTTGGGGGAGGGGAATATGCATTCGGACAGCCATCCCAATGGCCATCTTGACCACCACATATATTGCACGTGTTACAGTGTTGCCACGAGTGGTGTCCTCCGCAATTCAGACAAGATTCGCTAAAATATGAGTATCCACCATGTATACCATTTGTATTCCATGATGTCATGTTAATAAGGGTATACGAACAAGCAGAAAAAAAATTAAAATAAAATGAAAAAGAATTAAAACAAACACTAAGACCAAATTGTCAGCACTTAAGGAAAAAAATATAGTAAATTTACACTTAAGAAAAATTCACCAATTGCCAAGTCCCCGGCAACGACGCCAAAAACTTGTTCGGTTTGTTTGCTACGGGTATAAAACTCACACGCAAGTGCAAGTGGTCGAACAAGTAGTAAGTGGCTTTAGTAAGCCAAGTATCGATCCCACAGAGACTTGGGTTAAGTGCAATTTGCTCAAGTATACTATATTTTATTCCTAAATATGCTGACAACAACGTAACCAAAAAGTTGATAAGTTGTTTGATAAATTTTATACTAAACTAACAACAATTATCTACTTTGAATTTGAACTATGGATAAGAGCATGCTGAGGTTAAACGAACATGTAATGAAACTGATTATCATCATAAATTGGCTACTCTTTTCTTCTAGTTGCTAGCCAAGAACATTTGCCAAGAGATAAAAACTCTTGTATTTAATCTCACTTAAGAATCATGAACCATCCGTCTACATTTCTGTGATCAAATGCAATTCATGTTCTAGCCATACAATTCCGGTTCCTAAATTGACTAATCCGACTTTCAGGTAAATTTCTATCCTGAAGGCACATCAAAACTCAGTTTTCCCAAACCAAGTAAAGAACAATATCCTATTAATTCACAACTTTCCAATTTCGTGCTCTCTCGAGTGAAATCGGACATTTTAGATGTACATTAATGTAGGCCACACACCAATGCAGTAAGAACAAGAATTAATAGAACAACATGGAAGAAAAAGATGAAAAACCATATAATCAATAATCAAAATTCATCACAAGTGTTCATAACCTCAGCAAGGAAGGGAATTAGCCACTGATTTGTGGATTAATCATCATAAAACGAGTGTTAATCATACAAGCAATTGAATTAGAGAAGAAAGAAAGAGAGAAAAAACCCTGAACTTTTCGTCCCTCAACTGCCTGTAACCCACGTCCTTGCTCCACCAAGTCTCAATTCTGAAAAATAAACCTAAGTGTGCTATTTATAGTAGTAGGACTCTTTCCCGGAATAACAAGCAACGTGTCACGGAGTGCATCGCGGAGCACTGCCTCCGTGACACGCTACGGACGTGGAAGCTCTCTGGAAATCACCCTAACATGGCCCCGGCAGCACCCTGCCGCGTTGGCAGCGTGTCACGCTGCTTGGGCAGTGCGTTGCTACCTATTGGTCGCGCAGCCAACCTGCCGTGCCATGTTGCCAACACGCAGGTGGGCTGTTGTGGTCGGCATGCCTGCCGTGGCACATTGCCAACGCGCAGGTGGGCTGTTTTGTGCCTCCTCTTTGCCGATGTTCGGGTGTTAATTCCGTTTCCAAGCCTCTACTTCACCAACTCATGGATTAGTTACTCAAAAGTCATCAAAACCTACAAAACAAAGGCTAATCATGTTGGTTAGCACATATCTTCACCTCATATAAAATTACATGAAAATGTATACAATAACTTAGATAAACAAGACTAACTTAAGTCATAAAGCGTATCTCGGGCATGCTATTTTTGCCCGTGATCAACATCCTCGCTCACAACGATGCAGTGAGGCTAGTTTGCCGTGTTTAGAGGCTCGAAAGACCATGAACATGCAATTCTAATTATGTGAAACAACAATCGATAGTTTCATGCTTAACCCATTGCAAATCATAGTGTCGCATGATTATCTGGTTTTAAGTCTATGTTGCTCCTAGAGTAAATTCAGGATATTTCGTTGACCAAAACTAGACTTAATTAAATCTCCCTCGAAAACTTATATAACCAACACTAGCGAAAGTTAAGATCACAATAGAAATGGATAGTCAGAGGAATGGGTCTAGTCCCTGTGGGTTCAACATTTCGGTTCTCTAAAAGAGCCACTATATTCCTTACATGACCCGTACACTTGCGGACGCGCGAATCGGGCACGTCAAGTTTTTGGTGCCGTTGCCGGGGACTCAACGAAGATTTGATAATTTATCTATTTTTGCGTGATTTTTGAAATTTCCTTAAGTGTTGAGAAACTTGGTCTTAGTCTGTTTATTTGGAGGTGACAGGTTGTCCTGCCGAGCTGGCTAGAAATAGAGAGCTTGTGGAACCATTGCTGGAACCTGAACGTCAAATCCATTTGCAAAGGAGAGTAGCTCTAGAGCAAAATCTGAAGAGACTTCAAGAAAAGGTACAACAACAACCACCTGCGAGGCAAGCACAATTGTCGTCAGAGGCAATGGCAGCAAGACCAGTTAGCGAAGTGGCAATCCCACTAGCGACGAATGTGACCTCTAGCATCCGTAAACCGGAGCCTGGAGGGCACTTTGAGCTTAAACAGAACATGGTGCAGCTGTTATATTCTAGAGTTCAATTCACTGGGATGGCACATGAGGACCCGCAGCAGTACCTACAAAGCTTTTTAGAGATTAGTGACACGTTTGTCCCCACCGGCGTGTCCACAGATTATGTCCGACTGACCCTCTTCCCATTTTCACTGTTGGGAGGGGTGAAAAAGTGGTTGAAGGCTGAGCCACCGAACTCCATAACTTCATGGAATGACTTGGCTAAAAAGTTCCTTATCAGATTCTTTCCTTCAGGCAAGACTGCAAAGTTGAGAAGTGAAATACTCAGTTTCAAGCAGAGGCCTGAAGAGAACTTATATATGGCTTGGGAAAGATTCAAGTCGTTGTTGAGAGACTGCCCCCATCACCAGCAATCAAATGAAGTGCTGGCTCATACCTTTGTAGAAAGTCTAGACCCACACACAAAAATATTACTAGACTCTGCATCGGGTGGGCAAGCCTTGGATAAGACATATGATGAGTTGTACACTTTGTTGAACAGAATTGCTCAAGGAAATCCAGAGTGGCACAACGAGTCATCGAGGGGGGCAGGAAAGAGACCAGGGTTGATAGAAGTAGAGGGTTTGAACGCCTTGGCAGCGCAGTTAGCTTCATTCCAGCATCAGATGATGACTTAGTTCAATAAATTGAGTATGAACCAACAACAGGGACAGGTTAATACAGTTCAGCAAGCTCCGAGTTGGTGTGACATTTGTGGTAATAATGGGCACAATGCAAAATCTTGTGGAGCCAATCCGGAATCAGTCAATTTTGTTGGTAATGTGCATAGGAATCAGAATTTCTGGAACAACTCCAAAAGAAATTGGCAGGGCCACCCGAATTCTTCTTGGGGTGGAAACTAGAAGAAGAATTATATGCAACCTCAACAACAGCAGTATCCGCAGAATAGACAGAATGATGGGCAAGTGAGTAGAAGCATTGAGGAAACACTACAGAAAATTATGGAGACCCAAAATCAGTTAGGAAAATCAGGCGAGGATGGCGACAGACTTAATGAATCAACAAGTAGCCACCCGCAATCTTAAAAAACAAGTGGGTCAGATAGCAGCTGCTCAGAACATGAGGTCACAGGGGGGATTACCCAGTGATGCAGATCCTAACCCCCGGCAAATCAATGCCATTAGTCTTAGAAGCGAAAAGCAATTAGCTGATGCAATGCCTAAAGAGTTGAGAAAGGATGTGCAACCGGAGTTGGTTAGACCAGGACCATCCACCGACATGGTAGTGAATCAGAGTGCGGGGCAACAAAATGCAAAATCTTCCTTGCAGCCGGCACAAAGACCACCACCACCATTCCCTCAGAAATTCAGAAAGAGCAAGGAGGAGGAATGCTTCAAAAAGTTCTTTGAGAGCTTTAAAGAACTTCACATAAATTTGCCTCTTATTGATGTTTTGCATGGAATGCCCAAGTATGCTAAATACTTGAAGGACGTGATGGCTAACAAAGTTAGATTGGTGGATGTCCAGACTGTAGCACTGACTGAGGAGTGCAGTCACAGGGTACTGAGCAAAATGCCAAAGAAGCTCAAAGACCCAGGGAGTTTTACCCTCCCCATACAAATTGGTAAAGCTGAGGTGCTATGAGCTTTGTGTCACTTAGGGGCAACAGTTAATCTAATGCCCCTATGCGTATTCAACACCCTGGGGTTGGGAAAACCGAGGCCGACAAGGTTGAAGCTGCAGCTAGCTGACAAGTCACGAGTGACACCTGATGGAATAATAGAGGACCTTCTCATCAAAGTAGGTAAGTTCATTATACCTGCTGATTTTATTGTCTTAGATTTTCAAGTTGATGACCAGGTACCCCTGATCTTGGGACGGCCATTCTTGGCCACTGGAGGAGCGGTGATTGACTTGAAAGCAGGGACCCTGAAAATGAGGGTTGAGGATGAAGAAGAAATCTTCTGCGTTTACCAAGAAATGAACCCATCTGCACACTATAGAAACCTTTGTCAGGTTAGTGTGTTGGTAGAGGATGAGTGTGGGGTGGAGGATTCCACAGGTGCACAGCCAAAGGCAAGGTCAAGTGTTCAGCCCGAGTCTGATAGAGGACTTCAAATTGAGAAGAAGTTGGAGAAAGAGAGGAACAGAGTGGAGGCTGTTTCCTCTAAACAACAAAAGAAAAAGAGATGGTTCTTGAAAGAGAACCCAGGTTTGAGGATGTCTTGAAAAGGACAGTCCATGTCGTGCCACGACATAAAATAAGGCGCTTCTTGGGAGGCAACCCAAGGGTACCTCAGGTACAATTTGTAGTTTTCATTTTGTGTTGATTTTGTTATTTTCATTTTGTTTGTGTTTTTGGTGGAAAGTTAAGCACAGATGGAGGGAAGTCTGAGTACCGAGAAGGTGGAAGCTAAAGAGCGTGGAATAGAAGAAGTGTCGGGTCGAACACCCACTTCTTAAAACTTGAGAGGAAAGCATGCTTTTAGCTTGGCATAGAGGCTCAGGGAGTATTTCTCATCCTTTAAATGTTAATTTAATGCTATGAGGACATAGCATTATTTAAGTGGGGGGTGAGAAAAATTTCAAAATTTTTGTGCTTAACAAGTTTTTGGTGAAATTGATGCTTGTGTGAAATTTGGGAGAAAATTGAAAATTTTCGAGAATCAAGCATGAATTCATCACCCGTTGGTTTTTCTTTTTGGCTCTTTTCCGACGGGCGGTCTTTGAACCGAAGAATAAAAATTTTCTTTTTCATTCCTTTGTCTATATATAGTGTTTTTAGTCATAGTTAGGGACTGTTTCTGATGATGGATGGATGACGACCGTCTTGAGGAAAAATTAGTCGATAGGTTTTGGGTTTTCGAAACCATAACTAATTGGTGCTTGATGTTCTTGTTATGTGCTATACGTGATTGTAAAATGCAAGTATGTTCAGTGTGAAGCATGCAGGTGTATAACTTTGTGTGAGACACTTAGGCTCTTGAATTTGACTCAATATGGTTGAAGCTTAATTCTGGATTCTTGTGATTAGTTGAGTAAGAGTCTACTG
Organism: Datura wrightii; assembly: GCA_035772735.1. NCBI lineage: Eukaryota > Viridiplantae > Streptophyta > Magnoliopsida > Solanales > Solanaceae > Datura > Datura wrightii. The sequence goes on from JASDFA010000001.1 coordinate 134,661,213, forward strand.
AATGTGTCTTGATTTGAGCATGTGCCATGAGTGTAAGGTTTTTGAGTATTCTGTGCTATTGTGGATTGTCTAGAACTTGCCTGGTGTGTTTATAAAATGAAATGAAGGATGTGAATTGTAGGAGATGAAATAGGCATTTCTTTGAATGAACCAAATTTTTATCCCTCATTTTACCTACCTTGAAAAATTAATCCTAGTTAGCCCCATTGAGCCTTGAGCCTATTCTTTGACAGCTGCAACATAAGCTTAGTCCTTTTTCTTTCATTAGCCTTGAACTTGATCCAAAACTCCTAAGCGCTTAAGAGAAATATATGAAAGAGTAAAGGAGTGAGAAGAAGGAAAAGAAAGGAAAAGTAGCAAGTTATAGAAGTGGAGAAAAGGACAAAGGTGCACTTGTGTAAAAATGGTTGATTATTAGTAGGGAGTAAGAAAATAAATGAATGAAAGAAAATTTTTGTCTTAAGTACTCCTTACTACTAAGCTGAGTGTGCTTAAAGGAATGGGAACAAGAAGAAAAAATTCAAGATTGAAAATAATGAGGAGGAAGTAAGAAAAGAGATGTCCTTAATGAATGTTTGATGTATTAAAAGCGCTTGGGGGAGATAGGCAGTATTACTGGCCAGAATAGTACCTACCCGCACCTGAGTTACATTACAACCTAAAAAGTCCTACTTGATCTTACATTCATACATCCTTAAATTAGTGGAATAAAACACTAAGGGCAAGCTTATGGGTCATTACATGATGCATGTGAATTCTTTGTGAGAGTGAGTGTAATTCTATTCATGTACCCACACAAGTTGTGCTTTAAAAATTGTTTTTGCATGTGAAAATGGGTAACTCTCTTTCCGTGAGGGCACATGTTGAATGAAGGATATAATTCATGTGGGATTTCTTAATCAGTTGATTTGCATGAGTTTGCTAAGATTGAGAGTTGATTCTTGAGGTTAAGAAGTCTTAACATAGTTGTACGTCATTTCGATGATCAAGTCGTGCATGCTCTATTTGTAGCTTGTTATCTTACGTAATCATTATAGACGTAGCTTGAATAATCTTGCTAAATGAGTTATGGGTGAGTCTCCATATGCATGAGATGTAAAAGGTTGTTCGAGGAAGAACAAGACTTTAAGTGTGGGGTAGTTGATCTCGGGCTAAAATAGCATGCCCGAGTGATGCTTTATACCTTCATGTAGTCTTGTTTATCCAATTTATTTTATACATTTTCATGTAATTTTATATAAATGTGAATATATGTGCTACCCAACATTATTAGTCCTTGTTTTGTAGGTTTTAATGATTTGGAGGAACTAATTTATAAGTTGGTGAAGGAAAGGAATGGAGTCGGAAGCAATCGGCGTAAGTCGGCAAGGAGTAGGCATGGCAAGCGAGCAGATGCGGCAGCAACGTGCCACGGCAGGCCAGCCCCACGCCAGCACAGTGCCATGCCAGGCCAGCTGCGTGCAAGCAACATGCCATCGCGCTGCCCAAGCAGCGTGACACGCTGCCAACGCGGCAAGAAGGCTGACTAGGGTCGATTTTGGGTCATTTCCAGAAAGCCTTCGCGTTACCTCCGTGTCACGGAGGCAGAGCTCCACGATACACTCCGTGACACGGAGCCGTTCCATGACAAGCTAAATTGGGCACGTTTCTCATTTATTATAAATAGGTCCCTTAGCTCCTAATTCCGTTTTGTCACGATTTTATTTTGGAAAACTACCAAGGATTGAAGGGAGAAGTGGGAGAACTCATCTAGGGTTTGGCAAATTCCCTTCTCATCTACCAAATTCATGTAAGTATGTTAGTTTAGTAGTAGTTAGTTGTAGTTTTATGAACATGAATGGAAAGAACCCTTCCTCTAGGGTTGAAGCCATGAATTATGATTGTGATTTTATGAAATTATTTTGGAATTAAGTTATTGATTGTTGTTTTCGTCTTGCATTCTGGATTGTTTGTTGTTTTTATGATTGATCACCATGAAAGCATATATGTTAGCTTGGGTATTGGCTTGAGAAAGCATTACCTAGGTCAGGACATGAAAATGTAAGGAGCATGTTTCTATCTCACGATATGATTTCGTGTTAGGATAGAAGTATACCTAATACCTTGCTTGGTTGATAAACGGGGGTTATTAAGAGACCAACTTAGGATTATCACATCACCACTCGAAGAAGTAGTTGTGAGGCTAAGTTGATTTAAATTGTTAGAAGCACGAAAGTCCCTAATCATTTCCCTGTAAACCACAACATAATTAATTGCCCGCGAACTAGAAAGTCGCATCCTCGCTCACAACGATGCAGTGAGGCTAGTTTGCCGTGTTTAGAGGCTCAAAAGACCATGAACATGCAATTCTAATTATGTGAAACAACAATCGATAGTTTCATGCTTAACCCATTGCAAATTGTAGTGTCGCATGATTATCTGCTTTTAACTCTATGTTGCTCCTATAGTAAATTTATGATATTTCGTTGACCAAAACTAGACTTAATTAAATCTCCCTCGAAAACTTATATACCAACACAGGCGAAAGTTAAGATCACACTAGAAATGGATAGTTAGAGGAATGGGTCCAGTCCTTGTGGGTTCGACATTCCGATTCTCTAAAAGAGCCACTATATTACTTGCACGACCTATACACTTGCGGACGCGCGAATCGGGCACGTCAAGTCACACCTGGGAGCAAGCTGCCACTATTCTTAATAGAGTGACTAAAACTAATAGAGGCACACCTGGGAAGCGGAAGAAACTGCTGGTACATATGTTGATGGTATTACTGTAGACCAACGAAAGAAGGAGGAGGAATATGAGTAGGAATTGACCCACATGCAAACATCATTAAACCGTCTCATGAAGCATATCATGGGTGCTAGGGCCAGGAAAGTTAAAGCAGTGGGGACATAGGGACAAGAACCAGGCTAGAGCAGTCAGATTACAAGGAGGAGGAAAACTTGTTAGACAGCCAAGTGGTGGGTTTTCGAGCCACGCCCAAGAGTCTAGGAAGGATGCTTGGCACCAAGATTCTATAAATCAAGGTCGTAACCAATACCGAGACAACTACAACTAAAATGGGTATAGAGACAGAAGCCGAGGTCGTGAGAAAGAGGGAAAATGGAGAAGGAATGATGGTTACCACAATGACCAAGCAAGATTATATGTGCCTTCTGATGCACATGAGGAGGAGGTTGGACAGCCAAAATTAGACAGCATGATGGCTATGATGCTCAAGAAGGTGAGATCTGTAGAGGAGCATCTGAAATACATTTGTGGAGATATATCTTGCATGGGCCAGAGAGTTGAGTCACATGCCACAGCCATCAAGCAAATAGACAGCAGTTTGGTCAACTATCGACATCCCTGAACCCTAGGCAAAAGGGAACACTACCTAGAAACACAGTCCAAAATTTGAAGAATGATAGTCACTGTATGGCTATGATAACTAGGAGTGGAAAGACCATAGTTGATCCCCCTCTGCTTGTTGTAGTTGAAATGCAAAGGAAGAAAGACATAGTAATTGATGATGACGATGAGGTTGCTGAGCAAGAGCTCAAGGAAGAGGATGAGTTGACTGAGGCCACAGTTGTTAAGAAGGAGCCTGAAGCTAAACAAGTTAAGAAACAAGGGGCCACAAAGATCTATAAGGCTATCCCACAACCACCGCCACTGTTCCCTCAAAGAAAGAAGAAGAAGGCGGAAGATGGTAAGTTTCAGAAATTTCTGTCCATCCTTAAATAATTATCTGTAAATATATCTTTGGTCGAGGCATTGGAGCAGATGTGGGGATACGCCATGATTATGAAGGACTTTATTACCAAGAAAAGGTCTGTTAGCTTTGAGCCCCTAGGTAACATGCATCATTGAAGTGCCATAGCCTTATGGATCCTTGCCCAGAAAAAGGAGGATCCAGGTGCCTTCACCATTCCATGTAATATTGGTGATGTTGAATTCGCAAAGGCACTCTGTGACTTGGGACCAAGCATCAATCTGATTCCATTAGCTTGGGATCCCCCATATTTACTACTATGCAGCTACTGATGGCCGATCGAACAGTGAAGAAGCCTGTGGGTATCCTGTTTGATGTGCTCTTCAATCTGGATAACTTCATATTCCCAGCGGACTTCATGATCCTTGATTGCGAGGTTGACTTTGTGGTCCCAATCATTTTGGGGAGACCATTCCTTGTCACTAGAAGGGCTTTAGTGGCAGTGGAGGTTGGCCAACTGAAATTCGGGCTCAATAAAGAGGAGGTCACTTTCAATGTCTACCAGTAAATGAAGTAGCCAAATGAGTTTAGAGTGATCTCAGCAATCAAGGATGAGTCTGAGTTTCTTGACGAAGTCTGAGTAGTCAAGACGCCATGACGTTAAATCAGGCGCTTCTTGGGAGGCAACCCATGAGGTGGTTCGGTGAAGTCTGAGTAATTGAACCACCTACTTTATGCCGCAACGTTAAATCAATCGTTTCTTGGGAGGAAACCTAAGTTTATTGACTTATGTGTGCTTAGTGTGCAGGTGAAAGAAAAATATGTTGCAGAAAAATTACAGTACAGACTAGTACTATGAGCCTTAGTACGACTCTTAAGAGCATTGTACAGGCCGTAGTATGAGTTGTGGTGAGAAGTAGAGATATGGCCTAGTGCATGAGTTCATGGTATAGTTGGTCCTACAACTTGGAACTCCATTATACAGGTCATACTACTCACTATAGTTATGAACAATGCAATATATGGAACTCCAGTTCTAGTGACCTATGAGTCGTTGTACGGTTCGTACCTTCATACGAGTCATATGATGTGCTTGTAGGTCCACAGGTAGGTTTTCTTAAACCTCTACTACAAGTTAAAGGTCCAAACTATGACTCGTGGTATGATTCATGACGGAACAATTTATTAAAGTTGACTCGACTCGACCAAAATTTTTTAAATTTACCCTAAAAGTATTTAAACTCCAAATCCTTCACACTCTTTTCCCAAGCAATCAAACTCAAACTCACAAAAACCTCCCCCGACTCCCTCACACATGTAACTCAAGAAAAATGGTTGATTGAGAAAATTTTTTTCTCGATTAACACTGCTCAAATCGAGTTCTAACCCTAGTCACTGAAACACAGATGAAGTGAGCAAGATTTTACAACATTCAAGTAAGTGATTTTTCTTTGTGTTGGGTAAAACGTCCTTCATGTTTGTGTGAACTTGTTTAACAACTGGGAGTCCTCAAGTTGCAAGAAATAGATAGGGATAATGATAAGTAATTTGCAATATGATTGTTTCGATTGGGTAGGAATTCGAACATGCTTACAATGGAACTTAAACTGTAAAAAACTGAATTACGGGTCGTGAATAAAAAAGAGAGAACTGGGTAGTTGTAAAAGTGTGCAAACTGCATGCCTAGAATTGGGGAATTCTAAGCACCCAACTCAAAATTGAATTTACTTGCAAAACTAAAATGAACAAAGGCAAGGATAGGCTTCACAAACATTCCTATGACTCATGGTTTCATACTACGACTCATAGGATGGCTTGTTGGGACTATCCTAAGACAAATATATGAAAATCAATTGGTATAGAACCTAGTACGACCCATGGTATCCTACTATGAGTTGTGCCTAGCAATCATACTAGGAATTTGAAAAGGGCTAAGTCCAAAGGAAAATATACGACCCTTACTACAACTTGTGGAATCGACTTACGAGTCGTACCATGGGTCATGCAAAAATACAGAATAATGGTTTTCAAGGGGTATTCTCATATGACTCGTGGTACATATTGTACCTTCATGGTATGAGTCATATCTCAAATTCATGAGTGTGACTAGAGATGTTACGAGTCTCAGTATGAATCGTACCTTTTAGGTACGACTCATACTGATGACCCATGAAATTTTCGGAGGATATTTTCTTATTTTCTTTTTCATTGATATGATGTTCTAACCCTTTTTCTACATAGGTACAATGACTTTAAATAAGAAAGCAACCAAAGCTACCAAAGACAATGCCGCCAAGGTAGAGATAGCTACTCGAAGGGCTTTGAGAGATAAGCCCTCTGACTTTGAACTTGCAGACACCTCCCTATGTGGTTTGGTGGTGAGCATAGGGTGGATACATCTGACACTGATGGGATCTGAACTACTAGGGGAAAAGCTAAATCCTGGGCCGAGGCGGCCACTTCCAAATCTGCTGATGCTCCCCAGTCTGAAGAGGGAGCTGAAAAATGAGTCCAAGAGATCGATAACAACTCTAATGATAATAAGGGGTTCGAGGAGGCCCAATCCAGAGATGGAGATAGTGAGTCCATATCTGATGATGAGGTAGTCAATGATGTGGGAGAGCGAACTTCGGGTAGGGAGAATTGTACTACTCGGTGCAGAGTACCAGGTGCATAAGAGATCTACGAGAAGGGTTTGCCCCTCATCGTCAAGAACCACCCTAGGTAGTGTATGCAAGAATAAATATGGATCCTCACCAATACACTGAATGAGGTGGAGGAGATAAAATGAATATTTAGCTACTATGGATATGAATAGATGTCTAGAACCCTAGGTGGATACACTTCATAGATCGTTTGGGAATTCTATGCAAATTATTTGGCTATCATGGAGCAGAAAACAAAGGATGGGAAAAAGTTGAAAGATCAGCCCAAGTTGGAGAGTGTAATGGTACGAGGCCGCATTGTTGACATATCCGAGCATACTGCTTCTTGGGTATTATATGGTCCTCACTTTACACCACCACACACTACACTAGAGTTTGACTACCTGGTGGACGCCATGGAAAAGATCAAGAAGTTTTCTTTGAGGAGAGGAAGAGTCTAATTAAGTGGCCGTTGATCTTGGGCAGATTTATATGCCCAAGTGATACTCAAACGTATCATTTTCGTCTTGTTTATTGTGCAATGTGTATACATTTTCATGTAATTGGTAATAAAATGTGAATTTATACTAACCAACATGATTAGCATTGTTTTGTAGGTAAAACATGATTTTGAGGAGCTAAAATGCATGTTGGAACAATATCGGAGTTGGACTTGGATGCGAGCACGGAAAAGACATTGGAATGCACAATGTAAAGGGGCTCCGCGATGGAGCCGTGCCACGCTACCATCGCGGAGGCACACTGCATGGAGGATGAATTAATTTGGCAATTTCCAGTGAAGCCTCGCGACAGCTCCGTGGCACGGAGGCAAGCCTCCGCGTTGCATGTCGTGCCACGTTGAGGCTATATTCCCGGACCCTGGATTTCCAGTGAGGGTCCGCGTCCACGCCGTGTCACGGAGGCAGTGCTCCGCGTTGGCCTCCGTGACACGTTGCTTGTTATTCCGGGAAAAATTCCCACTAGTATAAATAGAACACTTAGGCTTATTTTTAATTGAATTCAGACTTGGTGGAGCAAGGACGTGGGTTACAGGCAGTTGAGGGACGAAAAAGCTAAGGGTTTTTCTCTCTTTCTTTCTTCTTTCAATCAATTATTTGTATGATTAACACTTGTTTTAGGATGATTAATCCACAAATGAGTGGCTAATTCTCTTCCTTGCTGAGGTTATGAACAATGGCGATGAATTTTGATTATTGAATTGTATGGTTTTTCATCTTCTTCTTCTATGTTGTTCTATTAATTCTTGTTTCTACTGCATTAGTGTGTGGCCGACATTAATGTACATCTAAAAAGTCCGATTTCACTCGAGAGAGCATGAAATTGGAAAGTTGTGAATTAATAGGGTATTGTTCTTAACTTGATTTGGGAAAATTGGGTTTTGATGTGCTTTCCTGATAGAAATATACTTGAAAGCCGTATAAGTCAATTTAGGAACTGGAATTGTATTGCTAGGTCATAGATTGCATTTGATCACAGAAATGTAGACGGATGGTTTATGATTCTTAAGTGAGATTAAATACGAGAGTTTTAATCTCTTGGCTAATGTTCTTGGCTAGCAAATAAAAGAGAAGAATAACCGAATTATGATGATAATCAAGTTCATTACTTGTTCTTAACCTTGGCATGCTCATATCCATAGTTTCAATTCACAGTAAATATTTGTTAATAGTTTTAGTATATAATTTATAAACAAAAATTATTTAACTTTTGGTTACGTTGTTGTCAGCATAATTAGAAGTAAGCTAGAATATAGTATACTTATGCAATTTTACTTATCCAGAGTCTCCTTGGTTCGATACTTGGCTTACTTAGCCACTTTATTACTTGTTTGACCACGTGCACTTGCGTGTCGGTTTTTAACCCCTACCACAGCACCGAACAGCCGTCTGGAGTCATAGCTAAAGATTAGGACGCCGAATGGGTGACTAGTGGAAAGAACATCACAAAAAATTCACTGAATTTCATACCAAAGTCCTGCTGGATACTAGTGCAACACACCCTTAGTGCAGACAGAGCAGCATTGGTGGCGTGTATCATGTCAAGATATGCCATCAACATCCCGAGGGTTATTGCATAGGAGATTCAGGACCAAGCTATGGGATTGAGCACTACTATCTCATTTTCGAGTCTCGTGTTCAAATTGTGTATGGAGGTAGAACACAAGGTGTGTCCTAGTGTGGAGCGATTGATTGGAGGATGTCGGACAATGGAAATTGGGTTGATCCAGGATGAAATGAACCTGACGAATTGAACACGACTTTCTACCATAGTTCGAGTACCCCGAGTAGTTATGGGCGAGCAGGTTAATGCCCCCACCTTACAGGAGCAGGATGATACACCATCTACAAAGGTCGGTCATTTGGAGGTAGCTCCCAGAACCTCTGTTGCACCTCTTATGGGTCTTCTAAGCTTGACCCCAGCAATATACATGCTCGTGCCTCAGGATATTCTGCAAAAGATGGTAAAGACACTGAGCATAACTGATAGAAAGGTACATTCTATGATGGAAAATATGAACTCTTGGGTGATGGCTGAGATTAAGGAAATTGCACAGGTTTTACATGCCAGACCTGACAGCTTTGAGACCCACTTCAATGATCACATGGTAGAGCAGACTAACATTGGTAGCCTCCATAAGGATTTGGGGGATCTTTGGAGCCAAGTGACTGAGTTGTCATCTCGATAGCCAGCAATTCTAGCAGCCCCCACTCTTTCAGACCTTGATATCGGGATGTAGGATGAGCTTGCTTTGGCGGCATATTGGGAGCTGACCAGAGTAGAGGGAGGAAAAAGGAAGAAGAGGATCACAGAGGATATTGAAGATGAGATCTTAAAGAAGAAGAGAAAGAAGACAAATAGAAAAACGAGCGATTAATATTGGAGAGACAACATATACACGACGAGCATAGGTAGGAGCTTCTTTAGAGAGCTAGAGGAGTGTATAGCTCCACCACTGCCCATGCCGAGCTTGTAGGTGGCAAGGACCCTTTGGGAGAGCCACATTCAGCCCCAATTGTTAACTAGGTCGCAGAGGCAACCACTACTACTGAGGGGGTGACCATTTCCTTCGTACAGGTACCATTGAGTGCGCCGGCCACCCTGGCGCCACGACTGAGTGGAGGTACCACCTCCACAAGATCACAGGAGCACTTAATACGCCACAGGTATGTCTCTTTCCCTTGTGTTTTTATATTCTATGCTTCGGGGACAAAGAATGCTTTTCAAAAAGGGAGGGGTGTATTTTTATATTTTTGGGATTTTTGGATTCGTCTGAGGATTTTTCTTTCAATGTTTCTTTTCCCTCAGGCATGTTATCTGGTAGAACCGACATGTTTAGGATGTTTTTGTTTAATTAGAATGTAGCATAGGATTACTCAGCCAATAAAATGCACTTTTAAGTTTTGGAAAAAAAATGAAGTTGTTTAAAAAAAATTTTGGTGGTTAGTTGTGTACTTGTTGAATGCAAAGGTATGAGTTTTGTGGATCATTCTGTGTCATTTAGTGCATTAGAATGAGTAGTTATAGTTAGCCATGTATGAACCAGATAAGTAGAATAAATGCAAAACATGTACCATGAGTGAGTGAGGTTTAATACCTAATTTAATATTGCGTAAAGGATCTAGAACTTGCCCGATTGGTGTTTACATAGGTTTTAGGATGGTTGGTTAGGAAAGGATCATAGGCCATTTTTGTTTAGCCCATTTTATCTTAAATTGTGCTACCAAAATTATATGATTCTCTTGATCCTGATTTTGAGCCTTAAATGAACCATTTTTCTTTGTTTATTAGATTAACCTTACCCATTTTTTTTTATAATGAACCTGTTTTGGCCTTGGTCCCTCTATGTACATTGTGAATGTCAAGCGAGGAAAAATGGTTAAATTGAGTGTGGCTAGAGTAGGGGTGCATAGATCATGGGGAGATGAAAAAAGAAAAGAAAGAATAAAGGGTCTAAAATGAGGTGTGGTGTGACAAGAAAAGAAAAAGAAGAGTTGAAAAAGAAAAATTGAAATGATAATACCAAATAAAACAAATGAATGAACACGTTGAAAACACACCAAACCCATATATTGCATAAAAATGGAGAAAAGAAAGGAAAAGGTTTAAAAAGCAAAGAGGGTGAAATAAATGAAAAGTGGAGCCACGAGTATGTAGTTCCAAGGAGAATTTAGTCACTAAAGTTCCATATTTACCATACCCATCCCAAAGCTTACATTACAAGCCGAATAAAGTCCTATAGTGATGCTAGTATGACTATCCGAAGAGCTAAAGTAGAGAAAATAAGAGCAGGCCTATGGTATCCGATGTGCAGTATTTGGAACTTCCTTGTAAGAGTGAGAGTCTTACTTTTTCAGTCCCAAGTGTCATATTTTCATATATCTGTGAGTTGGGGACTTTATTTGTTGTGAAGGTACATGATTTGTGTTTTATTCTGCCAGTTGAATGTGTGTAAAGAATTGGTAATAACTTTATTCTTTGCTAATACATAGATGACCTATCTTGATCCCGATTCATCATGGTTTTTGGTCACTAGATGTGCATAACTAATTTGGTTTACCTGGAGAAGGGTCAAAATTTGTTTGTGTTCATAGTGCAAGTTTTGATTGATGTTGGCTATAGTATCCTAGGTTCATTATCTAGTTAAGTGTCATTTTTAGAGTTTTTTTCTTTGCCTGAGGACATGCAAAAGTCTTAAGTTGAGGGTGTTGATGTTTTATGAGTTTACAACACTTTCGACGCTTAAAACTGGGAAAATAGCATGGACTTAGGTATGTTTATAGTTTGATATAAGGTTTTTTTACTTTGTTTATAGGAAAAATAGGTGTAGAAAAAAATATGCAAAAGTTGTAGAAAAGTGCAGAACAGAAGCCAAGTACTGATCTCAGTACAAGCCGTACCAAATTGTACTGAGACTCATGGAAAAGCTCAGAAGATTGGTAAAAGGCAAAGGAAAAGTACGACTCTCAATACAAGTCGTACCCTCCTGGTACGAGTCGTAACTTGAGTCGTAGATTATTTAAGAGAAATTTGCCTAATTGAAGTCTGTTGATATGGGTAGCACCTACAGATCATAGCATCTACGTATGACCCATACCAGGAGTCATGGAAAGCATCAGTGATTTCTAGAACTTGACAGTTCTCATTATAGGACAAGTTGTAACGAGTCGTAGGAGAAATGTACGAGGGGTACAAAGACACTCGTTGAAAATTTCAGAAGATGTGAAAGTTCTCAAAGACAAACCATGACTAGATTTTAATACTCGTGGGATCATGTTATGAGTCCGTAACACCCTGTATGTCCTAGAGATCAGACTCCAGAGTTAGAAGAAGCTCAGCAGAAAATTCAGCCGAAATTTTCCTCAAAACGAGTCAGGGAATGACTCGTTAGGAGACCTAAGGGGTCGTGTGTTGACCCATGATTAACTGTAAGGAGGGGATGGCAAGCCCAGAGGCCATGGACGACCTGACGAGTCATCTTGCCTAGCAACGATTCGTTAGGTTGGTCGTTGGGAAATGAATCAAGTGAGGAGTCAGTGTAGTTGACAGAATGATGTGATGAGTCGTTAAGTGTGGAAATGACTCATCATGTCCGTCGTTAGAAGGGAAGAGATGAAGTCTTGAAGTAGTCTTCTGGTGCACTTGACGAATGGGTCTAACGAGTCGTTGGGTGGAGTAACGACTCATTACGTTGCTCGTGGTTTGAAGGATGATAAAATTGTGTGAATTTTCCAATGTACTTAACGGGCGAGATGACGAGTCGTTGGATGGGAGGACGACTCTTTACGTGAGTCGTGACTCCAGATTCAGAGAAATTTCTAGTTTTCTTCACGGGCATTTTTGTAAACTCCTAGGCTTTTAACGTTTAAAATATGTCATTTTGTGTATTGTTTGGGACGTTTTTAAGGGTTTCTACAAGCCTAAACCCTCATTCTCTCAAGATATCTCTCAAAGTTCTTCTCCTTCTCTCTTCTCAAGATTCAAGAACATCAGCAAGGTGTTCATCAAGCTTCAAGGAAGATTTCAAGCAGGGCTCTTCTACCAGGTATGCGGGTTTTTCAAGAAGGATACTCTTTCATCCTTCTGCCCCAAAATGTTTTCATCTAAAATGCCCAATTTCTACTATTCTAGAAGATGCATGACCTAGGGTTTTAAATTGATGGTGAAACCTCCTGCAACTCTTTAAATTTCAAGATCCATTGTGACTACGAGATAAGTACAGCGTAAAATGATTGGGTTATCTTGAATTATGTGTTGGGTGATGAAAAGTGTGGAGTTATAAAATATTCTTCATGAGTGATTAGTGTTTTAAATAAGGTTTTGTCATTGTTCATTCAATTATCACAAATCCCTTGCATTAATGTTAAATATGTGAGGATTATATGATTACTCATGAGAATTTGAAATATGTCAATGATGGATGTGATGAGATTAAATTAGAGTTCATGGACTTGATTAATTAAAAGTAAAATATGCATGTCCCTATGTCTTTATGGAATTAATAGGGTAGGAAGTAAAATTATGATAACGACTTATCTAATGCATTCTTCTCATGAATTGGAATAGTCTTGAAATAAGTCTTACGAAATGAAAATGTACACTTCTCACATGATTTCGTTGAATATGTTGAGTTATGAGTAAGCACATAGCTTCCTGTAAATCTAGATTATATGAATCAATGTATGCATGATGAAGTATGAATTGAATATATAGGTCATGAATGTCTCTATGATACATGCTGATGAAACTGCAATTTAATGATGAAAAAGTAGTATCCATGATGTGAATCTAAAGATGCCCATTAATTTTAGACCTATGAAGATATTCTAGTGTGGTTCCATGATATGAGTTATGATGATAAAGCATGAGAATGATAATTCCCGAATATTGGGCTTGTTGTTAGTAGAATATAGCCTCGATTGTTCCGTAATGAAGGGTGTATGAAGAAAGCATAGTATGTTCATGTTTCTAATTAGCTGCAGTAGTATAGACAAGATATATATATTTGTATGTATAAAATGTCAGGCCAGTACTAATAACGCTCAAACCACACCTCTTACTTAAGTGAGAAGCAAACGTTGTCAATAAAGAACCCAAGTAGAGGTTGGGGTCGATCCCACAAGGAATAGGGAGACTGGATTATAGCCGGTAACTGAACTTGTAAGGTAGTTACTTCAAAATAGGGGGATTCTAAAAGAAATCAATAATAAGAATAAATATCAAAATTCTGATGTTAAATCAATATCAAAAGATAACCAGGCAGTGTTCCCCATTGGTTCATAACTGCGTTGGGTATACACTCGTGATTATCACCAATACTTACTTATAGAACTGATAATTAGGTTCATTCAAACGACCGACCAGTCCCTATTGAATGACTATACTCAATTACTCGACCAAGTCTCATGAGCGGTTTCAAACTATCCGTTATCACTAAGTCCCAGATTTAACTATCCTGCAACCACAACTCAAGTTAATACAATGATTATCAAAATCAATGCTCTATTGTAACTCTCTTTTCCTAATCTCTACCTCTTCGACCAAAGAAAGTAAAGAATTCGGGCACTTCCTAATGTTTTGCACCGTTAAGAAACGTTTAAGCATGAAGAGAATACAATATAAGTGTTCGTATAAGTTTTAAGATCTCTTTGTGTAACCCTGGCTTGTTAATCCACCATGATTCCCACAACCCTAGCTATGGAGTTTTTAGCCTCTCATAGTTGCAAGGTTGTGAATGGAATTCATGATTAAAGACATCAAACAATACTTACAACAATGATTGAGAAAAAACACTTCCTTCGATTACTTCCACAAAATTTTGAAAAAAAAGTATTAAGAACAAGTTGATCACAAGTTAAGAACATCTCAATCCTCTCTTTCTCAAGGTTTCTATTCTCTAAAATTATCAAAAATGAATTCCCTATAAAAATAAAACCTAAAACATATTTAACAGACACTAGAATCCTTTTCCTAAGCAAACAGGGTGAATTTCTATATCTGTCTCTACCAGTGCCACGACTTGACCTACGATCTGTAGCACGCTCCTACGATCCATAGCTTCCTCTTGTACAATCTCGACTGGCTAAATTCTGCCTAAGTGTTGGATCTGGGTATGACTCATACCATCGACTCATGACTCGTACTAAGCTCCTATACCTTGAATCAGAGTTTTTGAAGTTTTTCTGAAGTTCATCACGACCAGAATGGTATGACTCGTACATTCGTCTCATGATTTGTACTGGCTTCTCATAGCAGGAGTCAAACTCAAATGCAGTTCTTTTGGATTTCACCATGACTTTCTCATCACGAATCGTACAAGCCTGCTACTAATAATACTGGTACTCGTTGGTCACATCTGCTCAACCTAAATTTTCAGAAACTTCTCACGGCCATCAGTACGACTCGTAGGTCCTTCCTACGATCCATATTGTGGTCTGCACATTTTGCACTTTTTAAGCTATCTTTTGTAATTTTAAGTTCCAACACATGTCTATCCTGTAACAAAAGGAAAAGTACCTTATATCCACATAAATACACCTAATTCCATGTTATTTTCTTAGTTTTGAGCGTTGAATGTGCTTAAGCCCATAGCACATCAACACCCTCAACTTAAGAGTTTTGCATGTCCTCAGGCAAAGAAAATAAAAACTAAAACATGACGCTCAACTAGAAAATAGACTTAAGATACTACAGCCAATACTCAAACAAACCTTGACTTTCTATACAAACTCTATACCCCTTTCTCATGGAACCACATCAGTTAACGTATTACAAGAAACCTCAAAACATCATAAATAGGGATTAGAACATGTCAGCTTGGTATCAACAGGCAGTCAAGTCATCACCAATGTTTTTTACATTGACCAATAGTAAAAGCAAACATAATCCGTGTACCTTCACAAAAATGAAGTCCCCACTCAGATGTAAAATGTCAAACATGATATGGGACTAAGCAAGTAAGGCGCTCACTCTCTCAAAGAAGTTACGAGTATTATGTTTCAGATACCATAGGCTTGCCCTTATTTTCTCTACTTTGGTTCATCAGATGGTCGAGTTAGGATCACTATAGGACTTGGTA
This sequence comes from Datura wrightii, assembly GCA_035772735.1. Taxonomy (NCBI): domain Eukaryota; kingdom Viridiplantae; phylum Streptophyta; class Magnoliopsida; order Solanales; family Solanaceae; genus Datura; species Datura wrightii. The sequence continues at coordinate 134,676,652 of JASDFA010000001.1, forward strand.
TGGCTTGTAATATAGGCTTAGGGCTAGACATGGTAAAGATGGAAGATTTTATAAGATACTATTCCTTCCGTTTCACTACATATATTGGCTGCACCATTCACCTAATTCACCCTTTTATTCTTTCATTCGCCTTTTCCCCTTTTTCTCCCTTTTATTAACTTTTGCATCGGTGTGGTGATTTTTCACTTTTCAGCTTTTCTCAAAATTTCTTTAAGCTTTATATTTCAACATTTACAGCTATTTTTCATCATTTTCTTTTCGTCTCACCAAACCTCATATTCCACCATTTTTTTTCTTTTCTTTTCATTTCTTCCATTCCCACCTTTTATGCACCGCTACTCTAGCCACCATCAACTTAAGCCTTTTGCTTATGTTAAGGTTCACAATATCCAAGGTGAGACCAGGGCCAAAATAGGTTCATTAAAAAAATAGGTATAGTTAATTGGTAAATAAAAGAAACATGGTCTATTAAGGCTCAAACTTGGGATCAAGGGATTATGCAACTTTTGGTAGGGCAATATAGGCTAAAAGTGAGCTAAACAAACAATGTCCTATGATCATATCCTAACCAATCATCCTTAGCTTATGCAGAGACCAACCAGGCAAGTTCTAGATCTATACCACAATACTGAACTAACTAATATACCTCACTCACACATGGTACATGAACTATCTTCACCTCACCTGTCTGGTTTATACATCGCTTAACAAAACTACTCATGCTGAAAAAACAAAATGACATCCAAAGATCCACAACAATCATGCATTTGTCACAAATACATAGCTACTGTATCATAAATCTTTTAAACAGGGTCAATTTTTTTACAAAAAGCAAAACTAGTGCAATTTTCTTAGTTGAGTACTCCTAAGATACATTCTAATTAAACAAAAATGACAAACTAGAAATAAAAATCCTACACATGAAGGTTCTACTAGATAGAATTTATGAGGGAAAAGAAACACGGCTAGAAAAACCCTCATACAGAACAAATATTCCAAAAATCACAAGCACACCCCTCCCCTTTTTTGAAAAGTTAGCTTCATCCCTGAAGCATCATCTAGAAGATCATAGGGAAGAGAACATACCTGTGGCGCACTAGGTTCTCCTGTCATCTCGCGGAGGTTGTACCTCCGCTGCAATAGTAGCACTAGCGGTGGCCGGCGCACTCAATTGTGTGTCAATAGGGGGAGTGGTCCACCCCTCAACAGTCGTGGATGCTTGGACGACCTCTAAAAATGTCTGGGATGAATGTGGCTCTCCCAAAGTGTCATGGCCACGAAAGCTCAGGCTGGGGTGCGGTGGAGCTGCCTGCTCCTCTGGCTCTCTCATGCAGCTCAGTCATATGCATGTCTTGAGTCTGCATGCTCGCTGCTCTAGCCTGATTGCACTCTTTCCTCTCCTTCTTTCTTCTTTTTCTCAAACTCTCGTCACTAGCATTTTCCACAGCTCACTTCTTGCCATTATCACCAGCTACAGTCGGCTCCTAGTATGTTGCCAAATCAATATCCTTATCAAGCTCGGCATCTAGGTCCAAAAGAGTGGGGGCTGTTAAAACTGTTGGTTGTCGTGATGACAACTCAACTACTTGTCACCAAAGAGACCCCAACTCTACACGAAGACTGCTGGTATTGGTCTTCTCCGCCATTCTTTAATTCAAAGGGCTCTCAAAACTTTCTAGGCGGGCATGTAGAGCTTGAGCTGTTGCTTCTATCTCTAACTTGACCCATGGTTTGACATTATCCAACATGGCCTTAATTTTATGCTCTGCCATGGTCAATCTCTTAGCTAGCTTTTGGAGGAAGTCCTGTGGTACCAAGATGTACCCTACTGGTGTCTGAGCCTGTATGCTGGGCAGTGGTGTAGCTGATGTGCTGGGAGCTGATTCTAAATAACCGGTGTATGTAGCCGGTGTGTCTCTTTGGTCCTGTGTCATGGGGACATTCACCTGTACGTCCCCTGTTGGCTGGGATGCTGGGATAGCATTAGGGATCCTGGATCTACTTACCGGGTTCATCTTATCCCCGATAAGGCCTATGTCTGCAATCCTTTGGCCTCCAATCAACCTCTCATCATCCCCCTGGAACTTCTGCCTCCATGCATAATCTGAATGCCAGACTCGGGAATGGAATAGAAGTGCTTAGTCACGCATCCCAGTCTCGTATCTCATCGGCTATGATCCTCGAAATATTAATGGGGTAACGAGACATGAGGCACGCAACCAAAGCCGCTCTGTCAGCAATTAGTGTGTTGTTGTTGACCATAGGTACTAACCGATGGCGCACTAGTGTCCAACAAGCTTTTGCACTAAAGTTCAGTGAATTCTTTGTCACCTGCTTTCCTCCTGTAACCCATTCAACCTCATCCTTGTTCTCAACAATCACCTCAGCTATCCATTGCAACTGCCTTTATCTCTCCTGCACACTCAAGGATCTAATTTTCTTCATCGCCTCCACCCTGTAAGCATACTCTGGCATCATCCTGGTAAGCAAGAACTGTGGGCCGTACAAAATAATCGAGCAATGGTCCACTCGGATATATCAACTTCTCGACCTCGGACCATAACACTCTCCAGTCGAGGCTGATCTTTTATTTTCTTCCCTTCTTTTGCCCTTACCTACATTGTGGCCAAGTAGTTGGCATAAAACTCCCAAACTATGTTTTCTGTGTAATGTGTCGGAGTTTTGGCCATCCACTCAAAACCATAAAAGCTAAAAATCCGCTTCATTTCCTCAAATTCATTCAATTTGGTTGTGAGGATCTGCGTTTCTTCTGAATACTCCTCTGTGGATTTGTTTTGGCGGTGAGTGAGATGACTTGTTCATATATTTCTTTAGCTCCCAGCACTCTCCAGTGGATTGTGCGATTTTCCCTGGGTGGGGTCTGCTCTTGTGCATCAGCAGGAGCTCCTCCGACTCATCAATGCCACTATCCTATTAACTATAGGTCTCTCCTGAACCTTCCTCAGCATTGGAGTCTCTCCCTGACATTTGACGTTCCTCTCTAACTCCCTCTTAAAACTGGGGAGCCTTAGCACATGTGGTAGTGGTTGCTTCAGCTTGGGCTTTTTCTTTCACCCTAGTGGTTCTGGCTCCATTGGTGTCCAAGGGGTCTATTTGATATTCTGAAACCGAACCACTAGGTGAGTCTCCGGCCTTGTAAGACTCCGAGTCAATCAGTTCATCAATCAATCTCCTTTCGGCTGCCGATTTATCTTCCCTGCTTTTGTATGTCATTGTACCTGTAGAGAAAGAAGTTAGCAATCCATTTTTGAAAAAGAAGAGTTAGAAAGAAGATGTTTTGGATTTCTTGATGGGTCAACAGTACGAATCATACCATGAAGGTACGACCCATGGAAAGTCCCAAAATTGCATTAGTTTTTAGTACGACTCGCAGGTACGACTCATACCTCAAGGGTTCAATCCGTACTACGAGTTTTCTGATGAAGCCCAACTTTTAAGTTGTTTTGAATTTTTCCACGACTCGTGGTATGACCCGTAGGTCGATTCCACGAGTCGTAGGAAGGACATTTTTACACCACTATGTTCAGATTGGTGGCACGAGTGCTCAATACAACTCGTAGTGGCATTCTACGATCCAAACTACTCATCGTACTACTTCAAATTTTCTTTTCTCTGTTTTTTTGAAAGGACTCTTTGTTTTCAATTTTTAGGGTACTCAGACTTCCCCCCAGGTATAGGAAAATTTCGAACTTATTTCAACAATGCTCAACCCTCCCCTTAGTCTTTTAGCCATAACCCGTAGCCCAGAACCCCTAAAAAATTTTTTCGAAGTTTCAACTCAACTCAATAATCAACATTTATTCAAGTCTTCATGAGTATCACAATTTCAACCCGATAAAATTGTATTTCCTTTCGAACCCATTTTTGACTTAACAAAAGCTTGAGTTTCGGCCCCTTTCACTTTTATTCATGAGTGATTGAAGACATTCAAAATGGAATACTTACTTGTTTGTTGTTTCATGGACCGAAAATTAACTTCTATGGATTTGCAATCTTAGTAGGAGCAAGGATTTTGCTCGATTCCTTGGTGATGAGAAGCTGCGGGCTTGGCGGATGTAACTTCATTCGAGGGTTTGTGGTTTTTAGTGGGAGAGGGGTGTAATTTGAAGTTTTAAATAGTTATAGACAAATTAAAAGAATCTGGGCCGAATCGGGTTATTTTGACGCATCACGACTCATACCACACGAGTCGTAAGTAGATCCCACGACTCATCCATTGGACTCGTGGACAACTCTTTAAAGGAAACTTACCAGATGACCTACGAATACATCATGCGACCCGTACCACTGAGGTACGATCCATATGATGAATCGTAGGTTAGGGCTTGGGTTCTTTTTATTCTAACCTCACCACAACTGTTGCTACGGCTTGTAGGATCTTATTATGGGTCGTACTGAGAGCCATAGCAGCTGATGTTTTAGCCTCATGTTTTCAATTCTCCCTGCACACATTAGTTCATTAACTTTGGTTTCCTCCCAAGAAGCACTTGATTTAATGTCGGGGCATGACGTAGGTAGGTTGTTTACTCAGACTTCACTAGTTCACCACTTGGGTTGCCTCCCAAGAAGCGCCTGATTCAACATCGCGGCACGACGCAAATCTCCTGACTACTCATAATTCATCAAGTGATTCATACTCATCCTCTAGTGCTGAGATCACACTAAATTCCTTGGGTTGCTTCATTATCTTGCAGGTGTTGAATGTGACCTCTTCTTGATTTAGCTTGAACTTCAACAGGCTAGCTTATATATCTACTAGAGCTCTCCCGGTCGCAAGGAATGGTCACCCCAAAATGATGGGAACCTAATAATCAACCTCGCAATCCAAAATCACAAAGTCTGCTGGGAATATAAATTTATCTACCTGGACAAGCACATCGATCAGGATCCTCACCGGTTTCTTAGCTGTTCTGTCGGCCATCAATAGCTGCATGTTGGTCGATGTGGGAATTCCCAATCCTAACTTCTTGAATACAGCCAAGGGCATCAAATTATTGCTAGCTCCCAGATCACATAGTTCCCCTGTGAACTCAACATCTCCAATCATGCATGGTATAGTGAAGGGACCTGGGTCCTCCTTTTTCTGTGCTAAGACCCTTGTCGCTATGGCACTACAGTGATGCACATTGTCAATAGGCTCATAGCTCACAACTCTTTTCTTTGTCACCAGGTCCTTCATAAACTTTGCATATCCTTGCATCTGCTTTAAAGCTTCGACCAATGGTATTTTCACAGAAACCTGCTTAAGCATTGAAAGTAATTTCTTTAACTTACCATTCTCCACCTTCTTATTCATCCTTTGGGGGAATGGTGGTGGTGGTCTTGGGATAGCTTTTTGTATTTATGTTGACCCTTGATCCTTGGCAGGTTCCTTGTCACCTCTAGGGGCCTCTTGCAACTCACCAGTCTCTTTCTCAGAACTTGTGTCATCATCCTCCATTATTCTCTGTTTATTCCATTCACTTCAACTGGAAACGGGGGGTCAACTATGGTTTTACCACTCCTAGTCATTACTTCCATACAATGTTCATCGTTCTTTGAATTTTGTATAGTGTTGCTAGGCAGTGCACCCTTTTGTCTAGGGTTCATTGATGTTGACAGTTGCCCAAGTTGGTATTCAATTTGCTTGATGGCAGTAGCATGTGATTCCATCTTTTTACCCATACTTGACAAATCTCCTCGGATCTCCTTCAGCAGATCATCGATGGACCTCACCTTTTTAAACATCTCAGCCATCATGCTTTCAAACTTTGATTCACCAGACTCCCCCTCGTGCATTGGGAGGCACATAGAATCCAGCCTGGTCATTCTGATAACCATCATTGCGCCTACAATCACCTTCGTGCTCACGACCTCGGCTCCTATCTCTGAACCTGTTTTTGTTGTAGTTGTCTCTATACTGGTTCCGCCATTGATTTCCAAACCCTTGGCGCCAATTGTCTTTTCCATATGCTTGGGAGTTGGTTCGGAAACCAACCACCTGGCTATCCAAAAAGTTTGCCTCCTCCGCAGAATCAGAGTGATCAGCTCCTTGCTCCCTGCCTTGAGTACCCACTGCATTAACTTACTTGGCTCCAACTCCCATAATATGCTTTATCAGCAAGTCCAATGATGTGGGCATGTGAGCCAACTCCTGGTCGCGCTCTTCTTCTTTTCTTCGTTGGTCTGCAGTCAAACCAACAGCATATGTGCCTTCCACTTCATCAGCCTCCCTTGTATGCCAGGCCTTGTTTGCCTTAGTCACCCTATCAAGAATGGTAGCAGCCTGTTCCCAAGTGTGACTCATCAATGCTCCTCCAGCTACTGTGTTTGCTACAGCCTTGGTGCTATTGTTCAGAGAACTGTAAAAAATTTCCATCAAATTGTCAACTCGAATTTTGTGGTTGGGGCACTTAGTCAACTTCTTTTTGAATATCAACCAAGTTTCATGATGTGCCTCAGTCTTCATCTGTCGAAAATTATAGATCTCATCTTTTAGCTGTAACATCCTGGATGAGGGAAAGAATCACTCCAAAAAGGCCTGTTTAAGCTCCCTCCAGTTGGTTATGGAGTCGTTGGAAAACTCCGATAACCACAAAGTAGCTTCCCCAGATAGAGAAAAAGGGAAGAGTCTGAGCCGTATTGCATCCTGGCTTACTTCGAGCAACCTATATGCCTTGCATATGCCTACAAAGTTCATTAGGTGTAGTTTGGCGTCATCCACTGTGTGAACACTAAACCCCCCTTTCATATTTAGTAACTAAATCATGGTGCTTGTAATGTTGAATCTGGCCCCAGAGGGTAGTGGTGGTGGCCAAATTGCTCCAATTGATCCGACTACATCTATATTTGGGTCATTATCATTGTCAAAGTACTGAGGGACGAATCTATGAGCTCTGTTGCCCCTCCCTTGTTGACCAGCATTTACCACTTCCTCTCTCTCATCTTTCGCATGCTGTAGTATAGCTTGCCGAGCTAGCTCATCTTGCTAGCTTCTTCAGCTATGCGGGCCTCTCTTTGCTCATGGTTTTCCATGTTACACAGCGCTCTCTTGATTTCTGCATTTAATGGAACAAGAGAATCTCCTCTACTCCGAGTGCTTGGATTCATCGGAGAACAACCTATGGGTATCAAAGACACAAAAATAAATTCATCGGAGAACAGCCTATGGGTATCAAAGACACAAAAATAAACATAATTAGAGAAATAACTACCAAAAAGTTAATTACAAGCTAATAACCTAGTTTCAGCCATATTCCCCGGCAATGGAGTCACTTTTTGATAACACTTAAACCACACCTCTTACTAAACTGAGAAGCAGATGTTGTCAATAAAGAACCCAACTAGAGGTTGGAGTCCATCCCACAGGGAATAGGGAGACTGGATTATAGCCGGTAACTGAACTTATAAGGTAGTTTACTTCAAAATAGGGGGATTCTTTGTCCTAGCTGCTGGAATTGAGAGAGAAATGGAATCCTTAGAAAACTGGTTGATATATATTTAGCTGAAAATGTTTTCTATAACTGAAAAATCAGATTTTAATTAAATAGGGCGGTGGAGGAGCTAGGGCATCATGACTGCGTCATTGCTTGCAATGCTTCAGTAAAATACCCATAACTTCTTACTCTGAACTCCAATTAATAAGTGGTTGGATGTTCTAAAAACTAGACTCAAAGACCTTTAATTTGATATGTCGTGGGGCTTCTAATTCATTATATATTGGGAGATATGATCATATAAAGTTGACCCTTACTTATGAACTTCACATACTCTTTGGTTTTTTTATTGTACACATTTCCCTTGTTATCTACGAGCAATATACAACCCGTACTTTCCTTAACCTAGCATAAAAATATCAAATAATCACCAAAAATTTTCTAGGGTGTTATATTCTTCCCCCCCCCTCCCTTAGGAACATTCATCCCCGAATGAAAATTAATTCAACTTAATATGCTTCAAAATAGATACTAAATAACTTAAGTATCAAACACATACCTTAACATCACGTCGACATCGTATATAGGTGAGGATATTTATTCTTCATTTCCTCCTCAGCCTCCCATGTCACTTCCTTAATGTTATTACTTCGCCATAATACTTTAACTGAGGTGATTTCTTTTGTTTGAAGTTTCCTGACTTGCGGGTCAAGAATAGCAACTGGAACCTCGGTGTAGGTCATGTCCTCAGAAATTCGAACATCATCGATAGGCATAACACGGGTTGGGTATCCTATACACTTTCGCAACATCGATACATGAAATACTGGGTGGACTGCCGCTAACTCTGGTGGCAACTCCAACTCATAGTCCACTTTTCCTATCCTGCGGATAACTCTATAGGGCCCAACATATCTAGCACTCAGCTTTCCTTTTCGCCCAAATCGCATAACGCCTTTCATAGGTGACACTTTTAGGAAGACCCAATCATTAACAACAAACTCAAGCATTTGAACAGTGTAAATCTGCATAAGACTTCTGCTTGCTCTAGGCTGTTTGAAGTCGATCTCTAATAAGTTTCACCTTGTCAATAGCTTGCGGCACTAAGTCTTGCCCCAATAACTCTGCCTCATTGAGTTCAAACCAGCCCACTGGTGACCTGCATTTTTGCCCATATAAAGCTTCATATGGAGACATCTGAATACTTTCCTGGTAGCTATAATTATAGGCAAACTCAATCAAGGAAACATGATCATCCCAGGTTCCGCCAAAATCTAAAACATAGGCATGCAGCATATCTTCAAGCGTTTGAATGGTGCGTTCTGCCTGTCCGTTTGTCTGAGGATGAAATGCGGTACTAAGGCTTACCCAAGTGCCCAGGCCTTTCTGGAAAGGCTTCCAGAAGTTTGCTATGAACTGAGCACCTCTGTCAGAAATAATGGACAAGTGGATAAAGCCTAGCATAATCCTCTGCAGCATACATGGTCTTAAATGGAAAGAAGTGAGCAGATTTAGTTAATCTATCAACAATTACCCATATAGAATCATGCTTCCTGCTCGTTCTAGGCAATCCTGTAATAAAATCCATATTAATCACCTCCGACTTCCAGGCTAGAATTTCTATATCCTGCACCAAACCTCCAGACCTCTAGTGCTCAACCTTCAATTGGAAATTGGGACATCGAGTCACAAGACCGGTGATGTCCTTTTTCATGCCATTCCACCAATATAGCTACCTCAGGTCACGATACATATTTGTGGCACCTGGGTGTACTAAATATCGAGAATAATGAGCTTCATTCATAATTTGTTCCCGTAGTTCACCCACATTAGGTACACATAGATGGCCTTGGTATCTACGAACTCCATCGGGTCCACAATCAAATAGGATATGCTTCTATTGTGGTATACTGTCTCTTAGTGACTAACTCTACATCATCATATTGTTGTTGCATGACTTCTGCTACCAAGGAAGATTCTGCTGTGCTTTTGACAATAACACCCCCATCTTCAGCATCTAGTAACTGAATCTGTAAGTCAGCCAACTGCCATAGATCCTTCATCATTTCAATCCTATCAACCTGAATATGACTCAAGCTACCGATGGACTTTCAACTTAGTGCATCAGCTACAACATTTGCCTTGCCCGAATATACAGAATGCTAACATCACAATTTTTCAGCAATTCTAACCACCTTCTCTGGCGTATATTCAACTCCTTCTGCTGAAACAAATACTGGAGGCTCTTATGATCTGTGAAGATATCAACATGTACCCTTGATAAGTAGTGGCGCCAAATCTTCAATGCAAATACCACTGCGGCCAACTCAAGATCATGGGTAGGATAATTTTGCTCGTCCTTCCTCAACTGTCTAGAGGAATAATAAATGACCTTGCCTTATTGCATCAAGACAAAACCAAGACCAACTCTCAAAGCATCACAATAGACCACATAACCCTTAACACCCTCTGGAAGAGTCAGGACAGGTGTGGAAGTCAGCCTATCCTTCAATTCCTGAAAACTTCGCTCACATGCCTCTGTCCACTGAAAGCTGCTTTATGAGTCAACTTTGTCAATGGTGCAGCGATAGTAGAGAATCCCTCCACAAATAGGCGATAATAACCTGCCAACCCTAGAAAGATGCGAACCTCTTTAGGTTTCAAGGGTCAGGGCCAAGTCTTTACTGCCTCTATCTTCATACTATCCACTCTTATACCTTTAGTTGTAATTACATGACCAAGGAAAGCCACAGATGTTAGAAAAAACTCACATTTAGAAAATTTAGCATATAACCTGTGCTCCTGTAGAGTCTGTAATACTTCTCTCAAATGACCTGCATGCTCAGCCTCGGATCGCGAGTAAATCAGAATATCATCAATGAAGACAATCACAAATACATCAAGAAAAGGCCTAAACACCCGATTCATCAGGTCCATAAAAGCTGCTGGGGAATTAGTAAGCCCAAATGACATCACTAAGAACTCATAATGGCCATATCTAGTCCTGAAGGAAGCCTTGGGGATATCAACTTCCCTAACCCGTAACTGATGGTACCCGGATCTCAAATAAATCTTTGAGAAGAATCTGGCACCCTATAACTGATCAGACAAGTCATCAATCTTGGGAAGTGGGACTTATTCTTAATCATAACCTTATTTAGCAGCCTATAGTCGATGCACATTCTTAACGACCCGTTTTTCTTTTGCACAAAGAACAGTGGTGCACCCCAAGGCGATACAATAGGTCGAATGAATTGCTTCTCGAGCAGATCTTTCAACTGCTCCTTTAATTCCCTTAGCTTTGCTGGAGCCATTCTGTAAGGAGGGATCGATATAGGATGAGTACCTGCAGGTAGATCAATAGCAAAATCTATCTCCCTTTTAGGAGGAATTCCAGGCATATTCTTTGGAAAGACCTCAAGAAACTCATTTACAATAGGAATTGACTGGAGAGTCATAAGCTCACATTCCAAGTTTCTTACCCGAACCGAGAGAAAAATACAACCTTTGGATATCAACTTCTGAGCCTTAAAAAATGAAATAAACTTACCTTTAGGTGTAGCAGCATTACCTTGCCATTCCCAGATTTGCTCGCCGGGAAAATTGAATATGACAACCTTAGTCTGCAATCAACATTAACATAACATGCCGCCAACCAATCCATACCAAAAATGACATCAAAATCAACCATTTCAAGCTCAAATGGATCAGCTAAGGTTGATCTATAACATACCAATAATATGTAGTTTTGGTAAACTCATCTAGCTAACACAGATTCGCCAATTGGCATAGAAACAACAAATGGTATATATAATAACTCAGGGACTATCTCAAACTGACTCGCAACCAATGGTGTGACATAAGAGAGTGTAAAACCAGGATCAAGTAATACATATACTATAGGAGAATAAATAATCAAAGTACTTGTAACAATATCAGGTGAGGCCTCCTAGTCCTATCGACCGCCCAAAGCATAAAATCGATTTTGGGTTGCCCTAGAACTAGAAGCCTCTCTCCCTCTGCCTCTGCCATGGCCTATTGCTAGCTGAGGATCAAGTTTGCGAGGTCAAACGGAGGATGACGAAGAAACCGCTAATCGTGCCTGCTCTGCCTTGACCCTATCTGAACAATCCCTCATAAAGTACCCTGGCTGCCCACAACAATAACATACATTCTGCCCCGGACGACACTAACCTGAAAGAGATTTCCCACACTAGGGACAAGGCGGCAATGGTGGTCGCCTCTACCCCGCCTGCTCCTATCGTTGAGAGCTAGATGGAGTTGGGCCTTGGTCCCTTCTCTGTCCCTGAAATTGAGGTGGGGTACTCCCTAGTGGCCTAACTAACTGCCTGGATAACTGAGCCCCTGGATCACCCTGCGACACTCTGTAAGGACCCACAGTCCTAGCTCTCTTTCATTGCTCCTGCTATTTTCGATTATCCCGTAATTGATGAACCAAATCCTCTGCCCTCTGGGAAAAGGCCTGAATTCGTGAAATGTCCACGTGCTCCAGAGTAGATACCCCCAAGCAATCTCGAGCTATATGAAGCCCCAACCCTAACACGAACCGATGAACTCTATCCTCTATCGTCTGAACTATGTGAGGAGCATACCTGGCAAGAGAATTAAACCGAAGAAAATACTCATGCACACTCATACTTCCTTACTCTAGGTGAAAAAATTGCTCAGCCCGAGCCTGTCGAAGCTCCCAGGGTAGATAGTGGTGCATAAAGGCCTCAGAGAACTCTTCCCACTCAGCTGGTGGTGCATTGGCTCCTCTGGATTGAGCCCAAGCCTCATACCACAATATGGCCACATCACGTAATCTGAAGGCTGCCAACTCTACTTCCTCAGTCATTGTAGATCGCATCACCTTTAACACCGTATAAGTATGATCGATAAAGTCTTGAGGATCCTCGCTTGAGTCTGATCCAATGAATGTAGGAGGGCTCAAACTCAAGAGCTCGTGGGCCCTGGAACTCTCAGTTGTCTGGCCTCTATGTCTCTGCATCACCTCCAGTCGTCGTTCTTGACCTGCGGCTATACAAGCCATAAGCTGAACAGCTCCCTCAAGAGCCTGTCCTTCTAGAATAATTAGAGGTACCACAGGTGTAGGAGGGTCTGCGACTCTACTACCCTCAAGTACTGCTAGTGTTGGAGGAGCTGAAGGTCTATCTGCCATTGCTCTGGCTGGTGTGAGAGGAACTGTAATACTTGGGGCAGGAGATTCACTCTGAGCCTCTAACCTGTCTCTCTGATCCATTGGAGGGAGACTATTACCCTCCCTAATGGTTGTGCCAATCAACCTTGTAGTCATCTTCCTTGTCACAGACATACTCTAAAACAATAACACGATTTAGATATCGCAGTACTTATGAGCTTGACCTATAGCATGAACTATTAGTGAAAGAAGTGAAACAATTCCTAAATGTCTTGAAGCCTCCTGATTATAAGTATGGTGCACAACATACCCATAAGCAATACTCTACTAGACACGGCTTTGTGGACTCCCTAGGACACAACTTCGCTCTGATACCAAGTTTGTCATGCACCAAAATTGGGATAGGGCGCAACTGGCACTTGATTCATGATCGATCGGGAAGCCGGCTGTACAGAACCTATAAATGTAACACTAAGGCTTACCAAGCCACCTATCACAACCAACCAAGATAAATACTGGGCCAATAATGCCTTGAAAATTATAAATATGCAACCTGGAATGCCGACAAGGCTACAATAAAGCTAAGCAAAGCAATTAAAAATCAATACGATTACACAACCCACACTACTATACAAACTAGTCCACATCAGCCTCTATAGAGTAAACAAACTAAAATGCATGGGACAGGGCCCTGGCCTACCCATGTTGTAAACAAAACTGAAAATAGTCCAAACTAGGACATGGCTCCTGGAAGAGAGCAGCATACCACTATTCTGTTGAAATGTGGCTCCTACTATATCCGATGATCTGAGCCTCGGCCTGTACCCGTAGCACGATTCCAGGAAGTGTCCCAAGATGAAGGGACGTTAGTACGAATAAAATGTACTTGTATGTATGGCTGAAAACTGTAAACATGTAAGATAAAAATGATAACTAGGCCAGAAATAAGGAGTAGTAACAACCCAAAATCTTGAAAATAGAAACCTGACAGTAACTCATTATTGAAGTGTAAATGAAACCATCTAATGCACAAGAAAGACTATAACTGAAATGCCAGCAGACAGCAGACCATAAAATCTATATACAATTCTTCCATCTAGTGTACCACACCAGGGTAAAAATAAAAATTGCACCAGCCGGTGTACCATACCAGGGTAAAATTCGTCCAGTCGGTGTACCACACTGGGGTAAAATAACAAGACCTCCAGCCAGTGTAATACACCGGGGTAAAATAAATAAATCATAAACAAAATCATAAATGGAGCCGATATGGCTTATACTGGAGCAGCTCAATACGTACAACATAGAAATGACGAATACTAAACATGTGGCCTGCATAGGCCTCCTTCGTAATGCATAACTGGTACTGAGTACATATAACATGTAAATCTAGAAAATAAAATATAAATGCATGAATTAAAAACTTTTATAAATCATAAGGAACTATGAATGATCTAAGAGTTTCAATAAAATTTATAGATCGTGTTTAAGGGACATTAGAGCTCAGAAACTCGCTAGCTTGTCGTTCGGCTTAAAGGAAAGGGATTATGAAATTTCCCCTTGTCCTAACATAATTTATAACATACATAATATGAAGGACAACCATAACCAGGTAATCCTAATTCGATAAGCTCATTTACTCTCAATAGCTTGCGACGTCTTTACATGGCTTAAAATCGCTTACACGTCCTCATCTTGGCTCTTTCACCAATTTCAGTTAGCAACCAGACCTTTAAACACATTTAACATCACATATATACACACATGACATACAGTAAGGACCAAATAACAATGCCCATGCTGAGGGGTCTCCATCTCAACTACGACAACGATCAACACAATATCACACTTTAGATGTCTCACTTTAGCTAGGCATAATCTTAATCATTATCCTCAATAAAACATGGAACTTTAAATCTTAAATGAAGCTTAACATACTGCCTCAAGACTTTTAAATAGGTTTCTGGCTCATTCGATTCGGAATACACGAATCGTGCCTAAAAGAATGATAGACGGGGCGCCTTACATACCTTTCTCCGATGAACTTTTCTCTAGTCGATCTCAATGATCATCATTCAACTTCCTTAATCAAGTGGTTTTACAGGCCAACGACAATCTTAATCTATAGCAAAAAATGCAGCCAAAATAATTGTTACACCCCGTAAATTCTTCACATGTAGATGGCCTATTCGCATGTTGGTTAAGAGTTTTAGAATGCCATACATGCTAGAAAAAGGCCTGGGGGAAGACCGGACAAGAACCGCATCGAACCATCGCAAGAGGAGGCCAGGCATACCCCCTCCGCAATGGCAACGTGCCACAGAGGCTGTCCCTCTGCGATGGCCAACGTGCCACGGAGGGGCTGTCCAGCAGAAATGATGGAAAACAGAGGAGGACGATGGGTTTCGATAAATATTCATCTGATTACAACGTCAAACGCAGTCCAAACTCAAATTAACCTCGGATACTGAAGTATAAAGCTTTAGAGAACATTCCTATAGAGTTAGTTTCATGAAATTCGTATGGCGAAGTGGCGACTCAAGGTAAGCGGAATTACTTCAAATTAATGTTAATATACTCCTAGCCCTAATGTGAGCATTTCTCTCTTCTGGACCTTCAAAAAATAGCGAGTTGTCGGTCGTTCTCCGAGAAGTCAAAGTTTGGGCAGTATATATATTCGAAGTAGTACTTTCTTCAAAAATATTGATGGATTTGGTTCTATTTGTTATGAATATGAATGCAGTTGGGAGAAATAGCTAATTATTGGCCTAGCTACGCCAGTTGGTCAGAAAGTCGACAATTGAGGTATGTAAAGTCAGTTTCTTCGGCAAGCTAGTAGTTTCGGTACAATAAAATAGCTCAACTGCCAGTAGAATGTTTCAGAAGCCGCATATCATGTTTAGTATAAATTTTAATATGATGTTGGAAACATCATGTCATGTGTAGCGTGAAACTTACAAGCACGATATAAATTCTAGTAGGAAGTTTCAGAAATAGTATAACATGCCCAGTATGTAATTTAGTAAAGTATGTTAGGATATTATCGTGCTCAACCGAAACTTAGTAAAGCAATATAGGTTCTCGTAAAGTATTTCAGAAATAGAATAGTGGCTTAATATGAGTTTTAGAAAGCATGTTTGAAATAGTAAGCCATGTTTACCATGAAACTTAGTTATAACGCATGATTCTCAGCAGAAATATTATATCTTGTTTAAGTATCAGATTCAGCACAGTATGACAAAAATTATATATATACCATTATCAGTTTCAGCATGTAATATATATATATATATATATATATGTATATATATATATATATTACTATCATTAGTTTCAGCATGTATTATATGCATACACATTATTATCACTAGTTTCAGCATGTAGTATACGCAGTTAGTATTACTAGTTGAGAATTGAATGTATTATTTTGGGCTTGATTACCTAGAATTCATGACCACCCCAGGGTTAATAGGTATGTCGACTCGTCCGCCAGAGGGTGAGGATACGTCGCTCTATGGAGTGGCATGCCGACCCCTAGGGGACGAAGATGGGAAGCCAGTTTCCCCATATTTTGCCTTGGTTTGCTTTTATACACCCCCATCGAGTGGGTAGGCCTGGGGTGTTGATTCAGGAGTCCTCCGAACTCAAGTACAGTTATAGTCAGGGGCTCAGCGGGACCAAGTGCATACCAAGGGGACCGAAACAATGCTTATAGTTACTATAGGAGATGGGATGACCGGGGTAAGGGTATAAATTGCGTGCTGGTTGTACCTTCCGGCTTATGGGGGCCAGGTAAGGTTTATGTGAGCTATGTTATGTATGTTACGTTATATTATGGAATGTTACGTTAGATATGAGTAGATCGACAGTAGAACGCTACGGTACTAGGTACGACTCTACTCCTTTCAGCATAGTTGAGGACAGTCTTAAACTTATAGTTTCAGTCAGTTACAGTCTATTTCGTTCTATTTCAGTTCTATTAGTTATATTGCTTGTCTTCATTTATTTTCCAGTTGTTGCTTTGCATACTCAGTACCAGCGGTACTGACGCTCGTTTGGGGCACTGCATTACTTGTCAACAGGTACTCACAGACGGGGAGCCGATCCCTAGTGATTCCAGCCAGCACACAGAGTCATCATCTCCTGTCATCCGGAGTTAGAAAGCTAGAGGTATATTCCTTTTGTTTGTTATAAAGTATGGGTAGGCCGGGGCCTTGTCCCGACCATCCTATAAGTATTCTTAGAGGCTTGCAGATTGTACATTCCCTGTGGTTAGCTGTACTGATCGTTTGAGGTCGTCTGTATGTTTTAGTTTGTTTATGATGGACGTGTGGGGCCTTATTCAGTTGGTAGTGGTGACCTTGCCGGTCACGTAGCATTTTAGCACTTGTTTTCTTGATTCAGAAATAACTAGACAGCATGGTAGCCTTGTCGTCTCACATAGGTTCCCTATTAATTCAGTTGTTCTAGGTAGCTGTTATTTGCTTACAGGTGGCTATAGGCCTAGCTGGCCAGAGGTTGTATTTACAGCCATTATATAGCCCGTCGTTTTCTTGAATCCAAAGATAGAGCCAGCCTAGCACCAGAAGTACTTAGGCTCAGCTAGCCCAGTAGTCCAGGTCCTAGTAGGGCACCAGGTGCCAGTCATGCCTCCCGAGGCGGGGCATGACAAACTTGGTATCAGAGCAGGTCGTATACTAGGGAGTCAGCAAGCCGAGCTAAGTAGAGTCTTGTCTGTGGATGTGTTGTGCACCACATGCTATAGAGAGGAGGCTGCAAGGCATGATAGGATGTTTACTCTTTCTTCTTATTTAGTCGTGCTATAGAGCGGTACAGTATAGGGTTGAGTCCCTAAAACTTATCATACTCTTTGGTTACGGATACAAAGTCAGATCTGCGACACCCTATCACAAGCAGAAGATTGGATATAGCAGTAGAAGAGGGCACCAGCCAGTTACAGGATAACTACAGCTGCAAGAGGAGGTATCAGGGACCTCCCAATGTGATACCTCTATCGGTACTACCCCTAGTATATTTCTATAACTTCAAAGTAGAAAGTTAGAAGCATAGCGTATATACAAATTGATTTATTTGTTAGATATATATGATCTAACTAAGATGACAGATAATATTAGATTATCGCATAGATGTGAGAAAGAGAGAGAAATGTAGGATTCCCACCTCCATCCTTTCAGATGTGGTACAGTTCCATGTCTTCGTTTCATTGTAGTAAGAAAAGGCTATTCCTACCTCTTAGTTTTGATTCGTGTGTAGCAACGGGCATAAGGATTGTGGCAATGTTGCCCAAAGTAGGCAATAAGTGAAGATGGATTGGTTGATTCTAGAAAGTGTTAAAAAGAGTAAGGAGCACCTATGATTACGTAAGTTGTGTAGACCCTTACTGTAATAAGTCAGAAGAACGAGTAAGACTACTAGCTTACTCGAAATGGGTGTAAAAGATTGCCAGTGATGAACTCCCAGTAATAGTTAAGTTCGAGTTAGAAAAAGGCCAAGTCTTCCATAAAACACTAACAACGGCAGGATATACCTACAAGATAATAGTTATGATGTCAGTTGTGATACCGAAAGGTAGGGAGGTCATGTGAATCAGATGGATCTGACTGTAAGACAGAGGAAGTATAAGTTGAGACTTGACCAGTAACCTTATTAAAAATGTAACGCAGGTACCTTGAACCCCAGAGCTCAGGTTAAGCTAGATAAGGGGAGGAAGCAAGAATACCAAACTTTGAGGGGAAATTAGAATCACCTCCGGATTGATAGAATATCGTGTATTAAGGACTAAGCCTCGGACAGACAATTAAGAGACAGTAAGATTGTAGTTTTGAATGGTACGGTACGTCCACCTATGGAGGAGGTAAGACGGAGCCGACCTAGAGACTCTAATCTAGTGTGGCCTAGAGGCAAGGTTCGGCAGACAGTCACGGGCCCTTAATATAATGCCAAGTAAGGCCACAAGGTTTGGATGTTGACCCCATGTTGTAAGAGTGGCAAAATTTCAAACAGCACACCATAACTAAAGTGCATGTGCTTGTTGCTTCCAGAATGGGACGAAAATCCAATGAAACGATACGAGAGGATAGGAGATATCATTAGACTGTAGAAGCAGTATATCATGTGCAGTATGAAATTAAGTAGAGCATGTCAGAGATTACGT
The DNA here is from genome assembly GCA_035772735.1 of Datura wrightii. Taxonomy (NCBI): domain Eukaryota; kingdom Viridiplantae; phylum Streptophyta; class Magnoliopsida; order Solanales; family Solanaceae; genus Datura; species Datura wrightii. Next base: position 134,695,424 of record JASDFA010000001.1, read on the forward strand.
ATTACTACAAAATTCAGTATGTAGTGTACATAGTTGTTAATATATATATACACAGATATCAGATATGCTGTGAGTAGCTGCCAACAGTGGTTACAGTCACATGGATACTGGTTAGCTGCTAGGAAGTATATACAGATCGTACTGCAGGACCCCCTTGCTAAAAAAAGGTTGGGCAATGTAAGTGTGATTCGTGTATGAAGCCATAGGAACTTTCTCAGTTTTCAGTTTATTGAGTTAATGGACTTATATGCTTGTTGCCAGATTTAGACTTCAGATGCTCACAAGAGTTAGTAGCCTAAATCGGGTTGTTAGATGATATGGGCACAGTTACACGGTCTAACGACCAGCTGGGGCCTGTATTAGCAGGGAAGCATCCCTAAAGACCAGTAACGTTATCGCATGTGCAAGAACTAGAAATGGAGACCGAATAAGATACACTAGAGGTTAGTAATACGATAATTCTCTAGTAGGTTAAGTGGTCGTACATCATTTTTTCAGTCTTGTCGGTGAGAGTCAGCCTTAGTCAACCTAGCAATTATCATGTAGAAAACCCCGCAAGTCAACCAGCTGCCCCAGTCGAAAAAACCCGTGGGTACCCCAAGAAAGGGTCCACATCAGTAGTCAGTGATGGATTAATACCCCAGCCGGTTCTTATAAGATATTCTGATACAGAGTCCTAGGAGAAGGCCAGTCCTTATGGAATTGCTCATAAGACCGAGAATTTCCCCAAAACGGCAGTATAGATCGGAGTGGATATGAACAAGGCATAAGGAATTGGTAGTACTTTGCTAGCATAGTGTCTACTTAGACAAGGAAATCGGTAAGCTCCCTGTGAAGATCCAGGGGCTGATCACCTCAGGGTAAGTATACTAAGCCCAGCTCTACAGTGTCAAATTAGAATAACAAAACAGTTAGCTGTCCACAACTCTGCAGTTATGCATGAGCTACAGATGCCCGAGTAGGATGTTTAGCGCATTGTTGGACTACCTCATTATTCGGGTCATTCAACCCAGTTATTTAGTTATTTACAGTTATTCAGCCAGATTATTAGAGATCATGATCACTATCAGGATCCTCTTATCAAATACGTGCACATGGTGTGCAGACAGTCATACAGATTATTCTAGCAGCGAGAAGCATTAGCATGTGGCCCAGAAGGCCAAATAAAGCTCTAGCTATACAAAGAGATTACTTGTCAGTTTCTCCGCTATGATAAATCAGTATGACCGTTAATTACATGCCAATTTCTCTAAAGGTGAATCTGGCTAAATTTAGCAGTCTTTTTGGTCACATCGTGTCGGAGGTTTGTATACAGATATATACACAGAAAATAAAAGCAGTGAAAACATGGTCTAGACCTACCACTCTGACCGAGGCACGCAGTTTCCTGAAATTAGCAGGGTACTACAGAAGATTTGTTGAGGGATTCTCTACCATAGAGGCACCTCTGACTAAACTGATACAAAAAGTAGTAAGTTTAAGTGGACGGAGGCATGTGAGCAGAGTTTCTAGGAATTGAAAGACAGGTTGACCTCCGCCTCAGTGTTAGCATTGCTAGGAGGTACAGAGGGTTATGCCGTTTATTGTGATGCTTCGAGTATTGGGTTAGGATGTGTGTTGATGCAGCATGGTAAGGTAATTGCTTATGCTTCCAGACAGCTGAGGAAACATGGAAAGAATTACCCTACCCATGACCTGGAACTAACCGCAGTGATCCACGCCCTAAAGATATGGAGACATTACTTGTATGGCATTCATCTGGATATTTTCATTGACCGTAAGAGCCTGCAGTATATCTTCACCCAGAGAGAGTTGAACTTACGGCAGTGTCACTAGTTGGAGTTGTTGAAAGTTTAGGATGTAAATATTTTGTATCACCCAGGTAGAGCCAACGTAGTAGCAGGTGCCCTTAGCCGTAATTCTATGGGAAGTTTGGCATACTTGCTGCCCGAACAACTGGAATTGGCCCGAGAAATACACTAGTTAGCCAGTTTAGCCGTTCATGTAGTGAAATAGAGGACAACAAAGCGGCAATTCAGAACTCCGTTGTGTCTTCGTTAGTTGGGGAAGTAAAGGAGTGGCAGTATGAGGATCCTGACCTTGTTCAGCTTAAGGATAGAGTTCAGCAATGAAAAACGCTGGATTTTCAGGTAACTGCGGAGGAAGTGTTGCGATGTAAATACCGCCTTTGTGTTCCAGATATTTCAAGGCTTTGCCAGCCTATTATGAATGAGGCACATTACGCCCGCTATTCTCTCCACCCAGGCGTGATGAAAAGGTACCACGATATTAAAGAAATCTACTGGTGGCCAGGTATGAAGAGGAAAATAGCCAAGTTCGTAGCCCAGTGTCCTAACTGCCAGCAAGTAAAAATTGAACACCAGAAACCGGGCGGATTGACTCAAGACATAGTTATGCCTCTTTGGAAGTGGGAAGCAGTAAATATGGATTTTGTAGCGGGATTACCCCATACCAGAAATAGAAATGACTCGATTTGGGTAACTGTTGACAGGCTAACAAAATCAACACACTTTCTGCCAGTAAGGGCTACTTTCTCTGCCGAAGATTATGATGAGTTGTATATCAGAGAAATAGTCAGACTAGACGGTGTTCCAGTATCCATCATCTCTTACAGAGGGGCGCGATTTACAGCTAAATTTTGGCAATCATTTCAGAGAGGCCTGGGAACACATAATAATCTGAGCACAACATTCCAACCTCAGATAGATGGATAGGTAGAACACACTATTCAGACACTCGAGGATATGTTACGAGTGTGTGTATTGGACTTTGGAGGTAGCTGGGATGAGCACCTACCACTTATTTAGTTTTCTTATAACAATAGTTACCACTCAGCTATCCAGATGGCGCCTCATGAGGCATTGTTGGGCGAAACTACAGATTGTCAGTTGGCTTGTTTTAACTAGGAGAGTCAGCGCTGATTAGGCAGGATATTATCCATCAGTCAGAGGAAAAGGTAAACCTTATCAGAGAATGCCTACTGACTGCTCAGAGCCGCCAGAAATCGTATGCTGACGTGCAGCGCAGAAACTTGGAATTTAATGTGAATGACTGGGTATTCTTGGAAGTCTCTTCGATGAAAGGGGTGATGAGATTCCGCAAGAAAGGAAAGCTTAGCCCGAGATTTGTTGGGCCTTATCAGATTCGCCGAAGAATAGGCCGAGTGGCATACGAGTTGAACTTACCTCTAGAATTAAAGTATGTTCACCTAGTTTTCCACATGTCCATGCTGAGGAAGTATATAGGAGACCCCTCCAGAGTTGTCCCAATTCAGGATGTCCAGGTCACGGAGGAGCTGGCTTATGAAGAGGTTCCAGTAGCCTTACTAGACAGGCAGATTCACAGGTTGAGAACTAAAGATATTACTTCTGTGAAAGTATTATGGAGTAACAGGAACCGAGAGGAAATGACTTAGGAAGCAGAGCAAGATATGAAAGTCAGATATCCTCAGTTGTTGAAGACTAAATCAGCCAGAGGTACGTTAGTATTGTTGTTTTATGAATTTCCTTATATTATGTGTATACATGAAATAGTTGGCTTTAGTCTATTCCGTGATGAATATTAGTATTTTGTGGAGTACCTGTATTGGACTTTTCGAAGTTTCAGGATTTTTGATATAGTCCATATTACAAGGGAAACTCTGCCGAAATTTTTCTATAATAAGTCAAGTATGTTGAAATTCTTGCAAGTAGAAGTTTACATTCGAGGACGAATGTTCATAAGGGGGGAGGATGTTACACCCCGTAAATTGTTGACATGTAGATGGCCTATTCGCATGTTGGTTGAGAGTTTTAGAATGCCATACATGCTAGAAAAAGGCCCGGGGGAAGACCGTACAAGCGCCGCATTGAACCATCCCAAGAGGAGGCCGTGCAGACCCCCTCTACGATGGAAACATGCCACGGAAGCCGTCCCTCCGCGATGGCCAACGTGCCACAGAGGGGCTGTCCAGGCTCAAGTATATAAACCCCTCCACTTTAGTTTTGATTCATTTAATTTTATAATTTCCAGCAGAAATGAAGTAAAACAGAGGAGGACGAAGGGTTTCGATAAATATTCATCCGATTATGCTATCAAACGTAGTCCAAACTCAAATTAACCTCGGATACCGAAGTATAAAGCTGCAGAGAACATTCCTGCAGAGTTAATTTCGTGAAATTCGTTCGGCGAAGCGGCGACCCGCCGAGTCATGGTAAGCGGAATTACTTCAAATTAATGTTAATATACTCCTTGCCCTAAAGTGAGCATTTCTCCCTTCTGGACCTCCAAGAAATAGCGAGTTTTCGGTCGTTCTCCGAAAAGTCAAAGTTTGGGAAGTATATATATTCGAAGTAGTGTTTTGTTCCAAAATATTGATGTATTTAGTTCTATTTGTTATGAATATGAATGCAGTTGGGAGAAATAGCTAATTATTGGTCGAGCTATGCCAGTTGGTTAGAAAGTCGACAATTGAGGTATCTAAAGCCAGTTTCTTCGACAAGCTAGTAGTTCCAGTATAATAAAATAGCTCAAGTGCCAGTAAAATGTTTCAGAAGACGCATATTTTGTTTAGTATAAATTTTAGTACGATGTTGGAAACATCATGTCATGTGTAGCGTGAAACTTACTAGCACCATATAAATTCCAGTAGCAAGTTTCAGAAACAATACAACATGCCTAATATGTAATTTAGTAAAGTATGTTAGGATATTATCGTGTTCGGCCGAAACTTAGTAAAGAAATATAGGTTCCCGTAAAATATTTCAGAAATAGAATAGTGGCTTAAAATGAGTTTTGTAAACCATGTTGGAAATAGCAAGCCATGTTTACCATGAAACTTAGTTATACAACATGATTCTCAGCAGAAATATTATATCTTGTTTCAGTATCAGATTCAGCACAGTATGATAGAAATTATATATATACCATTATCAGTTTCAGCATGTAATATATATACACATATTACTATCATTAGTTTCAGCATTTATTATATACATACACATTATTATCACTAGTTCCAGCATGTATTATATACATACACATTATTATCACTAGTTTTCAGCATGTAGTATACGCAGTTAGTATTACTAGTTGAGACTTGACTGTATTATTTTGGGCTGGATTACCAAGCATTCATGACCGCCCCAGGGTTAATAGTTGTATCGACTTGTCCGCCAGAGGGTGAGGATATGTCGCTCTACAGAGTGGCATGCCGTCCCCAAGGGGACGAAGATGGGATGCCAGTTTCCCCATATTTTGCCTTGGTCGGCTTTTATACACCCCTATCGAGCGGGTACGCCTGGGGTGCTGATTCACGAGTCCTCCGAACTCAGGTACAGTTATAGTCAGGGGCTCAGCGGGACAAAATGTATACCCACGAGACCGGAAGGATGCTTATAGTTACTATAGGAGATGGGATGACTGGGGTAGGGGTATAGATTGCGTGTTGGTTGTACCTTCCGGCTTATGGGGGCCAGGTAAGGTTTATGTGTGCTATGTTATGTATGTTATGTTATATTATGACATGTTACGTTAGATATGAGTAGATCGATAGTAGAATGCTACGCTACCAGGTACGACTCCTACTCTTTTCAGCGTAGTTGAGGAAAGTCTTAAACTTATACTTTCGGTCAGTTACAGTCTATTTCTTTCTATTTCAGTTCTATCAGTTATATTGCTTGTCTTCAGTTATTTTCTAGTTGTTGCTTTGCATACTCAGTAGTAGCGGTACTGACGCCCGTTTAGGGTGCTGCATTACTTGCTTGCAGGTACTCACAGACGGGGAGCTGATCCCTCGTGATTTCAACCAGCACACAGAGTCATCAGCTCCTGTCTTCTGGAGCTAGACAGCTAGAGGTTTATTCCTTTTATTTTTTATACAGTATGGGTAGGCCGGGGCCTTGTCCTGACCATCTTATCAGTATACATAGAGGCTTGTAGATTGTACATTCCCTATGGTTAGCTGTACCGGTCGTGTGAGGTCGTCTGTATGTTTTAGTTTGTTTATGATGGCCGTGTGGGGTGTTCTTCAGTTGGTAGTGGTGACCTTGCTGGTCACATAGCAGTTTAGCACTTGTTTTCTTGATTCAGAAATAACTAGACAACATGGTGGCCTTGTCGGCCCGCATAGGTTCCCTATTAATTCAGTTGTTTTGGGTAGTTGTTGTTTGCTTACAGGTGGCTATAGGCCTAGTCGGCCGGAGGCAGTATTTACAGCCGTTATGTAGCCCATCATTTTTTTGAATCCAGAGTTAGAGCCAGCCTGGCACTTGAAGTGCTTAGGCTCAGCTAGCCCAGCAGTTAAAGTCCTAGTAGGGCACCAGGTGCCAGTCATGCCTCCTAAGGTAGGGCATGACAATAACTAACCAGAGGCAGTCACAATAGCAACAACAACACACGGCAATATCAACAACATTTAGCCATTTTCTCAACTAGTTTTCACTAACTTTTGAGGGAGAAACAAGAGGGAAATTTTACCTTAGTTATTATGTTATTCTATCCCTCAATATGAAGTATAATTCCAGCAAAATAAAGAGCCAAAATACCTAAGGAAAACGAGCAAAACTCAGCTCACAAACAGTCCATCGGCAGCTCACTTAGCTGCCAATTTCCAAATTTTCGCTTTGCAATTTGAGAGTTTTAAAAGGGGAGAAATCCCTGCCATTTGTCCTGATTTCAGCACCTACTCAAATATGGATATATAGGCAGTCCAAATAGATTTGGAAATGCAGAAAAACTTCTTCAAAACCTTGTCAAAACAAGATGCAAAACAACCCTAATACACTTGGCAAGGTAATCTCAACTTATCTTGTGATTTTCTTGAACTTTGCTTGATGTTACTACTTGATTTTGTTTGTCCTAGCTATTGGAATTTAGAGAGAAATGGAATCCTTATCAAGCTGGTCGATTCAGATTTAGCTGAAAATGTTTTCTATAAGTGAAAAATAAGATTATAAGTAAATAGGGCGGTGGAGGCGCTAGGGCGTCATGCCTGCGTCACCGCTCACAATGCTTCAGTAAAATGACAAAAACGTCAATCTACACTCTTATTGACAACATGTTTGATGTTCTGAAAACTAAACTCAAAGACCTTAATTTTGATAGGTCGTGGGGCTTCTAATTCATTATATATTGGGAGATATGATCATTTAAAGTTGACCCTTACTTATGAACTTCACATACTCTTTGATTTTTTAATCGTACACATTTCCTTGTCATCTATGTCCAATATACAACCCGTACTTTCCTTAACCTAGCATAAAAAAAATCAAATAATCACAAAAAATCTTCTGGGGTGTTATACCAAAAGGGTGAATTTCCATATCTATTGCCTCCAGTGCCACGACTCAACCTACGATCCGTATCATGCTCCTATGATTCGTAGCTTTCTCTTGTACAATCTCAACTGGATAAAATCTTACTAAGTGTTGGATCTGGGTATGACACGTACCATCGACTCACGACTCATACTGAGCTCCCGTACCTTGAATCAGAGTTTTTGAAGTTTCTCTAAAGTTCATCATGATCAAATGGTACAACTCGTACCTTCGTCTCACGGGTCATACTTGCTTCTCGTAGCAAGAGTCAGACTCAAATGCAATTCTTCTGGATTTCACCATGACTTTCTCATCACGATTCGTACAAGCTTGCTACTAATCATACAGATACTCGTGGGTCACATCTGCTCAACCTTAATTTTTAGCAACTTCTCACGACCATCAGTATGACTCATAGGTTCTTCCTACGATCCGTACTTTGGTATACATTTATTGCCATTTTGCACTTTTTAAGCTATCTTTGGCAATTTTCACTTCCAACACCTGTCTATCCTATAACAAAAGGAAAAGTACCTCATATTCACATAAATACACTTAATTCCATGCTAGTTCGAGCATCGAATGTGCTGTAAACCCACAACACATCAAGTACCTCTCAAATTCTAATAGTAGTTGGGATCCTCTATAGTAGAGAGAGACTCCCTATCATCAGTCAGGATCCTCAATAGTAGAGAGTGACTCCCTAGTATCAGTTGGGGTCCTCAATTGTAGAGAGTGGCTCCCTAGTATTAGTCGGGATCCTCAATAATAGAGAGTGACTCCCTAGCATCAGTCGGGATCCTCCATAGTAGAGAGTGACTCCCTAGTATAGTCCGGGTCCTCCATACTAGATAAAGACTCCCTAAATGATGATATCAGTATGATTCAGTCTTGCATGACCCTGCTTTAGATGATAATGGCTTAATAAGATGATGAACAGTCTCAGTTATCAGTAATGATTCAGTATAATATATGCTATGAAATTTCGAATTTGGCACTTATTATATATTCAGAATTTGACCCTTATGCATGAGTTCCAAGATGTTATACAAATGAGATTCAAAAAGAAGGTCCATGTATGTGTGTGTGTATGTGAAGCATAAAGCATGTGAATAGCATGATAAGGCAGTTATGTTGATGTATTTGGTTTAGTCCTTATCGTATATTTATTTTATTTAATTATTATGTTATTTCGCATGCTCAGTACATTCCAAGTACTGACCGCACCCCTTTTGTGCTATATCATTTCATGATATAGATTCAGGTTTCTAGACTCAACCTCGTGGTTAGATACGCTTCGTCCCTATTCGGAAACTATTGGTGAGTCCTCATCCTCCGAGGACGTGATTATGTATATTTTACTATGTTTCATTTTTCAGACTTTAGGAGTTAGCTAAAGATTTGTTCCAGCAACTCATCAGTTTAGTAGAAGGCTTTCAGACTTGTCTAGACAGATTCAACATTGTATCTAAGTGTCATTATATTGTATTTATGGTTTATATTAGATTCATGTTACTAGCTTCTGCTTATTTTTGTTGTTAATAATTCTCATGGTAAGTGTATGCTATGATAATGCCATGGGTCGACTTGGAGCCTCTCGAGATTCTTTGTCCCGTGTTACGGCTGGGGTGTGAACTCGTGTCGTGACAAACTTGGTATCAGAGCCAAGGTTTAAAGTGTCCTAGGGTGTCTAAAAGTCGCGTTAAGTAGATTCTTCTTCATGGTTGTGGAGCGTGCCACACTTATGATGAGGAGGCTACGAGACATTTTAGGAATGTTCCCTTTCTTCATGATTCTTATTGTGCATAGAGTATGAAGCTGTAAACAGTTCCCTCCCCTGACCCGTGCTTTATGCGCTCATAGATAATGCCTCCTAGATGATCAAATGGAAGGAGAAATGGTAATGGTCGCCAACAGGCACAACCATCCCCAGCAAACCCGAGAGACGATCATGTTACCCATGCTGAGTTCTGGGAAATGCATAACATGTTGGCACAGGCCATAACTGCCCAGATTAATAAGCAAGCAATGACCCATATTCCCCAGAATGGAAACGTGGAAGCGACAAGGGGGAGGGATTTTCTCCGAATGAATCCACCCGAGTTTTTGGGGTCAAAGGTAAAGGAGGAACCGTATGAGTTCTTGGAGGAGATTAAGAAGATCACCCACATCATGGGGGTGATGGTACTTGGGAGCACAGACTTAGCCTCCTACCAGCTAAAAGGAGTTGCTTATATATGGTTTTGTTAATGGAGGGACAATCGAGGGATCGGAGCAGGCCTCGTGAGTTGGGATGAATTTAAAATCGTGTTCCTAGATAGGTTTTTCCCTGGAGAGTTAAGAGAGGCTAAGGAGGCAGAATTCATCAACCTGAAACAGAATGACATGATAGTACAAGAGTATGCGTTAGAATTTACCCGGTTATCCAAGTATGCCCCAGAGATGATAGCGGACCAGAGGGCCCGAGTGAGTAGGTTCTTGAATGGAGTGTCAAACTCCCTGATTAAAGCGTGTAGGACTACCATGTTGTACAGGTATATAGACTTCTAAAGTTTGGTGATATTTGGTGCAACAAATGGAGGAGGAGCAAGTAAAGAAAAAGGAGAGAGAGGCAAAGAGGGCCCGGAGAGGAAACTTAGAGTCCTCCTCGCCAAGGACGGGTGGTGGACACTGCCCATTTTCTCAGCAAAGTTCGACAGCCCCAATATTTTCAACAATTAGTGCCCCATACAGACCTAGAGTAAAGGGTATCACATTTCCCATGTGTGACAGCTTTGGGAAGAACCACTTGGGAGAGTGTATGGCTAGATCGGATGTTTGTTTCTAGTGCGGCAGTCAGGCCATAAACACCGGGATTGCATAGAAGCAAAGCAAGGTGAGAGTAGGTCCTCGGTCGTTTCTTTAGTGGCCCTTATGGCTCACCCATTTCAGAAGGATGCAGTATCTAGCCCAGATGGCGGACGTCGTCAAAATCACTCCCATGCCAGCACAACACACAAGGATAAAGGCAAGTCTCCAGTAGTGTCCACAAGCTTGTTGTAAATTTTTTATTATCCCTTATATCATGTTAGCCCAGTATTGAATAAGAAGCCTGTTATAATTGCAAGAAGAGATTGTCGATGGGTAATGTGAATAGCTGTTAGGGTGAGGCTTGTAGTGGAGGTTAGCGGTGGAAGAGAGGCTAGGAGTCTGTAAATTGACCTGACCTTAAGGAAGATTCGGGAGTCTTAGAATGATGACATTAAGCTAAGGGGGAGATAGTGAGTATGAGTAGTAAGTCAGACCTTGAGGGTGCTCATAAAGAAGTTTTAGCCTTAGCAGTGCAGTATGTCGATCCCTTCAAGGTCCAGATAATTTCCCTTGTGATTCAGTTAAGGTTAGAGTGATGTCCATTCTTGCAGATTCCTTGAGATTTAGAAGTAACCGCTTTAGACAGTGATGTCAGTCTTGCTCTATAAGTTCTTTATGCTCATCATCATGTTATGAATTAGTTATGTGTGTAATTTATGTGTTCCAATATGGTCAAATCGAATTCAGTCTTTAGAAGTTGTTTATTAACTCAGTAGAGTCGAATCATCTCTTGTATATGCTCAGTTTTAGGTGTCGGGAATAACTCACGATCATGAATTCCCTACCCTCAGTTACATTTGATATCATGAGTGTTAGGTTAGTATCAAGACGCGATTAGGGAATGAGGGATTAGCCTATATCCGTTCTGTGCCAGATAAAAAGGGGGATAGGATTTTATTTCAAGTGTTCTATTTAGTTCTATGTTGGTCTCATGTTCTTGGGTTTCCCTTGTGCCATAGTATGCATGTTCGATGTAGATATTCAGATATGGAGCATTGGGTTGGTCCAGAGTCAGATACTCCATTGATGTTTAGCTGGGATTGCTTGATATTTGTATATCTGTTTCATCTCTATCTTATCAGTATGTTTAGCCAACATTCGAGGACGAATGTTCCCAAGGGGGAGATATTATGACACCCTAGAAGTCCTAGAGATCAGACCAAGAGTTAGAAGAAACTCAGTAGAAAAGTCAGCAGAAATTTGCCTCAGAACGAGTTAGGGAACGACTCATTAAGAGACCTAACGGGCCGTGGGTTAACCTGTGATGAACTTTAAGGAAGGGATGGCAAGCCCAGTGGCCACGGACGACCTGACGAGTCATCTTTCCTAGCAACGGTTCGTTAGGTTGGTCGTTGGGATATGAATCAAGTGAGGATTTAGTTTAGTTGAAAAAAGGATGTGACGAGTCGTTAAGTGTGGGAATGACTCGTCATATCCGTCGTTAGAAGGGAAGAGTTGAAGTTGTGAAGTAGTTTTCTAGTGCACTTGAAGAATACGTCTAATGATTCATTGGGTGGAGTAACAACTCGTTACATTTGTAGTGGTTTGAAGGATGATAGAACTGTGTGAATTTTCTAGTGTACTTAATGGGCGAGATGATGAGTCTTTGGATGGGACGACGACTCGTTACGTGAATCGTGACTCCAGATTCAGGGAAATTTGGAGTTTTTTTCAGGGTCATTTTTGTAAACTCCTATGCTTTTAATGTTTAAACTACATTGTTTTGTGAATTGTTTGGGACGTTTTTAAGGGTTTCTACAAGCCTAAACCCTCATTCTCTCAAGATATCTCTCAAAGCTCTTCTCTTTCTCTCTTCTCAAGATTCAAGAACTTCACCAAGGTGTTCATTAAGCTTCAAGGACGATTTCGAGCAGGGCTCTTCTACCAGGTATGTGGATTTTTCAACAAGGATACTCTTCCATCCTTGTGCCCCAAAATGTTTTCATTTAAATGCCCAATTTCTACTATTCTAGAAGTTGCATGACCTACGGTTTTAAATTGATGGTGAACCCTCCTACAACTCTTTAAATTTCAAGATTCGTTTATGACTATGAGATAAGTATGTCATAAAATGATTGGGTTATCTTGAATTATGTGATGGGTGATGAAAAGTGTGGAGCTATGAAATATTCTTCATGAATGATTAGAGTTTTAAATAAGGTTCTGTCATTGTTCATTCAATTATCACAAATCCCTTGCATTCATGTTAAATAAGTGACGATTATATGAATACCCATGAGAAATTGAAATATGTCAATGATGGATGTGATGAGATTAAATTAGAGTTCATGGACTCGAATAATTGAAAGTAAAATATGCATGTCCCTATGTCTTGATGGAATTAATTGGGTAAGAAGTAAAATTATGATAATGACTTAGCTAATGCATTCTTCTCATGAATTGGAATAAATCTTGAAATGGGTCTTATGAAACGAAGATGTACACTTCTCACATGATTTTGTTGTATATGTTGAGATATGAGTAAGCACGTAGCTTCCTGTAAATATAGATCACATGATTCAATGTATGCATGATGAAGTATGAATTTAATATATGGGTCATGAATGTCTCTATGATACATGTTGATTAATATGAAACTGGAATTTGATGAGAAAGTAGTATGCATGATGTGAATCTAAAGATCCCCATTAATGTTAGACCTATGAAGAGATTCTAGTACGGTTCCATGATGATATGAGTTTGATAAATCATGAGAATGATAATTTCCGAATGTTGGGCTTGTTGTTAGTAGAAAGTAGACCTGATCCTTTCGTAATGAAAGGTGTATGAAGAAAACAGAGTATGTTCATGTTTCTTATTAGCTGCAGTAGTATAGACCAGATATATATATGTATGTATAACGTTAGACGAGTACCTCTCATATTGTAGTAGTAGTCGGGATTCACAATAGTAAAGAGTGACTTCCTAGCATTAGTCGGGATTCTCAATAGTAGAGAAATTCTCCCTAGCATCAGTCGGGATACTCCATAGTGGAGAGTGACTCCCTAGTACAGTCAGGGTCCTCCATAGTAGAGAAAGACTCCCTTAATGATGATATCAGTATGATTCAGTCTTATATGACCCAGTTTTCAAATCATAATGGCTTAATAAGAGGATGATCAGTCTCAGTTATAAGTAATGATTCAGTACAGTATGTGCTACTAATTTTGGATTTGGCACTTATTATATGTTCAGAATTTGACCCTTATGCATGTGTTCCAAGATGTTATACAAATGAGATTCAAAAAGAAGTTCCACGTATGTGCCTGTGTATGTGAACCATAAAGCATGTGAATAGCATGATAAGGTAGTTATGTTGATATATTTTGTTTAGTCCTTATCGTATATTTGTTTTATTTAATTGTTATGTTATCCTGCATGTTTAGTACATTCCAAGTACTGAGCGCATGCCTTTGTGCTATATCATTTAATGATATAGATTCAAGTTTACAGACTCAGCCTCGTGGTTAGATACGCTTCATCCCTATTCAACAACTATTGGTGAGTCCTCATCCTTCGAGGACATGATTATGTTCATATTTTACTATGTTTTAGTTTTAAGACTTTAGGAGTTAGCTGGGGTGTTTTCCTAGCAACTCATCAGTTTAGTAGAAGGCTTTCAGACTTGTCTAGATAGATTCAACATTTTACAATTATTAAATTGTCTTTATGGTTTATATTTGATTCGTATTACTATCTTCTGGTTATTTATGTTGTTAGTCATTCTCACGTTAAGTGTATGCTATGATAATGCCATGGGTCAACTTGGAGCCTCTCGGGGTTCCTTGTCCCATGTTACAGCTAGGGTGTGAACTCGATTCGTGACAGAGTCATACCAGATGCCAACTCTTAGCCAATCCTACAGAAGCCAAGAAATGTATGAGACAAGGCGCGACCCGTACAATCCTGTTACGGGTCATATGATGAGTCATAGGATGTGTCAGTGCCACATTGTGTTATTTCCCTATTAACTTAGGAAAAGTATTTTATTATCTGTATAAATTCTTTTTGGGTTTCTTTTAGGTTAGAGATGGTCAGAATCAGTTAGATCTAATTGTTATCAAGATTGTAATTAGTTTTTGACAACATTGGAGAGCAATTTTTGAGAATCAAAACTTGGATTTCTCATTACTCTTGAATTTGTTCATCCTATTTTCTTACAATATTCAAAGTAGGTTTTCTTTCAATCATCATTATAAGTATTCAATTATGTGTTTGTCTATGAATACTAATATAAATCTTACAATCATGGGAGGCTAAAACCTCCACAACTAGGATTACGGGAACCATGTTAGATTAACGAACTAGGGCTACAGAGTGATTCGAAACTGATGTTATGCGCTTGTATTGTATTCTCTTTGCCTTTAATGTTTCTTAACAAAGTGCAACGTTAAGACTTACCCAAATTCTTTACATGCTTGAACCTAGAGAAATAGAGATTAGGAAAAGAGAATTACAACAAAGCCTTGATTTTTGTGATTATTGTATAACTTGAGTTGTGGTCGCAGGATAGTTAATTTGGAACAAATTGATAACGGCTCAATTTAAATTGCTTATGAGACCTAACCCGGCGATTGAGTGTTGTCATCCAATAGGGATGAATCAATTGTTTGGACGAACCCTAGTTATCAGTTCTACAAGTACGCATTGGGATTGATCACGAGTGTAAACCTGAAGTAGTTATGAACCCATGGGGAATACTTACGTAGTTAATTGCAAATATTGATTAAGAACAACTGATTCTCACAGTTGTTTTACTACATTTTTCTATAAACCCCCCAATTTGGAGGTAACACACCAAAACGCTTAAATACCGGAATTAGTCTAATTCTTACCATATTCCTTGTGGGTTCGACCCCAACCCCTTTGTTGGGTTCTTTATTAACAACGTCCCCTTCATACTTTGTTAGGAGTGTGATTTTGAGCGTTATAAATGATCAACAATCAATGGAGATGGATTACAGTCAAGCGGCATCAATAAACAACTCAATATGAAGAATTCAATTATGACAATTCAACATATAAAGATATAGAATAAGACAATTCAAGAATTAAGTAAAATCCTAGATTTAATCTCAATGAGTTCCTGCACAGATGCGATCGTATAAAATGAATATTCATCAAATTTACTATTTTTCGATTTGTTCTATCGTGGATGGGTCCTTAAAATAAAATTAAAGGGTATAAGGATGAATAGGAATCCTTACATAGGTTAGCCCTACATACTTGGAAAAATAAAACCTTAGACTCAAGATTGAAGAACCTTAATTTGAAAAAGCAGACTTCCTAGATTCTTGAAAAACTTAAGAGCTTTGATCCTTGAATTCTAATTGGAATGGTGAGGAATGAGTTTCTAAGTTGTAGGAGTACTTAAATAATACCTCTGCGAATCCCAAACCATCTAGGTTTAGGCAATTAAATCGTGTGAATTCCCTAAAATAACTTTGAGATCATTTTTAGTAATTTAACGCGTCTTTGACTTTGACCCCATGTCACTTGACAGTGCTTCACTAAAATACTCATAACTCTTTACTCTGAACTCTGACTGATGCAAGGTTGGATATGTTGGAAATAAGTCTAAAAGAGCTTCAATTTGATAGGTTGAATCACTCAAAAGTACATGATAAACTGAGAGTTATCATCATTTGAAACTAATTCTTATAAGAACTTATGTGAAAATTCAATCGCTAAGAAGGCTCTCAACTCAACTTTGTGTTAGAGGTTCCTTATGACCTTAATTTGCATCTAATTCACATCTTGCACTTACAAATTGATCTTAATAGTTAGTTTTCCATAAAATTCATTTAGTTTTACTCTATCCACATAACTAGAAAGGTTTCGAACTTAGCCTGAAAGTCTAAGGCGTTAAATATTTATAGATAAATCATCAATAGTCATCATCATGAATAGTAAATTCAAGCTTCTAAACCTGCAATAATGATAGGTTGTTTCCCTAGAGAACTTGAAGAAGTATGAGCTCTCACTTCATGATGGGTCACTTGTTTTTCACATATGGTTAGCAGATGCCAATATGTATTTCACAGGTGAATAGCAGGTGCAATTGCGGGGGCATCTAAATTTAGCAGATGCCAATCCATGGCTCACATGTGAATAGCAGGTGCAAGGCAGTCCCATCTTCTTTATATATGCATTTAGTTTATGCAAATCCATTATAGCAGATTTAAAGGCAGGTGCAAGGCAGTCGCATCTGTTTTACATCTGCATTTTACAGATGCAAAAGCATGTCTATAGCATATTGCTTCTTGTTCAATTCCTTTTCTTTCCTTCTCTAAGTTCAATACCTACAAAATCGAGAGAAAATACATAAAAACTTCCTAAATGGTGTGAAAACTAAGTAAAAGCTCATGCTTAAAAGTCTAATGAGTTGGTAAATTACCAACTCATCAGTGGTTAATTGCCCTGTGCATCTGATCCTGCATTAGGAAATGCAGTTCCCCTAGGCCAAGGGGCATGAGTAAAAAATCATTAGTACTCGTAGGTAAGACACAATTAATAATGGGACATTACATAAAAACTTATATGATAGGAATAGAAAAGATGACCTACCAAAGGTGCCTAAAATTGAAGAAAGGATATGAACCATTTATATATTACATCTTAAACATTCTAGAACTGTTATACTAAAAATCTTTTAAATCTGATTTCTGAGCATACGTTAAATCTCATATTTACCTATTGTTCCTAGTTTTCTGGAAAATAACAAGTCACGAAATAATGACCACACTAGGGGACATTTACTTTAAAATTAAAAAAACAATTAGCCACTTCTTGAGGCCTAATAATAATAGCCACTTTTGGGAGCTTAATATCAATAGACACTTCAAGGGGCTTAATACTAGATGGTCACTTCTGGGGGCTAGTAAAGATAGCCACTTTTAAGGGCTTAATTGTATAGTCACTTCTACAGATTTAATAACATATGGCCACTTCTTGAGGCCTAATAATATTAGCCACATCTAGGACTTAAAGTATACTTTGAATGTTAACTAAATAGGCTAAACAAGACATACAACAACCATATTAATTAGGCGTTCTTGATTTACCTCATCTATTCTTATTAACTATGTAAAAAATGTAATCCTAAGCTTGTTACACTATGAAATGACTCATTAACCTTACTCCACTATAGGTGCCTTACTAACTGAATCTAATCATCTTTAAGTGAAGGAAACATAAACCATTTCAATCTAGCACTAAAGACAACTCAATTCAAATGTATAAGACTTGATTACGTAACTTTAATTGCTCATTTAAAAGTGGTGCATCAAGATACTTGTTGACACATATAACATCTAAATACTCTTAAATCATTTAATCTGTTCTCTTATAGACTCATATGATATAAGCCTGTGACATGGGATTGTGCCTTAATGGGAAAAGAAGCTTTATCCTTACATTCCTCACTTTTGCATTCCTCCAAGCTCTGGTTTACAGATACTAGAGTTCACATTAGTCGCTTGTGGGATTGCCACTTCGTGAACTGGTCTAGCTGCCATTGCTTCCAATGACAATTGGGCTTGTCCTGCGGGTGGTTGTTGTTGTACCTTATCTTCAAGTCGTTTTAGCTTTTGCTTAAGAGCTACTCCCCTTCACAAATGGATTTGACATTTAGGTTCAAGAAACGATTCCACAAGCTCTTTATTCTTAGCCAGCTGGTCAAGACAACTATCACCTGTAATAAGTCAGACTAAGACAAAGTTTCTCAGCACTTAAGGAAATTTAAAAATCACACAAAAACAGAAAAATTCACTATAGTTTGCCTAGTCCATGGAAACGGCACCAAAAACTTGATGTGCCCACAAGAGTACGGGTCATACAAGTAATACAGTGGCCCTTTTTAAGAGCTAGATGTCGAACCCACAGGGACTGAACCTATTAAGCTAATTATCAAGTTCAAGTGTGATTTTAAATGCTGCAAGTGTTGATTATAAACTTTTTCGAGAAATTTAATTAAGTCTAAATGTGGTCAATGAAATTCTCTGAATTCATTCAAGGAGCAACTAGAGTTAAAGCCGGATAATCATGCGATACTACGATCTGCACTGGTTTAAGTATGAAACTATCAATTTTCATCTCACATAATTAAAATTGCATGTTCATAGTCTTCCGAACATCTAAACACGACAGACAAGCCTCACTACTAAATCATTGAGCGAGGATGTTATTTCTAGTTTGTCGGCAATTCACTATGTGGATGTGGTTTATGGGCTTGATGCCCTTGATTGGGGTACTTCCGTACCTCCAACCATTTAACCAAACTTAGCTTCACAACTACTCCAACAATTGGTGGAGTGCGATTCTAAGTTGGTGTCTTTCTATCTTCCCATTTTATCTACCAAGCAAGGTAATTAGGTATATTCCTATCCTAGCCACAATCTTATCAAAAGACAAGAACTTGCTTCCTACATTTTTATGTTCTTGCCTAGGTTTGCGTACTCAAGCATTTACCTATGCGTAACGTGTGTGTTTTCATGGTGATCAATCATAAAAACAACCATAATTAAGAATGCAAGACAAAACAACAATCAATAACTTAATTCCAAAACAAATTCGTAAAAATGCAATCATAACTCATGAATTCAACCCTAGAGAAAGCGTTCTAGCCACTCAAGTTCATAAAATTACAATAAAACATTGTTAAAGTAACATACTTACAAGAATTGGTAGAAGAGAAGATGAAATTAATGAACCCTAGGTGAGTTCTCCCACTTCTCCCTTCACTCCTAGGTGGTTTTTCAGAATATAATATTGACAAAATATTTTTAGGAGCTAAGGGACCTATTTATAGTAAATGAGAAAAAGAAACTATTTAGACCAAAGTGCACTGCCTCCATGACAAGGAGTGTATCACGGAGCACTGCCTCCGTGACACGGAGGTATCGCGGAAGCCCTCTGGAAATCACCCAATTTCAATCCTGGAGGAAGAACACTGCCGCGATGGCTCCGTGGCACGGTGCCCATTGCGGCACCCTTCAGTGATCCCTCATTTTGTTCCAAGTTTGGTGTATCGCTCCCAATATCTTTCCTCCACTTCACCAAATCATCGATTAAGTCCTCAAATGCGTTATTTACCTTCAAAAACAAGGACTAATCATGTGGGTTAATACATATTCACATTTACATAAAAACACATGAGAATGTATATAAATAAATAGATAAACAAGGCAAAAATAAATTATAAAGTATCACTTGGGAATACTATTTTGCCCACGATCAACCGTCTTGGTCCAGCATTCTACATTGGCATAGCATGGAGCTAACCAATCCATACCCATAATAGCACCAAAATCAACCATTTCTAACTCTACAAAATCTGTTGTGGTCTGACGGCTAGCAACCTCTACTGTACACCCTCGATAAACCCTTCTGTCTATGATAGAGTCACCGACGGGTGTAGATACCGAAAAAGGGCTTCCGAAGAAATTTTGGTACAATGCTGAACTTTCGAGCCACTAATGGGGTAACATAGGACAAGGTAGATCCCGGATCAATTAATAAATAAGCAGGGTGAGAGAAAATAGTCATCTTACCTGTCACAACATCTGGAGATGCCTCTGAATCCTGTCTCCCTAGTAATGCATAGGTACGGCTTTTGGCCCGTATCTAAACTAGAGGCCCCTGATCTGCCTCAGCCTCTGCCTGCTGAAACTGAGGTCCTGCGCCCTGTCGGGGCTGATGGAGCTCGCGACTCTGCTGATGCCCTGTCCTGTCAATCCCGATCACCCTGACCCCTGGCTGGACAATCTCTCATCGCATGACCCTCCTGTCCGCATATATAACACCCTATGGAGCCATATCTGCAAGCTCCAGAGTGGCGTCGGCTGCAAATAGGGCAAAGTGGTGGTGTATACCTGCTCTATTATGCCCTCCTCTGCTGAGGTGGATCTACTGTTCGAGAACTTCCGCCGGACTCTTACTATCCTCGACAACTGAATCTACCCCTCTACTGTTGTGATGGAGGTGGGGGTCTAGGTGGCCTATCTGAAAACCGTGGCCTAGGCCCTCTCCGAATCTCCCCCCGTAGCTCAACTTACCTGTCCCTGCAGCGCTGTTCCTGACTTGTTCATCTGCTATCCTGTTGCTGCTGTCTAAGGCCCTCAATAGTCTGAGCAAAAGCCTGTACTCAAGTAATATCCATATCTTCCTGCAAAGTAGCTGTCATACAGGCCTCAATATACTCAAGGTTCAGCCCCATTATAAACCGGTGGACTCTGGATGGAATGGTGTATACAATGGCTAGAGCATATCGGGCCAAAGAATCGAACAGCAGGGCATATTCACGAACACTCATAGCCCCCTGCTCCAGGTGTAAAAACTGGTCCATCTGGGCCTGTCGGATCTCTCATGGTAGATAACGGTCTAGGAAGGCCTCTGAAAAGCTTGACCAGGTTTGAGGGGCAACATCTCTCCCTCAAGACCTTTCCCAACTCACATATCATAACACAGCAACATCCCGCCGCCGGAATACCGCTAATTCGACCAACTCTATAGATGTAACATGCATTACCTGGAAAATCCTCTGCATCTGATCCAGGAAGTCCTGTGGGTCCTCTATTTGATCTGCCCTGGTATACTGTGGGGGACATAGTGCAAGGAATTCTCGGACCCTCGAACTACCAGGCCTACCTGATGATTCTGCCGCTGTAGGTGGCATTGACTGGCGCTGAGTAGCCATCATTTGCGCTTACATAACTACTTCACCCTTGACCTCCTGGCCAGATTGTGTAGGTATAGGAACTTTCCGAGGTGGTGTCGTCCCGAGTGACTCCTGATGGGGTGGAAACTGTTGAAAAGGTCAGGATGATGCCTCTGTATCGCCCTCAGATCGGACTGATTCTAAACGAGGCTGAGGCATCCTGCTGGTGCCCTCTCCTGCTGCTATGTCCAATCTTCTGCCTGCGATAAGATGTCGCTGATATGACATTTTATCTGTAAATAAAAAGTATAATAAGCTTTAGGGAATCAACCCTATAATGTACTGCTCTATGGAACGACTGAATATGAAGAAAGAGTAACCACCCTATCATGCCTTGTAGCCTCCTGCCTATGGTATGTGGTGCACAACACATCCATAGACAAGACTCTACTTATCACGGCTTGCAGATTCCCTAGGATACGACCAGCTCTGATACCAAGTTTGTCACGCCCCGCCTTGGGAGGCATGACTGGCACCTGGTGCTCTACTAGGACCTGGACTGCTGGACTACTGAGCCTAAGCACTTCTGGTGCCAGGCTGGCTCTAATTCTGGATTTATGAAAACAACGGGCTATATAACGACTGTAAATACAGCCTCCGGCCGACACGGCCTATAGCCACCTGTAGAAATATAACAGCTACCCAGAACAACTAAACATAAGGGAACCTATGCAGGCCGATAAGGCCAGCATGCTGACTAGTTATCACGTAAAAGTAGAACCAAGTGCTAAAATGATCTGTGACCGACAAGGTCACCAACTGACAACTGAACAAGGCCCCACACGATCATCACATGCACACTAAAAACATACACACATCCCCACATGATCGATACAACTAACCACAGGGAATATACAATCTGCAAGCCTCTAAGAATAATAAAATGGGCGTGACAGGGCCCCAGGCTACCCATACTGTACAAAAAAAAAGGGAAGTAAATCTTTAGTTGTCAAGCTCCGGATGATAGGAGCTGAAGACTATGTACGCTGGCTGGAACTACGAGGGATCTGCTCCTCGTCTATGTGTACCTGCAGGCAAGTAATGCAGCGCCCCAAAACGGGCGTCAGTACCACTAGTACTGAGTATGCAAAGCAATAACTAAAAATAACTGAAAGCAAACAATAATACTGATAGATACTAAAGTAATAGGAGACGGGCTGAGATTGACTGAAAAGAGCGTTACTTTACTGAAGAGAGTAAGAGTCATACCTGATAACATGGTGGTATACTTTTTATCTATTAATAACTAACACAACATTGCATACAAGAACCTTACCATCCCCCATAAGTCGTAAGGTACAAACCAACACACAATCTATATACCCCCACCAAGGTCATACCATCCACCTAGAAACTATGAGCATCTTACCGGCCCCCTAGATATACAAGTTAGGCTCGCTGGGCCCCTGACTATAGTTGTATTTGAGTCCGGAGGACTCTTGAAATCTGAAATCTGAAATCTGCACCCCGGGCGCAAGCGCTCGATAGGGGGTGTAGTATAGTGCTGATCAGCCTGCTATGGGGAATCTGCATCCCATCCTTGTCCACTGGCGGATGGCATGCCACTCCGTAGAGCAATGTACCCTCACCCTCTGGCGGGCGAGTCGACACAGCTATTAACCTTGGGGCAGTAAAGGAAGCTCTAAGGGTGCCCAACACAGAACAATTATGTCTCCACAGATAGCAATAGGCACATGTAATATATATACTGGATCTGATAATAATATTTATGTTATGGTATTCTATTCTGAATCTCATATTGAAATGTACTAAATCTGATACTGAAATATACTGAATCTGTATTAATATTTTTGGACTATTCTGCTAGGACTTATACTATTTTACTGAATTTCATGTTGAACACTGTATTATATTTCTAACATGCTTACTAAATTTCATACTGAACATTATATACAACTTCTGAAACACTATACTGAAATTCGTACTATTTTGCTATACTAGAACTACTAGCTTTCCGAAAGAAACTGGCTTTACATACCTCAACTGCTGACTTTCTGATTAACTGGCGTAGCTCGGCTAGTATTCAGCTATTTCTCCTAATTGTATTCATATTCCCGAAAGAATAGAATTAATACTACTATTATTTTGGAAAGAAACCATACTTATGGATATACCTATTGCCTATTCTTCGACTTATCGAAGAACGGTGGAAAACTTGCTATTTCTCGGATGTCTAGAAGGAAGAAATACTCACTTTAATGCTAGCAGTATATTAACAATAGTTTGGAGCAATTCCACTTACCTTAACTCGGCGTGACGATGATTCGCCGACCGAATTTTGCGAAACTAACTCTGCAGGAATGCTCCCTTCAGCTTTATACTTCGCTACCCGAAGTAAATTTGAGTTTGGACTTCATTTGATGGCATAAACGGAAGGAAATTTAATCAAACCCTTTGTTCCCCTCTATTTCTGTTCATTTATAGGAAATTATATGAAGGGAAAATGATTTAAAACAAAGTTGGAGCCTTATATACTTGGGGCCTTTAAGTTGCATTTGTCGAATGTGATTTATAAGTCGCATTTGTCGCATGCGATTTATAAGTCGCATTTTTCTTGCGATGCTCCGACTTGGCGCTTGTCCGGTCTCTCCCCGAGCCCTTTTCGCGCACGTATGGCATTCTAAAACTCTCAAACAACATGCGAATAGGCGAACTAAGTGTCAAGAACTTACGGGGTGTAACATCTAGTTTCAATAATGGAGAGATAATAGGGCCGCCGGAGTAGACCCTATGACATGGTAGGAGTCCGAAGCAGCATTTTAGAACGATTCTTCCCTCGGGAGATGAGGGAGTTGAAGGTTGTAGAATTCGTGAATCTTAAGCAGGGGAGGATGATTGTACAAGTTTATGCTTTCGAGTTCACTCTCTTGTCAAAGTTTGCCCCAGAGTTAGTGGTTGATCAGAGGGCGCGGGCGAGCCAATTTTTCCATGGCGTGGCGGGCTATTTGGACAAAGATTGCAGGACCACTATGCTCCACTAGGACATGGATTTCCCTTGGATAGTTTTGTACGCCCAACAGATGGAGTTAGCTTATATGAGGGAGAGAGAGACCAAAAGGGCCCGAACAGATAGCCATGGGATTAATCATATAAGATCCTACAGTGGTCACCGCCCTCAGTTCTAGGAGAGGTCACTAACTCCAGCACCATCATTAGCTAGCGTTCCACCCAAACCCAAGGGTGATCAAAGGAGCAGGGCTTCAGGATCGAGGGACCAGAGGGGCACGTAGGTAGAGCGCACCTCTCCAACCTACGAAAAGTGCAGCAAGATTCATGTCGGGGAGTGCTTGCTCGGCTCAGATATTTGTTATGGGTGCGGTAGATCCGGCCACATGTGCCAAGCATGTCTATTTTCTAGAGAGCATAATGTTAGAGGCCACACACAAACTACTAGGTCAGCAGAAGCTACAACACGTTCAACTCCATAGGGGGCATCTGCTAGTGGGGATGGCGGACAATGCAAAAATAGATTTTATGCCCTCGCCTCGCGTCAGGAGCGGAAGACTTCACCAGATGTGGTTACTTGTATGTTACAAGTGTTCCACTTTGATGCTTATGCTTTGTTATATCCAGGGGATACCTTGTATTTTGTGACACCTTATATTGCTACTAGATTTGGAGTCAGTCCCGAAACTCTATCAAAACAACTCTCAGTCTCTAGACCCGTTTGGTGATTCGATTGTCGCTAGGCGGGTGTATAGAAGATGCCTGATCACTATATTGCATAAAGTCACCTCTATAGACCTTGTAGAGTTATCCATAACTAACGTTGATATTATTCTTGGCATGGATTCGTTGTATGCATGTTATGCTTTTGTTAATTGTAGAACCCGTGAAGTGGAGTTCCGCTTTCCGGGTGAGTCAGACTTGGAGTGGAAAGGTACTTCGTCCATGCCTGTAGGTCATTTTATCTCCTGTCTTAAGGCCGGAAAGATTATTTCTAAGGGTTGTGCGTACCATCTAGTTAGGGTTAAGGATGCAACATTTGAGACCCCGAATATCCAGTCTGTCCCAATAGTATACGAGTATCCAGAAGTGTTCCCTATTGACTTACCGGGTGTACCTCCCGAGAGGGAAATTGATATTGGTATTTACCTTCTCCCCAACACACAACATATATCCATTCCTCCCTACAGAATGGCTCTAACTAAGATAAAGGATTTGAAAGAACAGTTGAAGGATCTATTAGATAAAGGTTTCATTAGACCGAACAAGTCCCCATGGGGTGCACCAGTTCTCTTTGTGCGAAAGAAGGATGGTTCTCTTCATATGTGCATTGAATATTTGCAATTGAACAAAGTCTTCGTCAAGAACAAGTATCCTCTACCCAAGATTGATGATTTATTTGACTAGCTTTAGGGTGCCAAGTGTTTCTCGAAGATAGATCTCAAATCTGGGTACCATCAGCTCAGAGTTCGGGAGAGCGATATCCCGAAGATAGCCTTCAGTACGCGGTATGGTCATTATGAGTTTGTAATTATGTCTATTAGACTATCGAATGCTCCTGCAGCTTTTATGGACTTGATGAATAGGGTGTTCAAGCCATATATGGATATGTTTGTGATTGTGTTTATTGATGAAATGCTGATATACACTCGGAGCAAGGAGGAGCATGTTGCTCATTTGAAGGTAGTGCTGCAAACTCACAAGAATCCCCAATTGTATGCCAAATCAGCAAGTGTGAGTTTTGGTTGAACTCGGTGGCATTTTTGGGACATGTGGTATCAATTGAGGGTATAAAGGTGGACTCTCAAAAAATAGAAGCGGTGAAGAATTAGCCTAGACAGGTGAAAGAAAACACTCATACATGGCCTACATACCTAGGTAAACTGAATCTACGCCCTTCCATGAAAGCCTAAAAGATTTGGAAAAGAACTTGAAGAATTCTAGCTTGATCTGCTATGGGATCCTTTAAACCTGCATGAAGTAGAAAGGAATGGGTTAGAATAGGCTCTTAAAACCCTCCTAACAGAGCTTAAAATGGCGTAGTTTAGAGCTTAGGATCTTATGAATTACAAAAACACCATTACTAATTTTGCAGTAAAACTGCCACTGCCAGTCCCAATAAGGGACTGACGAGTCGTTACCAAACTAGGCAAATTCCACTCTAACTGAACTTCTTCAACTGATGACTGACATGAAGAGTCGTTAACAGGGATTACGACTCATTACTTTCTTTCATTGTCACCATTGGAAATCTCATTCTTCAATCTCAACAATCCTGAAAATGACCCACTTGATGAGTTGTGTAGTGGCACCATTACTCATTCCTTAACTCGTTAAGTCTGCTGATCTGAAATTTTCCTCAACACATAATGGGCACATTAATGACTCGTTGAGTGAAATAAGATGTTGTTACACAATCCGTGGTAATTTTTGCGCCCATCGCACTCGCAAGCGTACGCGGTCGTACAAGTAATACAATGACCCATTTTTAGAGCCGGATATCGATCCCACAAGGACTGAACTATCTGAGGGAATTATAAAGTTCATGTGTAAAATTAACCTTCACAAGTTTTGATTATAGAAATTTTGGGAAATTCTAATTAAGTCTAAGGGTGATCACAAAATACTCGAGAAACAACACAAAAAGCAACTAGAGTTAAGGCCTAATAATCATGAAATGCTACAATTTACAATAGTTTGAGTAATAAAACTTCAGTTGTTGTCTCACATAATTAAAATTCTATGTTCATGGTCTTTCAAGCCTCTAAACATGACAAACTAGTATCACACCTACGTCGTTAAGCGGGGATGTGACGTAGTAATTCGTGAGCAATTTAACTACATGGATGTGGTTTATGGAGTTTGTTCCCTTGATTATGGACACTCATACCTCTAATCATTTAACCGGACATAGCTTCACTACTACTTCTACGAGTGGTGATGTGACAATTCTAAGTCGGTGTCTAGCTCATCCTGTTTTAATAAACAAGCAAGGAAAATTAGGTATAATTTCTATCCTAGCTGCTAATCCTATCATAAAGATAAGAACTTGCTCCCTACATTTTTGTGTTCTAGCCTAGGGTTATCCTTTCGAGCTTTTACCTAAGCTTAACGCGTTTGTTTTCATGGTGATCGAGAATAAAAACATTAATAATAAACAATGTAAGACAAAACAACAACTAAAACTCAACTCAATGAAGAATTTATGCAATTACAATCATATTATTTAGACTCAACCCTAGAGGAAGGGTTTTAACCACTCATGTTCGTACAAATACTTA
Organism: Datura wrightii; assembly: GCA_035772735.1. Classification (NCBI taxonomy): domain Eukaryota; kingdom Viridiplantae; phylum Streptophyta; class Magnoliopsida; order Solanales; family Solanaceae; genus Datura; species Datura wrightii. The sequence goes on from JASDFA010000001.1 coordinate 134,722,555, forward strand.
AAAACATCATTCAAGAAAAGTACTTATAAGAATAGTTAAAAGAGAATAAAAAACAATGAACCCTAGATAGAGTTCTTCACTTCTCCCTTTGCTCCTTTATGGTTTCTAAGAAATATTTTGTGATAAATGAATTTAGAATCTAAGATTTTAATTTATAGTAAGTGGGAATTGGCAAAATTTGTCCAGCCATGGGACTGCTCCGTGCCACGCAGCCCATCGTAGAATGGTTGTGGCGTCACACAGATCCATCACAACATGCTGCTGGAATGTCATCTCGGCAGGTCATGGCATGCACTAGTGCATGATGCCCGGCATGGCACGACCCTTCTTGCATGCAACCCACAGCGTGGCACGCCCACTGGCACACAGCATGGCATGACGTGGCACGATGCGAATGCGCAGGTGCACTAGATGGCTTCTTCTCGAGCACATGGCATGAGCATGGCACAACGCTGGGCACGGCACACACACAACATGGCACGCTGCCTGGCGCGACCAGCCTTGCCATGGCATGTACACTTGCAATTTTTTGCAATCCGATCCAAACTCCATTCCTTCACTTCAACCATCATTATTTGGTCCCTCATATGAATTTTGCACCTAAAAAACAAGGACTAATCATGTTGGTTAGTGCATACACAAAAAATATTCAAAATCACATGAGAATGTAATTAATTAAATTCACAAATATGACTAAACTAAGTTATAAAATAGCACTTGGGCACGTAATTATTCCCAAGATCACTACCCCACACTTAAAGCTTTGTTCGTCCTCAAACAACTCTTTTACATCTCATGCACATGAAGACTGTCATGACCCGAGAGGGGGACCCGAATCGTAGACACGGGACAAGGGAAACCGAGAGACCCCAAGTCAACCCATGGCATAAGCATTCACTATCTCATTCATTAACCATGAAGGAAACATAAATATAACTCAGCGGAAGTATAACTTAGCATAACAACAGAATAAACATCTGAGCTGAATACATGTCTAAGTCTGAACAGCCTCTAATCTGGACAAGCTGATGGGACAACACCCCCAACTAGCTCAAAAATACTGAAACTGAAAGTACGCTCAAAATAACTGAAAGTCTAGTCCTCGAAGGATGAGGATTCACCAAGCACAAAATGCTAACTCTTATAGGCGGCTGCGTACAGGTCTGAACTTGAGAACCCGATCCTGTATCATGAAACGATGCAGCATAGAAGGTATGCGGTCAGTATGTGGAATGTACTGAGTATGCAAGGCAAGTAAAACCGCTTTAATAATAAAATCAGCTAAATCCAGTCATACATATATATAATACACTTTGAGAGTATGTAGAAGAACACATGCATAAATTCTGAAATCGAACTTTATCATAACGTACTAATGCATTGCTTTAGAACATCATGGCTGACTTGAACGACTCAAAGCTAAATCAGAACATTTATATCAAAAGCTGAACAATGAGTCAAACCTTGCTTTCCCAACATGTATGCATAAGATAATCATCATGAGTAATGGATATGCAAATTCAAATTATATAGACAATGGGAGACTCATCACTTAACTGACATACCACGATAGAGCTTACGTGGTCTCGACTATTACACTCAAGTGGGCAGAGCCATCCAAAACCTTGCCAGGGCTAGGGATGCTACTATGATATCGATATCAAGTTGAAAGGGCCAATCAGTCCGGGGATAGCTCACAAGGGAGGTCCCAACAATTTAATAGAATAAACCTACGTTGGCGCGTCGTTCTGGGGCGTAGGGTTATCAACCCTTAGCCCACTCGATGCTAGACTCTTCTCCCAAAACATGTAATGCTCTACATCGCATAAATACACATCTCAACATCATCTAATGATGAAGGTCAACATGAAATCATGCATAAACTCGACATCGTATGAAATGAAGCTCAACATTGTCTATTGACAAAGCTCACTATGAAATCATGCATGCATTAGACATCATATAAATATGAAGCTCAACAATGTCATCTCGACAAAGCTTAGAATAGAATCGTACTAGGGCTCAACATCATATGAAATGAATCTTAATGACAACATACATCTCAATTATGAATTCATGCATATGAGAAGCTTAATTATGACACATACCAGAAGCTCAAGAATAGTGGGAGGGTTTACTCCAAAATCATGTGGTAAGGCTACTTTAGAAATATCACTTCATCATCATCAACATAAGAGCCTTGCCCAAAACCTTATCATACTTGGACTCATACAATTTATTTGAAAACATTATAATAATTTGGAGATTTCACTCCGAAACAAGCACTAGAGTCAATTCACGAAAATCATCATTTATACTCAACATTGGGCACTACCCAAAGCTTCATCATACATGGGTCAATTTAACCTTATTTGAAAACATCATCAATATCATGGGCAAGAGTAAAAACATGTTTTTCATCATCTATTCCATCACCATCACATTTTATTAGGAACTTCCACACATGCGCATTTTAGATACAATTCTTCAGTAAATAATTTTGAAAAAGAAATTAAGTTAGAATCCACCCAAGCTGAATAAATCATCAATATCAACTCAATTGATCATACCCATGAGTAGAAGTGTAAGAATCATGCAATTTAATGAAAACCCATACTTGATCATCACAAATTAATCAAAATTTTATAGTGAATGGGCATGGGTGTGGAAGAAAGAACCCACTCATAGTCTTACATACCTTGGATTGAATAATCTTATATCTTCCTAATTACCCAACTGAGATTTCCCTTGAATCCTTGAATTTCTCCTCACTTTCTCCCCTTTAAGCTCTAACCCTTTCATGCAAGAAGAAAAATGGCCTAGATGGGTTCATCTCAGCTTAAAACCCTCTATTACGCGCTCAAACGACGTAGTATAGGCCCTTAGAACATAGGAAATACAGAAAAGCCCTTACTGAAATCGTTAAAAATAACTGTCAGGGGTCCTAACGGACAACCTAACAACTCATTACTAGGGCTCACGATTAGTTTGATGACCGTTCAAGTACACTGCCTCATCATTCAAGAAATTTCCACTAGCTTTGTAACGGCTAACCTACCGGGTCGTTAGGACTGACGATGACTCATTGGGTGCCACCCGTCAGGTTCACTAGATAAGCCTTGCTAACATTCCCTGGGACCAACCAACAATTTTCTTGACAACTCGTGGTGACTGACCACGAGTTGTTACATCCCTCGTGAGGACCTCGAGTCCTCCAACATCTCAGTCCTTCCCCACGAGTCACTTGATGACTCATTGGCCTCTTCACGAGTCGTTGGATGATCCATTTTGCAACATTTTTTCCAGTTTTCTCCTGATTCACTTCCGGGTCTAATTCTTGAATTTCGGAGGTATAACAATGACTCACACATAGTTAATTGAAGCAAGTCAATTCAAGCTAAGGCTACACCAATTGTTTTAGATAGCAAGTTAAAAATAGAGCATGCAAGATTTAACCATCAAAATCAAATATAACTACGTAAAGACTTCCTAGCCTCAAGAATCGACTCTCAATCTCAAAAACCTCATGCAAATTAACCAATAAAGAAATCCCACATGAATTTTATCCTTCATCAAATATGTGCCCTCACAATAAGAGAGTTACCCATTTCTCACTCACGATTCTTCAAATTTAGAACATGTATGGGTTTATGCATAAGAGATAAGCTCACTCTTATAAAGAATTCCCATGCTACATGTATTGACCCATAATCTTGCCTTTAGTGTTTTACTCCACTAATTTAAGAATGTTCAAAAGTAAGATCAAGTAGAACTTAATGGGTTGTAATGTAAGCTAGGGGGGTAGGTACTATTATGGCCAATAATAGTGACTATCTTCCCTAAGCGTTTTTGATACATCACACTTTCCTTAGAAATTTCCATCCTCTTACTTCACCTTTATTCTTTTAAACTCCCATTTTCCTCCTTTGTTTCCCAATTTCATTAGGCACACTTAAGCTGTTAGTAAGGAGTACTTGAGAAATTTTCTTTTTTGCTCTTTCCTTCTTTTACTTCCTACTAACTCTTATTCAATTTTTAAACAAGAGCACGTCTAGTCTTTTCATTAACTCCCACAACTACTATTTTCTTTCTTTTCCCAACTCCTCACTCCTTAAATCTCTTTTGCATTTTCACTTAAGCGCTTAGGAGTTTTGGATCAAATTCAAGGCTAATTAAAAGAAAGGATTAAGCTCATTTTGTGGCTAGAAACGAATAGGCTACAAGCTCAATGGGGCTAACTAGGATCAGACATTCAAGGTAGGTAAAGCAAGGGCTAAAAATTAGGCTCATTCAAAGAAATGGCTAAATCATCTCCTACAATCTACATCCCTCATTTCATCTTGTATAGACACCAGGAAAGTTCTAGACACTACACAATAGCATGGAACATTAAAATCTTAGACTCACATCACATGCTCAATTAAAGATAACTTCACCAGACTTTTAACTCAGCTAATCACAAGAATGCAAAATTAGCTTTAAGCACATCGAGTCACATACAAGAGCCTAGGTGTCTCAAACAAATTTATATATTTGCTCACATGCTTCAAAATTTCTAACACTTGCATCTCACAATCATATATAGCACATAACAAGAACACCAAACCATCATTCAGCTAAGGGTTCAAAAATTAAAACTAATTGACTAATTTTCTTTGAAGACGGTCATCATCCATCCATCATTGGGAAAAGTCCCTAACTATTACTAAAACAATTATGTATAGACATAGAAAAATTTTATTTCTCGATTGAAAGTGCCCCCCATGGGAAAAGAACCGAAAGAAAAACTAATGGGTGGGTGAATTATGCTCAACTCAAAAAATTTTCATTAACCACTACCATATCAAGCACTAATTTCACCTGAAATCATTAAGCACAAAATTTTAAAATTTCTCTCACCCCATACTTAAAATATGCTATGTCCCCAAAGCATCAGATTGAAATACAAAAAGGGTGAGAAATACTTCTTGAGGCCTCTAGGCCTAGCTAACAGCATGTTTTCTTTTATTTTTGCACAAGTGGGTCATCGACCCCACACTCATCTTCTTTCATGCTCCATAGCTTTCTCTTCTAAGGGTACTCAGACTTCCCCTCAATCTGTGCTCAAATCACCATAAAAAAAAACAACCAAGTGAAAATAAACAAAACAAAACAAAAGAAAAACAAAAGTTTACCTGTGGTACCCTTGGGTTGCCTCCCAAGTAGTGGTTGATTTTACGTCGTGGCATGAAGTGGTATCCTTTTCAGGACATCCTCAAACCAGTGTTCCCTTTCGAGAACCATATTCTTCTCTTTTTATTTTTCCGAGGAACAACCTCCACACTATCCCTCTCTTCTTCCAACTTCTTCTCTAACTTAAGCCCTCCATCAGACTCGGACTGAAATGTGATTATCTCCTATAGTCGTGGACTCATGCAATCTCCACCCCACACTGACATTAAAAAGGTCTCCGTTGTGTGTGGGTGGGTTGATCTCTTGGTAAACTCGGAAGAGCTCTTCTTCGTCATCGACCCTCATTTTAAGGTTCCCTGCTCTTACATTTATGATTGCTCCTCTAGAGGCTATGAACGGCCATCCCAAGATCAAGGGTACCTTATCATCAACTTTAAAATAAAGAATGATGAAATCAATGGGTATAATGAACTTACCCATTTTGATGAGAAGGTCCTCAATTATTCCCTCCGATGCCACTTGGGACTTGTCTGCCAACTGCAGCATCACTCGTGTTCGCCTTGGCTTACACAACCCCAAAGTGTTAAACAAAGATAGGGGCATTAGATTTACTGCTGCCCCTAAGTCACATAGAGCTCTTATCACTTTAGCTTTACCAATTTGTATAGGGAGGGTAATACTCCCTGGGTCCTTAAGCTTTTTCGGTATCTTGCTCATTACCCTATAGCTGCACTCCTCAGTCAGTGCCACCGTTTGAATATCCACCAATCTAACTTTGTTGGCCACCACATCATTTAAGTAATTAGCTTACTTTGGCATTCCCTGCAAAACATCAAGTAAGGGAAAATTTATGTGAAGTTCTTTGAAGATATCAAAGAACTTTTTAAAACATTCCTCCTCCTTTCTCTTTTTAAGTCTTGGCAGGAATGGTGGCAGTGGTCTCTATGCTAGCTGCAATGATGGTTGTGCATTGTGTTGCACAAAACTCTGATTATCTCCCTTGTTGGTAGATGGACCCTATCTAACCAGCTCCGGTTGCACCTTATTTATCTTTTCCTTTGGTGGTCCATCAGCCAATTGCTCGCTGCTCCTCATACTGATGGCATTGACCTGTCGAGGGTTTGTATCTGTGTCACTGGGTAACCCTCCTTGAGGTCTGGTGTGTGAAGCAGATGCTATTTGTCCCATCTACTTCACTAGATTGCGGGTGCCCAAAAATGTTGATGTTTCAAATCTAATTCCATTGTCTCCTGATTCTCTGCAAATTGGGTCTACGTAGCCATAATTTTCTGCAACGTCTCCTTAATGTTGTTGCTGCTTGACTGGCCACCGTTCTTCCTATTCTGCTGCTGATACTTCTGTTGCTGAGGTTGTTGGTAAGTCTGACTCTTAGTTCCACCCCAAGAGAAATTTTGGGTGGCTTGCCAATTCTTATTGTAGGTGTTCCCATAGGTCTGATTATTTCTTTGAACATTCCCTAAAGTTCATTGATTTTGGATTGGCCCCGCATGATTCTACATTGTGCCCATTATTGCCATAGATTTCACACCAACTTGGAGCCTACTAAATTGCATTCACCCGTCCCTGCGGTTGTTTCATACTCAGTTTATTGAACTGAGTCATCATCTGATGCTGAAATGAAGCTAGCTGTGATGCTAAGGCATTTACACCATCCATTTCTATCAGCCCTACTCTCTTTCCTACCCCTCTTTATGATTCACTGTGCCACTTTGGATTTCCCTGAGCAATTCTGTTCAACAAAGTGTACAACTCATCATAAGTCTTCTCCAATGCTTGGCCACTCGATGCAGAGTCTAGTAAAATTTTTGCATATAGGTATAGACTCTTCACAAAGGTATGGGCTAGCACCTCATTGGACTGCTGGTGATGGGGGCAGTCTCTCAATAATGACTTGAATTTCTCCCAAGCCAAATACAAGTTCTCCTCCGACCTTTTCTTGAAGCTTAATATTTCACTCCTGAGCTTGGAAGACTTGCCTGAAGGGAAGAATCTGATGAGGAACTTCTTTGCTAAGTCATCCCAAGAAGTAATGGAATTTGGTGGCTCAACCTTCAACCACCTCTTTGGCTCTCCCAATAATTAAAATGGGAGGAGTGTAAGTCAGACATAATTAGTTGACACTCCAGTGGGGATGAAAGTGTCACTGATTTCAAGGAAATTCTGTAAGTGTTGTTGTGGGTCTTCATGATTCATTCTCGTGAACTGGACACTAGAATGTAATAGTTGCATCATGTTCTGATTCAATTCAAAGTTCCCTACAGTCTCCGGTTTGTGAATACTGGAGGTCACACTCGTCGCTAGTGGGATTGCAACTTCGTAAACTGGTCGAGCTGCCATTTGATCGGGTAATAACTCTGCTAGCCTAACTGGTGGATGTTGTTGCAACTGCTCTTGTAATCATTTCAATTTTCACTCTAGAGCTTCCCTCCGGAGCAATTACAGTTGGCATTCAGGTTCCAATAATGGTTCCACCAACTTTCTATTCCTTGACAGCTCTGCAAGGACAACCTGTTACCTGCAATGTAGCAAACTAAGACAAAGTTTTTCAACACTTGAGGAAATTAAAAAATCACACAAAAATAAAAAAATTCACTAAATTCACCAGTCCCCAGCAATGGCGCCAAAAAATTGTTTGCGCCCAGCGCACTTGAGAGAGTACGTGGTCGTACAAGTAATACAATGGCCTTTTCTTAGAGCTGGATGTCTAACCTACAGGGACTGGACTATCTCAGCGAATTATCAAGTTCAAGTGTAAAATTAACCTTCATAAGTGTTGATTATAGAAATTATGGGAAATTCTAATTAAGTCTAAGGGTGATCACAAAATACTCGAGAAACAACACAAGAAGCAACTAGAGTTAAGGCCTAATAATCATTCAATGCTACAATTCAGAATGGTTCAAGTATGAAAACTTCAGTTGTTGTCTCACATAATTAAAATGCTATGTTCATGGTTTTTCGAGCCTCTAAACATGATAAACTAGTCTCACACCTACATCGTTGAGCAGGGATGTGACGTCCTAATTCGTGAGAAATTTAACTACATGGATGTGGTTTATGGAGTTTGTTCCCTTGATTATGGACTCTCGTACCTCTAATCATTTAACTGGACTTAGCTTCACAACTACTTCTATGAGTGGTGATGTGAAAATTCTATGTCGGTGTCTAGCTCATCCCATTTTAATAACCAAGCATGGCAAATTAGGTATAATTTCTATCCTAGCCGGTAATCCTATCGTAAAGATAAGAACATTCTCCCTACATTCTTGTGTTCTAGCCTAGGCTTACCTTTTTGAGCTTTTACCTAAGCTTAACGCATTTGTTTTCATGGTGATCAAGCATAAAAACATTAATAATAAAGAATGTAAGACAAAACAACAACTAAAACTCAACCCAATGAAGAATTCATGCAATTACAATCATATTACGTAGCCTCAACCTTAGAGGCAGGGTTTTAGCCATTCATGTTCATAAAAATACTTAAAAACATGATTCAAGCAAAGTACTTACAAGAATAGTTAAAAGAGAATGCAAAACAATGAACCCTAGGTAGAGTTCTTAACTTCTCCCTTCGCTCCTTACGGTTTCTCAAAAATATTTCGTGATAAATGAATTTAGAAGCTATGGTTTTAATTTATAGTAAGTGGGAATTGGAAAAATATGTCCAGCCATGGGACTGCTCCATGCCACGCTGCCCATCGCAGAAAGGCTTTGCCATGATACGGAGCCATCGCGGCATGTCACTAGAATGTCATCTCGGCAGGTCATGGCATGCAATGGTACGCGATGCCCAGTGTGGCACGACCCTTCTCACATACGACGCCCAACATGGCATGCCCACTGGCACGTGGAATGGCATGGCGTGGCACGACGCCGATGCGCCGGCGCACTGGATGGCCTCTTCTCGCGCGCATGGAATGAGCGTGACACGGTGCTTGGCGCGGCACACGCACAGTGAGGCATGCTTCCTGGCGCGGCCAGCCTTGCCATGGCATGTACACTTGTAATCTTTTGCATTCCAATCCAAATTCCATTCCTTCACTTCAACCATCATTATTTAGTTCCTTATATGCAATTTTACACCTACAAAACAAGGACTAATCATGTTGGTTAGTGCATACACAAAAAATATTCAAAATCACATTCGAATGTAATTAATTAAAATAACAAACATGACTAAACTATGTTATAAAATAGCACTTGGCACATAATTATGCCCAAGATCACGTAACCCCCTGACAATGATTCCTTACAAGCCTGCCATCACTTAACGAGCCACTGATTGATTCATCGAGTGATCTGACGAGTCATTTTGTGACCTTGCATAGTTTTTTACTGTTTTCTCCGCATCAACTCATGAGTCTGATCTTAGGGACTTTAGAGTAATATAATATCTCCCCCTTGGGAACACTCGTCCTGGAATGTGGGTAAATATACTGAATAGCTAGGGAAGGAACTACAATCCCAAATACTGAATATCTGAACTTCAAAACTAACTGAGTGACTGTCTTTGGACTGATATACATGACTGAACTGAATTCATGAATCAAACATACACTTGCTGATATATTAGTAAGGGCAATGTTAATATCTAAACCTGCATTCGCACATAGTTTTTAGACCAGGGAACCTTGGAACCACAAGCCTACTTGGTGCTAAACACTGCTCCCAAAAAACCTGCGAAGTGCTCTTCATCATTTTTCATGAAGCTGAAACCATCATTTCTCAGTGAAGCTGATAATGTAATTACATACATAATTTAAAATTTGCACATGGGGAGTCTTGACTCCAAAACATATCATAAGTTGTAGTGGGAATATTGACTCCAAAACATATGATAAACTGATCTTGTTTGTTACACCCCGTAAGTTCTTGACACTTAGTTGGCCTATTCGCATGTTGGTTAAGAGTTTTAGAACTCCATACGTGCGACAAAAGGGCCCGGGGAGAAATCAGAACAACGCCAAGTCGGAGTGTCACAAGGCAAATGTGACTTATAATTCGCATTCGACAAATGCGACTTATAAATCGCATTCGACAAATTCGACTTGAAGAGGAGGGATTCGGGCCCAAGTATATAAGGCCTACCACGTTGTTTTAAATCATTTCCTTACATTTAATTTCCATTGAACGACCAGTAAACAGGGGAGACGAAGAGTTTTCATTAATTTCCGTCCAATTAAGCCGTCAAACGCAGTCCAAATTCAAATTAACTTCAAGTAGCGAAGTATAAAGCTGCAGGGAGCATTCCTGCGGAGTTAGTTTCACCAAATTCGGCTGGCGAGTCATCGTCACGCTGAGCCAAGGTAAGTGGAATTGCTCCAAACTAGTGTTAATATACTCCCAGCACTAAAGTGAGCATTTCTTCCTTCTAAACTTCCGAGAAAAAGCGAGTTTTTGGTCGTTCTTCGATAAGTCGAAGAATAAGCAGTAGGTATAGCCATAATATGGTTTTTCCAAAATAATCGTAGAATTAATTCAATTCTTTCTTGAATATGAATACAGTTCGGACAAATAGCTGAATACTAGCCGAGCTACACCAGTTAATCAGAAAGTCGACAGTTGAGGCATGTAAAGCCAGTTTCATTCGGCAAGCTAGTAGTTCTAGTATAGACAAATAGTATGAATTGTAGAGTGTTTTAGAAGTCGTATATTATGTTAAGTATGAAATTTAGTAAGCATGTTAGAAATATAATACAGTGTTCAGCATGAAATTCAGTAAAACAGTATAATTCCCAGCAGAATATTCTAGAAATATTATTTCAGACTCAGTATATCTCAATATCAGATTCAGCATATTTCAGTATCAGATTCAGCATATTTCAGTATTAGATTCAGTATATTTCAGTATGAGATTCGGAACAAAATACCTGAACATAAATGTTATTATCAGATCCAGTATATATATTCCATGTGCATATTCCCATCTGTGGAGACATGATTGTTCTGTGTTGGGCACCCTTAGAGCTTCCTTGACCGCCCCAGGGTTAATAGCTATGTTGACTCACTCACCAGAGGGTGAGGATACATCACTCAACAGAGTGGCATGCCATCCGCCTGCGAACGAAGATGGGATGCAGATTCCCCATAGCAGGCTGATCAGCACTATAGCACACCCCCTATCGAGTGCTTGCACCCGGGGTGCAGATTTCAGTTTTCAAATTACAGAATACAGATTTAAGATTAAAGATTTCAGGAGTCCTCCGGAGTCAGATACTGCTATGGTCAAGGGCCCAGCAAGCCCAAGTTGCAACCCCAGGGGGTTGGTTGGATGCTCATAGTTACTAGGTGGATGGTATGACCTGGGTAGAGGTATATAGATTGTGTGCTTGTTGGTACCTTACGTCTTATAGGGGCTGGTAAGGTTCTTGTATGCTATGTTGTGTTAGTTATTAGTAGATAGAAAGTAGACTGCCATGTTATCAGGTATGACTCTTACTCTCTTCAGTAAAGTTATGCTCCTTTCAGTCAGTCTCAGCCCGTCTCCTATTACTTCAGTATCAATCAGTATTATTGTTTGCTTTCAGTTATTTTTAGTTATTGCCTACATACTCAGTACCAGTGGTATTGACGCCCATTTTGGGGCGCTGCATTACTTGCCTGCAGATACTCATAGACAAGGAGCAGAACCCTCGTAGTTCCAGCCAGCGAACAGAGTCTTCAGCTCCTATAATCAAGAGCTTGACAGCTAAAGGTTTACTTCCCTTTTTGTTTGTACAGTATGGGTAGGCCGGGGCCCTATCCCGACCATCTTATTTTTCTTAGAGGCTTGCAGATTGTATATTCCCAGTGGTTAGTTGAACCGGCCATGTGGGGCCGTATGTATGTTTCAGTTTGCATGTGATGGCCATGTAGGGCCTTGTTCAGTTGTCAGTTGGTGACCTTGTCGGTCACATATCAGTTCAGCACTTGATTATGCTTTTCAATGATAATTAGTCAGCATGGTGGCCTTGTCGACCCACATAGGTTCCCTTATGCTCAGTTGTTCTGGTTAGCTGTTATATTCCTACAGGTGGCTATGGGCTTAGTCAGCTGGAGGGCGTATTTACAGCTGTTATATAGCGTTGTTTTCATAAATTTAGAATTAGAGCCAGCCTGGCACCAGAAGTACTTAGGCTCAGTAGTCTAGCAGTCATGGTCCTAGTAGGGCACTAGGTGCCAATCATGCCTCCCAAGGCGGGGCGTAACAAACTTTGTATGAGAGCAGGTCATATCCCAGGAAGTCTGCAAGCTGTGCTAAGTAGAGTCTTTTCTATGGATGTGTTGTGCCACACATACCATAGGCAGTAGGCTGCAAGGCATGATAGGATGGTTACTCTTTCTTCATATTCAGTCGTGCCATAGAGCAGTACAGTATAGGGTTGAGTCCCTAAAGCTTATTGTACTCTTTGTTTACAAATAAATGTCAGATCACCGACATCCTATCACAAGCAAAAGATTGGATATAGCAGTAGGAGAGGGCACCAGTAGGATGCCTCAGCCTCGTTTAGAATCAGCCCGATCTGAGGGCGATATAGAGGCATCATCCCGACCTTCTCAGCAGTCTCCACCCCATCAGGAGCCACTGGGACGACACCACCTCAGATAGTTCCTATACCTTCACCATTTGACAAGGAGGTCAGGAGTGTAGTAGTTATGTTAGCACAAATGATGGCTACTCAGCGCTAGTCAATGCCACCAATAGCGGCAGAATCATCAGGTGGGCCTGATAATTCAAGGGTCCGAGAATTCCTGGCACTAGGTCCCCCATTGTTTACCGAGATAGATTGAACAAAGGACCTCCAGGACTTCCTTGATTAGATGCAGAGGATTTTTTGGGTAATGCATGTCACATCTACAGAGTCGGTCGAATTGGCGGTATTCCGACTACGGGAAATTATTGTGTTGTGGTATGAGAGTTGGGAAAGGTGTCGAGGGAGAGATGTTGCCCCTCTGACCTGGTCCATCTTTTCAGAGGCCTTCCTGGACTGTTATCTACCATGAGAGATCTGAAAGGACTAGATGGACCAGTTTTTACACCTAGAGCAGGGGGCGATGAGTGTTCGAGAATACACCCTGCAGTTCGATTCTTTGGCCCGCTATGCTCCGGCCTTTGTAGCACCATGCCATCAAGAGTCCACCTGTTTGTTATGAGGCTGAAACCAGGGTATATTAAGGCCTGTATAACACCTATATTGCGGGAAGATATGGATATTGCTCAAGTGCAGGCTTTTGCAAAGACTATTGAGGGCCTCAGATAGAGGCAACAGGATAGCAGACGAACAAGTCCAGAACAGTGCCACAGGGATAGGTTAGATGAGTTACAGGGGGAGATTCGGGGAGGGCCTAGGCCATGGTTGTCAGATAGGCCACCTAGACCCCCGCCTTCATCACAGCAGCAGAGGGGTAGATTCAGTCGCCGAGGAAAGTCAGAGTCCGGCGAAAGTTCTCGAACAGTAGATTCACACCAGCAGAGGAGGGCAAAATAGAGTAGGTATACACCACCACTTTGCCCTATTTGCAGGAGACAACACTCTGGAGCTTGCAGATATGGCTCCACAGGGTGTTATATATGTGGACGGAAGGGTCATGTGATGAGAGATTGTCCAGCCATGGGTCAGGGTGACCGGGATAGATAGGACAGGGCATCAGCAGGGTCGCGACCTCCAATAGCCCCAGCAAGGCGCAGACCCTCAATTTCAGCAGGTAGAGGCCGAGGTAGATCAGGGGCCTCTAGTTCAAATGGGGGCCTAAGTCGTACCTTTGCGTTACCAGGGAGACAGGATTCAGAGGCGTCTCCAGATGTTGTGACAGGTATGATGACTATTTACTCTCACCCTGCTTATGTATTAATCGATCCGGGATCTACCTTGTCCTATGTTACCCCATTAGTGTCTCGAAAGTTCAGTATTGTACCAGAATTGCTTCGGCAACCCTTTTTAGTATCTACACCCGTCGGTGACTCTATTATAGCCAGAAAGGTTTATCGAGCATGTACAGTAGAGGTTGCTAACCGTCAGACCACAACAGATTTGGTAGAGTTAGAAATGGTTGATTTTGACGCTATTATGGGTATGGATTGGTTAGCTACATGCTATGCCAATGTAGTATGCTGGACAAAGACGGTCCAATTCCACTTTCTAGGTGAGGCAGTACGAGAGTGGAAGGGCAGTACAGCTACGCCAAAAGGTAGGTTTATTTCCCATCTTCGGGCGAGAAAGTTGATAGCCAAGGGATGCATTTACCACATTGTCAGAGTTTAAGATGTTCGGGTAGAGCCTCCGACTCTCCAGTCTATTCCAGTGGTTAATGAATTTCCCTATGTATTCCTGATGAGCTACCTGGTATTCCCCCAGAAAGGGAAATAGACTTTGCAATAGATTTAATACCAGGCACTCAGCCCATATCAATTCTCCCTTCTCGCATGGCTCCTGCTTAACTCAGAGATCTAAAGTAGCAGTTGAAAGATTTGTTAGACAAGGGCTTTATCAGGCCGAGTGCTTCAACTTGGAGTGCGCCAGTTCTATTTGTAAGAAAGAAGGATGGTTCCCTCCGCATGTGTATAGACTATCGACAACTGAATAAAGTTACTGTCAAAAATAAGTATCCGCTTCCCAGGATGGATGATCTATTTGATCGATTACAGGGAGCTAAATATTTCTCCAAAATTGACTTAAGGTCCGGATATCATCAGGTTCGGGTTCGTGAAAGGGACATTGCAAAGATTGCCTTCAGGACCAGATACCACCATTTTGAATTCTTAGTCATGTCCTTCTGGCTGACGAATGCTCCAACTGTGTTTATGGACCTGATGAACAGTATTTTCAAACCATACCTGGACTTGTTCGTGATAGTGTTTATTGATGATATTCTGGTGTATTCTCGCGCAGAGGCAGACCACCAGGATCATTTGCGGACAGTGCTCCAGATTCTCAGGGACCGTCAGCTATATGCCAAGTTCTCGAAATATGAATTCTAGCTGAATTCAGTAGCCTTTTTGGGTCATATCGTGTCCTATGCTGGTATACAGGTAGATACCTAGAAAATAGATGCAGTAAAAGCATGGACAAGACCTACCACTCGGACCGAAGTACGCAGTTTCCTGGGGTTAGCAGGGTGCTACAGGAGGTTTGTTGATAGATTTTCCAGCTTAGCAGCACCTCTGACTAAACTGACGCAGAAGGCACAAAAATTTCAGTGGACTGAGGCATGTGAGCAGATCTTCCAGGAATTGAAAGACAGGCTAACATCAACTCCATTGTTACCATTGCCAGAAGGTACAGAAGGTTATGCAGTTTATTATGATGCTTCGGGTGTTGGGTTAGGATGTGTGTTGATGCAGCATGGTAAAGTAATTACATATGTTTCTAGAAAGTTGAGGAAACATGAAAAGAACTATCCTACCCATGACCTAGAATTGGATGTAGTGATTCACGCCTTGAAGATATGGAGACATTACTTGTATGGCGTCCATGTGGATATTTTCACTGATCATAAGAGCCTACAGTATATCTTCAGCTAGAAAGAACTGAACTTGCGGCAGCGTCGCTGGTTGGAGCTATTGAAAGACTATGATGTGAATATTCTATATCACCCAGGAAGGGCCAATGTGGTGGCAGACGCCCTTAGCCATAAGTCTCTGGGGAGTTTGGCATACTTACAGCCTGTGCAATGGGAATTAGCCAGGGAATTGCATCAATTATCTAGTTTAGCCGTTCGTGTAGCAGAAACAGAGGACAACGAAGTGGTAATCCAGAACACCGCAGTGTCGTCTTTAGTCGTTAAAGTAAAGGAACGACAGTGTGAAAATCCTATCCTAGTTCATCTTAGAAACAGAGTTCAGCAAGGAGAGGTAATAGATTTTCAGATAATCGAGGATGGGATATTGCGATATAAAGATCTCCTTTGTGTTCCAGACGTTGCAGGGCTTCTCCAGAAAATTATGGGCGAGGCATTATGATCGTTATTCTCTCCACCCAGGTTCAAGGAAAATGTACCACGATATAAAAGAAATCAACTGGTGGCCAGGAATGAAGAAGGGGATAGCAGAATTCGTATCTTAGTGTCCCAACTGCCAGCAGGTAAAAACTGAACATTAGAAACCAGGAGGACTGACTCAGGATATATAGATGTGCCTCTTTGGAAATGGAAAGCAGTAATACGGATTTTGTAGCAGGATTACCCCGCACCAGGCGTAGATGTGATTCGTTCTTGGTGATTGTTGACAGACTGACAAAATCAGATCATTTTCTACCAGTAAGGGCTACCTTTTCCACTGAGGATTATGCTGAGTTGTATATCATAGAAATAGTTAGGTTGCATGGTGTTCTTGTGTCCATTATGTCCGATAGAGGGGTGCAGTTTACAGCTAAATTCTAGCAATCATTTGAGAGAGGCTTGGGAACGCAGGTTAACTTGAGCACAACTCTACATCCTCAGACAGATGGGCAGGCAGAACGCACCATTCAAACGCTCGAGGATATTTTGCGAGCATGTGTGTTGGATTTCGGAGGTAGCTGGGATGAACATTACCATTCATTGAGTTCGCCTGTAATAACAATTACCATTCAGCTATTCAGATTGCGCCTTATGAGGCATTATATGGGTGAAAGTGCAGATCTCCAATTGGTTGGTTTGAGGTAGGAGAATCAGCATTGATTGGGTCAGATATCATTCATAAGTCAGAGGAAAAAGTAAAGCTTATAAGAGAACATTTACTGACTGCTTAGAGCCGCCAGAAATCTTATGTTGGCGTGCGGCGCAGAAACTTGGAATTTAATGTGGGTGATTGGGTGTTTCTGAAAGTTTTGCTGATGAAGGGTGTAATGAGATTTGGAAAGAAAGGCAAGCTCAGCCCGAGGTTTGTTGGGCCTTATCAGATTCCCAGAAGAATAGGCCAAGTGGAATATGAGTTAGACTTACCTCCATAGTTAGAATCTGTCCACCCAGTATTCCATGTATCAATGCTGAGAAAGTGCATAGGAGATCCCTCCAGAATTGTCCCAATCCAAGATGTTCAGGTTACAGAGAAGTTGGCCTATGAAGAAGTTTCAGTAGCCATACTAGACCGGAAGATCCGGAGATTAAGAACTAAAGATTTTGCTTCTATCAAAGTGTTAGGTGTAACAGGAACCAAGAGGAAATGACTTGGGAAGCAGAAGAAGATATGAAAGCCAGATACCCTCAGTTATTTCAGACTTAGTTAGTCAGAGGTATGTTGATATTACTATTTTATGAGTTGCTTTATATTCATGTGTATGAGTGAGATGTTGACTTCAGTTTATTATGTAATGGATTGTATAGTATTATATGGAGTACCTGTATTGGACTTTTCTGTGTTTTAGAATTTTTGAGATAGTCCATATAACAGGGGAAACTCTACCGAAATTTTTACAGAAAAGGTAGAGCAAGTTAAAATTTCTGTAAATGGAAGTTAACATTCGAGGACGAATGTTCTTAAGGGGAGAAGGATGTTACACCCCGTAAGTTCTTGACACTTAGTTGGCCTATTCGCATGTTGGTTAAGAGTTTTAGAATTCTATACGTGCGAGAAAAGGGCCTAGGGAGAGACCGAACAAGCGCCAAGTCGGAGCGTCGCAAGGAAAATGCGACTTATAAATCACATTCGACAAATGTGACCTTATAAATAGCATTCGACAAATGCGACATATAAAAGAGGGGTTCGAGCCCAAGTATATAAGGCCTCCCACCTTGTTTTAAATCATTTCCTTACATTTAAATTCCAGTGAATGACTAGTAAACAGGGGAGATGAAGGGTTTTCATTAATTTCCGCTTGATTAAGCCGTCAAACGCAGTCCAAACTAAAATTAACTTCAGGTAGGGGTATATAGATTGTGTACTAGTTGGTATCTTATGGCTTATGGGGGATGGTAATGTTGTTGTATGCTATGTTGTGTTAGTTATTAGTAGATAGAAAGTAGACCGCCATGTTATAAGGTATGACTCTTACTCTCTTCAGTAAAGTTACGCTATTTTTAGTCAGTCTCAGCCCGTCTCCTATTACATCAGTATCTATCAGTATCATTGTTTGCTTTTAGTTATTTTCAGTTATTGCTTACATACTCAGTACCAGTGGTATTGACGCCCGTTTTGGGACGCTACATTACTTGCCTGCAGGTACTCAAAGATGAGGAACAGAACCCTCGTAGTTCCAGCCAGGGTACAGAGTCTTCAACTCCTATCATCCAGAGCTTGACAGCTAAAGGTTTACTTCCTTTTTTGTTTGTACAGTGTGGGTAGGTCGGGGCCCCGTCCCGACCACCTTATTATTCTTAGAGGCTTGCGGATTGTATATTCTCTTTGGTTAGTTGTACCGGTCGTGTGGAGCCATATGTATGTTTTAGTTTGCATGTGATGGTCGTGGGGGGCCTAGTTCAGTTGTCAGTTGGTGACCTTGTCGGTCACAAATCAGTTCAGCACTTGATTATACTTTTCAGTGATAACTTGTCAGCATGGTGGCCTTGTCGGCCCTCATAGGTTCCCTTATTCTCAGTTGTTCTGGTTAGCTGTTATATTCCTACATGTGGCTATAGGCCTAGTCGGTCGGAGGCTGAATTTACAGTGGTTATATAGCCCGTTTTTTTTCATAAATCCAGAATTAGAGCCAGCCTGGCTCCAGAAGTGCTTAGGCTCAGTAGTCCAGTAGTCCAGGTCCTAGTAGGGCACCATGTGCCAGTCATGCCTTCCAAGGGGGGGCGTGACATTGTTAGCCATGGAAAAATAATGAAAACATGCTTAACTTATGTGGGCTTGCCCAAACATTAAAATCATGCATACTTCAAATAAACTTCATAAGTGAAAGTCATAGATTCATACATGGGTAATTTGCAAACATTTAATCATGCTAAATACTCATCATTCTTCAAAATCATGCAACATCAACTTGACTTTTAATGAAACTTGCATAATTGGGCATAATTCATCTAAAACTTGAAATCATGAATTTTTAATTAATTTGTACATAAAATCTGCCCATGAATATTAAAACGTCATTTAAAACCTAAAGGGAATTGACCCATAAATAAAATATAAAGAATTTTATAAACTTGAGTTAAAACCGCATAAGATCAAACACATGAATACATGAACTTAAGGAGAAATTTGGGAAAGAAATAAAAGGAAATTCTTATTCATGGTTCTACATACTTGGATAAACTGAATCTACACCTTTCCTTGAAAGACTAAGGGATTTGGAGAAGAACTTACAGAATTCTAGGCTTGATCTCCTAAGGGATCCTCTAAAATTGCATGCATGGGAAGGGAATGGGTTAAAATAGGCTAAAACCTCTTAAAAGCCTCTTAAAACCCTCTTAACGGAGATTAAAAGGATGTTATTTATCACTTAGGAGCTTAGAAATTA
This sequence comes from Datura wrightii, assembly GCA_035772735.1. Lineage (NCBI taxonomy): Eukaryota > Viridiplantae > Streptophyta > Magnoliopsida > Solanales > Solanaceae > Datura > Datura wrightii. Next base: position 134,742,108 of record JASDFA010000001.1, read on the forward strand.
TGAAAACACCCTTACTAATTTCACAGGTTAACTGGCATTGCTAGTCCCAACGAGGGTCTGGACGAGTTGTTTCCAAACTAGAGAAATTCCAATCTTACTAAATTGCTTCAACTAATGACTAACATGAAGAGTCATTAATAGGGATGATGAATCGTTTCTTTCTTTTGTTTTCACCACTATAAATCTCATCCTTCAATCTCAGCCATCCTAATAATGACCCAATTGACGAGTCATGAAGTGACACCACGGCTTGTTCCTTAACTCGTTGAGTCCCTGATCTAAAATTTTCCTCAACACATAACGGGCACACTAATGACTCAATGAGTCAAAGACAAGTCTTTATGCAATCCGTGGTAACCCCCTGACAATGATTCCTTACAAGTCTGCCATCACATAACAAGCCACTGAACGATTCATCGGGTGACTTGACAAGTCGTTCTGTGACCTGGCATAGATTTTTCATGTTTTCTCCGCTTCAACTAACCTTAGGGACTTTCGAGTTATTAAAATATCTCCCCCTTGGGAATACTCGTCCTCGAATGTGGGTCAATATACTGAATAGCTGGAGAAGGAACTGCAATCCCAAATACAGAGTATCTGAAGTTGAAATCTGACGGAGTGACTGCCTATGGACTGATATATATGACTGAACTAAATTCATGAATCATACATACACATGCTGACATAAAGGAAATTGAGAGACATGAATTAGACATGAAACTTGAGTAGAGTACTAAGAAGGAAACTGATACCTCATGATGGAATTGAGTCGAAAGGGAAAGATACAGTTATTTAGCCATCATATCTATCTCAGCTTCCCAGGTAACTCCCTCAACAAGTTGATTCCTCCACAAAACCTTTTCTGAAGCTACTTCTTTTTTTCTCAACCTATGAACCAGATGATCAAGGTACTCAACTAGCACCTCCATATTGCTAAGGTTATTCTACACATCTACGCTCTCCACTAGAACAACCAAATTCGGATCACCAATGCACTTCTTCAACAATGATACATGGAAGACTAGATATACCAAAGCCAACTACATTGGTAGCTATAACATATAGGACACTTTGCCACCACATCTCACAATCTGGTTGGGACCAATGTATATGGCTTTCCTTTCTTTTCGAACCTCATCACCCCTTTCATGGGAGATACCTTCAAGAATACCCAATCATCAACTTCAAACTCAAGTTCTCTCCGTCTAACATCAGCATATGACTTTTGATGATTCTGAGCCATTTTTAGCCTTTCTCTAATAAGTGAAACTTTCTCCATAGCCTCATCAACTAAATTTGGCCCAATCAACATAGCTTCACCTACCTCAAACCCACCAATAGGCAATCTATATCTCCGCCCATAAAGAGCCTCAAACAAAGCCATCTAAAGGCTGGAGTGGTAGCTTTTATTGTAAGCAAACTCAATGAGAGGTAAATGATCATCCAAACTAACTTTAAAGTCAATCACACATGCTCTCAACATATCCTCAAAAGTTTGAATGGTCCGCTCGGCCTGACCATCCGTCTGCGGGTGAAAGGTTGTGCTAAGCTTGACCTGAGTACCGAGTCCCTTCTAAAATGATCTCCAAAATTACGAGGTAAAATGAGTACGTCTATCTGATATGATGGACAAGGGAACTCTAGGCAACTGAACTAACTCCCGAATGAACAATTTAGGATACTTCTCAACATAATCGATAGTCTTAACTGGTAGAAAATTGGCTGCTTTAGTCAACCTATCTACCATCACCCAAATAGAGTCATACTGTTAACGTGCACGAGGTAAAACTGTAATGAAGTCCATATTGATCTCTTCCCACATCCAAGTAGGGATACTAATCTCTTCTAGCACACCTCCAGCTCATTGATGCTCAACTTTCACTTGTAGACAGTTCAGACACCTAGCCACAAACTCGGAAAGGCCTTTTTTATGCCATTCCACCAATAGACTTCCCATAGGTCATTGTACATCTTGGTGGCACCTAGATATATAGAATATTGGGAATCATGAGCCTCATGAAACCTCAAATCATCAACTGCTTGGAACACACCAACTACCTTGATATCGAAGTACTCTATCTCCACTTAGGAGAAGACCTCTACGTTATAATTCTAAACCACTTCCTTCAACTTTACCTAAATAGGATCCTTATCTTTTCTAGCCTTGACCTCTGCCACCGAAGAATATTCTGAACCATTCTAAACAATAGAACCACCATCCATCGAATCAACAAGGTAAACTTCTAGTCCTGCAAGCCGATGCACATCCTTCACAACCCCTTTCTTTCCATCTTCCACATGAGAAACACTCTCCATGGAAAGCCTACTAAGGGCATCTGCCATTACATTAGCCTTGCCCAGATGATAAAGGACAGTCATGTCATTGTCCTTGAGAAGCTCTAACCACCTCGTTTGTCAAAAATTCAGGTCCTTCTAAGAACTGTAGGCTCTTATGGTCTACGAACACATCGACATGCATGATAACGCTTGAACCATACCTCCTACTTAAGTATGAAGTCAGCGTTGTCAATAAAGAACTCAACTAAGAGGTTAGGGTCACACCCACAGGAAATATGGAAGAGCTAGACTAAAGCCAGTAAGTGAACTTGTTGGGTAGTATTGGGGGTTCTAAAGAAAACAATAATTAAAAACATAGTTAAAACCTTGGTTAAAATCAAGAATGAAAGATAACTAGGGTTTTGTGTTCCCCATGGATTTATAACTGCTTCGGGTATACATACATGATCATCACCAATGCTTACTTATAGAACTAATAACTTAGGTTCATTCAAATGACTGGTCTGTCCCGATTGAATGACTATGCTCAATCACCGAGTCAGGTCTCATGAGTGTTTGCAAATTAACCGTTTTCAATATGTCCCAAATTTAACTATCTTGCAACCACAACTCAAGTTAATACAATGATCATCAAGATCAAGACTTTGTTGTAATTCTCTTTTCCTAATCTCTACCTCTCTAGGCTAAAGCAAGTAAATAATTCGGGCATGTCCTAACGTTGTACACCGTTAAGAAAAGTTTAAGCATGAAGAGAATACAATACAAGTGTTTTGCATTGTTTCTAAATCACTTTTATGAAACCCTAGCTTGTTAATCCACCATGGTTCTAACAAGCCTAGTTATGGAGGTTTTAGCCTCTCTTAGTTGCAAGATTGTGATTTGCATTCATGATTAAATGCATAAATCAATACTTACAATTATGAATGAGAGAAAAACTTCTACGTATAAATCAGCAAAATCCTCAAGAAATAAATATCAAGAGAAAGTCAAGAAAAGGTTGATCACAAGTCGAACAAACTCAATTCTATCTTCTAACCCTCAATTCTCACGTCCTATAATCAATTCTAATTCTTTGTATCTATCTCTTTCTGCTTTCTAATGAAAATAAAACATAAAACATATTTATATAGACATAAAAATCCTTTTCCTAGGCTAACAGGGTAAACTTCCATATTTCAAGCCGATTGCATCACAACCTGTCCTACAACCCGTAGCAGGTGTTATTGGCTGGCTTAAATTTGGCTATGTGTTGGACCTTTGTACGACTCGTACATTCTTCCTATGAGTCGTATTGTTCTTCCATACCTTGAATCTGAGACTTTGTAATTTTTTTGAAGTTCTTCATGAGTGCTACGATAAAACTCATACCTTGATGCCGTGACTCGTACTGTCTATATGTATCAAGAGTCATCCTCTTATGCAAATCTTCTAAATCTTTCCATGACTTCTACTCTACGGTCCGTACAAGCATTATATGACTCGTATTGAGAGTCATATGATGCACTCTTCTTCCTTACCCTTCTAAAACGTCTCATGACCTGCAATATGACTCATAGCACCATCCTATGGATCGTACTAAGAACTGTGACTTAAGCCTATTTTCTACACTTTCAAGCTATCTTTTGCCCATTCTTTCTCCAACACCTATTTATCCTGTAACCAAAGAAAAAGTGTCTTATATCCATATAAATATACCTAAGTCCATGTTATTTTCTTAGTTTTGAGTGTCGAAAGTGTTTTTGTTATACCCCGAGAGCTCAAAAGATCAGACCCGAGAGTTGAACTAGGAAAATTCTGAAATTGATGTTTCAGGCACAAGAGGAGTCATGGGACGACTCGTGAGGACAGCCCACGAGTTGTCAGGTGACTCACGGGGAATGCTAGTGAAGAGTTAGGAAGTTTGCAGGATAGGGTCCCAATGGGCATGGCAACGAGTCATGGCCAGGCCCCATGAGTGGATAGGTCAGCTGTGGGGTAAGGGAGGAGGAATTGAAAAGGAAGGAACCAGTGTACTTCACGAGTGCTGACCACGAGTCGTGGTCAGCTACCACGATTCGTTGGGTTCCCTATTACCAACCAAATGATCAATTGCAGAGTTTGAGGCAGTGCAGTTAATGATTGGTGAACAAGAGTCGTGCTCACCCCTAACGAACCATTATGTGACCCATTACGACCCAGGAGATTTAAAAGTAGTGTACCTAACGAGCTAGGTGACGAGTCATCGCCTTGGACAATGAGTCATCAGGTCATCAATTGGGACCACCTGGCAGTATTTTCCTACGAATTTAGTAAGGGTTTTTTTGTAATTCCTATGTTTCTAAGACCTAAACTATGTCGTTTAAGGCTCGTTTGAAGGGTTTTAAGAGGGGAAAACCTATTGTAAGTTATTTCATTCCGTGCATGCAAAGTTGAGAGGTTGATGAGGTGATTTAGAGCAAGTCTTCAAGGTTTCCATTGGAATCTCATCTTTGACAATCAGGGAAGTGGTAGAATTATCCCTTCCAGGTATGTAGGGTTATGAGTGGGTGTCTTCTTCCACACCATGCCTAATTTCTATGAAATCATGAAAATCTCCTATGATCAAGTGTGGGGTTTTTACCCGAATACATGAATACTCAATTTCTTTACATGGGTATGAATTGATTATGATTTTATTATCGAATTGTGAAGCATGGGCTGATTTTAAAATGGTTTCAATTAAAATTAATATTCTAACTTTTATGAATGTTGAAGCCCATTGATTATATGATCATGGAAAGTGAGATTTACGAAGTAAATGTGATAATGATGAGATATTATGATGTAAAACATGATTTGAAATTACCCATGTCTATAATTCTATCTTCAATTAGAATAGAGCAATTATAAGCATGATAATACTTTGGGCAATGCCCACATGTTGATTTCAAATGATGATTTTCCTGAAATATGCTTACCGCATTGTTTTGGAGTGACGTCTCCCGAATTCCATATTTTAGCTTGTGGTATGGTTGAGTTAAATCTTCTTATGTATAGCTTACCACATGGTTTTGGAATAAGGGCTCCCAAGTATGTTCAGCTTGTGGTATGTTTTAAACTAAACTATTTCATATGCATGAATTCGATTGAGATGTATGTTATTATTGAGCTTCATTTTCATATGATGTTGAGTCTATGCATGATTTCATGTTGAGCTTCATCATAGACGATGTTGAGCTCATTAATTACAATGTAGAGCATATGCATGTTTTTTGGAGAAGAGTCTAGCATCGAGTAGACTAAGGGTCGATCATCCTATGCCCCAGACTACGTGTCAATATAGGTTGATACTATTATATGTCTTGGGACCTCCCTTGTGAGCTTTCCCCTTGCCGAATGGGCCTTCAGCTTGATATCAATATAATGCCAGCGTCCTTAGCCCTGCCAAGGATTTGGATGGCTCTGCCCACTTGAGTGTGTTAGTCGGGACCACGTAAGCTCTATCATGGTATGTGTTATACCCCGGGAGCTCAAAGATCGAAACCGGAAGTTAAAGAAGGAAAATTGTAAATTTGATGTTGCAGGCATAAGACTAGTCGTGGGATGACTCGTGAGGAGACCTCATGAGTTGTCAGGTTTATCGTGGGGTGGAGTTTGAATTTTTATAGGAGGATGACCAGTGTACCTAACAGATGGGATCCCACGAGTCGTGACTAGTCCTAACGACTCATGAGGTGAGTCGTGAGAAAACAGGTTGAAAAGTGAGGTAGTGTACATGACGGAAGGTGACCACAAGTCGTGGTCTCGAGGATAAAGTTTTTAGGTCATCCGTTACGAGCCCTAGTAGTCATGTAATCTAGTGCGCTTAAAGGGTGACTCGACGAGTCATTGCCCATCCTGACGAGTCGTCAGGACACCCGTTAGGGTCACCTGACAATTATTTTGTGTGAAATAGTAAGGGCTTTTTCATAATTTACTAAGTTCCTAAGACTTATACTACGTCATTTAAGGCTCGTTTTAGTGGGTTTTAAGCAGGGTAAAATCCATCCTAATCCATTATTCTCATGCACACAAGTTTGAAGGTTTGAAGAGGATATTCAAGGCAAAATCTAAAGGTTTCCATTGGAATATCAGCTTGGGCTATTAGAGGGTGTTAGAATTCACCATTCCCAAGTATGTAAGGCTATGAGTGGGTGTCTTCTTCCACACCCATTCCCAATTTCTATCAATCATGATAAATAGTATATGATCAAGTATGGGGTTTCTACCCAATTGCATAATTCTTCAATCTCGACACATGGGTATGATTAGATAGTATTTATATTGATGATTTATGAAGCTTGGGCGGATTCTAAATTTTTTTCCCTTATAAAAATCATTTTCTAAAATTAGAAACTAAAACGACCATGGGTGAAGAGTTCATAAAAGAGGTGATTTATGGTAAATGTGTGATGATGATGAAGTTGATGATGAAAAGCATGTTTCCAAAATTACCCATGATTATGTTGATGTTTTCAAAATGAAATTATTAGACGCTAGTATGATAAAGCTTTGGGAAATGCCCTCATGATGATTTAAAGTGATGATTTTCCAACATAAGCTTACCCCGTTGTTTGAAGTGAAGATTCCTAATTTTTCATTAAATCTAGCTTGTGGTATATTGAGTTAAATATTCCTAAATGTAGCTTACCACATGATTTGGAGTAGATGCTCACACCTATGATTGAGCTTGTGGTATATTTTGAAATAAAGCTTCTCATACGCATGAACGTGTAATTGAGATGTATGTCATTATTGAGCTTTTCCAAAGGACAATGTTGAGCTTCATTTCATATGATGTTGAGTCTACGCATGATTTCGTCATTTAGCTTTGTCAATAGACAATGTTGAGCTTCGTTTCGTACAATGTTGAGTTATGCATGATTTCATATTGAGCTTCGTTGTTAGATGATGTTGAGCTTCGTTTATATATGATTTAGAGCATGCATATTTTGGAGAAGAGTCTAAGACTGAGCGGGTTAAGGGTTGATTACCCTATGCCCCAAAAATACGCACCAACATAGGTTTATACTATTATATTATTGGGACCTCCCTTGTGAGCTATCCCCGGCCTGATTGGCCATTCAACTTGATATCAATATCATGGTAGCGTCCCTAGCCCTGGCAAGGTTTTGGACTTCTCTGCCCACTTGAGTGTGATGTTCGGGGTCTGTTATGTGGGTATAAAACTCACACGCAAGTGCACGTGGTCGAATAAGTAGTAAGTGGCTTTAGTAAGCCAAGTATCAATCCCACAGAGACTTGGATGAAGTGCAATCTGCTCAAGTGTACTATATTTTACTTCTAAAAATGCAGACAACAGTGTAACCAAGAGTTTGATAGTTTGTTTTATATTTTTTATACTAAAGCTAAAACAATTATCTACTTTGAGTCTGAACTATGAATGAGAGCATGCTGAGGTTAAACGAACATGTAATGAAATTAATTATCATCATAATTTGGTTAATCTTTTCCTCCAGTTGCTAGCCAAGAACAATTGCCAAGAGATTAAAACTCTCGTATTTAACCTCACTTAAGAATCATGAACCATCCACCTACATTTCTGTGATTAAATGCAATTCATGTTCTAGCCATACAAATCCGGTTCCTAAATTGACTAATACGACTTTCAGGTATATTTCTATCCTGAAAGTAAATCAATTCCCAATTTTCCCAAATCAAGTAAAGATCATATCCTATTAATTAACAACTTTCCAATTTCTTGCTCTCTAGAGTGAAACCGGACTTTTTAGATGTACATTAACATAGGCCATACATTAATGCAGTAAGAACAAGAATTAATAGAACAACATGGAAGAAAATATGAAAAACCAAAGAATGAATGATCACATTTCATCACAATTGATCATAACCTCGGCAAGAAGAGGAATTAGCCACTCATTTGTGGATTAAACATCTTTAAATGAGTGTTAATCATACAAGCAATTGAATTAAAGAAGAAAGAAAGAGAGAAAAACCCTGATATTTTCGTCCCTCAACTGCCTGTAACCCACGTTCTTGCTCCACCAAGTCAGAATATTAAAAATGAACCTAAGTGTTCTATTTATACTGGTGGGAATTTTTCCCAGAATAACAAGCAACGTGTCACGGAGTGTATCGCGGAGCACTGCCTCCGTGACACGGTGTGTATCGTGGAGCACTGCCTCCGTGACACGTTGCTGTTCCACCACAGGCCAAATTTTGCATTTTTTCCTTGTTGACATCCGAGTCCAACCCCAATCTCTCCCAACACGCATTTTAGCTTCCCAAAATTATATTTCACCTGCAAAACAACGCTAATCATGTTAGTTAGTATAAATTCACGTTTTAATATCAATCACATGAGAATGTATAAATATTGATAGATAAACAAGGCTAAAATGACACCTTTGAGTATCACTTGGGCATATAAATTTGCCCAAGATCACTTACCCCACACTTAAAGTCTTGTTCGTCCTCGAACAAACCTTTTACATCTCATGCACATGAAGACTTACACATAGCTAATTTTAGCAAGACAATTCATGCTACAGCTAATGATTGTTTAAGATAGCAAGCTAAAAATAGAGCATGCACAGTTTAAATCATTGAAATGGAATACAATATGTTAAGACTTCCTAACCTCAAGAATTGACTCTCTATCTTAGCAAACTCATGCAAATCAACTGATCAAGAAATCCAACATGAATTATATCCTTCATTAAACATGTGCCCTCACAACAAGAGAGTAACCCATTTTCACACGCAAATTTTTAAATCACAACATGTATGGGTAAATGAATAGAATTACGCTCACTCTCACAAAGAATTCACATGCATCATGTAATGACCCATAAGCTTGCCCTTAGTGTTTTACTCCACTAATTTGAGGATGTTTGAACGTAAGATCAAGTAGGACTTAATGGGTTGTAATGTAAGCTAAGGGACGGGTAGGTACTATTCTGGCCAGTAATAGTGACTATCTTCCCCCAAGTGCTTTTAGTAACTTCAACCTTCATTAAGGATATCTCTTCCCTTACATCACCCTCATTCTTTTCAATCCTGAATTTTCTCTTCTTGTTCTCATTTCTTTAAGCACACTCAGCTTAGTAGTAAGGAGTACTTAAGCAAATTTATTTTTTCATTCATTTATTTTCTTACTCCCTACTAATAATCAACCATTTTTACACAAGTGCACCTTTGTCCTTTTCTCAACTTTCACAACTTCTACTTTTCCTTATTTTTCACGCTTCTCACTCCCTCATTCTTTGAAATTTTTTTCACTTAAGCGCTTAGGAGTTTTGGATCAAATTCAAGGCTAATGAAAGAAAGAGGATTAAGCTTATGTTGTAGCTATCAAAGAATAGGCTCAAGGCTCAATGGGGCTAACTAGGATTAAATATTCAAGGTAGGTAAAGTGAGGGATAACATTTATGTTCATTCAAAGAAATGCCTAAATCATCTCCTACAATTCACATCCTTCATTTCGTTTTATATACACACCAGGTAAGTTCTAGACATTCCACAATAGCACGGAATATTCGAAAAACTTACACTCACAACACATGCTCAATTCAAGACACATTCTGTAGACTCTTAACTCCGCTAATCACAAGAATTCAAAATTAAGCTTCAATCATATCAAGTCAAATTTAAGAGCCTAGGTGTCTCAAACATAGGTATACCACTTGCATGCTTCAACACTAAACATACTTGCATCTTACAATCATTTATAGCACATAACAATAATATCAAGCCATCAATTAGCTACGGGTTCAAAAACCAACCTACTGACTAATTTTCCTCAAGACGGTCATCATCCATCCATCGTTGGAAACAGTCTCTAACTATGACTAAAAATATTATATACAGACAAAGAAAAATTTTTATTCTTCGGTTCAAAGACCCCCCGTCGGAAAAGAACCGAAAAGAAAAACCAATGGGTGATGAAGTCATGCTTGACTCACAAAAGAAAAAAAAAATTTCAAATATTTCTAACAAGCATTACATTCACCAAAAATCGTTAAGCACAAAAATTTTTCCTCACCCCACACTTGAATCATGCTATGTCCTCATAGCATCAACTTAACATTTAAAAAGGGTGAGAAATACTCCCTGAGGCCTTTAGGCCTAGCTAACAACATGCCTTTCTTCAACTTTGCACAAGTGGGTGTTCGACCCCGCACTTTTTCTCTTCCATGCTTGTTAGCTTCCTCCTCCATGGGTACTCAGACTTCCCCTCCATCTGTGCTTAACTTTCCACCAAAACAACACAAGATGAAAAATAAATAAAATCAACTTAAAATGCAAGAATTTAAAATGGTACCCACGGTACCCTTGGGTTGCCTCCCAAGCAGCGCCTAATTTTACGTCGCGGCACGACGTACCGAGTTTCATCACTTTTTCCTCTACCTTGAGGATATGAATCTCACCCCTAATTTCTTCTCTAATTTCCTCTTATGCTCCAGGGGTGGTGGTGAAAAATTGTAAGGACCAAGTAGTAGATGTTGCCTTTTGAACTTATTGGCCCTCAAGTAAGCGAAGTCATTTTGTCTCTCTGAGTTAGCAAATTTCAAAATATACAGGGCTTGGTCCTCCTCTATACATTTCTCTATAAGCTTGGAAGACTCTATTTCTATGTTGTCAACCAAACTTAATGTCAAAAAATGCGTCGAGTGTGGTCCAATACACCTCAACTCTAAAACTGTATTGTGCTTGACCTCCTTACTTGTATACTCCTTCTCAGCATCGACATCTATCTCTCCATTAATGTCAACTAGGGGATACTCTGTCTCTTCTTCCACGAATAGATTTTCCATAAGTGTGAGCCCATCACGGGGACACTCAAGAGATTCTAATTGTTGGGCTTCATCCAAAAATTCACCCTTGTCTTCCTTTTGTAGTTCCTCTTGAATATCGGCTAAAACCGTTACCTGCAATTTATCACAAGCTTTAGCCTCAGCAATCATCTCCGTGAATTTGATGCTCATCCTTTCTAGAGTCTCTGCATTCTCTTCTTGCTGAATTCTCAATATTGCCATCGCCTCCTTCATTGCTTCTGATTGCTCCAGGAGTTGTTTCAGCATGTCTTCTATTTGAGCTTGGCGTCCCAAGTCCGCATTTTTAGCATGCCTATATTCAGAAAAAACAACAGAAGGATCATAGTAGGGGCTTGGGGGAGGGGAATATGCATTCGGACAGCCATCCCAATGGCCATCTTGACCACCACATATATTGCACGTGTTACAGTGTTGCCACAAGTGGGGTACTCCGCAATTCAGACAAGATTCACCAAAATATGAGTATCCACCATTTAAACCATTTGTATTCCACGATGTCATGTCAATAAGGGTATCCGAAAAAGAAGAAAAATAAAATAAAATAAAATGAAATGAAATAAAAAAATATAAATAAGAATTAAAACAAACACTATGACGAAGTTGTCAGCAGTTAGAAAAAAATATAGTAAATTTACACTTAAGAAAATTTCACCAATTGCCAGTCCCCGGCAACGGCGCCAAAAACTTGTTCGGGGTCTGTTATATGGGTATAAAACTCACACGCAAGTGCACGTAGTCGAACAAGTAGTAAGTGGCTTTAGTAAGCCAAGTATCGATCCCACAGAGACTTGGATGAAGTGCAATCTGCTCAAGTGTACTATATTTTACTTCTAAAAATGCAGACAACAGTGTAACCAAGAGTTTGATAGTTTGTTTTATAATTTTTATACTAAAGCTAAAACAATTATCTACTTTGAGTCTGAACTATGAATGAGAGCATGCTGAGGTTAAACGAACATGTAATGAAATTAATTATCCTCATAATTTGGTTAATCTTTTCCTCCAGTTGCTAGCCAAGAACAATTGCCAAGAGATTAAAACTCTCGTATTTAACCTCACTTAAGAATCATGAACCATCCACCTACATTTCTGTGATTAAATGCAATGCATGTTCTAGCCATACAAATCCGGTTCCTAAATTGACTAATATGACTTTCAGGTATATTTCTATCCTGAAAGTAAATCAATTCCCAATTTTCCCAAATCAAGTAAAGATCATATCCTATTAATTCACAACTTTCCAATTTCTTGCTCTCTCGAGTGAAATCGGACTTTTTAGATGTACATTAACGTAGGCCATACATTAATGCAGTAAGAACAAGAATTAATAGAACAACATGAAAGAAAAGATGAAAAACCAAAGAATCAATGATCACATTTCATCACAATTGTTCATAACCTCAGCAAGAAGAGGAATTAGCCACTCATTTGTGGATTAAACATCTTTAAATGAGTGTTAATCATACAAGCAATTGAATTAAAGAAGAAAGAAAGAGAGAAAAAACCCTTATATTTTCGTCCCTCAACTGCCTGTAACCCACGTTCTTGCTCCACCAAGTTAGAATATTAAAAATGAACCTAAGTGTTCTATTTATACTGGTGGGAATTTTTCCCGGAATAACAAGCAACGTGTCACGGAGTGTATCACGGAGCACTGCCTCCGTGACACGTTGCTGTTCCACCACAGGCCAAATTTTGTATTTTTTCCTTGTTGACATCCGAGTCCAACCCCAATCTCTCCCAACACGCATTTTAGCTTCCCAAAATTATATTTCACCTGCAAATCAACGCTAATCATGTTGGTTAGTATAAATTCACGTTTTATTATCAATCACATGAGAATGTATAAACATTGATAGATAAACAAGGTTAAAATGACACCTTTGAGTATCACTTGGGCATATAAATTTGCCCAAGATCATGTGACAGTCGGGACCACGCAAGCTCTATCATGGTATGTTATTGTCGCGCCCCGCCTTGGGAGGCATGACTGGTAGCTGGTGGACTACTAGGACTTGGACTGCTGGGCAACTGAAACCTAAGAACTTCTGTTGCCAGGATGGCTCTAATTCTGGATTGATGAAAAACAACGGGCTATATAATGACTGTAAATATAGTCTTCGACCGACTAGGCCTATAGCCACCTATAGGAATATAACAGCTAACCAGAACAACTGAGCATAAGGGAACCTATGCGGGCCGACAAGGCCACCATGCTGACTAGTTATCACTGAAAAGTATAATCAAGTGTTGAACTGATCTGTGACTGACAAGGTCACCAACTGACAACTGAACAAGGCCCCACACGGCTATCACATGCAAACTGAAACATACATATGGCCCCACACGACCGGTACAACTAACCACAGGGAATATACAATCCACCAGCCTTTAAGAATAATAAGATGGTCGGGACAGGGCCCCGGCCTACCCATGCTGTACAAACAAAAAGGGAATTAAACCTCTAGCTGTCAAGCTCCGGATGACAGGAGGTGAAGACTCTGTATGCTGGCTGGAACTACGAGGGATCTGCTCCTCGTCTATGAGTACCTGCAGGCGAGTAATGCAGCGCCCCAAAACGGGCGTCAGTACCACTGGTACTGAGTATGCAAACAATGACTGAAAATAACTGAAAGCAAATAATAATACTGATAGATACTGACGTAATAGGAGACGAACTGAGACTAACTGAAAAGAGCGTAACTTTACTGAAGAGAGTAAGAGTCATACCTGATAACATGGCGGTCCATCTTTTCAGAGGCCTTCCTGGACCGTTATCTACCACGAGAGATCTGAAAGGCCCGGATGGACCAGTTTTTACACCTGGAGCAGGGGGCGATGAGTGTTCGAGAATAAGCCCTGCAGTTCGATTCTTTGGTCCGCTATGCTCCGGCCTTTGTAGCACCATGCCATCCAAAATCCACCTATTTATAATGGGGCTGAAACCAGGGTATATTAAGGCCTGCATAACACCTATATTGCGGGAAGATATGGATATTGCTCGAGTGCAGGCTTTTGCTAAGACTATTGAGGGCCTCAGATGGAGGCAACAGGATAGCAGATGAACAAGTTAGGAACAGCGCCGCAGGGATAGGTCAGATGAGTTACATGGGGAGATTCGGGGAGGGCCTAGGCCACGGTTGTCAGATAGGCCACCTAGACCCCCGCCTTCATCACAGCAGCTGAGGGGTAGATTCAGTCGCCGATGACAGTCAAAGTCCGGCGAAAGTTCTCGAACAGTAGACTCACATCAGCAGAGGAGGGCAAAACAGAGTAGGTATACACCACCACTTTGCCCTATGTGTAGGCGACAACACTCTGGAGCTTGCAGATATTGCTCCATAGGGTGTTATATATGTGGACAGAAGGGTCATGTGATGAGAGATTGTCCAGCCAGGGGTCAGGGTGACCGGGATAGATAGGACAGGGCATCAGCAGGGTCGCGACCTCCAACAGCCCCAGCAAGGCACAGACCCTCAATTTCAGCAGGTAGAGGCCGAGGTAGATCAGGGGCCTCTAGTTCAAGTGGGGGCCTAAGTCGTACCTTTGCATTACTAGGGAGACAGGATTCAGAGGTGTCTCCAGATGTTGTGACAGGTATGATGACTATTTGCTCTCACCTTGCTTATGTATTAATCGATCCGGGATCTACCTTGTCCTATGTTACCCCATTAGTGGCTCGAAAGTTCAGTATTGTACCAGAATTGCTTCGGCATCCCTGTTTAGTATCTACACACGTCGGTGACTCTATTATAGCCAGAAGGGTTTATCGAGGGTGTACAGCAGAGGTTGCTAACCGTCAGACCACAACAGATTTGGTAGAGTTAGAAATGGTTGATTTTGACGCCATTATGGGTATGGATTAGTTAGCTCCATGCTATGCCAATGTAGTATGCTGGACAAAGACGGTCCAATTCCACTTTCTATTTGAGGCAGTACGAGAGTGGAAGGGCAGTACAGCTACGCCAAAAGGTAGGTTTATTTCCTATCTTCGGTCGATAAAGTTGATAGCCAAGGGATGCATTTACCACATTGTCAGAGTTCAAGATGTTCGGGTAGAGCCTCCGACTCTCCAGTCTGTTCCAGTGGTTAATGAATTTCCCTATGTATTCCCAGATGAGCTACCTGGTATTCCCCCAGAAAGGGAAATAGACTTTGCAATTGATTTAATACCAGGCACTAAGCCCATATCAATTCCCCCTTATCGCATGGATCCTGCTGAACTCAGAGATCTAAAGGAGCAGTTGAAAGATTTGTTAGACAAGGGCTTTATAAGGCCGAGTGCTTCACCTTGGGGTGCGCTAGTTCTGTTTTTAAGAAAGAAGGATGGTTCCCTCCGCATGTGTATAGACTATCGACAACTGAATAAAGTTACTGTCAAAAATAAGTATCCGCTTCCCAGGAAAGATGATCTATTTGATCGATTACAGAGAGCTAAATATTTCTCCAAAATTGACTTAAGGTCCGGATATCATCAGGTTCGGGTTCGTGAAAGGGACATTGCAAAGACTGCCTTCAGGACTAGATACCACCATTTTGAATTCTTAGTCAAGTCCTTCTGGCTGACGAATGCTCCAGCCGTGTTTATGGACCCGATGAACAGTATATTCAGACCATACCTGGACTTGTTCGTGATAGTGTTTTTTGATGATATTCTGGTGTATTCTCGCTCAGAGGTAGACCACCAGGATCATTTGCGGACAGTGCTCCAGATTCTCAGGGACCGTCAGCTATATATGTGAAGTTCTCGAAATGTGAATTCTATCTGAATTCAGTAGCCTTTTTGGGTCATATCGTGTCCGATGCTGGTATACAGGTAGATACCTAGAAAATAGATGCAGTAAAAGCATGGCCAAGACCTACCACTCCAACCGAGGTACGCAGTTTCCTGGGGTTAGCAGGGTGCTACAGGAGGTTTTTTGATGGATTTTCCAGCTTAGCAACACCTCTGACTAAACTAACGCAGAAGGCACAAAAATTTTAGTGGACTGAGGCATGTGAGCAGATCTTCCAGGAATTGAAAGACAGGCTAACATCAGCTCCATTGTTACCATTGCCAGAAGGTACAGAAGGTTATGCAGTTTATTGTGATGCTTCGGGTGTTGGGTTAGGATATGTGTTGATGCAGCATGGTAAAGTAATTACTTATGTTTCTAGACAGTTGAGGAAACATGAAAAGAACTATCCTACCCATGACCTAGAATTGGATGCAGTGATTCACGCCTTGAAGATATGGAGACATTACTTGTATGGCGTCTACGTGGATATTTTCACTGATCATAAGAGCCTACAGTATATCTTCAGCTAGAAAGAACTGAACTTGCGGCAGCGTCGCTGGTTGGAGCTGTTGAAAGACTATGATGTGAATATTCTATATCACCCAGGAAGGGCCAATGTGGTGGCAGACGCCCTTAGCCATAAGTCTATGGGGAGTTTGGCATACTTACAGCCTCTGCAACGGGAATTAGCTCGGGAATTGCATCAATTAGCCAGTTTAGCCATTCGTGTAGCAGAAATAGAGGACAACGGAGCGGTAATCCAGCACACCGCAGTGTCGTCTTTAGTCGTTGAAGTAAAGGAACGGCAGTGTGAAGACCTATCCTAGTTCATCTTAGAAACAGAGTTCAGCAAGGAAAGGTGACAGATTTTCAGATAATCGAGGGTGGGATATTGCGATATAAAGATCTCCTTTGTGTTCTAGACGTTGCAGGGCTTCTCCAGCAGATTATGGGAGAGGTATTATGACCGTTATTCTCTCCACCCAGATTCCAGGAAAATGTACCACGATATAAAAGAAATCTACTGGTGCCCAGGAATGAAGAAGGGGATAGCAGAATTCGTAGCTCAGTGTCCCAACTGCCAGCAGGTAAAAACTGAACATTAGAAACCAGGAGGACTGACTCAGGATATAGATGTGCCTCTATGGAAATGGGAAGCAGTAAATATGGATTTTGTAGCAGGATTACCCCGCACCAAGCGTAGATGTGATTCGATCTTGGTGATTGTTGACAGACTGACAAAATTAGCTCATTTTCTGCTAGTAAGGGCTACCTTTTCCGCCGAGGATTATGCTGAGTTGTATATCATAGAAATAGTTAGGTTGCATGGTGTTCTTATGTCCATTATGTCCGATAGAGGGGTGCAGTTTACAGCTAAATTCTAGCAATCATTTGAGAGAGGCTTGGGAACGCAGGTTAACCTGACCACAACTCTTCATCCTCAAACAGATGGGCAGGCAGAACGCACCATTCAAACGCTCGAGGATACATTGCGAGCATGTGTGTTGGATTTCAGAGGTAGCTGGGATGAACATTACCATTCATTGAGTTCGCCTATAATAACAATTACCATTCAGCTATTCATATTGTGCCTTATGAGGCATTATATGGGCAAAAGTGCAGATCTCCAGTTGGTTGGTTTGAGGTAGGAGAATCAGCATTGATTGGGTCAGATATCATTCCAAAGTCAGAGGAAAAAGTAAAGCTTATAAGAGAACATTTACTGACTGCTCAGAGCCGCAAGAAATCTTATGCTGGCGTGCGGCGCAGAAACTTGGAATTTGATGTGGGTGATTGGGTGTTTCTGAAAGTTTTGCTGATGAAGGGTGTAATGAGATTTGGAAAGAAAGGCAAGCTCAGCCCGAGGTTTGTTGGGCCTTATCAGATTCGCTGAAGAATAGGCCAAGTGGAATATGAGTTAGACTTACCTCCAGAGTTAGAATCTGTCCACCTAGTATTCCATGTATCAATGCTGAGAAAGTGCATAGGAGATCCCTCCAGAATTGTCCCAGTCCAAGATGTTCAGGTTACAGAGAAGTTGGCCTATGAAGAAGTTCCAGTAGCCATACTAGACCGGCAGATCCGCAGATTAAGAACTAAAGATTTTTCTTCTGTCAAAGTGTTAGGCGTAACAGGAACCGAGAGGAAATGACTTGGGAAGTAGAAGAAGATATGTAAGCCAGATACCCTCAGTTATTTCAGACTTAGTTAGTCAGAGGTATGTTGATATTACTATTTTATGAGTTGCTTTATATTCATGTGTATGTGTGAGATGTTGACTTCAGTTTATTATGTAATGGATGCTATAGTATTATATGGAGTACCTGTATTGGACTTTTCTGTGTTTTAGAATTTTTGAGATAGTCCATATTACAGGGGAAACTCTGTCGAAATTTTTACAGAAAAGGTAGAGCAAGTTAAAATTTCTGTAAACGAAAGTTAACATTCGAGGACGAATGTTCTTAAGGGGAGAAGGATGTTACACCCCGTAAGTTCTTGACACTTAGTTGGCCTATTCGCATGTTGGTTAAGAGTTTTAGAATGCTATACGTGCGAGAAAAGGGCCTAGGGAGAGACCGAACATGCGCCAAGTCAGAGCGTTGCAAGGAAAATGCGACTTATAAATCACATTCGACAAATGCGACCTTATAAATCGCATTCGACAAATGCGACATATAAAAGAGGGGTTCGGGCCCAAGTATATAAGGCCTCCCACCTTGTTTTAAATCATTTCCTTACATTTAAATTCCAGTGAACGACCAGTAAACAGGGGAGATGAAGGGTTTTCATTAATTTCCGTCTGATTAAGCCGTCAAACGCAGTCCAAACTAAAATTAACTTCGGGAAGCGAAGTATAAAGCTGCATGGAGCATTCCTGCGGAGTTAGTTTCGCGAAATTCGGACGGTGAATCGTCATCACGCCGAGCCAAGGTAAGTGGAATTTTTCCATACTAGTGTTAATATACTCCTAGCATTAAAGTGAGTATTTCTCCCTTCTAGACTTCCGAGAAATAGCGAGTTTTTGGTCGTTCTTCGATAAGTCAAAGAATAGGCAGTAGGTATAGCCATAATATGGTTTCTTTCAAAAATAATAGTAGAATTAATTCTATTCTTTCATTAATATGAATACAATTTGGAGAAATAGCAGAATACTAGCTGAGCTACACCAGTTAATCAGAAAGTCGACAGTTGAGGTATGTAAAGCCAGTTTCTTTCAGCAAGTTAGTAGTTCTAGTATAGCAAAATAGTATGAATTTCAGTAGAGTGTTTTAGAGGTCGTATATTATGTTCAGTATGATATTTAGTAAGCATGTTAGAAATGTAATACAGTGTTCAACATGGAATTCAGTAAAACAGTATAATTTCCAGCAGAATATTCCAGAAATATTATTTCATACTCAATATATCTCAGTATCAGATTCAGCATATTTCAGTATTAGATTCAACATATTTAAGTATCAGATTCAGTATATTTCAGTATGAGATTAAGAACAGAATACTAATACATAAATATTATTATCAGATCTAGTATATATATACCATGTGCCTATTGCTATCTGTGGAGACATGATTGTTCTGTGTTGGTCACTCTTAGAGCTTCCCTAACCACCCCAGGGTTAATAGTTGTGTCGACTCACCTATTAGAGGGTGAGGATACGTCGCTCTACAGAGTGTCATGCCGTCCGCTAGCAGACGAAGATGGGATGCAGATTCCCCATAGCAGGCTAATCAACACTATACCACACCCCCTGTCGAGCGCTTGCACCCGGGGTGCAGATTTAAGCTTTCTGATTACAGATTTCATATTTCAGATTTTAGATTTCAGGAGTCCTTCGGACTCAGATACAGCTATAGTCAGGGGCCCAGAGAGACCAAGCTGGATAACCAGGGGGCCAGCTGGATGCTCATAGTTATTAGGATCACGGTATGACCTGGGTAGGGGTATACAGATTGTGTGCTAGTTGGTATCTTACGGCTTATGGGGGATGGTAATGTTGTTGTATGCTATGCTGTGTTAGTTATTAGTAGATAGAAAGTAGACCGCCATGTTATAAGGTATGACTCTTACTCTCATCAGTAAAGTTACGCTATTTTTAGTCAGTCTCAGCTCGTCTCCTATTACATCAGTATCTATCAGTATTATTGTTTGCTTTTAGTTATTTTCAGTTATTGCTTACATACTCAGTACCAGTGGTACTGACGCCCGTTTTGGGATGCTGCATTACTTGCCTGTAGGTACTCATAGATGAGGAACAGAACCCTCGTAGTTCTAGCCAGGGTACAGAGCCTTCAGCTCCTATCATCCAGAGCTTGACAGCTAAAGGTTTACTTCCTTTTTTGTTTGTACAGTGTGGGTAGGTCGGGGCCCTGTCCCGACCACCTTATTATTCTTAGAGGCTTGCGGATTGTATATTCTCTGTGGTTAGTTGTACCGGTCGTGTGGGGCCATATGTATGTTTCTGTTTGCATGTGATGGCCGTGGGGGGCCTAGTTTAGTTGTCAGTTGGTGACCTTGTCTGTCACAAATCAGTTCAGCACTTGATTATACTTTTCAGTGATAACTAGTCAGCATGGTGGCCTTGTCGGCCCTCATAGGTTCCCTTATGCTCAGTTGTTCTGGTTAGCTGTTATATTCCTACAGCTGGCTATAGGCCTAGTCGGTCGGAGGCTGAATTTACAGTGGTTATATAGCCCATTTTTTTCATAAATTCAGAATTAGAGCCAGCCTGGCTCCAGAAGTGCTTAGGCTCAGTAGTCCAGTAGTCCAGGTCCTAGTAGGGGCACTAGGTGCTAGTCATGCCTTCCAGGGGGGGGGCGTGGCATTGTTAGCCATGGAAAAATAATTAAAACATGCTTAACTTATGTGGGCTTGCCCAAATCTTAAAATCATGCATACTTCAAATAAACTTCATAAGTGAAAGTCATAGATTCATACATGGGTAATTTGCAAACATTTAATCATGCTAAATACTCATCATTCTTCAAAATCATGCAACATCAACTTGACTTTTAATGAAACTTGCATAATTGGGCATAATTCATCTAAAACATGAAATCATGAATTTTTAATTAATTTGTACATAAAATCTGCCCATGAATATTAAAACGTCATTTAAAACCTAAAGGGAATTGACCCATAAATAGAGTATAAAGAATTTTATAAACTTGAGTTAAAACTGCATAAGATCAAACACTTGAATACATGAACTTGAGGAGAAATTTGGGCAAGAGATTAAAAGAAAATTCTTATTCATGGTTCTACATAGTTGGATAAACTGAATCTACACCTTTCCTTGAAAAACTAAGGGATTTGGATAAGAACTTATAGAATTCTAGGCTTGATCTCCTATGGGATCCTCTAAAATTGCATGCATGAGAAGGGAATGGGTTAAAATAGGCTAAAACCTCTTAAAACCCTCTTAACGGAGATTAAAACGATGTTATTTATCATTTAGGAGCTTAGAAATTATGAAAACACCCTTACTAATTTCACAGGTCAACTGGCATTGCTAGTCCCAACGAGGGTCTGGACGAGTTGCTTCCAAACTAGAGAAATTCCAATCTTACTAAACTGCTTCAACTAATGACTAACATGAAGATTCATTAATAGGGATGATGAATCGTTTCTTTCTTTTGTTTTCACCACTGTAAATCTCATCCTTCAATCTTAGCCATCCTAATAATGACCCAATTGACGAGTCATGAAGTGACACCACGACTTGTTCCTTAACTCGTTAAGTCTCCTGATCTAAAATTTTCCTCAACACATAACGGGCACACTAATGACTCAATGAGTCAAAGACAAGTCTTTGTGCCATCCGTGGTATCCCCCTGACAATGATTCCTTACAAGTATTCCATCACTTAACAAGCCATTGAATGATTCATCGGGTGACTTGACAAGTCGTTCTGTGACCTGACATAGATTTTTCATGTTTTATCCACTTCAACTAACCTTAGGGACTTTCGAGTTATTAAAATATCTCCCCATTGGGAATACTCGTCCTGAATAGCTGGAGAAGGAACTGCAATCCCAAATACAAAGTATCTGAAGCTGAAATCTGACGGAGTGACTGCCTATGGACTGATATATATGACTAAACTAAATTCATGAATCACACATACACATGCCGACATAATGGAAATTGAGAGACATGAATTAGACATGAAACTTGAGTAGTGTACTAAGAAGGAAACCGATACCTCATGCTGGAATTGAGTCGAAAGGGAAAAATACAGTTATTTAGCCATCATATCTATCTCAGCTTCCCAGGTAACTCCCTCAACAAGTTGATTCCTCCACAAAACCTTTTCTGAAGCTACTTCTTTGTTTCTCAACCTATGAACCTGATGATTAAGGTACTCAACTAGCACCTCCATATTGCTAAGGTTATTCTACACATCTACGCTCTCCACTAGAACAACCAAATTCGGATCACCAATGCACTTCTTCAACAATGATACATGGAAGACTGGATATACCAAAGCCAACTACATTGGTAGCTATAACATATAGGACACTTTGCCACCACGTCTCACAATCTGGTTGGGACCAACGTATATGGCTTTCCTTTCTTTTCAAACCTCATCACCCCTTTCATGGGAGATACCTTCAAGAATATCCAATCATCAACTTCAAACTCAAGCTCTCTCCGTCTAACATCAATATATGACTTTTGATGATTCTGAGCCATTTTTAGCCTTTCTCTAATAAGTGAAACTTTCTCCATAGCCTCATGAACTAAATTTGGCCCAATCAACCTAGCTTCACCTACCTCAAACCCACCAATAGGCGATCTATATCTCCGCCCATAAAGAGCCTCAAACAAAGCCATCTAAAGGCTGGAGTGGTAGCTTATATTGTAAGTAAACTCAATGAGAGGTAAATGATCATCCCAACTAACTTTAAAGTCAATCACACATGCTCTCAACATATCCTCAAAAGTTTGAATGGTCCGCTCAGCCTGACCATCCGTCTGCGGGTGAAAGGTTGTGCTAAGCTTGACCTGAGTACCGAGTCCCTTCTAAAATGATCTCCAAAATTACGAGGTAAAATGAGTATGTCTATCTGATATGATGGACAAGGGAACTCTATGCAACTTAACTAACTCCCGAATGAACGATTTAGGATACTCCTCGGCATAATCGGTAGTCTTAACTGGTAGAAAATTGGCTGCTTTAGTCAACCTATCTACCATCACCCAAATAGAGTCATACTGTTAACGTGCACGAGGTAAAACTGTAATGAAGTCCATATTGATCTCTTCCCACATCCAAGTAGGGATACTAATCTCTTCTAGCACACCTCCAGCTCATTGATGCTCAACTTTCACTTGTAGACAGTTTGGACACCTAGCCACAAACTCGGAAAGGCCTTTTTTATGCCATTCCACCAATAGACTTCCCATAGGTCATTGTACATCTTGGTGGCACCTAGATATATAGAATATTGGGAATCATGAGCCTCATGAAACCTCAAATCATCAACCGCTTGGAACACACCAACTACCTTGATATCGAAGTACTCCATCTCCACTTAGGAGAAAACCTCTACCTTATAATTCTAAACCACTTCCTTCAACTTTACATAAATAGGATCCTTATCTTTTCTAGCCTTGACCTCAGCAACTGAAGAATATTCTGAACCATTCTAAACAATAGAACCACCATCCATCGAATCAACAAGGTAAACTTCTAGTCCTGCAAGCCGATGCACATCATTCACAACCCCTTTCTTTCCATCTTCCACATGAGAAACACTCTCCATGGAAAGCCTACTAAGGGCATCCGCCATTACATTAGCCTTGCCCAGATGATAAAGGACACTCATGTCATAGTCCTTGAGAAGCGCTAACCACCTCGTTTGTCACAAATTCAGGTCCTTCTAAGAACTGTAGGCTCTTATGGTCTACGAACACATCGATATGCATGATAACTCTTAAACCATACCTCCTACTGAAGTATGAAGTCGGCATTGTCAATAAAGAACTCAACTAAGAGGTTAGGGTTGAACCCATAGGAAATATGGATGAGCTAGACTAAAGCCAGTAAGTGAACTTGTTGGGTAGTATTGGGGATTCTAAAGAAAACAATAATTAAAAACATAGTTAAAACCTTGGTTAAAATCAAGAATGAAAGATAACTAGGGTTTTGTGTTCCCCATGAATTTATAACTGCTTCGGGTATACATACGTGATCATCACCAATGCTTACTCGTAAAACTAATAACTTAGGTTTATTCAAATGACTGGTCTGTCCCAATTGAATGACTATGCTCAATCACCTAGTCAGGTCTCATGAGTGTTTGCAAATTAACCGTTATCAATATGTCCCAAATTTAACTATCTTGCAACCACAACTCAAGTTAATACAATGATCATCAAGATCAAGACTTTGTTGTAATTCTCTTTTCCTAATCTCTACCTCTCTAGGCTCAAGAAAGTAAAGAATTCGGGCATGTCCTAACGTTGTACACCGTTAAGAAAAGTTTAAGCATGAAGAGAATACAATACAAGTGTTTTGCATTGTTTCTAAATCACTTTTATGAAACCCTAGCTTGTTAATCCACCATGGTTCCAACAAGCCTAGTTATGGAGGTTTTAGCCTCTCTTAGTTGCAAGATTGTGATTTGCATTCATGATTAAATACATAAATCAATACTTACAATTATGGATGAGAGAAAAACTTCTATGTATAAATCAGCAAAATCCTCAAGAACAAAATATCAAGAGAAAGTCAAGAAAAGGTTGATCACAAGTCGAACAAACTCAATTCTATCTTCTAACCCTCAATTCTCACGTCCTATAATCAATTCTAATTCTTTCTATCTATCTCTTTCTGCTTTCTAATGAAAATAAAACATAAAACATATTTATATACACATAAAAATCCTTTTCCTAGGCTAACAGGGTAAACTTCCATATTTCAAGCCGCTTGCATCACGAGCTGTCCTACAACCCGTAGCAGGTGTCATTGGCTGGCTTAAATTTGGCTATGCGTTGGACCTTTGTACGACTCGTACATTCTTCCTATGAGTCGTATTGTTCTTCCTTACCTTTAATCTGAGACTTTGTAATTTTTTTTGAAGTTCTTCATGAGTGCTAAGGTACAACTCATACCTTGATGCCATGACTCGTACTGTCTATCCGTATCAAGAGTCAGCCTCTTGTGCAAATCTTATGAATCTTTCCATGACTTCTACTCTACAGCCCGTACAAGCATTATATGACTCGTGTTGAGAGTCATATGATGCACTCTTCTTCCTTACCCTTCTAAAACGTCTCATGACCTGCAGTACGACTCATAGCACCATCTTATGGCTCGGACTAAGAATTGTGACTTAAGCCTATTTTCTGCACTTTCAAGCTATCTTTTGCCCATTATTTCTCCAACACCTATTTATCTGGTAACCAATGAAAAAGTGCCTTATATCCATATAAATATATCTAAGTCCATGCTATTTTCTTAGTTTTGAGTGTCGAAAGTCTTTTTGTTATACCCCGAGAGCTCAAAAGATCAGACCCGAGAGTTGAACTAGGAAAATTCTAAAATTGATATTTCAGGCACAGGAGGAGTCATGGGACGACTCGTGAGGACAGCCCACGAGTTGTCAGGTGACTCACGGGGAATGCTAGTGAAGAGTTACGAAGTTTGCAGGATAGGGTCCCAATGGGCATGGCAACGAGTCATGGCCAGGCCCCATGAGTGGATAGGTCAGCTGCGGGGTGAGGGAGGAGGAAGTGAAAAGGAAGGAACCAGTGTACTTCACGAGTGGTGACCACGATTCGTGGTCAGCCACCACGATTCGTTGGGTTCCCTATTACCAGCCAAATGATCAATTGCAGAGTTTGAGGCAGTGCAGTTAATGATTGGTGAACAAGAGTCGTGCTCACCCCTAACGAAACATTATGTGACCCATTACGACCCAGGAGATTTGAAAAGTAGTGTACCTAACGAGCTAGGTGACGAGTCATCGCCTTGGACAACGAGTCATCAGGTCATCAATTGGGACCACCTGGCAGTATTTTCCTACGAATTCAGTAAGGGTCTTTTTGTAATTCCTATGTTTCTAAGACCTAAACTATGTCGTTTAAGTCTCATTTTGAAGGGTTTTAAGAGGGGAAAACCTATTGTAAGTTATTTCATTCCGTGCATGCAAAGTTGAGAGGTTGATGAGGTGATTTAGAGCAAGTCTTCAAGGTTTCCATTGGAATCTCATCTTTGACAATCAGGGAAGTGGTAGAATTATCCCTTCCACGTATGTAGGGTTATGAGTGGGTGTCTTCTTCCACAGCATGCCTAATTTCTATGAAATCATGAAAATCTCCTATGATCAAGTGTGGGGTTTTTACCCGAATACATGAATACTCAATTTCTTTACATGGGTATGAATTGATTATGATTTTTTTATTGAATTGTGAAGCATGGGCTGATTTTATAATGGTTTCAATTAAAATTATGATTCTAACTTTTATGAATGTTGAAGCCCATTGATGATATGATCATGGAAAGTGAGATTTATGAAGTAAATGTGATAATGATGAGATATTATGATGTAAAACATGATTTGAAATTACCCATGTCTATAATTCTATCTTCAATTAGAATAGAGCAATTATAAGCATGATATTGCTTTGGGCAATGCCCACATGTTGATTTCAAATGATGATTTTCCTGAAATATGCTTACCGCATTGTTTTGGAGTGAAGTCTCCCGAATTCCATATTTTAGCTTGTGGTAAGGTTGAGTTAAATCTTCTTATGTATAGCTTACCACATGGTTTTGGAACAAGGGCTCCCAAGTATGTTCAGCCTGTGGTATGTTTTAAACTAAACTATTTCATATGCATGAATTCGATTGAGATGTATGTTATTATTGAGCTTCATTTTCATACAATGTTGAGTCTATGCATGATTTCATGTTGAGCTTCATCATAGACGATGTTGAGCTCATTAATTACAATGTAGAGCATATGCATGTTTTTTGGAGAAGAGTCTAGCACCGAGTAGACTAAGGGTCGACCATCCTATGCCCCAGACTACGTGCCAATATAGGTTGATACTATTATATGTCTTGGGACCTCCCTTGTGAGCTTTCCCCTAGCCGAATGGGCCTTCCGCTTGATATCGATATAATGCCAGCGTCCTTAGCCCTGCCAAGGTTTTGGACAGCTCTACCCACTTGAATGTGTTAGTCGGGACCACATAAGCTCTATCATGGTATGTGTTACACCTCGGGAGCTCAAAGATCGAAATCGGAAGTTGAAATAGCAAAATTGTAAAATTGATGTTGCAGGCATAAGACTAGTCGTGGGACGACTCGTGAGGAGACCTCATGAGATGTCAGGTTTATCGTGGGGTGGAGTTTGAATTTTTATAGGAGGATGACCAGTGTACCTAACAGATGGGATCCCATGAGTCGTGACAAGTCCTAACGACTCATGAGGTGAGTCGTGAGAAAACAGGTTGAAAAGTGAGGTATTGTACATGACGGAAGGTGACCACAAGTCGTGGTCTCGAGGAAAAAGTTTTTAGGTCCTCCGTTACGATCCCTTGTAGTCATGTAACCTAGTGCACTTAAAGGGTGACTCGACGAGTCATTGCCCATCCTGACAAGTCGTCAGGACACCCGTTAGGGTCACCTAATATTTATTTTTTGTGAAATAGTAAGGGATTTTTCGTAATTTACTAAGTTCCTAAGACTTATACTACGTCATTTAAGGCTCGTTTTAGTGGGTTTTAAGCAGGGTAAAATCCACCTAAGCCATTATTCTCATGCACACAAGTTTGAAGGTTTGAAGAGGATATTCAAGGCAAAATCTAAAGGTTTCCGTTGGAATATCAGCTTGGGCTATTAGAGGGTGTTAGAATTCACCATTCCCAAGTATGTAAGGCTATGAGTAGGTGTCTTCTTCCACACCCATTCCCAATTTCTATCAATCATGATAAATTGTATATGATCAAGTATGAGGTTTCTACCCAATTGCATAATTCTTCAATCTCTACACATGGGTATGATTAGATAGTATTTATATTGATGATTTATGAAGCTTGGGCGGATTCTAAATTGTTTTCCCTTATAAAAATCATTTTCTAAAATTAGAATCTAAAATGACCATGGGTAAAGTGTTCATAAAAGAGGTGATTTATGGTAAATGTGTGATGGTGATGAAGTTGAGGATGAAAAGCATATTTCCAAAATTACCCATGATTATGTTGATGTTTTCAAAATGAAATTATTAGATGCTAGTATGATAAAGCTTTGGGAAATGCCCTCATGATGATTTAAAGTGATGATTTTCCAACATAAGCTTACCCCGTTGTTTGAAGTGAAGATTCCAAATTTTTCATTAAATCTAGCTTGTGGTATATTGAGTTAAATATTCCTAAATGTAGCTTACCACATGATTTGGAGTAGATGCTCACACCTATGATTGAACTTGTGGTATATTTTGAAATAAAGCTTCTCATACGCATGAACGTATAATTGAGATGTATGTCATTATCGAGCTTTTCCAAAGGACAATGTTGAGCTTCATTTCACATGATGTTGAGTCTATGCATGATTTCGTCATTTAGCTTTGTCAATAGACAATGTTGAGCTTCGTTTCATACAATGTTGAGTTATGCATGATTTCATATTGAGCTTCGTAGTTAGACGATGTTGAGCTTCGTTTATATATGATCTAGAGCATTGCATATTTTGGAGAAGAGTCTAGCACCGAGCGGGTTAAGGGTTGATTACCCTATGCCCCAAAACTACGCACCAACATAGGTTTATACTATTATATTATTGGGACCTCCCTTGTGAGCTATCCCCGGCCCGATTGGCCATTCAGCTTGATATCAATATCATGGTAGCGTCCCCAGCCCTGGCAAGGTTTTGGACTTATCTGCCCACTTGAGTGTGATAGTCGGGACCACGCAAGCTCTATCATGGCATGTTATTGTCACGCCCCGCCTTGGGAGGCATGACTGGTAGCTAGTGGCCTACTAGGACCTGGACTGCTGGACAACTGAGCCTAAGCACTTCTGGTGCCAGGCTGGCTCTAATTCTTGATTAATGAAAACAACGGGCTATATAACGGCTGTAAATATAGCCTTCGAGCGACTAGGCCTATAGCCACCTATAGGAATATAACAGCTAACCAGAACAACTGAGCATAAGGGAACCTATGCGGGTCGACAAGGCCACCATGCTGACTAGTTATCACTGAAAAGTATAATCAAGTGTTGAACTGATCTATGACCGACAAGGTCACCAACTGACAACTGAACAAGGCCCCACACGACTATCACATGCAAACAGAAACATACATATGGCCCCACACGACTGGTACAACTAACCACAGGGAATATACAATCCACCAGCCTCTAAGAATAATAAGATGGTCGGGACAGCGCCCCGGCCTACCCATACTGTACAAACAAAAAGCGAATTAAACCTCTAGCTGTCAAGCTCCGAATGACAGGAGGTGAGGACTCTGTACGCTGGCTGGAACTACGAGGGATCTGCTCCTCGTCTATGAGTACCTGCAGGCGAGTAATGCAGCACCCCAAAATGGGCGTCAGTACCAGTGGTACTGAGTATGCAAGCAATAACTGAAAATAACTGAAAGCAAACAATAATACTGATAGATACTGAAGTAATAGGAGATGGGCTGAGACTGACTGAAAAGAGCGTAACTTTACTGAAGAGAGTAAGAGTCATACCTGATAACATGGCGGTCTACTTTCTATCTATAAATAACTAACACAACATAGAATACAAGAACCTTACCAGCCCCCATAAGCCGTAAGGTACAAACCAGCACACAATCTATATACCCCTACCCAGGTCATACCATCCACCTAGTAACTATAAGCACCCAGCGGGCCCCCTGGGTATGCAACTTGGGCTCGCTGGGCCCCTGATTGTAGTTGTCTGTAAGTCCGAAGGACTTTTGAAATCCGAAATCTGAAATCTGAAATCTGAAAACTATATTCTGCACCCCGGGCGCAAGCGCTCGACAGAGGGTGTGGTATAGTGCTGATCAGCCTGCTATGGGGATCTACATCCCATCTTCGTCTGCTGGCGGACAGCATGCCACTCCGTAGAGCAACGTATCCTCACCCTCTGGAGGGTGAGTCGACACAACTATTAACCCTGGAGAGGTCAAGGAAGCTCTAAGGGTGCCCAACACAGAACAATCATGTCTCCACAGATAGAAATAACTGCATGTAATATATATATATATATATATATATATATTGAATTTGATAATAATATTTATATTCTGGTATTCTGTTCTGAATCTCATACTAAAATATACTGAATCTGATACTAAAATATGATGAATCTGATACTGAAATATATTGAATCTGATACTGAGATATACTGAGTCTGAAATAATATCTCCGGAACATTTTGCTAGGAATTATACTGTTTTACTGAGTTTCATGTTGAACATTGTATAATAATACTAACATGCTACTGAACTCATACTGAATATAATATATGGCTTCTGAAACATTCTACTGGAATTTGTACTATTTTTCTATACTGGAACTACTAGCTTGTCGAAAGAAACTGGCTTTACATACCTCAACTTCCGACATTCTGATTAACTGGCGTAGCTCGGCTAGTATTCAGCTATTCCTCCCAACTGTATTCATATTCACGAAAGAATAGAACTAATTCTACTGTTATTTTTGAAAGAAACCATACTTATGGATATACCTACTGCCTATTCATTAACTTATCGGAAAACAGCCGAAAACTCATAATTTCTTAGAAGTTTAGAAGGGAGAAATACTCACTTTAATGCTGGGAGTATATTAACACTAGTTTGGAGCAATTCCATTTGTGTTGGATCGGTGAGACGATGATTCGTTGGCCGAATTTCACGAAACTAAATCCGTAGGAATGCACCCTGCAGCTTTATACTTCGCTACCCGAAGTTAATTCAATTTTTACTACGTTTGATGGCGTAAACGGAAGGAAATTTATGTTGAACCTTCATCCCTCGCCTATTTCTATTCGTTCTCTGGAAATGAAGAATGAAAATGACCAAAAAAAACTAAAGTGGGGCTTTATATACTTTGAACTGAACCCCCTTTAAGTCGCATTTGTCGAATGCGATTTGTAAGTCGCATTTGTCGAATGCGATTTATAAGTCGCATTTGCCTTGCGACGCTCCGACTTGGCGCTTGTCCGATCTCTCCCTGGGCCCTTTTCTCGCACGTATGGCATTCTAAAACTCTTAACCGACATGCGAAGAGGTCAACTAAGTGTCAAGAACTTACGGGGTGTAACATCCTACCCCCCTAAAGAACATTTGTCCTCAAATGTTAACTTTTGTTTACAGAAATTTTAACTTGTTCTACTTATTCTGGAAAAATTTCAGCAGAGTTTCCCCTGTAATATTAACTATTTCAAAAATCCTGAAACACTGAAAAGTCTAATACCGGTACTCCATATAATACTATAGCATTCTTTTCATAATAAACTGAAGTCAACATCTCATTTATACACATAATTATAAAGCAACTCGTAAAACAACAATATCAACATACCTCTGGCTGACTAAGTCTAAAATAACTGAGGGTATCTGGCTCTCATATCTTCTTCTGCTTCCGACGTCATGTCCTCTCGGTTCCTGTTAGGCCATAAAACATTGACAAAAGAAATATCTTTAGTTCTTAATCTGCGAATCTGCCGGTTTAGTATGGCTACTGGAACTTCTTCATAGGCCAACTTCTCTATAACCTGAACATCTTGGACTGGGACAATTCTGGAGGGATCTCCTATGCACTTTCTCAGCATTGATACATGGAATACTAGGTGGACAGATTCTAACTCTGGAGGTAAGTCTAACTCATATGCCACTTGGCCTATTCTTTGGCAAATCTGATAAGGCCCAACAAACCTCGGGCTGAGCTTTCCTTTCTTGCAAAATCTCATTACATCCTTCATCAGTGAAACTTTCAGAAACACCCAATCACCCACATTAAATTCCATGTTTCTGCGCCGCACATCAGCATACAATTTTTGGCGGCTCTAAGTAGTCAGTAAACGTTCTCTGATAAGCTTTACTTTTTCCTCTAACTGATGAATGATATCTGTCCCAATCAATGCTGATTCGCCTATCTCAAACCAACCAACCGGAGATCTGCACTTTCGCCCATATAATGCCTCATAAGGCGCCATCTGAATAGCTGAATGGTAAATATTATTATAGGAGAACTCAATGAGTGGTAATTCTTCATCCCAGTTACCTCCGAAATCCAACACACATGCTCGCAACATATCCTCGAGCGTTTGAATGGTGCGTTCTGCCTGCCCACCTGTCTGAGGATGAAAAGTTATGCTCAGGTTAACCTGCGTCCCCAAGCCTCTCTGAAATGATTGCCAGAATTTTGCTATAAATGGCGCCCCTCTATCGGAGAAAATGGACACTAGAACACCATGCAACCTAACTATTTCTCTTATATACAGCTCAGGGTAATCCTCACCGGAAGAGGTAGCCCTTACTGGCAGAAAATAAGCTGATTTTGTCAGTCTGTCAACAATCACCCAAATCGAATCATATCTACACCTGGTGCGGGGTAATCTTGCTACAAAATCCATATTTACTGGTTCCCATTTCCATAGAGGCACAACTATATTCAGAGTCAGTCCGCCTAGTTTCGGATGTTCAGTTTTTACCTGCTGGCAGTTGGGACACTGAGCTAAGAATTTTGCTATCCCCTTCTTCATTCCTGGCCACGAGTAGATTTCTTTTATATCATGGTACATTTTCTTCAAACCTGGGTGGAGAGAATAACGGTCATAATGTACCTCGCCCATAATCTGCAGGAGAAGCCCTGCAACGTCTAGACCACAAAGGAGATCTATATATCGCAATATCCCATCCTCGGTTATTTGAAAATCTGTCACCTCTCCTTGCTGAACTCTGTTTCTAAGCTGAACTAGGATAGGATCTTCACACCGACACTGCGGTGTTTTGGATTACCGCTCTGTTGTCCTCTATTTCTACTACACGAATGGCTAAACTAGCTAACTGATGCAATTCCCGGGCTAATTCCCATTGCACAGGCTATAAGTATGTCAAACTCCCCATAGACTTACGTCTAAGGGCGTCTACCACCATATTGGCCCTTCTTGGGTGATACAGAATATTCACATCATAGTCTTTCAACAACTCTGACCAGCGACACTGCCGCTGGTTCAGTTACTTCTGGGTGAAGATATACTGTAGGCTTTTATGATTAGTGAATATATCTATGCGGACGTCATACAAGTAATGTGTCCATATCTTCAAGGCATGAGTCACTGCGGATAATTCCAGGTCATGGGTAGGATAGTTCTTTTCATGTTTCCTCAGCTGTCTGGAAGCATAAACAATTACTTTACCATGCTTCATCAACACACATCCTAACCCAACACCCTAAGCGTCACAATAAACTTCATAACCTTCTGTACCTTTTGGCAATTCTAACACTGGAGCTGATGTTAGCTTGTCTTTCAATTCCTGGAAGCTCTACTCACATGCCTCAGTCCACTGAAATTTTGCTGCCTTTTGCTTCAGCTTAGTCAGAGGTGCTGCTAAGGTGGAAAATCCTTCAATAAACCTCTTGTAGTACCCTGCTAACCCCAGGAAACTGCGTACCTCGGTCGGAGTGGTAGGTCTGGGCCATGCTTTTACTGCTTCTATTTTCTAGGTATCTACCTATATACCGGCATCCGACATGATATGACCCGAAAAGGCTACTGAATTCAGCCAGAATTCACATTTTCAGAACTTGGCATATAGCTAAAGGTCCCTGAGAATCTGGAGCACTGTCCGCAAATACACCAGAATATCGTCAAACACTACCACGAACAAGTCAAGGTATGGTTTGAAAATACTATTCATCAGGTCCATAAACACGGCTGGAGAATTCAAAATGGACGTATCTGGTCCTAAACGCAGTCTTTGGAATGTCCCTTTCATGAACTCGAACCTGATGATATCCGGACCTTCAGTCAATTTTGGAGAAATATCTAGCTCCTTGTAACTGATCAAACAGATCATCAATCTTGGGAAGCGGATACTTATTCTTGATAGTAAATTTATTCAGTTGTCGATAGTCTATACACATGCGGAGGGAACCATCCTTCTTTCTTACAAACAGAACTAGCGCACCCCAAGGTGAAGCACTCGGCCGATAAAGCCCTTGTCTAACAAATCTTTCAACTGCTCCTTTAGTTCTCTGAGTTCAACAGGAGCCATGCGATAAGGGGGAATTGATATGGGCTAAGTACCTGGTAATAAATAAATTGCAAAGTCTATTTCCCTTTCTGGGGGAATACCAGGTAGCTCATTTGTGAATACATCAGGGAATTCATTAACCTCTGGAACAGACTGGAGAGTCGAAGGCTCTACCCGAACATCCTGAACTCTAACAATGTGGTAAATGCACCCTTTGGCTATCAACTTTCTCGCCCGAAGATAGGAAATAAACCTACCTTTTGGCATAGTTGTACTGCCCTTCCACTCTCGTACTGCCTCCCCTGGAAAGTGGAATCGGACCGTCTTGGTCCAGCATTCTACATTGGCATAGCATGGAGCTAACCAATCCATACCCATAATGGCATCAAAATCAACCATTTCTAACTCTACAAAATCTTCTGTGGTCTGATGGTTAGCAACCTCTACTGTACACCCTCGATAAACCCTTATGGATATAATAGAGTCACCAACGGGTGTAGATACTGAAAAGGGTTGCCAAAGTAATTCTGGTACAATACTGAACTTTCGAGCCACTAATGAGATAACATAGGACAAGGTAGATCCCAGATCGATTAACACATAAGCAGGGTGAGAGAAAATAGTCATCATACCTGTCACAACATCTGGAGACGCCTTTGAATCCTGTCTCCCTGGTAATGCATAGGTACGGCTTGGGCCTGCACCTGAACTAGAGGCCCCTGATCTGCCTCGGCCTCTACTTGCTGAAATTGAGGGCCTGCGCCCTACCGATGCTGCTGAGCTCGCAACTCGGCTGATGCCCTATCTTGTCTATCTCGGTTACCCTGACCCCTGGCTAGACAATATCTCATCACATGACCCTCATGTCTGCATATATAACACCCTATGGAGCCATATCTGTAAACTCTAAAGTGGCGTCGGCTGCAAATAGGGCAAAGTGGTGGTGTATACCTGCTCTGTTCTTCCCTCCTCTACTGGGGTGAATCTACTGTTCAAGAACTTCCGCCGGACTCTGACTGTCCTCGGCGACTGAATCTACCCCTCTACTGGTGTGATGGAGGTAGGGGTGTAGGTGGCCTATCTGACGACCGTGGCCTAGGCCCTCTCCGAATCTCCCTCTGTAACTCATCTGACCTATCCCTGCAGCGCTGTTCTTGACTTGTTCATCTGCTATCCTGTTGCCGCTGTCTGAGGCCCTCAATAGTCTGAGCAAAAGCCTATACTCGAGCAATATCCATATCTTCCTACAAAGTAACTATCAAACAAGCCTCAATATACTCTGGGTTCAACCCATAATAAACTGGTGGACTCTGGATGGCATGGTCTACAAAGGCTGGAGCATATCGGGCCAAAGAATCGAACTGCAGGACGTATTCTCGAACACTCATCACCCCTTGCTCCAGGCGTACAAACTACTCCATCCGGGCCTATCAGATCTCTCGTGGTAGATAACGGTGCAGGAAGCCCTCTGGAAAGTTAGACCAGGTCGGAGGGGCAACATCTCTCCCTCGACACCTTTACCAACTCTCATACCACAAAACAATAATATCCCGCAGTCGAAATACCGCCAATTCGACCGACTCTGTAGATGTAACATGCATTACCCAGAAAATCTTCTGCATCTGATCCAGGAAATCTGGGGGTCCTCTGTTCGATCTATCTCGGTAAACTGCGGGGTACCTAGTGCTAGGAATTCTCGGACCCTCGAAGTACCAGGACCACCTGATGATTCTGCCGCTGTAAGTGGCATTGACTGTCACTGAGTAGCCATCATTTGCTCTAACATAACTATTGCACTCCTGACCTCCTAGTTAGATGGTGTAGGTATAGGAACTGTCGGAGGTGGTGTCGTCCCAAGTGGCTCCTGATGGGGTGGAGACTGTTGGGAAGGTCGGGACGATGCCTCTGTATCGCCCTCATATCGGGCTAATTGTAAACGAGGCTGAGGCATTCTGCTGGTGCCCTCTCCTACTGCTATGTCCAATCTTCTGCCTCTGATAGGATGTCACTGATCTGACATTTTATCTGCAAACAAAGAGTATAATAAGCTTTAGGGACTCAACCCTATACTGTACTGCTCTATGGCACGACTGAGTATGAAGAAAGAGTAACCACCCTATCATGCCTTGCAGCCTCCTACCTATGGTATGTTGAGCACAATACATCCATAGACAAGACACTACTTAGCACGACTTGCAGACTCCATGGAATGCGACCTGCTCAGATACCAAGTTTGTCACGCCCCACCTTGGGAGGCATGACTGGCACATGGTGCCCTACTAGGACCTAGACTGCTGGACTACTGAGACTAAGCACTTTTGGTGCCAGGCTGGCTCTAATTATGGATTTATGAGAACAACGGGCTATATAACGACTATAAGTACAACCTCTGGCCGACTAGGCCTATAGCCACCTGTAGGAATATAACAGCTAACCAGAACAACTAAGCATAAGGGAACCTATGCGGGACGACAAGGCCACCATGCTGACTAGTTATCACTGAAAAGTATAATGAAGTGCTGAACTGATTTGTGACTGACAAGGTCACCAACTGAAAACTACACGGCCGTCACATGCAAACTGAAACATACATACAGCCCCACACGACCGGTACAACTAACCGCAAGGAACATACAATCCGCAAGCCTCTAAGAATAATAAGATGGTCGGGATAGGGCCCGGCCTACCCATATTGTACAAACAAAACGAGAAGTAAACCTTTAGCTTTCAAGCTCTTGATGATAGGAGGTGAAGACTCTGTATGTTAGCTGGAACTACGAGGGTTCTGCTCCTTGTCTATGAGTACCTATAGGATAGTAATGCAGCGCCCCAAAACGGGCTTCAGTACCACTGGTACTGAGTATGTAAGAAATAACTGAAAATAAGTGAAAGCAAAAAATAATACTGATAGATAGTGAAGTAATAGGAGACGGGCTGAGACTGACCGAAAAGAGCGTAACTTTACTGAAGAGAGTAAGAATCATCGCGGTCTACTTTCTATCTATTAATAACTAACACAACATAGAATACAAGAACCTTACCAGCCCCCATAAGCCGTAAGGTACCAACCAGCACACAAATTAACTTCAGGTAGCGAAGTATAAAGCTGCAGGGAGCATTCCTGCGGAGTTAGCTTTGCGAAATTTAGCTGGAGAATCGTCGTCACACCGAGCCAAGGTAAGTGGAATTGCTCCAAACTAGGTTTAACATACTCCCAACATTAAAGTGAGTATTTCTCCCTGCTAGACTTCCGAGAAATAGCGAATTTTTGGTCGTTCTTCGATAAGTCGAAGAATAGGCAGTACGTTTAGCCATAATATGGTTTCTTTCCAAAATAATAGTAGAATTAATTCTATTCTTTCGTTAATATGAATATAGTTGGGAGAAATAGCTGAATACTAGTCGAGCTACACCAGTTAATCAGAAAGTCGGCAGGTGAGGTATGTAAAGCCAGTTTCTTTCGGTAAGCTAGTGGTTCTAGTATAGAAAAATAGTACGAATTTTGGTAGAGTGTTTCAGAGGTCGTATATTATGTTCAGTATGAAATTTAGTAAGCATGTTAGAAATATAATACAGTGTTCAGCATGAAATTCAGTAAAACAGTGTAATTCCCAATAGAATATTCCAGAAATATTATTTCAGACTCAGTATATCTCAGTATCAGATTTAACATATTTCAGTATTAGATTCAGCATATTTCAGTATTAGATTCAGTATATTTTAGTATGATATTCAGAACAGAATACCAAATCATAAATATTATTGTCAGATCCAGTATATATATTCCATGTGCCAATTGCTATTTGTGGAGACATGATTGTTCTTTGTTGGGCACCCTTAGAGCTTCCTTGACCGCCTTAGGGTTAATAGTTGTGCCGAATCGCCATCCAGAGGGTGAGGATATGTCGCTCTACAGAGTGGCATGCCGTCCGCCAGCGGATGAAGATGGGATGCTGATTCCCCATAGCAGGCTGATCAGCACTATACCACACCCCTTGTCGAGCGCTTGCACCCGGGGTGAAGATTTTAGTTTTCAAATTACAGATTTCAGATTTTATATTTCAAGAGTCCTCCAGACTTAGATACAACTATGGTCAGGGGCCCAGCGAGCCTAAGTTGCATACCCAAGGGGACGGCTGGATGCTCATAGTTACTAGGTGGATGGTATGACCTGGGTAGGGTTATATAGATTGTGTGCTGGTTGGTACCATATGGCTTATGGGGGCTGGTAAGGCTCTTGTATGCTATGTTGTGTTAGTTATTAGTAGATAGAAAGCAGACCGCCATGTTATCAGGTATGACTCTTACTCTCTTCAGTAAAGTTACGCTCTTTTCGGTCAGTCTCAGCCCGTCTCCTATTACTTCACTATCTATCAGTATTATTGTTTGTTTTCAGTTATTTTCAGTTATTGCTTACATACTTAGTACCAGTGGTACTGACGCCCGTTTTGGGGCGCTGCATTACTATCCTGCAGGTACTCATAGACAAGGAGAAGAACCCTCGTAGTTCCAGCCAGCATACAGAGTCTTCACCTCCTATCATCAAGAGCTTGACAGCTAAAGGTTTACTTGCCGTTTTGTTTGTACAGTATGGGTAGGCCGGGGCCCTGTCCCGACCATCTTATTATTCTTAGAGGCTTGCGGATTGTATATTCCTCATGGTTAGTTGTACCGGTCATGTAGGGTCGTATGTATGTTTCAGTTTGCATGTGACGGCCGTGTGGGGCCTTGTTCAGTTGTTAGTTGGTGACCTTGTCAGTCACAAATCAGTTCAGCACTTGATTATACTTTTTAGTGATAACTAGTCAGCATGGTGGCCTTGTCGGCCCGCATAGGTTCCCTTATGCTCAGTTGTTCTGGTTAGCTGTTATATTCCTACAGATGGCTATAGGCCTAGTCGGCCGAAAGCTGAATTTACATCCGTTATATAGCCCATTTTCAAAATAAATCCAGAATTAGAGCCAGCCTGGCACCAGAAGTGCTTAGGCTCAGTAGTCCAGTAGTCTAGGTCCTAGTAGGGCACCAGGTGCCAGTCATGCCTCCCAAGGCGGGGCGTGACGTTGTTAAAATCATGCATACTTTAAATAGACTTTATAAGTGAAAGTCATAGATTCATACGTGGGTAATTTGTAAACCATTTAATCATGTTAAATACTCATCATTCTTCAAAATCATGCAACATCAACTTGACTTTTAATGAAACTTGCATAATTGGGCAGAATTCATCTAAAACTACAAATCATGAATTTATAATTTATTTGTACATAAAATCCTCCCATGAATCTTAAAACGTCATTTGAAACCTAAAGGGAATTGACCCATAAATAAAGTATAAAGAATTTTATAAACTTGAGTTAAAACCGCATAAGATCAAACACATTAATACATGAACTTGAGGAGAAATTTGGGAAAGAGAGTAAAAGGAAACTCTTATTCATGGTTCTACATACTTTGGTCACCAGAATCTACACCCTTCCTTGAAAGCCTAAGGGATTTGGAGAAGAACTTATAAAATTCTAGGCTTGATCTCCTATGGGATCCTCTAAAATTGCATGCATGGGAAGGGAATGGGTTAAAATAGGCTAAACCCTCTTAACAGAGCTTAAAACGATGTTAGCACTTAGGAGCTTAATAATTATGAAAACACCCTTACAAATTTCACAGGTCAACTAGCATTGCTAGTCCCAATGAGGGACTGGACGAGTTGTTTCCAAACTAGACAAATTCCAATCCTACGAAACTTCTTCAACTAATGACTAACATGACGAGTCATTAACAGGGACGATGATGTGTTACTTTCTTTCGTTTTCACCACTAGAAATCTCATCCTTCAATCTCAACCATTCTAATAATGAGCCAATTGACGAGTCATGAAGTGACATCACGGCTCGTTCCTTAACTCGTTAAGTCTCCTAATCTGAAATTTTCCTCAACACATAACGGGCACACTAATGACTCAATGAGTCAAATGAAAAGTCGTTATGCCATCCGTGGTAACCCCCTAACAATGATTCCTTACAAGTCTGCCATCACTTAACGAGCCACTGAATGATTTATCGGGTGACTTGAAAAGTCGTTCTGTGACCTGGCATAGATTTTTCATGTTTTCTCTGCTTCAATGGATCTTAGGGACTTTCGGGTTATTAAAATATCTCCCCCTTGGGAACACTCGTCCTTGA
Organism: Datura wrightii; assembly: GCA_035772735.1. Taxonomy (NCBI): domain Eukaryota; kingdom Viridiplantae; phylum Streptophyta; class Magnoliopsida; order Solanales; family Solanaceae; genus Datura; species Datura wrightii. Next base: position 134,782,410 of record JASDFA010000001.1, read on the forward strand.
ATGTGGGTCAATATACTGAATAGCTGGAGAAGGAACTGCAATCCCAAATACTGAGTATCTGAAGCTGAAAACTGACGGAGTGACTGCCTATGGACTGATATATATGACTGAACTAAATTCATGAATCACACATACACATGTTGACATAAAGGAAATTGAGAGACATGAATTAGACATGAAACTGAGTAGAGTAATAAGAAGGAAACTGATACCTTATGCTGGAATTGAGTCAAAAGGGAAAGATATAGTTATTTAGCCATCATATCTATCTCAGCTTCCCAGGTAACTCCCTCAACAAGCTGATTCCTCCACAAAACCTTTTTTGAAGCTACTTCTTTGTTTCTCAACCTAAGAACCTGATGATCAAGGTCCTCAACTGGCACCTCCATATAGCTAAGGTTATTCTACACATCTACGCTCTCCACTAGAACAACCAAATTCGGATCACCAATGCACTTCTTCAACAATGATACATGAAAGACTGGATATACCAAAGCCAACTACACTGGTAGCTATAACATATAGGACACTTTTCCACCACGTCTCACAATCTGGTTGGGACCAATGTATATGGCTTTCCTTTCTTTCCGAACCTCATCACCCCTTTCATGTGAGATACCTTCAAGAATACCCAATCATCAACTTCAAACTCAAGTTCTCTCCGTCTAACATCAACATATCCCTTTTGATAATTCTGAGCTATTTTTAGCCTTTCTCTAATAAGTGAAACTTTCTCCATAGCCTCATGAACTAAATTTGGCTCAATCAACACAGCTTTACCTACCTCAAACCCACCAATAGGCGATCTATATCTCCGCCCATAAAGAGCCTCAAACGAAGCCATCTAAAGGCTGGAGTGGTAGCTTTTATTGTATGCAAACTAAATGAGAGGTAAATGATCATCCCAACTAACTTTAAAGTCAATCACACATGATCTAAACATATCCTCAAAAGTTTGAATGGTCCGCTCGGCCTGACCATCTGTCTGCGGGTGAAAGGTTGTGCTAAGCTTGACCTGAGTACCGAGTCCCTTCTAAAATGATCTCAAAAATTGCGAGGTGAAATTAGTGTCTCTATCTAATATGATGGAAAAGGGAACTCCATGCAACTAAACTAACTCCCGAATGAATAATTTTGCATACTCCTCAGCATAATCTGTAGTCTTAATCGGTAGAAAATTAGCTTCTTTAGTCAACCTATCTATAATCACCCAAATAGAGTCATACTGTTAACTTGTGCGAGGTAAAACTATAATGAAGTCCATATTGATCTCTTCCCACATCCAAGTGGGGATACTAATCTCTTCTAGCACACCTCCAGGTCATTGATGCTCAACTTTCACTTGTAGACAGTTCGGACACCTAGCCACAAACTCGGAAAGGCCTTCTTTATGCCATTCCACCAATAGACTTCCCATAGGTCATTGTACATCTTGGAGGCACCTAGATATATAGAATATTGGGAACCATGAGCCTCATGAAACCTCAAATCATCAACGCTTGGAACACACCAACTACCTTGATATCGAAGTACTCCATCTCCACTTGGGAGAAGACCTCTACCTTATAATTCTAAACCACTTCCTTCAACTTTACCTAAATAGGTTCCTTATCTGGTCTAGCGTTGACCTTAGACACCAAAGAACATTCTGAACCATTCTAAACAATAGAACCACCATCAGTCAAATCAACAAGGTAAACTTCTAGTCGTGCAAGCCGATGCACATCCTTCACAACCTCTTTCTTTCCATCTTCCACATGAGAAACAATCTCCATGGAAAGCCTACTAAGGGCATCCGCCATTACGTTAGCCTTGACCAGATGATAAAGGACACTCATGTCATAGTCCTTGAGAAGCTCTAACCACCTCCTTTGTCACAAATTCAGGTCCTTCTAAGTACTGTAGGCTCTTATGGTCTATGAACACATCTACATGCATGATAATGCTCAAACCATACCTCCTACCGAAGTATGAAGTCGGCATTGTCAATAAAGAACCCAACTAAGAGGTTAAGGTCGAACCCGCAGGGAATATGGAAGAGCTAGACTAAAGCCAGTAAGTGAACTTGTTGGGTAGTTACTCCAAATTGGGGGTTATAAAGAAAACAATAATTAAAAACACTGTTAAAACCTTGGTTAAAATCAAGAATAAAAGATAACTAGGGTTTTGTGTTCCCCATGGATTTATAGCTGCTTCGGGTATACATACGTGATCATCACCAATGCTTACTTGTAGAACTAATAACTTAGGTTCGTTCAAATGACTGGTCCGTCCTGATTGAATGACTATGCTCAATCACCGGGTCAGGTCTCATAAGTGTTTCCAAATTAACCGTTATCAATATGTCCCAAATTTAACTATCCTGCGACCACAACTCAAGTTAATACAATGATCATCAAGATCAAGGCTTTGTTGTAATTCTCTTTTCCTAATCTCTACCTCTCTAGGCTCAAGCAAGTAAAGAATTCGGGCATGTCCTAACGTTGTACACCATTAAGAAAAGTTTAAGCATGAAGAGAATACAATACAAGTGTTTTGCATTGGTTCTAAATCACTTTTATGAAACCGTAGCTTCTTAATCCACCATGGTTCCAATAAGCCTAGTTATAGAGGTTTTAGCCTCTCTTAGTTGAAAGATTGTGATTTGCATTCATGATTAAATACATAAATCAATACTTACATTTATGGATGAGAGAAAAACTTCTATGTATAAATCAGAAAAATCCTCAAGAACAAAATACGAAGATCAAGAGAAAGTTAAGAAAAGGTTGATCACAAGTCGAACAACTCAATCTATCTTCTAACCCTCAATTCTCACGTCCTATAATTAGTTGAAATTTTTTCTATCTATCTCTTTCTTATTTCTAATGAAAATAAAACATAAAACATATTTATATAGACATAAAAATCCTTTTCCTAGGTTAATAGGGTAAACTTCCATATTTCAAGCCGCTTGCGTCACGACCTGTCCTATAACCCGTAGCAGGTGTCGTTGGCTGGCTGAAATTTGGCTATGTGTTGGACCTTGGTACGACTCATACATGCTTCCTACGAGTCGTATTGTTCTTCCATAGCTTGAATCTAAGACTTTGTATTTTTTTTTGAAGTTCTTCATGAGTGCTAAAGTACAACTCGTACCTTGATGCCATGACTCGTACTGTCTATCCGTATCAAGAGTCAGCCTCTTGTGCAAATCTTCTAAATCTTTCCATGACTTCTACTCTACGGCCCGTACAAGCATTATATGACTCGTACTGAGAGTTATATGATGCACTTTTCGTCCTTAGCCTTCTAAAACTTCTCATGACCTGCAGTACGACTCATAGCACCATCTTATGGCTCGTACTAAGAACTGTGACTTAAGCCTATTTTCTGTCCTTCAAGCTATCTTTTGCCCATTCTTTCTCCAACACCTATTTATCATGTAACCAATGAAAAAGTGCCTTATATCCATATAAATATACCTAAGTCCACACTATTTTCTTAGTTTTGAGTGTCGAAGTGTTTTTGTTATACCCCGAGAGCTCAAAAGATCAGACCCGAGAGTTGAAATAGGAAAATTCTGAAATTGATGTTTTAGGCACAGGACGAGTCATGGGACGACTCGTGAGGACAGCCCATGAGTTGTCAGGTGACTTATGGGGAAGGCTAGTGAAGAGTTGGGATGTTTTGAGGATAGTGTCCCCATGCACATGGCAACGAGTCATGGCCAGGCCCCATGAGTGGATAGGTCAGATGTGGGGTGAGGGAGGAGGATGAGAAAAGGAAGGAACTAGTGTACTTCACGAGTGGTGACCACGAGTCATGGTCAACCACCATGATTCGTTTGGTTCCCTATTACCAGCCAAATGATCAATTCAAGAGTTTGAGGCAATGCATTTAATAATTGGTGAATACGAGTCGTGGTCACCCCTAATGAACCATTATGTGACCCATTACGACCCCAGGAGATTTGAAAAGTAGTGTACTGGACAACGAGTTTTGAGGCTAATCTGTATTAAATTACTGATGCTATATGCTGTCTTACACTGTTTCTAGCTGCTGGACTTACTGCTACCTGACCTTTATCTGTCTATCTAATTATATCTGAATATAACTCAATATATAAAATGTACCATCTACTACTGGATACAATCTCAACAGATGAAATACGTATTGCCTAATTATCTATTATTCTGATTATCGCATGATACGTAATAATATACTAGCATGCTTGCTGGAATTTGTACTAAAATCGTTCATGTACGCTGGGTATCTGCTAATAGCGTTTATTCTATTTATTTTCTACCCTGTATTTCCTGGCTTGCCGAAAGAATAACTTTACATACCCGGTTTTTGAGTACCCGACTGACCATGTGATTTCCGTCGGTACTTCTGCTGTTTCTCCCAACTACATTCATATACACGTCAATTAGAACTAAATACATTAATATTCGGGAGAAATTGTCACTTTTGATGTATATATTGATCATGGAAAGTGAGATTTACGAAGTAAATGTTATAATGATGAGATATTATGATGTAAAACATGATTTGAAATTACCCATGTCCATAATTCTATCTTCAATGAGAATAGAGCAATTATAAGCATGATAATGCTTTAGTAAATGCCCACATGTTGATTTCAAATGATGATTTTCCTGAAATAAGCTTACCGCATTGTTTTGGAGTGAAATCTCCCAAATTCCATATTTTAGCTTGTGGTACGTTTGAGTTAAATATTCTTATGTATAGCTTACCACATTATTTTGGAGCAAGGGCTCCCAAGTATGTTCAGCTTGTGCTATGTTTTAAACTAAACTTTTTCATATGCATGAATTTGATTGAGATGTATGTTGTTATTGAGCTTCATTTTCATACGATGTTGAGTCTATGCATGATTTCATGTTGAGCATCATCATAGATGATGTTGAGCTCATTATATATGATGTAGAGCATATGCATGTTTTTGGGAGAAGAGTCTAGCACCGAGTAGGCTAAGGGTCGATCATCCTATGCCTCAGAACTACATGCCAATATAGGTTTATACTATTATTTGTCTTGGGACCTCCCTTGTGAGCTTTCCCCTTGCTGAATGGGCCTTCAGCTTGATATCGATATCATGGTAGAGTCCTTAGCCATGCCAAGGTTTTGGACGGCTCTTCCCACTTGAGTGTGTTAGTCGTGACCACGTAAGCTCTATCGTGGTATGTGTTATACCCCGAGAGCTCAAAGATAGGAACCGGAAGTTTAAACAGGAAAATTGTAAAATTGATGTTGCAGGCATAAGACTAGTCGTGGAACGACTCGTGAGGAGACCCCATGAGTTGTCAGGTCAATCGTGGGGTAGAGTTTGACTTTTTATAGGAGGATGACCAGTGTACCTAACAGATGGGACCCCACGAGTCGTGGCCAGTCCCAACGACTCATGAGGTGAGTCATGAGAAAGCAGGTTGAAAAGTTAGGCAGTGTACATAATGGAATGTGACCACAAGTTGTGGTCTCGAGAAACGAGTTGTTAAGTCATCCGTTACGAGCCCTAGTAGTCATGTAATCTAGTGCACTTAACGGGCGACTCGACGAGTCATTGCCCATCCTGACGAGTCGTCAGGACATCCGTTAGGGTCACCTGACAATTATTTTGTGTGAAATAGTAAGGGCTTTTTAGTAATTTACTAAGTTCCTAAGACTTACACTACGTCATTTAAGGCTCGTTTTAGTGGGTTTTAAGTAGGGTAAAATCCATCCTAAGCCATTATTCTCCTGCACACAAGTTTGAAGGTTTGAAGAGGATATTCAAGGCAAAATCTCAAGGTTTCCATTGGATATCAGCTTGGACTATTAGAGGGTGTTAGAACTCACCATTCCCAGGTATGTAAGGCTATGAGTGGGTGTCTACTTACACACCCATTCCCAATTTCTATCAATCATGATAAATTGTATATGATCAAGTATGGGGTTTCTACCCAATTGCATAATTCTTCAATCTCGATACATGGGTATAATTAGATAGTATTTATATTGATGATTTATCAAGCTTGGGAGGATTCTAAATTGTTTTCCATTATAAAAATCATTTTCTAAAATTTTAATCTAAAACGCCCATGGGTGAAGAGTTCATAAAAGAGGTTATTTATGGTAAATGTGTGATGATGATGAAGTTGATGATGAAAAGCATGTTTCCAAAACTACCCATGATTATGTTGATGTTTTCAAAATGAAATTTTTAGACGCTAGTATGATAAAGCTTTGGGAAATGCCCGTATGATGATTTTAAGTGATGATTTTTCGGACATAAGTTTACCACGTTGTTTGAAGTGAAGATTCCTAATTTTTCATAAATTCTAGCTTGTGGTATATTGAGTTAAATACTCCTAAATTTAGCTTACCACATGATTTTGAGTAGATGCTCACACCTATGAATTGAGCTTGTGGTATGTTTTGAAATAAAGCTTCTCATATGCATGAACGTATAATTGAGATGTATGTCATTATCGAGCTTTTCCAAAGGACAATGGTGAGCTTCATTTCATATGATGTTGAGCCTATGCATGATTTCATCATTTAGCTTTGTCAATAGACAATGTTGATCTTCTTTTCATACAATGTTGAGTTATGCATGATTTCATATTGAGCTTCGTTGTTAGACGATGTTGAGCTTCGTTTATGTATGATCCAGAGCATTGCATATTTTTGAGAAGAGTCTAGAACCGAGCGGGTTAAGGTTTGATTACCCTATGCCCCAAAACTACGCACCAACATAGGTTTATATTATTATATTACTGGGACCTCCCTTGTGAGCTATCCCCGGCCTGATTGGCCATTCAGCTTGATATCAATATCATGGTGGCGTCCCTAGCCCTGGCAAGGTTTTGGACTTCTCTGCCCACTTGAGTGTGATAGTCGGGACCAGGCAAGCTCTATCATGGTATGTTATTGTCACGCCCCGCCTTGGGAGGCATGACTAGTAGCTGGTGGCCTACTAGGACCTGGACTGCTGGACAACTGAGCCTAAGCACTTCTGGTGCCAGGCTGGCTCTAATTCTTGATTGATGAAAACAACGGGCTATATAACGGCTGTAAATATAGCCTTTGAGCGACTAGGCCTATAGCCACCTATAGGAATATAACAGCTAACCAGAACAACTGGGCATAAGGGAACCTATGCGGGCCGACAAGGCCACCATGCTGACTAGTTATCACTAAAAAGTATAATCATGTGTTGAACTGATCTGTGAACGACAAGGTCACCAACTGACAACTACACAAGGACCCACACAGCCATCACATGCAAACTGAAACATACATACGGACCCACACGATCGGTACAACTAACCACAGGGAATATACAATCCACCATCCTCTTAGAATAATAAGATGGTCGGGACAGGGCCGCGGCCTACCCATACTGTACAAACAAAAAGGGAAGTAAACATCTAGCTGTCAAGCTCTGGATGACAAGAGTTGAGGACTCTGTACGCTGGCTAGAACTACGAGGGATCTGCTCCTCGTCTATGAGTACCCACGGGCGAGTAATTTAGTGCCCCAAAACGGGCGTCAGTACCACTGGTACTGAGTATGCAAGCAATAACTGAAACTAACTGAAAGCAAACAATAATACTAATAGATACTGAAGTAATAGGAGATGGGCTGAGACTGACTGAAAAGAGCATAACTTTACTGAAAAGAGTAAGAGTCATACCTGATAACATGGCGGTCTACTTTCTATCTATTAATAACTAACACAACATACCATACAAGAACCTTACCAACCCCCATAAGCCGTAAGGTACCAACCACCACACAATCTATATACCCTTACCCAGGTCATACCCTCCACCTAGTAACTATGAGCATCCAATGGGCCCCTTGGGTATGCAACTTCGGCTCACTGGACCCCTGACTATAGTTGTAACTGAGTCTGGAGGACTCCTGAAATCTGAAATTTGAAATCTAAAATCTGAAATCTGAAATCTAAAAACTGTAACCTGCAGCCCCAGCGCAAGCGCTCGACAGAGGGTGTGTATATTGCTGATCAGCCTAGTATGGGGAATCTGCATCCCATCTTCGTCCGCTGGCGGATGACATGCCACTCCATAGACGATGTATCCTCACCCTCTGGAGGGCGAGTCGACACAACTATTAACCCTGGGGCGGTCAAGGAAGCTCTAAGGGTGCCCAACACAGAACAATCATGTCTCCACAAATAGCAATAAGCGCATGTAATATATATATACTGAATCTGATAATAATATTTATATTATGGTATTCTGTTCTGAATCTCATACTGAAATATACTGAATCTGATACAAAAATATGCTGAATCTGATACTGAAATATACTAAATCTGATACTGAGATATACTGAGTCTGAAATAATATTTTCGGAACATTCTACTGGGAATTATACTATTTTACTGAGTTTCATGCTGAACATTGTATAATAATACTAACATGCTTACTGAACACATACTGAATATAATATACGGCTTCTGAAATAGTCTACTGGAATTTGTACTATTTAGCTATACTGGAACTACTAGCTTGCCGAAAGAAACTGGCTTTACATACCTCAACTGCCGACTTTCTGATTAACTGGCGTAGCTCAGCTAGTATTCAGTTATTTCTCCCAACTGTATTCATATTCACAAAAGAATAGAATTAATTCTACTATTATTTTGGAAAGAAACCATACTTATGGATATACCTACTACATATTCTTCGACTTATTGGAGAACAACCAAAAACTCGTAATTTCTCAGAAGTCTAGAAGGGAGAAATACCCACTTTAATGCTGGGAGTATATTAACACTAGTTTGGAGAAATTCCACTTGCTTGGCTTGGTGAGACGACGATTCATCGACTGAATTTCACGAAACTAAATCCGTATGAATGCTCCCTACAGCTTTATACTTCGCTACCCGAAGTTAATTTGAGTTTGGACTATGTTTGACGGCGTGAACGAAAGGAAATTTATGTTGAACCTTCGTCCCTCCCCTGTTTCTGTTTGTTCTCTGGAAATGAAGAATGAAAATGACCAAAAAAAACCAAAGTGGGGCTTTATATACTTGGACCTGAACCCCCTTTAAGTCGCATTTGTTGAATGCGATTTGTAAGTCGCATTTGTCGAATGCGATTTATAAGTCGCATTTGCCTTGCGACGCTCTGACTTGGTGCTTGTCCGGTCTCTCCCTGGGCCCTTTTCTCGTACGTATGCTATTCTAAAACTCTTAGCCGACATGCGAATAGGCTCACTAAGTGTCAAGAACTTACGGGGGTAACATCCTTCCCCCCTCAAGAACATTCATCCTCAAATGTTAACTTCAGTTTACAAAAATTTTAACTTGTTCTACTTATTCTGGAAAAATTTCGGCAGAGTTTCTCCTGTAATATTAACTATTTCAAAAATCCTGAAACACAGAAAAGTCCAATATGGGTACTCCATATAATACTATAGCATTCATTTCATAATAAACTGAAGTCAACATCTCACTTATACACATGAATATAAAGAACCTAATAGAACAACAATATCAACATACCTTTGGCTGACTAAGTCTGAAATAACTGAGGGTATCTGGCTTTCATATCTTCTTCTGCTTTCCATTTCATTTCCTCTTGGTTCCTGTTACGCCATAACACTTTGATAGAAGCAACATCTTTGGTTCTTAATCTGCGGATCTGCCGATCTAGTATGGCTACTAGAACTTCTTCATAGGTCAACTTCTCTGTAACCTGAACATCTTGGACTGGGACAATTCTGGAGGGATCTCCTATGCACTTTCTCTGCATTGATACATGGAAAACTGGGTGGACAGATTCTAACTCTGGAGGTAAGTCTAACTCATATGCCACTTGGCCTATTCTTCGGCGAATCTGATAAGGCCTAACAAACCTCGGGATGAGCTTACCTTTCTGGCCAAATCTCATTACACCCTTCATTAGTGAAACTTTTACAAACACCCAATCACCCACATTAAATTCCAATTTTCCGCGCCATATGTCAGCATACGATTTCTGGCGGCTCTGAGCAGTCAGTAAACATTCTCTGATAAGCTTTACTTTTTCCTCTGACTGATGAATGATATCTGGCCCAATCAATGCTGATTCTCCTACCTCAAACCAACCAACTGGAAATCTGCACTTTCGCCCATATAATGCCTCATAAGGCGCCATCTGAATAGCTGAATGGTAACTATTATTATAGGATTACTCAATGAGTTGTAAATGTTCATCCCATTTACCTCCGAAACCCAACACACATGCTCGCAACATATCCTCGAGTGTTTTAATGGTGTGTTCTGCCTTCCCATCTATCTAAGGATGAAAAGTTGTGCTCAGGCTAACCTGCGTTCCCAAGCCTCTCTGAAATGATTGCTAGAATTTAGCTGTGAACTGCACCCCTCTATCGGAGATAATGGACACAAGAACACCATGCAACCTGACTATTTCTATGATATACAGCTCAGCATAATCCTCGGTGGAAAAGGTAGCCCTTACTGGCAGAAAATAAGCTGATTTTGTCAGTCTGTCAACAATCACCAAGATCGAATCACATCTATGCCTGGTGCGGGGTAATCCTGCTACAAAATCCATATTAACTAGTTCCCATTTCCATAGAGGCACAACTATATTCTGAGTCAGTCCGCCTAGTTTCTGATGTTCAGTTTTTACCTGCTGGCAGTTGGGACACTAAGCTACAAATTCTGCTATCCCCTTCTTCATTCCTGGCCACCAGTAGATTTCTTTTATATCATGGTACATTTTCTTCGAACCTGGGTGGAGAGAATAACATTCATAATGTACCTCACCCATAATATGCTGGAGAAGCCCTGCAACGTCTGGAACACAAAGGAGATCTTTATATCGCAATATCCCATCCTCGGTTATTTGAAAATCTGTCACCTCTCCTTGCTGAACTCTGTTTCTAAGCTGAACTAGGATAGGATCTTCACACTGCCATTCCTTTACTTCCACGACTAAAGACGACACTGCGGTGTTGTGGATTATCGCTCCGTTGTCCTCTGTTTCTGCTACACGAACGGCTATACTGGCTACTGATGCAATTCCCGGGCTAATTCCCACTACACAGGCTATAAGTATGCCAAACTCCCCATAGACTTACGGCTAAGGGCATCTGCCACCATATTGGCCATTCTTGGATGATACAGAATATTTACATCATAGTCTTTCAACAGCTCTAGACGCTGCCGCATGTTCAGTTCTTTCTGGGTGAAGACATACTGTAGGCTTGTATGATCAGTGAATATATCTATGCGGACGCCATAAAAGTAATGTCTCCATATCTTCAAGGCGTGAGTCATTGCGGATAATTCCATGTCATGGGTAGGATAGTTCTTTTCATGTTTCCTCAGCTGTCTGGAAGCATAAGCAATTACTTTACCATGCTGCATCAACACACATCCTAACCCAACACCTGAAGCGTCACAATAAACTGCATAACCTTTTGTACCTTCTGGCAATGCTAATACTGGAGTTGATGTTAGCCTGTCTTTCAATTCCTGGAAGCTCTACTCACATGCCTCAGTCCACTGATATTTTGCTGCGTTTTGTGTCAGTTTAGTCAGAGGTGCTGCTACGGTGGAAAATCCTTCAACAAACCTCTTGTAGTACCCTGCTAACCCCAGGAAACTACGTACCTCGGTCGGAGTCGTAGATTTGGGCCGAAGCAATTCTGGTTCAATACTGAACTTTCGAGCCACTAATGGGGTAACATAGGACAAGGTCGATCCCGGATTGATGAATACATAAGCAGGGTGGGAGAAAATAGTCATCATACCTGTCACAACATCTGGAGATGCCTCTGAATTCTGTCTCACTTGTAATGTATAAGTACGGCTTGGGCCCGTACCTGAACTAGAGGCCCCTGATCAGCCTCGGCCTCTGCTTGCTGAAATTGAGGGCCTGCCCTGCCGGTGCTGTTGAGCTCGCGACCTGGCTGATGCCCTATCCTGTCTATCTCGGTCACCCTGACCCCTAGTTGGACAATCTCTCATCACATGACCCCAATATCCATGTATATAACACCCTGCGGAGCCATATCTTCAAGCTCTAGAGTGGCGCCGGCTGCAAATAGGGCAAAGTGGTAGTGTATACCTGCTCTGTTCTGCCCTCCTCTACTGGGGTGAATCTACTGTACTAGAACTTCCGCTGGACTTTGACTGTCCTCGGCGACTGAATCTACCCCTCTGCTGCTGTGATGGAGGCGAGGGTCTAGGTGGCCTATCTGACGACCGTGGCCTAGGACCTCTCTAAATCTCCCCTTGTAACTCATCTGACCTGTCCCTGCGGCACTGTTCCTGACCTTTTCATCTGCTATCCTGTTGCCGTTGTCTGAGGCCCTCAATAGTCTGAGCAAAAGCCTATACTCGAGCAATATCCATATCTTCCCGCAAAGTAGCTGTCATATAGGCCTCAATATACTCTGGGTTCAGCCCCATAATTAACCGGTGGACTCTGGATGGCATGGTCTACAAATGCTGGAGCATATCGGGCCAAAGAATCCAACTGAAGGGCGTATTCTCGAACACTCATCGCCCCCTGCTCCAAGTGTACAAACTGGTCCATTTGGGCCTGTCGGATCTCTTGTGGTAGATAACGGTGCAGGAAGCCCTCTGAAAAGCTAGACTAGGTCGGAGGGGCAACATCTCTCCCTCGAGACCTTTCCTGTCACGCCCCGCCTTGGGGGGTGTGACTGGCACCTGGTGCCCTACTAGGACCTGAACTACTAGACTACTGAGCCTGAGCACATCTGGTGCCTGGCTGGCTCTAACATCAGATTTCTGGAAACAAAGGGCTATATAACAGCTGTAAACACAGCCTCCGGCCAACTGGGCCCATAGCCACCTGTACATGTACTAACAGCTAACCAGAAACATATCAATATAAGGGAGCCTATGCGGGCCGACAAGGCCACCATGCTGTCTAGTTATCTGTAACTCAACAACACTACTGTAACACTACGTGACCGGCAAGGTCACCACTACTGTCAAACTAAGGCCTCACACGGCCAACATAAATGGAAATGCTAAACAAATATAACAAACTGCTCGGCCTCACACGATCGGCTCAACTGACCACAGGGAAATATATACATACTGCAAGCCTCTAGGAATACTGATAAGATGGTTGGGACAGGGCCCCGACCTACTCGTACTATACAACAAAAGGAAATGATATAAACCTCTAAAATATCAAGCTCTGGATGACAGGAGCTGATGACTCTGCGCTGGCTCAGATCACGAGGGATCGCCTCCTCGTCTATGGGTACCTGCAGGCAAGTAATGCAGTGCCCCACCGGGCGTCAGTACCATTGGTACTGAGTATGCAAAGCAACTGAAACAATACAATTGAATACAGATAACATAACTAACAAGTCTGTGAGCAGAAGATAATTGAATCTGAAGAGCTGATAGGGACTAGATCAAACCTTTCTGCTCTGATAGGAAGGAGCGTGTCTCTAGTCACGGCGGCCAGCTGTCTATTAGCTAATATATATAAAGCACATAAATACATATACATTTAGCAAGCAAGAGCCAATACCAACCCCCATAATCCGGATGGCGCCAAGCAAGCAAACAATCTGTATACCCCTACCCGGGTCAAAACCAACCAAAAATAAGTCACTCCCCTCATCTGCTCACTTCGGAGCTCCTCTACCGGCCCCCTGGGTCTCCGGCTCGGGCCATAGCCTCCGATATAAGCAACCGTGTCTGGGTCTGGAGGACTCCTGTGTAGACAGTAACAGATAGGGTCTGGATCCCTGGACACAAAACTCAACAGGGCTATCTGGAGCCGGAGCTACACCTATAATAACTGAATGTACAGACAGTAACAGATAGGGTCTGGTTCCCTGGACACAAAACTCAACAGGGCTATCTGAAACCGGAGCTGCACCTGTAATGCTGATCAGACTGTTATGGGGAAAGCTTCATCCCATCTTCATCCAAGCTGGGGACGGCATGCCACTCCTTGGAGTGACGTAAAACCCACCCGCTTACTGGGCGACATGATTACCAACCCAGGGGCGGCGAGGATGCTCAATAAGGTGCCCTCACGCCACAACAAGTCTCAACAAATAAATAGCACATATAAATAGCAAGCCTGTATAACTAAAAAGGACTATCTGAAATATGATTTCTTATTTTGTTCTGTTTTTGTACTAAACTGATTATACTGATTCTGAAATCTTTATTTAACTGTTTGGCTAATCTATAGCCGGGATACTATCTGTCTGAATGGCTAATCTGTAGCCACAAACTGTTTGTCTATCTGATTTTACTTTATTAGCCTTTATTATGAAAATCGGTGTCTTTTTATTCTACAACAAGCTATACTGAATCTGGAATGCTAACTCGCCCTCTGGCGCATGCTTTACTAACTTTCGGACTGAATATGCTACGGCAACACAACTCAGAATCTATTAGACTTACTAAATTGTCGACATTCAACTCCGAGAGTTTCAATTACTGAGTTTACTAGGATTTACAAAGCTAAAGCTTACTAACTTGCCGAAGAACAACTTCACATACCTTAACCTCGAGTTATCAGACTGTCGGACGAGGCTCGATCAGTATTCCAGCTAAATCTCCCAACTGCATTCATAAAGACGTCATTTAGTACTAAATACAACACTATTCTGAAGGACGGCGTCACTTTCGATATAATTATAGCCTAAACTTAGGATTATCGAAAGACGGTCGAAAATTTGCTATTTTTCAGAAGTCCAGAAGGGAGAAGTATACACTTCACAGTTAGGAACACATAGACACTTGTTTGGAGCAATTCCACTTATCTTAGTCCGGTAGCACGATGACTTGTCGGTCGAATTTTGCGAAACCAAATTCGTAGGAATGCTCCCTGCTGCTAAATACTTTGGTATCTGGAGTTAATTTAAGTTTGGACAACGTTTGGTAGCGTAATCGGAAGGAAATTATCAAGGAACCTTCATCCCTTTCTCCTCTCTAGTTTTTCTCTCTGTTTTCACTGGAAAATATAAGAATTATTTCACTTAAAACCGAAGTGGGGCTTTATATACTTGGTCCTGGATAGGCCCAACATGTCACAGAGCCAACGCGGAGGCTCCACCTCCATGACACGTTGCCATCGCGGAGGGACTCTGCCTCGGCTCCTTCCGCGATGGTTCGACCGGTTACCCGTCCGATCCTTTCCCGGGCCTTTCTCTAGCACGTATGGCTTTCAAATATGCTTAACCAACATGCGAATAGGCCATCTAGGTGTCGGAAATCTTACGGGGTATAACATTCTGCCCCCCTTAAGAACATTCATCCTCGAATGTAAACTTCTATCTAGAGGACTTCTCGACTTACTACTTAGGAAAATTTCGGCAGAGTTTCCCCTGTAATATGGACTATCTCAAAACCTGAAACACAAAAAAGCCCAATACAGGTACTGCACACAATACTTTAGTGTTCACTGGATAGCTACACATCAATCTTTCTCATTTATATATACATAACCACAAGGTACTGCATAAGTAATAATATGGACATACCTGTCGCCTGACTAGGCCTGGAATAAGTGAGGATATCTAGATTTCATATCTTTCTCAGCCTCCCACGTCATCTCCTCTCGGTTCCTGTTATGCCACAATACTTTGACAGACGCAATATCTTTAGTTCTCAATCTACGAATCTGTCTATCTAAGATTGCTACTGGAATCTCTTCATAGGCCAGCTCTTCCGTAACCTAGATATCCTGGACTGGAACTGCTCTAGATGGGTCTCCTATGCACTTCCTCAGCATAGACACATGAAAGACCGGATGAACGGTTTCTAGCTCTGGAGGCAAGTTCAACTCATATGCTACTCGGCCTATCCTTTGACGAATTTGATAAGGCCCAACAAATCTCGGGCTGAGCTTACCTTTCTTGCCGAATCTCATCACCCCTTTCATTGGGGATACTTTCAAAAATACCCAGTCATTCACATCAAACTCCACGTCTCTACGCCGCACATCTGCATATGATTTCTGGAGGCTCTGTGCAGTAAGTAAGTGTTCTCTGATAAGCTTTACCTTTTCCTCTGACTGCTGAATAATGTCTGGCCCAACCAATGCTGATTCTCCTATTTCAAACCAACCAATCGGCGGTCTGCATTTTCGCCCGTATAATGCCTCGAAAGGTGCCATCTGGATGGCTGAGTAATAGCTGTTATTATAAGCAAATTCAATCAACTGCAAATGCTCGTCCCAGCTACCAGCGAAATCTAACACACGCGCTCGCAACATATCTTCGAGCATCTGAATTGTGCGTTCAGCTTGTCCATCTATCTGAGGGTGGAATGCTGTGCTCAAATTAATCTGCGTTCCCAGACCTTTCTAAAACGACTGCCAGAATCAAGCCGTAAACTGTGCTCCTCTGTCTGAAATAATGGATACCGGTACTCCATGCAATCTGACTATTTCTAGGATATACAACTCCGCATAATATTCGGCCGAGAAAGTAGTTCTCACTGGCAGGAAATGAGCTGATTTTGTCAATCTGTCAACTATCACCCATATAGAATCATGTTTGTGTCTAGTACGGGGTAACCCTACTACAAAATCCATATTTACTACTTCCCATTTCCAGAGTGGCACAACTATGTCCTGAGTTAGCCCTCCTGGTATCTGATGTTCTGCTTTCACCTGTTGGAAGTTAGGACACTGGGCTACAAATTCGGCAATTTCTCTTTTCATACCTGGCCACCAATAGTTTTCTTTGATATCATGGTACATTTTTGTCGCGCCAGGGTGGAGAGAATAGCGGGCGCAATGTACCACGTTCATGATCTGCCGGCGGAGGCCTGAAACATTGGGAACACATAAACGGTCTTTACAACGCAGCACTCCATCCTCTGTTACCCGGAATCCTGGCGCCTTCCCTAGCGGAATATAATCTTTAAGCTGAACTAGGTCAGGATCCTCAAATTGTCGTTCTTTCACTTCCACAACTAATGATGACACTTCCACAACTAATGTCGTTCTTTCACTTCCACTTTCACTTCCCTAGCGGAATATAATCTTTAAGCTGAACTAGGTCAGGATCCTGACCAATTCCCGCTGCTCGGGCTGCAAATATGCCAAACTCCCCATGGACTTTCGGTTGAGAGCATCTGCTACAACATTGGCTTTTCTGGGGTGGTACAGAATATTCACATCGTAATCCTTTAACAGCTCCAACCAGCGACGTTGCCGCAAATTCAACTCCCTCTGAGTGAAGATATATTGTAGGCTCTTGTGATCTATGAAAATATCAACATGGACGCCATACAGGTAGTGTCTCCACATTTTCAAGGCGTGGACCACTGCGACTAACTCCAGGTCATGGGTAGGGTAATTCTTTTCGTGTTTCTTCAGCTGCATGGAAGCATATGCAATCACCTTACCATGCTGCATCAACACACAACCCAACCCGACGCCTGACGCGTCGCAATATACTGAATAACCCTCTATACCTTCCGGCAATGCTAGCACTGGGGCGGAGGTTAATCTGTCTTTCAGTTCCTGGAAGCTCTGCTCGCATGCCTCTGTCCACTGAAACTTTGCTGCTTTCTGCGTCAGTTTAGTCAGAGGTGCTGCTATAGTAGAGAACCCTTCAACAAACCTCCTGTAATATCCTGCTAATCCCAGAAAGCTACGGACTTTAGTTGGAGTGGTAGGCCTAGGCCATGATTTGACTGCTTCTATTTTCTGCTTGTCAACCTGTATACGAACATCCGACACAATGTGCCCTAGGAAGGCTACTGAGTTAAGCCAGAATTCACACTTGGAGAACATAGCATATAACTGGCGGTCCCTGAGAATCTGAAGCACTGTCCGTAAATGAGTCCGGTGATCTGCTTCAGAGCGAGAATAGACCAGAATATCATCAATGAACACGATCACGAATAGGTCCAGGTGTGGTCTGAAAATACTGTTCATCAGGTCCATGAATACTGCTGGGGCATTCGTTAACCCAAAGGACATAACAAGAAATTCAAAGTGTCCATATCGGGTCCTGAATGCCGTTTTGGGAATATCTCTTTCACAAACTCGAACCTGGTGATATCCGGACCGCAAGTCAATCTTGGAAAAATATCTGGCCCCTTGTAGCTGATCAAACAAATCATCTATTCTGGGAAGAGGATACTTATTCTTTACTGTAACTTTGTTCAACTGCCAATAATCTATGCACATACGGAGCGAGCCATCTTTATTCCTCAAAAATAGAACTGGCGCACCCCATGGTGAAGTACTCGGCCTGATGAAACCTTTATCCAGCAAATCTTTCAACTGCACCTTCAACTCTCTGAGTTCTGCAGGAGCCATACGATAGGGAGGAATTGATATAGGTTGTGTGCCTGGTAACAAATCAATAGCGAAATCTATTTCCCTTTCTGGGGGAATACCAGGTAACTCATCTGGAAACACATCAGGGAACTCGTTCACCACCGGAACAGACTGGAGTATCGGTGATTCTGCCCGAACATCCTGAACTCTGACCAGATGGTAAATACACCGCTTAGATATCGATTTCCTCTCCTGAAGGTAGGAAATAAACCTACCTTTTGGCATAGCTATGCTGTCTTTCCACTCCCGCACTGCCTCTCCTAGAAAGTGGAATCGGGCCGTCTTGGTCCTACATTCAACATTGGCATAGCACGGCACTAGCCAATCCATACCCATTATGGCATCGAAGTCTATCATTTCTAGCTCTAGCAGATCTACTGTAGTCTGGCAGTCAGCAACCTCCACTATACACCCTCGGTAAATTCTACTAGCTATAATAGAGTCACCGACGGGCGTGGATACTGAAAAGGGATGATGTAATAATTCTGGTGCAATATTGAACTTCCGTGCCACAAATGGGGCAATATATGACAAGGTGGATCCTGGATCAATCAATACATAAGCAGGGCATGAACAGATAGTCAGCATACCTGTCACTACATCTGGAGACGCCTCTGAATCATGACTCCCCGGCAGTGCATAAGTACGGCTTGAGCCCGTACCTGAACTAGAAGCTCCTGATCTCCCTCGGCCTTTGCCAACTGAACCTGAAGGCCCATGCCCCACTGAGGCTGCTGGGGCTCGTGGCCCCGCGGATCCCCTGTCCTGGCTGTCTCTACTCCCCTGACCTCTAGGGGGTCTATCTGATAGTCGAGGCCTGGGTCCTCTCTGAACTTCTCTTCGTATCTCGTCTGATCTATCTCTACGGCGCTGTTCCTGACTGGTCTGTCTACTACCCTGTTGCCGCTGTCTAAGACCCTCAATGGTCTGAGCAAAATCCTGTACTCGAGCAATGTCCATATCCTCTCGCAATGTCATCGTCATACATGCCTCAGTATACTCTGGATTCAGACCCATGATAAATCTGTGAACTCTCGTTGGAATGGTATCAACAAATGCTGGAGCATAACGGGCTAAGGAGTCAAACTGTAAAGCATACTCGCGTACGCCCCTCGCCCCCTACTCCAGATGCTAAAACTGATCCATCCGAGCCTGTCGGATCTCTCGTGGAAAGTAACGGTCCAGGAAGGCCTCCGAGAAGCTGGTCTAGGTCGGAGGGGTAACATCTCTCCCTCGGGACCCTTCCCAACTCTCGTACCATAATATAGCTATATCCCGTAACCGGAACACTGCCAGCTCAACAGACTCTAAAGGGGTCACATGCATAACTCGAAATATCCTCTGCATCTGATCTAGAAAGTCCTGAGGGTCCTCTGCCTGATCCGACTCAGTGAATTGTGGAGGACCTAGTGCCAAAAATTCCCTGACCCTGGAACTACCTGACCCACCTGAAGACCCTGCTGCCACAGGTGGCACTGGTTGGCGCTGTGTGGCCATCATCTATGCCAACATAACTACAGCGCAATGAACCTACTGATCTGATGGCGAAGGCACAGGAGCTATCGGGGGCGTTGTAGTGCCCAACGGCTCCTGATGTGAGGGGGACTGCTGAGAGGGATGTGATGAAGCCTCTATATCGCCCTCAGATCAGGTTGACTCTAACTGAAGCTGAGGCATCCTGCTGGTGCCTTCTCCTGCTGCTGTGTCTACAATCCTGCCTGTGGCAGGCTGTCGCTGATCTGCCATTCTTATCTGTAGAGAAAGGATACAATAAGTTTTAGGAACTCGACCCTATACTGTACTATGCTATGGCACGACGGAGTATGAAAGAAGAGTAACCATCCTATCATGCCTCGCAGCCTCCTACCTATAGTATGTGGTGCACAACACATCCATAGACAAGACTATACTTAGCACGGCTTGCAGACTCCCTGGGACACAACCTGGCTCTGATACCAAGTTTGTCACGCCCCACCTTGGGGGGTGTGACGGTCACCTGCTGCCCTACTAGGACCTGAACTAATAGACTACTGAGCCTGAGCACATCTGGTGCCTGGCTGGATCTAACTAAGATTTTTGGAAACAAAGGGCTGTATAACGGCTGTAAACACAGCCTCTGGCCAACTGGGCCCATAGCCACCTGTACATGTACTAACAGCTAACCAGAAACATATCAATATAAGGGAGCCTATGAGGGCCGACAAGGCCACCATGCTGTCAAGTTATCTGTAACTCAACACAAGACTACTATAAGACACGTGACCGGCAAGGTCACCATTACTGTCAATCTAAGGCCTCACACGGCCAACATAAACGGAAATGCTAAACAACTATAATAAACTGCTCGGCCTCACACGACCGGCTCAACTGACCATAGGGAAATATATACAGACTGCAAGCCACTAGGAATACTGATAAGATGGTCGGGACAGGGCCCCGACCTACCCGTACTATACAACAAAAGGAAATGATATAAACCTCTGGAATATCAAGCTCCGGATGACAGGAGATGATGACTCTGCGCTGGCTCAGATCACGAGGGATCGACTCCTCGTCTATCGGTACCTGCAGGCAAGTAATGCAGCGCCCCACCGGGCGTCAGTACCACTGGTACCGAGTATGCAAAGCAACTGAAATAATACAACTGAATACAGATAACATAACTAACAAGTCTGTGAGCAGAAGATAACTAAATGTGAAGAGCTGATAGGGACTAGATCAAACCTTTCTGCTCTAGTAGGCAGGAGCGTATCTGTAGTCACGACGGCCTACTGTCTATTAGCTAATATATATAAAGCACATAAATACATATACATTTAGCAAGCAAGAGCCAATACCAACCCCCATAAGCCGGATGGCGCTGAGCAAGCAAACAATCTATATACCCCTACCCGGGTCATAACCAACCAAAAATAAGCCACTCCCCTTATCTGCTCACTTCGGAGCTCCTCTACCGGCCCCCTGGGTCTCCGGCTCGGGCCATAGCCTCCGATATAAGCAACCATGTCTGGGTCCGGAGGACTCCTGTGTAGACAGTAACAGATAGGGTCTGGATCCCTGGACACAAAACTCAATAGGGCTATCTGGAACCGGAGCTACACCTATAATAACTGAATGTACAGACAGTAATAGATAGGGTCTGGTTCCTTGGACACATAACTCAACAGGGCTACCTGAAACCGGAGCTGCACCTGTAATGCTGATCAGGCTGCTATGGGGAAAGCTTCATCCCATCTTCGTCCAAGCTGGGGACGACATGCCACTCCTTGGAGTGATGTAAAACCCACCCGCTCAGTGGGCGACACGATTACCAACCTAGGGGCGGGGAGGACGCTCAATAAGGTGCCCTCACGCCACAGCAAGTCTCAACAAACAAATAGCACATATAAATAGCAAGCATGTATAACTAAAAAGGACTATCTGAAATCTGATTTCTTATTTTGATCTGTTTCTGTACTAAACTGATTCTTTACTGATTATACTGATTCTAAAATCTTTATTTAACTGTTTGTGTAATCTTTAGTCGGGATACTATCTGTCTGAATGGCTAATCTGTAGCCACAAACTGTCTGTCTATCTGATTTTACTTTATTAGCCTTTATTCTAAAAATCGGTGTTGATCTTGGGAGATTTATATGCCCAAGTGATACTCAAACATACCATTTTTACCTTGTTTGTTGTGCAATGTGTATATAATATCATGTATTTGGTAATAAAATGTGAATTTATACTAACCAACATGATTAGCATTTGTTTTGCAGGATAATGTGATTTTTAGGAGCAAAAATGCGTGTTGGAACTATGTCGGAGTTGGACTTGGATGCGAGCGTGGAAAAGACCTCGGATGGCACATTTTACACTGGCTCCACGATGGCGCCGTGCCACGCTCCCATCACGGTAGTACACTGCCTGGAGAGGAAATTAAGTGGCAGATTCCAGTGAGGCATCGCGACAGCTCCGTGGCACGGAGACAGGCCTCCGCGATGGCCTCCGTGCCACGTTGAAGCCAATTATCCGGACCCTGAAATTTCCAGAGAAGGTCCGCGTCCACGCCGTGTCACGGAGGCCGTGCTCCGCGTTGGCCTCCGTGACACGTTGCTTGTTATTCCGGGAAAAATTTCCCACTAGTATAAATAGCACACTTAGGTTATTTTTAAAGGGGTCTTCTTTTAGTTCTAGTTTTTAGCAGAGTTCAGGAGTGGAGAAAGGAACGTGGTTTTGTGGCAGTTGAAGAATAGAAAAGATAAGAGTTTTCTTCTCTTCCCTTCTTCTTTTCCTTCAATTGTATGCATGATTTACACTCATTCTAGGACGATTAATCCAAGAATGAGTGGCTAATTCCTTTCTTGCTGAGGTTTTGAACTTGTGTAATGATTACTGGTAATAATTGATATGGTTTCTTTTTCTTCTTGCATATTGTTCTATTAATTCTTGTGCTTAGTACATTCTTGATTGGGCACCATTAATGTATATCTAAAAAGTCCAATTTCACTCGAGAGAGCATGAAATTGGAAAGTTGTGAATTAATAGGGTATTGTTCTTAACTTGATTTGGGAAAATTGGGTTTTGATGTGCTTTCTTGATAGAAATATACTTGAAAGCCGTATTAGTCAATTTAGGAACCGGAATTGTAGTGTTAGGTCATAAATTTCATTTGATCACAGAAATATAGACGAATGGTTTATGATTCTAAAGTGAAATTAAATACGGAAGTTTTAATTTCTAGGCAAACGTTCTTGACTAGCAATATGAAGAAGAGGATGACCAAATTATCATAATTATCAACTCCGTTACTCGTTCTTAACCTTGGCATGAGCATATCCATTGTCTGAATTCAACGTAAATAATAGTTGTTAAGTTTAGTATATAATTAGTTTAGAAACAAAACTCCCTAAATTCTTGATTGGATAGTTGTTAGCATAGTTAGAAATAGAATAGAAATATAGTGAACTAGGAAATTTTGCATATCCAGAGCAGCCTCCTTGGATCGATACTTGGCTACTTAGCCACTTTATTACTTGTTTGACCACGTACACTTGCGTGTCGGTTTTTAACACATACCGAACCAGCCGGACAAGTTTTTGGCGCCGTTGCCGGGGAGGCTAGGCGATTTGTAAAATTTTGTTTAGTGTAAATTTACTGTATTTGTATTTTATTTTCTTAAGTGTTAACAACTTGGTCTTAGCCTGTATTTTGCAGATTTTTATTTCTGTGAACACTGGCAAGGGACAAGGAGTTGGTGGAATCTTACTTAGAGCCAGAACGTGAATTGCATAGTCAACGTAGAGAAGCTCTTCGGAAGAAGCTGCAGTTGCTCAAACAGTCTACGATGGAGCAACCCAATCCACCAGTTGTACGGGCAGTGTTAGTGCCCGAGGAAGTAGCAGCCAGGCCGGTTCGCGAGGTGGCAATCCCACACGCTAATAATGTACATTCCAGCATCCGCAAACCAGAGCCTGGGGGGAGATTTGAGTTAAAGCAAAATATGGTGCAACTTTTGCACACGAGCGGGCAGTTTACCGGTCTCCCTCACGAAGATCCGCAACAACATCTCCAGAACATTTTGGAGATAAGTGACACGTACATACCCGCTGGAGTGTCACCTGATTATGTTCGGCTCACCTTATTTCCATTTTCCTTATTGGGTGAAGCCAAGAGGTGGTTAAAAGATGAACCACCCAACTCTATATCAACGTGGGATGATCTTGCAAAGAAGTTCTTGATCAGATTTTTCCCTTCAGGTAAAACAGCTAAACTTAGAAGTCAGATTCTAAGTTTTAAACAGAGGGAAGGAGAAAATCTTTATCAAGCCTGGGAAAGATTCAAGTCCATGTTGCGGGACTGTCCTCATCATCATCAGTCAAATGAGGTGTTGGTACACACTTTTATTGAGGGTTTGGAACCCCACACTAAAATTTTGTTAGACTCAGCAGCTGGAGGGCAAGCGCTGGAGAAGACTTATGAAGAGTTGTACACTTTGCTCAACCGAATCTCACAAGGCAATCCGGAATGGAATGTAGATTCTTCAAGGGGTGGAGCAAGGAAAGCAGCGGGAGTGTTCGAAGTGGATGGATTCACAGCTATCGCTGCACAGATAACTGCTTTGCAAAATCAGTTAAACACTCACTTCAGCACTATGAATTTGAACCAGTCTTCAGCCTCAGTTAATGCAGTCCAACAGATGTGGGTGTGAAGTGTGTGGTAGTAGTGAGCATTCAGCTGAGTGTTGTGGTGCAAATCCTGATTCTGTCAACTTTGTAGGCAATGCACAGAGGAATCAACAGCAGTTTGGTGTTAGCTACAACTCGAATTGGAGGAATCATCCGAATTTTTCATAGGGTAGCAACAATCAACAAGGCCAAGGTTCAGGGCAGGGTATGCACAGAAACCAAGGAGGGCAACAAGGCTATCAGAATCAGTTCAGAAATCACAATGCCCCTCCTCCACCACCATCACTGACTATTGAGGAAATGTTCAAGACCATGATTGCCAACCAGGCACAATTGCAGGCTGACTACGTCAAACTGGCAGCCGAAGTAAAGAACAATCAATTGGCAACCAAGGCTCTTGAATATCAGTTTGGGCAATTTGCTAGTGCCCAAAATACTAGACCCAGGGGAGGACTACCTAGCGACACGGATCCAAATCCTAAGCAGGTAAATGCAGTGACCACGAGGAGTGGTTTACAATTAAAGGAGGTGGAACCTGAAAGACCGCCTCAGAAGTCAGGAGCAGTAGATGTTGAGGGAGAGCAAACCTTAGATACGGGGAAGACCAAAGAAGCTGAACTAGCAAGGCCTCCACCCCCGTTCCCTCAACGACTTAAGAAACACAAGGAGGAGGCGTGTTTCCAGAAATTCATGGAGGTACTCAAACAGGTACATGTTAACTTACCTCTTGTTGATGTCTTGCAGGGTGTGCCGAAATATGCAAAGTATATCAAAGACATCGTGGCCAACAAAAGTCGCTTGACTGAGTATGCCACGGTGGCTTTAACAGAGGAATGCACATCCCGTATTCAGAACAGGTTGCCCACTAAACTAAAGGATCCTGGAAGTTTTACTATCCAGCTGACGATTGGGCAAAGTATCCGAGCTCGTGGGTTATGCGACTTGGGGGCAAGTATAAATCTGATGCCATCTTCGGTATTCAGAAAGTTAGGGCTAGGGAGTCCTAGACCCACAACAGTGATCTTGCAGCTAGAAGACAGGTCCTTAGCTAAGCCAGATGGCATTGTTGAGGATGTGCTAGTGCAGGTAGGCTCCCTCATTTTTCCGGTAGATTTCATTGTTCTGGATTTTGAACCAGATGCAGAAGTCCCATTTATTTTGGGACGACCATTTTTGGCAACCGGAAAGGCATTGATCGATGTAGCTGTGGGTCAACTCACAATGCGAGCACACGACAAGGTTGAGGTGTTCGATGTGTACAAGGCACCTAAGCTCCCGACTGTCTATAAGGAACTCTCGGTGATCAACGTGATTGATCATGGGAATGCAAATGGAGTGAGTGATTCCCGAGAGTTACGAGGTAGGCCACCAGACGAGGTTGAGAACTACTGGGGAGATGACCATGATCGGGACAAATTGTCCATCTCCCTAGTAGACACGTGAGCATAAAGACTGTCGAGCCGCGACGTTAAACCAGGAGCTGCACGGGAGGCAACCCGTGAAAAATATTTTTTTCTTTCCTTAGTGTAAAGTTTTTCTTTTATTCTATTTTCTTTCCTTTTTCTTGACTAGGCTTAGATTTGCATTTTAATTAGTAATTTTTTTTTTAGTAGGGAATCTATGAATTTAACCAATTTTTGTTTAGTGAGGTGATTTTCAGGTATACCGGAGGAAAAATACTTGGAATCGAGGAAACGAGGCGAGGTATGAAAAATAAAATTTGATGGTGAAACAGAGCACTGGCGCGTTGGCGCCGTGTCACGGAGGCAATACTCCGCGTTGACCTCCGTGACACGTTGAAGGCGAATCTGGAATTTTTTAAAATTCCAGTAAGCCAACGCCTTGGGTCTGTGTCACGGAGGAGGGGCTCCGCGTTACCCTCCGTGACACGTTGCCCTTATTCCAATGCCGGGTCACACCGGGTTTCTGGGTGACCCGTGTGTTTCTTTTAAATAAACCCCCGATTTTCGCCCAAATTTCCCCATTCCTTCTACCCTCCGCGACCAAACACCCATTCCCCTACCCCCAAGCTCCGTGCCACGTTGATAGGCAAGGAAAACGTCAAGTTTGTTTCGGTTCTTCAAATCCAAGGTATGTTTTCATCTTCTATCTCAAATTTCTGGCGAGTTTTGTCACTTTTGAGCATGTGAGGTGAGATATATCACCCTAGGTAAAAAAATTAAACATGATGTGAATTATTTTGTGATTGATTATGTTCGGATTATTGTAGTTGACGTTTGAACTTATCGATTGATTGAATAATTCAATATTGATTGTCGAATTGAGTTCTAGGGCTTGGGTTGTTGGATTTTAACGTGGGTAACTTGATAGTTTGATGAAATTGGTGCCTGGGTGTGTTTAGTAGTTGAGATAAGTCGTGGTAACTATTGTTTAATTGTGGAAAGACGACTAATTCTCAAATTTTTGTGGGGAAGTGCATAATATGTGAATTGGTTGAATTGCTTAGATTAGTTGTATATAATAGGTTTGTATTATTGTTCTTATTTCTGTTGTGGTTATTGTTGCTAAGTGCTATGGGTGAATAGCTGTCGATAGGAGGATTGGGTTAGCTGTATGAAGTCTGAGTAGTTCGCTAGCCGTTATGCTGTCGAAATTTTGTGAACGCACTAAGCAACATGTTTATAGTTGATTGTGTTTGGGGGTGTAAATAGAGTTATCCTTGCTAAAATGTTGTAGATATTGTTAAAGACTAAGTGTGGGGTAAATTTTGTTTAACCCGACCTTAGCCGAAGCTAACAAGTTTTTAGCTTAATATTGTGCTTGTCTGTGTAAATTGACAGGTACAATGGCTAGCCGACAAGATAAAGGCAACGGTGCCTCAACCTCAGGCACCGGCAGAAAGAGAATGAGACTGGGCACTGCTGTCGCAGCTGCCCCTATTGTTCCACGCGGTCAACACCGCCGATACGGAACACGATGGGTCACCGACGAAGGGAAGAAATGGTATAATAAGCACAAGGAAAGCAAATACTTCCCGGAGGAATATATTGCAAGGGAACCACTTACACAGGAGTTCCCTCGCATGGTGTAGAGGATTGAGGCAGCTGGGCTCAGTTTTATTTTTCAGGAGCCCAAGGAGTGCAACCTTCACTTGGTCCGGGAATTCTACGCCAACTGGAACCCGGCCATCAGGAGCCATACTATTAAAATCAGAGGGCAGATTGTCACTCTGGAACCCCAGCAGCTGAATGCCATCGTTGGAGCGCGGGACACAGACGCCCACATTCTCCGCCAGCTCAATATCACCCCACCGTACGCCGACATCAGACGTACGTTGTGTGGGGCTCGATCCACAGCCCGATGGAGGAGACACAAAGAGAGGGGTTACCACCAGACTCTGCCTTATTCGCAGATGAACAGGGAGGCCAGAATCTGGCTAAAAATGGTATGTTCGTGTTTGATCCCGGGAGTGCATATGACAGACGTGACCCGGGACCGTGTCTGCCTGGTGTATGCCCTTATGAAAGGGCTTGAGATTAATGTGGGGGCGGTTATAATATCTGCCATGAAGAGAGCCAGACTACACCAGGGCCACAGATACGGGTTTGGCGGACTCATCACCACCTTCCTCCGAGGCCTTGACATCGAGGAAGAAGCTTTGGACTACATTCCGCAGTTGGAGCGGAGGGCCCTTGATGTGACAAAAACCAAGGCCCCCGACACTACACACAGACCTGTGCTGACTCTGGGCGAGCGACATGCTCGTGACGACCAGTATATGGCCCGTATGTTCGGCATGCAGATGCTGCAGCTACGGATAGGTGGGAGACCAGCCACCGAGGATGAATTATGGCAGCTGGAGCTGGACTACCCCTTCGGCGAGAACGCCATAGCTTTATGCAAGGTGGGGCTAGCCTTTGTGGAGCCGACTGACGACGACGTCCCTACTGATGAGGAGACACATCGTGAGGACTCTGATGTAGAGTCCGATGACGGCGATGGAGCTGATTCAGATATGGGCGACGAGGCCGCAGCACCGGATGAGGAAGTCGAATATTTCGACTAAGCAGAGAGTTCCACCACCCAAAATTTTGTGCTTTGTATTTTTGTGAACACTGGGGACAGTGTTCGATTTAAGTGTGGGGTGGGGAGTAGTTAGGTGCTGGGTCATAGGCTCTAAACTTGCTGTATAATTCTTCGTTGACGTTATGTATGCCTGTGTTTTCCCTGTTGTTGTGAACTAATTTGTGATGTATGTGTATATATTTGTGTTGTGGCTAATGATGTGTGTTTTGAAAGTTATGGTTGCACTTGTAAATATTTTGTAAATTTTATAAATATATTTTTTTTATTTTTTTATTTTTTTTTCTCTCTATCGATATGATCGATATTTTTCAAAATTTTTGCGAAAAGATTTTGCATTTATCAACATAGTTTGCAAATATTTTCTATCGAAATGATCGAAGTGTTGCAAAAATTTTGAAGTTTTATTTTTGGGTTTCTCGGAGTTTGTTTTCGGTTCTTTTACCGAGAATAGTCCCATTGAACCGATGTCATAGTTAGTGACCATTCCCTATGATGGATGGATGACGACCGTTTTAAGGGAAATGTAGTCGATAGGAGTAGATTTTTTTTTTAGTTTCTTTGGTGGATTGCATCAATAAACTGTAGTGCTTATGGTTGCTAAAATTTCGTTGCGTGTTGTAATTGATGTTCGAAATGTGAAAATGATTCGTTGGAAAGCATGCAATTGTGTAAATATGTTGAGTTACCTAGGCTATAGAATTTGGTTCATTATGATTGAGGCTTAATCTTGAATTCATGTAGTTGACTAATTAATGAGTCTGTGAATGCGTCTTGATTCGAGCATGTGCATAAAGTGTGAGTGAGGTTTTGCTATTCCATGTCATTGTGAATTGTCTAGAACTTGCCTGGTGTGTATACAAAACGAAATGAAGGAGGTGTAGTGTTGGAAAGGATGTAGGCATTTCTTTGTTTTAACCGTTAGTTTCCATTTTTTTCTTGTCAAATTCTACCTTTTTATATGTTGTATATCCTAGTCAGCCGGTTGAGCCTTTAGCCGATTTCTTTCTTTTGTCCAGAATTGTATGGACTAAGCTTTATTCCTTCTTTTCATTAGCCTTAAAGTCTATAAGAAACTCTTAAGCGCTTATAAAGAACAGAAAATTGTTTCCCAAAGTGTTAAAGAGTGATGTGGATGAGGCACTTGTTGTAATTAAATGATAGTGAGGGTACATGAAAAACCCTTTGTTTTGTGTCAAGTGTGCCTGATGAAATGGGCTGTATGAAAGTAAACTAGCATGAATGGGAGAAAAAGAGAAAAGAGAGGAACAATGTCCATGAGTCGATGGGGATGAGTTGAAAAGGCGCTTAAGGATGCTAGCGACTGTTATTGGCTAAACCAATATATATACTAGATCCATAGCCCAGTTACAACCCATTTAAAAGACCTATTTAATCCTACATTGCATTTCTTTATATTAGTGGAGTAATACACCAAGGGCAAGCCTATGGGTCATGACATGATGCATGTGAATTCTTTTGGGAGAGAGAGTGAAATTAATTGTTATATGCCCCTACTTGCATGTTTGTGTGCTGCACGAACAGAAAAGGGAAAGTTCTCTCGAGTTGTGAGGGTACATGCTTGATGAAAGATTGCTTTTCGTGTCGGATTTCTTTATTAGTTGATTTGCATGAGTTTGCTGATATCAAGAATCAATTCTTAAAAGTCTAGGAAGCCTCAATGTATTAAGGTCATTGTCTTGTACGACCAAGCATGTTTTCTTGATGATTTGCAAAAATCGAATAATCGGTATGACCGTAACGTAAATGGTTGCACCATAGTGACAAAGGTTGAGATGTGATGTGCATGATTTCTGTATGTGTTGTTCGAGGACGAACAAGGATTTAAGTGTGGGGTAAGTGATCTTGGGCAGATTTATATGCCCAAGTGATACTCAAACGTACCATTTTTACCTTGTTTGTTGTGCAATGTGTATATAATATCATGTATTTGGTAATAAAATGCGAATTTATACTA
Source organism: Datura wrightii (assembly GCA_035772735.1). Classification (NCBI taxonomy): domain Eukaryota; kingdom Viridiplantae; phylum Streptophyta; class Magnoliopsida; order Solanales; family Solanaceae; genus Datura; species Datura wrightii. Next base: position 134,812,931 of record JASDFA010000001.1, read on the forward strand.
ACCAACATGATTAGCATTTGTTTTGCAGGATAATGTGATTTTTAGGAGCAAAAATGCGTGTTGGAACTATGTCGGAGTTGGACTTGGATGCGAGCGTGGAAAAGACCTCGGATGGAACATTTTACACTGGCTCCGCGATGGCGCCGTGCCACGCTGCCATCGCGGTAGTACACTGCCTGGAGAGGAAATTAAGTGGCAGATTCCAGTGAGGCATCGCGACAGCTCCGTGGCATGGAGAGAGGCCTCCGCGATGGCCTCCGTGCCATGTTGAAGCCAATTATTCGGACCCTGAAATTTCCAGAGAAGGTCCGCGTCCACGCCGTGTCACGGAGGCCGTGCTCCGCGTTGGCCTCCGTGACACGTTGCTTGTTATTCCGGGAAAAATTTCCCACTATTATAAATAGCACACTTAGGTTATTTTTAAAGGGGTCTTCTTTTAGTTCTAGTTTTTAGCAGAGTTCAGGAGTGGAGAGAGGAACGTGGTTTTGTGGCAGTTGAAGAATAGAAAAGATAAGAGTTTTCTTCTCTTCCCTTCTTCTTTTCCTTCAATTGTATGCATGATTTACACTCATTCTAGGACGATTAATCCAAGAATGAGTGGCTAATTCCTTTCTTGCTGAGGTTTTGAACTTGTGTAATGGTTATTGGTAATAATTGATATGGTTTCTTCTTCTTCTTGCATATTGTTCTATTAATTCTTGTGCTTAGTACATTCTTGATTGGCCACCATTAATGTATATCTAAAAAGTCCAATTTCACTCGAGAGAGCATGAAATTGGAAAGTTGTGAATTAATAGGGTATTGTTCTTAACTTGATTTGGGAAAATTGGGTTTTGATGTGCTTTCTTGATAGAAATATACTTGAAAGCCGTATTAGTCAATTTAGGAACCGAAATTGTAGTGTTAGGTCATAAATTTCATTTGATCACAGAAATGTAGACGAATGGTTTATGATTCTAAAGTGAAATTAAATACGGAAGTTTTAATTTCTAGGCAAACGTTCTTGACTAGCAATATGAAGAAGAGGATGACCAAATTATCATAATTATCAACTCCATTACTCGTTCTTATCCTTGGCATGAGCATATCCATTGTCTGAATTCAACGTAAATAATAGTTGTTAAGTTTAGTATATAATTAGTTTAGAAACAAAACTCCCTAAATTCTTGATTGGATAGTTGTTAGCATAGTTAGAAATAGAATAGAAATATAGTGAACTAGGAAATTTTGCATATCCAGAGCAGCCTCCTTGGATCGATACTTGGCTACTTAGCCACTTTATTACTTGTTTGACCATGTACACTTGCGTGTCGGTTTTTAACACATACCGAACCAGCCGGACAGGTGTCTTTTTATTCTACAACATGCTTGCTAATCATACAACAAGCTATACTGAATCTGGAATGCTAACTCGCCCTCTGGCGCATGCTTTACTAACTTTCGGACTGAATACACTACGGCAACACAACTCAGAATCTATTAGACTTACTAAATTCTCAACATTCAACTCCGAGAGTTTCAATTACGGAGTTTACTAGGATTTACAAAGCTAAAGCTTACTAACTTGCCAAAGAACAACTTCACATACCTTAACCTCGAGTTATCCGACTGTCGGACGCGGCTTTATCAGTATTCCAGCTAAATCTCCCAACTGCATTCATAAACACGTCATTTAGTACTAAATACAACACTATTCTGAAGGACGGCGTCACTTTCGATATAATTATAGCCTAAACTTAGGCTTATCAAAAGACGGTCGAAAACTTGCTATTTTTCAGAAGTTTAGAAGGGAGAAGTATTCACTTCACAGCTAGGAACACATAGACACTAGTTTGGAGCAATTCCACTTACCTTAGTCTGGTAGCACTATGACTTGTCGGCCGAATTTCGCGAAACTAAATCCGTAGGAATGTTCCCTGCTGCTAAATACTTCGGTATCTGGAGTTAATTAAAGTTTGGACAACGTTTGGCAGTGTAATCGGAAGGAAATTATCAAGGAACCTTCGTCCCTTTCTCCTCTCTGGTTTTTCTCTCTGTTTTCACTGGAAAATATAAGAATTATTTCACTTAAAACCAAAGTGGTGCTTTATATACTTGGGCCTGGATAGGCCCAACGTGTCAAGGAGCCAACGCGGAGGCTCCACCTCCGTGACACGTTGCCATCGCGGAGGGGCTCTGCCTCCGCTCCTTCCGCGATGGTTTGACAGGTTACCCGTCCGATCGTTTCCCGGGCCTTTCTCTAGCACGTATGGCTTTCAAATATGCTTAACCAACATGCGAATAGGTCATCTAGGTATCGGAAATCTTATGGGGTATAACATTTCCCAACTCTCATACTACAACACAACAATATCCCATAGTCGAAATACTGCCAATTCAACCGACTCTGTAGATGTAACATGCATTACCCGGAAAATCCTCTCCATCTGATCCAGGAAGTCCTGGGGGTCTTCTATTCGATCTATCTCGGTAAACTATGGGGTACCTAGTGCCAGGAATTCTTGGACCCTCGAACTACCAGGCCCACCTGATGATTCTACCATTGTAAGTGGCATTGACTGGCGCTGAGTAGCCATCATTTGTGCTAACATAACTACTGCACTCCTAACCTCCTGGTTAGATGGTGTAGGTATAGGAACTGTCGGAGGTGGTATCGTCCCGAGTGGCTCCTGATGGGGTGGAGACTGTTGAGAAGGTCGGGGCGATGCCTCTGTATCGCCTTCAGATTGGGCTGATTCTAAATGAGGCTGAGGCATCCTGCTGGTGCCCTCTCCTGCTGCAATGTCCAATCTTCTGCCTGTGGTAGGATGTCGCTGATCTGACATTTTATCTGTAAACAAAGAGTATAATAAGATTTAGGGACTCAACCCTATACTGTACTACTCTATGGCACGACTGAATATGAAGAAAGAGTAACCACCCTATCATGCCTTGTAGCCTCCTGCCTATGGTATGTCCTGCAAAACACATCCATAGAGAAGACTCTACTTAGCACATCTTGCAAACTTCCTGGAATACGACCTGCTCTGATACCAAGTTTGTCACGCCCCGGCTTGGAAGGCATGACTGGTACCTGGTGCCCTACTAGGATCTAGACTTCTGGACTACTGAGCCTAAGCACTTCTGGTGCCAGGCTGGTTCTAATTCTGGATTTGTCAAAACAACGGGCTATATAACGACTGTAAATACAGCCTCCGACTGACTATAGCCACCTGTAGGAACATAACAGCTAACCAGAACAACTGAGAATGAGGGAACCTATGTGGGAAGACAAGGCCACCATGCTGACTAGTTATCACTGAAAAGTATAATCAAGTGCTGAACTTATCTGTGACTGATAAGGTCACCAACTAACAACTGAACTAGGCCCCACACGGCCACCAGATGCAAACTGAAATATACATACAGCCCTACACGACCGGTACAACTAACCACAGGGAATATACAATCCACCAGCCTTATAGAATAATAATATGGTCGGAACAGGGCCCCGCCTTACCCATACTGTACAAACAAAAACGAAAGTAAACATCTACCTGTCAAGCTCCGGATGAAATGAGCTGAAGACTCTGTACGCTGGCTGGAACTATGAGGGATCTGCTCTTCGTCTATGAGTACCTGCAGGCAAGTAATGCAGTGCCCCAAAACGGGCGTCAGTACCACTGGTACTGAGTATGTAACCAATAACTGAAAATAACTGAAAGCAAACAATAATATTAATAGATACTGAAGTAATAGAAGACGGGCTGAGACTGACTGAAAAGAGCATAGCTTTACTAAAGAGAGTAAGAGTTATACCTGATAACATGGCGGTCTACTTTCTATCTATTAATAACTAACACAACATAGCATACGAGAACCTTACCAGCCCCTATAAGCTGTAAGGTACCAACCAGCACACAATCTATATACCCCTATACTGGTCATATCATCAAACTAGTAACTATGACCATCCAGCCGGCCCCCTGGGTATGAAACTTGGGCTCGTTGTGCCCCTGACTATAGCTATATCTGAGTCCGGAGGACTCCTGAAATCTGAAATCTGTAATCTGAAAACTATAATCTGCATCTCGGGCGCAAGCGCTCGATAGGGGTGTGGTATAGTGCTGATCAGCCTGCTATGGGGAATCTGCATCCTATCTTTGTCCGCTGGCGGACGGCGTACCACTCCATATAGCGACGTATCCTCACCCTCTGGAGGGTGAGTCGACACAACTATTAACCCTGGGGCGGTCAAGGAAGCTCTAAGGGTGCCCAACACAGAACAATCATGTCTCCACAGATAGAAATAACCGCATGTAATATATATATATACTGAATTTGATAATAATATTTATATTCTGATATTCTGTTCTTAATCTCATACTGAAATATACTGAATCTGATACTAAAATATGTTGAATCTGATACAAAAATATACTGAATCTGATATTGAGATATACAGAGTCTGAAATAATATTTTTAAAACATTCTGCTGGGAATTATACTATTTTACTGAGTTTCATGCTGAACACTATATAATAATTCTAACATGCTTACTGAACTCGTACTGAATATAATATACGACTTCTGAAATATTCTACTGGAATTTGTACTATTTTGCTATGCTGGAACTACTAGCTTGCCGAAAGAAACTGGCTTTACATACCTCAACTGCCGACTTTCTGATTAACTAGCGTATCTCAGCTAGTATTCAGCTATTTCTCCCAACTGTATTCATATTGACAAAAGAATAGAATTAATTCTACTATTATTTTGGAATGAAACCATACTTATGGATATACCTATTGCCTATTCTTCAACTCATCGGAGAACGGCCAAAAACACATAATTTCTCCGAAATCTAGAAGGGAGAAATACTCACTTTAATGCTAGGAGTATATTAACACTAGTTTGGAGCAATTCCACTTGGCTTGGCTCGGTGAGACGACGATTCATCAGACGAATTTCATGAAACTAAATCCGTAGGAATGCTCCCTGCAGCTTTATACTTCGCTACCTGAAGTTAATTTGAGTTTGGACTATGTTTGACGGCGTAAGCAGAAGGAAATTTATTTTGAACCTTCATCCCTTCCCTATTTTTTTGTTCTCTGGAAATGAAGAATGAAAATGACAAAAAAAACCGAAGTGGGGCTTCATATACTTGGACTTGAACCCCCTTTAAGTCGCATTTGTAGAACGTGATTTATAAGTTGCATTTGCCTTGCGACGCTCTGACTTGGCGATTGTCCAGTCTCTCCACGGGCCCTTTTCTTGCACGTATGGAATTCTAAAACTCTTAACCAACATGCGAATAGGCGAACTAAGTGTCAAGAACTTACGGGGTGTAATAGTTATTTAAGTGACGAGTCTCCCACTGTGTATATAATTCAGATTTGCATATTCACTACTCATGAGAATTACTTATGCATGCATGTTCAAAAACCCAGGTTTGACTCATTTTTCTTCTTTTTATATAAATGTTATGTTTCAGCTTTAAGTCATTCGAGTAAATCATGATGTTCTAAAGCTGTGCATGGTCATGTTATCTTAAGAGTACAATTTTAGAATGAATGCATGTAGCCTTCTACTTACATTTAAAAGATTATGATATGTTATGGAACGTCTTAAATGATTTATTTTACTTAAGTTGTTTTTCTTACCTTACATACTCGGTACATTCCACGTACTGACTGCATAATTTCTATGTTGTATCGTTTCATGATGTAGGACCCGGTTCTCAGCTTTAGTCCCGTTCGTAGTCGCTATTCAGAGTTAGAACCTGCTCATTTGGTGAGTCCTCATCTTTTGAGGACTAGACATTTAGTTGTTTTGAATTTCCTTTCAGTTTCATTATTGTCGAGCTAGTTGGGGGTGTTGTCCCGTCAACTCGTCCAGTTTAGAGGCTTATCAGGCTTAGGTGTGTATTTAACTTAAGATATTTATTCTGTTGTTATATTATGTTTGTCTTCCAGTGAATTTATAATTATATTTTCTTCATGTTTATTGAATGTGTTAGCGAACACTTATGCCATGGGTCAATTTGGGGTCTCTCGGGATCCTTTGTCCCATGTCTATGATCCGGGCCTCCGTTCAGGTCATGACAAACTTGGTATCAGATCCATAGGTTTGATGTGTCCTAGGGAGTCTGAAAGCGACATTAGGTAGAGTCTTTTTCATGGGTTTGAAGCGCACCACACTTATGACGAAGAGGCTACGAGACGTTTTAGGAAATGTTCCCTTCTTTCATGATCTATGTCGTGCAATGAAGAGCCTTTCTATACTTCTAATTCATGCTATTCGCGATTGCAGGATCATGGCTCCTCGAAGGATGAATGGAAGGAGGAATGGAGGTGGTGAGGTCCATGAGGATGGAAATGGTCATGAGCATTCGCCAGCCCCACCAGTTCAGGAGCATCAAGCACCGGAGCCAACCGCTCATGCTAAGTTCTGAGTTTGCATTCAGATGCTTGCGCAAGCCTTGACTGCTTAGCTCAATCAGCAGACCATTGCACATGTTCCTTAAAATGGTAATGCAGCGACGACCAGAGTCTGAGACTTCTTGAGAATGAACCCCCCCCAGAGTTTTTGGGGTCCAAAGTAGATGAGGACCCGCATGATTTCATTGATGAGATTGTCAAGATCACCTAGGTTATGGGGGTTATTAGTGTTGAGTGCATAGATTGGCCTCCTACCAGTTGAAGGGGGTTGCGCATATTTGGTTACGCCAGTGGAAGGATATCAGGGTAGCTGGAGAAGGTCTGGTCACATGGGAGGAGTTTCAGGTTGCATTCCTCGATCGGTTTTTCCCTCGATAGAAAAGGGAGTTGAAAGTAGTTGAATTTGTGAATTTGAAGCAAGGGAGGATGACTGTTCAGGCGTACGCCCTTGAGTTCACCCACCTATCTAAGTACACCCTGGAGTTAGTGGCCGACCAGCGAGCACGGATGAGCAGATTTGTGCAAGGTGTAGCAAGATATTTGGATAAGGACTGCAAGACAACTATGCTCCATCAGGACATGGACTTACCTCGCATTGTGTTGTACGCTCAGCATATGGAGGCGGCACATTTGAGGGAGAGGGAGGCCAAGAGGGCCAGGACTGAGGAGCACAGATTCTCTCAGTAGAGGTCTGGTGGTGGACACAAACATCAAACCCACCAGAGATCATCAGCCCCAGCATCTTCAGCACTGAGTGTGCCATCTAGGCCCAGACATGATCTTAAAGGGCGAGCGTCAGGCTCGAGGGGTCATAATAGTAGACCCGCAGACTCCAACATTCCAACTTGTCACAGGTACGACTGAGGGCACACCGGCCAGTATTTGGCAGGGCCAGGAGCTTCGTTTGGATGTGGGCAGCCTGGACACATGCTCAGATATTGTCCTGCTGGGAGACAGGATCAGGTTGGGGGTGGAGGCCCAGCTTCTAGTTCAGTAGCCCTACCCCCACGCATAGCACATCAGTGGGCATCTACTAACAGAGCTGACAGACAATGCCACAACATATTCTATGTCTTAGCCAATTCTCAGGAGCAGGAGGCCTCACCAGATGTAGTCACTGGTATATTGAGAGTCTTTCATGTTGATGTATATGCATTTCTAGATCTGGGGAGACCTTATCTTTTGTGACACCATATATAGCCAGTAGCTTCGGAGTCAGTCCTGATGTATCAGCGCTTCTAAGTTTCTACTCCAATAGGTGACTCAATTATAGCTAGATGGGTGCATATAGATTTCCTGGTCTCAGTTCTTCATAAGGTCACCCCAGTAGACTTGATAGAGTTAGCTATGATCGAATTTGATGTCATTCTTGGCATGGATTGTCTATTTGCATGCTATGCTTAAGTTAATTGTTGGACTCGGTCAGTAGAGTTCATATTTCTAGGTGAGCCTATCTTAGAATGGGAGGGTAGTTCAGTTGTTCGTGTAGGTCGATTAATTTCCTACGTTAAGGCTAGGAAGATGATTTCTAAGGGTTGTTTGTACCATCTAGTTAGGGTTAAGGACGTGGAGTCCGAAACCCCGACTATCCAGTTCGTACGAGTAGTGCGTGAGTATCCAGAGGTCTTCCCTGATGATTTACTAGGTTTCCCTCCCGAGCGGAAGATTTTAGTATAGATCTTCTCCCCGACATGCAACCTATATCTATTTTGCCTTATAGAATGGCTCTAGCTAAGATAAAAGTATTAAAGGATCAGTTGAAGGACTTGTTAAAAAAGGGATTTATTAGGCTGAGTAAGTCTCCATGGGATGCACCAGTGTTGTATGTTCGGAAAAAGGATGGTTTGCTTCGGATGTGCATTGACTATCGGCAGTTGAACATGGTCACCGTCAAGAACAGGTATCCTTTACCCAGGATCGATGATTTTTTTTACCAGCATCAGGGTGCCAAGTGTTTCTCCAAGATTGATCTTAGATTCAGGTATCACTAGCTCAGGGTTCGGGAGAGTGACATCTCGAAAACCGCTTTTAGAACTCAGGATTAGTCACTACGAATTTGTTGTTATGTCTTTTGGACTAACCAATGCCCCTGCAACTTTTATGGATCTTATTAACAGGTTGTTCAAGGCATATATGGACATGTTTGTGATTGTGTTCATTGATGACATCCTTATATACTCTCAGAGCAAGGAGGAGCATGCCGCTCACTTGAGAATAGTGCTTCAGATTCTCAAGGATCGCTAGTTGTATGCAAAATTTAGCAAATTTGAGCTTTGGTTGGACTTGGTGGCATTTCTAGGCCATGTGGTATCAAGGGAGGGCATAAAAGTAGATTCTCAGAAGATCGAGACAGTAATGAACTTGCCCGGACCGGTGAACCCATAAGATATCAGGAGCTTTTTGGGCTTTGCGGGTTATCGGAGATTTGTGAAGGGATTTTCGTCTATTGCCACACCATTGACTAAGTTAACTCAGAAGAAGGTGTAGTTTCAATGGTTGGAGGCTTGTGAGAAAAACATCCAAGAGTTGAAGACCCGACTCACTTCAGCACCAGTGTTGACCCTACCTGAGGGTACTGATGGTTTGTGGCTTATTGTGATGCTTCGCGAGTCGGACTTGGGTGTGTGTTGATGCAACATGGGAAAGTGATAGATATGCCTCAAGACAGTTGAAAGTTCATGAAAAGAATTACCTGACCCATGATCTTGAATTGGCCGCGGTGGTGTTTGCATTGAAAATATGGCGGCATTACTTGTATGTTGTCCACATGGATGTATTCACGGATCACAAGAGCTTGGAATATGTGTTCACATAGAAAGATCTCAATCTTCGGCAAAGGAGGTGTTTGGAGTTACTAAAAGACTATGACTGAGTGTTCTTTACCACTCGAGTAAGGCTAATGTGGTAGCGGACGCACTTAGTAGACTTTTTATGGAGAGTGTGTCCCACGTGAATGAGGGAAAGAAAGAGTTGGTGAAAGATGTCCATCGACTTGCAAGGTTGGGAGTCAAATTGGTCGACTTGATGAATGGCGGCGTTGTTGTGCAAAATGGATCAGAATCGTCATTGGTGATTGATGTCAAATATAGACAAGATGAGGATCCAATTTTAGTAAAGCTGAAGGAAGCTGCTCGAGGTCAAAAGGTGGAGGTTTTCTCCAAAGGAGGAGATAGGGTACTGTGGTACCAAGGTCGTCTATGTGTTCTAGGTGTCCATTATTTGAAGGAACAGATATTGCATGAAGCACATGGTTCCAGGTATTCTATCCATTTGGGCACCACCAAGATGTATCATGACTTACAGGAAATATATTGGTGGAACGACATGAAGAAGGATATTGCAAATTTGTAGCCAAATGCCCGAACTGTCAGCAAGTGAAAGTTAAGCATCAAAGGCCGGGAGATGTGTTGTGGGATATTAACATTCTTACTTGAAAGTGGGAAGAGGTGAACATGGACTTCATTACCAGCCTACCTCGTACTTGCTGACAGTATGATTCCATTTGGGTGGTGGTCGACAGGTTAACCAAGGTTGCACACTTTCTACCAATAAAACCACAAATTCAATGGATGATTAAGCCAAATTGTATATTCGGGATTTTGTCCGGCTTCATGTAGTTCCCTTGTCCATTATTTTAGACCGAGGTACTCAGTTCACCTCTCAGTTTTGGCGGTCTTTCCAAAAAGGGCTTGGGAATTAGGTTAAACTCACCATAGCATTTCATCTGCAAACGGATGGCCAGGCGAAGCGAACAATTCAAACTCTCGAGGACATGTTGAGGGCTTGTGTGCTAGACTTTAAAGGTAGTTGGGATGATCACTTGTCGTTAATCGAGTTTGCTTCAAACAACAACTATCACTCCAATATCCAAACGGCACCGTTTGAGGCTCTTTACGGGCGGAGGTGTAGATCGCCCATCAGATCGTTTGAGGTTGGTGAGGAAGCTATGATAGGGCCAGACTAAGCTCACGAGACTATGGTGAAGGTTAAGTTAATAAGGGACATGCTGAAAACTGCTCAGAATCATCAAAAGTCATATGTGGATGTGAGAAGAAGGGATTTGGAGTTTGACGTGGACGATTGGGTATTTCTAAAGGTATCTCCCATGAAGGGAGTCATGCAGTTCGGAAAGAAAGGAAAACTCAATCCCCGCTATATTGGTCCCTACTGGGTTATGAGAAGAGTTGGTAAGGTAGTGTACAAGTTGGACTTGCCATCAGAGTTATCTTTAGTTCATCTCGTATTTCATGTATCGCTCTTGAAAAATTGCTTTGGTGATCCAGCTTTAGTAGTCTCGGTGGAAAGTGTTGATGTGGGAGATAGCCTCAGTTACAAGGAAATTCTTGTTGCGATCTTAGATTGTCAGATTCGGAGGCTGAGAAACAAAGAAGTAGCTTCGGTGAAGGCATTGTGGAGAGAAACTAGCATGTTGAGGGAACTACATGGGAAACCGAAGCGGCTATGATGGCTAAATACCCCCACTTGTTCCCTACTGGCTCAGTTTCAGTTTGAGGTATCAGTTTTTGCCCTAATTATCTAATCAGTTTGCATGTTCAGTTCATGTGCACACGTTTGAATTATGTTATTATAAATGTATGTGATGTATGAATTCATTTCAACTATATAGTTCTTCGGAGGTAGTCATTTCACCAATTTTGATTTTAATAATTAGTATTTGTATATGATGGTTGCATGTTTCTGTGTTTTCTGTGTGTTTCTAACATTCGAGGATGAATGTTCCCAAGGGGGAGATATTGTTATACCCTTGAAGCTCAAAGATCGGAACTGGAAGTTGAAACGAGAAAATTGTAAAATTGATGTTGCAGGCATAGGACGAGTTGTGGGAAAACTTGTGAGGAGACTCCACGAGTCGTCAGGTGGATCATGGGGAGGCCTAGGAAAAATGAGGGATTTAGGTCCCCACGAGTGAGGGAACGACTCGTGGTCAGCCACCATGAGTTTTCATGTCAATCGTTGGGTGGAGTTGGACTTTTTACAGGAGGATGACGAATGTATCTTACGGATGGGATCCCATGAGTTGTGGCCGGTCCCAACAACTCATGAGGTGAGTCATCAGCAAGCAGGTTGAAAAGTGAGGCAGTGTACATGACGAAAGGTGAATACGAGTCACGATCTCGAGGAACGAGATGTTAAGTCATCTATTATGAGCCCCAATAGTCATGCCATCCATTGCACTTGACGAGCAACTCGACGACTCATTGCCCGTCCTGACGAGTCATCAGGTCACCCGTTAGGGTCACCTGGCAATTATGTTCTTCGAAATAGCAAAGGCTTTCTCATAATTTCCTAAATTCCAAAGACCTATACTATGTCGTTTAAGGCTCATTTTAGTGGGTTTTAAGCAGGGTAAAACCCATCCTAAGCCATTATTCTTATGCATGCAAGTTTTAAGGTTTGAATAGGAGATTCAAGCCAAAATCTCAAGGTTTCCATTGAAATCTCATCTTGGGCTATTAAAGGGGGTTAGAATTCACCATTCCTAAGTGTGTAAGGCTATGAGTGGGTGTCTTCTTCCACACCCATGCCCAATTTCTATCAGTCATGATAAATTGTATATGATCAAGTATGGGGTTTCTACCCAATTGCATAATTCTTCAATCTCTACACATGGGTATGATTAAATAGTATTTATATTAATGATTTATGAAGCTTGGGCGGGTTCTAAATTGTTTTTCCTTATAAAACTCATTTTGTAAGATTTGAATCTAAAATGCCCATGGGTGAAGAGTTCATAAAAGAGGTGATTTATGGTAAATGTGTGAAGGTGATGAAGTTGATGATGAAAAGCATGTTTCAAAAACTACGCATGATTATGTTGATGTTTTCAAAATGAAATGATTAGACCCTAGTATGATAAAGCTTTGGGAAATGCCCACATGATGATTTAAATTGATGATTTTCCCGACATAAGCTTACCACATTGTTTGAAGTGAAGATTCCTAATTTTTCATAGATTCTAGCTTGTGGTATGTTGAGTTACATATTCCTACATGTAGCTTACCACATGATTTGGAGTAGATGCTCCCACCTATGATTGAGCTTGTGGTATGTTTTGAAATAAAGCCTCTCATATGCATGAATGTATCATTGAGATGTATGTCATTATCGAGCTCTTTCAAAGGACAATGTTGAGCTTCATTTCATATGATGTCGAGTCTATACATGATTTCATCCTTTAGCTTTCTCAATAGACAATGTTTAGCTTCGTTTCTTACAATGTTGAGTTATTCATGATTTCATATTGAGCTTCATAGTTAGATGATGTAGAGCATTATATGTTTTGGTTGAAGGGTCTAGCACCGAGTAGGTTAAGGGTCAATTACCCTAATCCCCAAAACTATGCAACAATGTAGGTTGATACTATTATATTATTGGGACCTCCCTTGTGAGCTTTCCCCTTGATGAATGGGCCTTTAGCTTGATATTGATATCATGGTAGCTTCCCTAGCCTTGGCAAGGTTTTTGACGGCTTTGCCCACTTGAGTGTGATAGTCGGGACCACGTAAGCTCTATCGTGCTATGTTGGTTAAGTGATGAGTCTCCCACTGTTTATATCATTCAGATTTGCATATTCACTACTCATGATAATTACTTATGCATGCATGATCAAAAAGCAAGGTTTAATTCATTGTTCAACTTTTGATATCAATGTAATGTTCAACTTGAGTCATTCGAGTAAATCATGATGTTTTAAAGCTATGCATGGTCATGTTATGATAAGAGTACAATTCCAGAATGAATGCATGTATCCTTCTACTTACATTTAAAAACTTATGATATGTTATGGAACGTTTTAAATGATTTATCTTACTTAAGAGGTTTTTCTTACCTTGCATACTTGATACATTCCACGTACTGACCGCTTAATTTCAATGATGCGTCATTTCATGATGCAGGACCCAGTTCTCAAGTTTTGCCCCGTCTGTAGTCGTTGTTCAGAGTTAGAACCTACTCATTTGGTGAGTCGTAATCTTTCGAGGGCTAGGCATTTAGTTGTTTTGGATGTCCTTTAAATTTCAGTAATGTCGAGCTAGTTGGGGGTGTTGTCCCTGCAGCTCATCCAGATTAGAGGCTTATTAGACTTAGACGTGTATTCAACTTCAGATATTTATTCAGTTCTTATATTAACTTTCACTTCCGCTGTGTTTATAATTATGTTGTCTTCATATTTATTGAATGAGTTAGCTAAGTCTTATTCCATGGGTCGACTTGGGGTCTCTTGGGGTCCCTTGTCCCATGTCTATGATCCGGGCCTCCATTCGGGTCGTGACAGTATGTCGGTTAAGTGATGAGTCTCCCATTGTGTGTATGATTCAGATTTGCATACTCATTACTCATGGATATTATTTTATACATGCATGTCTAAAAGTAAGGTTTGCCTCGTTATTCAACTTTTCTTAGAAATTTTATACTTCAGCCTAGAGTCATTCGAGTCAGCTATGATGTTATGAAGTTATGTATATTCACGTTTATGAAAATTTTATGATTTTAGGGAGATTGCACGCCAACCCTCCTCTCAAATTTGAAAGCTTATGATATGATATGAATTGTTTTAATTGATTTACTTTATTTAAGTGGTTTTACTTACCTTGCATAGTCGATACATTTCACGTACTGACTGCATACTTTTTATGTTATACCATTTCGTGATACAGGACCCGGCTTTTAGGTTAGCCCCGCTCTTAGGCAGTTCATCGGAGTTAGCATCTGCCTATTGGTGAGTCCTCATATTTTGAGGACCAGACTATCTATCTTTGTTTATGTATTTCAGTTTCAGTATTGTTGAGTTAGTTGGGGTCTTGTCCCATCAACTCGTCCAGATTAGAGGCTTTTCAAACTTATGTATGTAATCAGCTTTGGATGTTTATTTTGATGTTATATTTAAGTTAGACTTCCGCTGAGTTTATAATTTTTTATTCTTCATATATTAAGTGAGTTAGATGTACGCTTATGCCATGGGTCGACTTGGGGTCTCTCAGGGTTCCTTGTCCCGTGTCTGCAATCCGAGCCTCCGTTTGGCTCGTGACAAACTAGGTATCAGAGGCATAGGTTTGTAGTGTCCTAGGGTATCTGAAAGCCACGTTTAGTAGATTCTTCTTCATGGGTGTGAAGCGCGCCATACTTATGACGAAGAGGCTACGAGACGTTTAGGAAATGATCCCTTCTTTAATGATCTATGTCGTGCGATGAAAAGTCTTTCTATCCTTCTAATTCATGCTATTCACAATTGCAGAACCATGGCTCCTCGAAGAATGAACGGAAGAAGGAATGGAGGTGGTGAAGGCCACGAGGATGGAAATGGTTATTGACATCATCCAGCCCCACCAGTTCAGGAGCCTCAGGCACCGGAGCCAGCCACTCATGCTGAGTTCCGGGCCGCTATTCAAATGCTTACGCAGGCCTTGACCACTCAAGTAAATTAGCAGGTCGTTGTGCATGTTCTACAATATGGCAATGCAGCGGTGCTCGAGTCAGAGACTTCTTGAGGATGAATTCGTCGGAGTTCTTGGGGACCAAGGTAGATGAGGACTTGCATGATTTCATTGATGAGATTGTCAAGATCACCCAAGTTATGGGGGTAAGAAGTGTTGAGTGCGCAGAGTTGGCCTCCTACTCGTTGAAGGGGGTTGCACATATCTGGTTTCGCCAATGGAAGGATAGAAGGGTCTCAGAGGCAGGTCCGATCACGTGAGAGGAGTTTCATGTTGCATTCCTGGACCGGTTCTTCCCTCGTAGATGAGAGAGCTGAAGGCAGGTGAGTTTGTAAACTTGAAGTAGGGAAGAATGACAGTGCAAGAGTATTCCCTTGAGTTCACCTGCCAATTGAAATACGCCTCGGAGTTAGTGGATGCCCGGAGGACGCGGGTGAGCAGATTTATGCATGGCATAGCAGGGTATTTGGACAAGGAGTGTCGAGTTGCCATGCTCAATTAGGATATGGACTACCCTCAGATTGTGTTGTACGCCCAGCAGATAGAGGCGACACATTCGAGAGAGAGGGAGGCCAAGAGGGCCAGGACCGAGCACCACAAATTCTCTCAGCAGAGGTGCGGTGGTGGGCAACGAGAGTAGACTCACCAGAGATCATCAGCCCAGGCATCTTCGACATTGAGTGTTCCATCCAGGCCTAGACATGATCAGAGAGGGCCAGCATCAGGCTCGAGGTGTCAGAGCAGCAGACCCGCAGATCCTAACATCCCAGCTTGTCACAGATGTGGTCGGGGGTACACAGGCTAATGCTTGGAAGGTTCAGGTGCTTGTTTTGGGTGTGGGCATCCCGAACACATGCTTAGATATTGTCCCTCTTCGAGGAAGGATCAAGCTAGGGGCTGAGGGCCCGCTTCTAGTTTAGCAGCCCCTCTCGCACAGTTAGCACATCAGGGAGCATCTACTAGCACTCGGTCAGCGCCAGAAAAAATTCTATGCTTTAGCAGCACGACAGGAGCAGGAGGTCTCCCTGGATGTGGTCGCTGGTATATTGCATGTTTTCCATATTGATGTTTATGCTTTGCTAGATCTGGGGGCTACCTTATCTTTTGTGACACCATATGTGGCTAGTAGCTTCGGAGTCAGTTCCAATGTCTTGTCAGAACCCTTCTTGGTTTCCACACCAGTAGGTGACTCAGTTATAGCTAGACGGGTGTGTAGAGGTTCCCCAGTCTCAGACCTTCACAAAGTCACCTCAGCAGGTTTGACAAATTAGCCATGACCGATTTCTATGTTATTCTCGACGTGGATCGACTATTTCCATGCTATTCTTCAGTTAATTGTAGAACCCGGTCAGTAGAGTTCAGGTTTCCGGGTGAGTCAGTCTTTGAATGGAAGGGTAGTTCAGCTGTGCCTATAGGTTGATTCATTTCCTACCTTAAGGCCAGGAAGATGATTTCTAATGGTTGCATGTACCATCTAGTTAGGGTTAAGGATGTTGAGTTCGAAACCTCGATTATCCAGTCAGTTCCATTAGTACGTGAGTATCCAGAGGTTTTTCTTGATGATTTTCCAGGTGTTCCTCCCGAGCGGGAAATTGATTTCGGTATTGACCTTCTTCCTGACACGCAGCCCATATCTATTCCTCCCTACAGAATAGCTCCAGCCGAGCTAAAGGAGTTGAAGAATCATGTGAAGGACCTATTAGGAATTGTCTTTATTAGGCCGAGTAAGTCTCCATGGGGTGCACCAGTGTTATTTGTCCGGAAGAAGGATGGTTCACTTCGGATGTGCATTGATTATCAGCAGTTAAACAAGGTCACCATTAAGAACATGTATTCTTTACCTAGGATCGATGACTTTTTGATCAACATTAGGGTGCCAAGTGCTTCCCCAAGATTGATCTCAGATCCGGGTATCAGCAACATAGGATTCGGGAGAGTGATATCCCGAAAACAGCTTTTAGGACTCAATGTGGTCACTACGAATTTGTTGTTATGTATTTTGGACTAGCCTATACCCCTTCAACTTTTATGGATCTAATGAACAAGGTGTTAAAGGAATATTTGGACATGTTCGTAATTATGTTTATTGATGACATCCTTATATACTCTCGGGGCAAGGAGGAGCATGCCGCCCATTTGAGAGTAGTGCCTCTCATGGATTTCCAGTTGTAAGCAAAGTTCATTAAGTGTGAGTTCTGGTTGGACTCCGTGGCATTTCTGGGCCGTGTGGTATCAGGCGAGGGCATAAAGGTAGATCCTCAGAAAATCAAAGCGGTGAAGAATTGGCCTAGACCGGTGAATCCTTCCGGATATTCGGAGTTTCTTGGGCCTAGAAGGGTATTAACGGATATTCGTTGAGGGTTTTTCATCAATTGCAGCAATGTTGACCAGGTTGACTTAGAAGAAGGTGAAGTTTCAATGGTCGGAGGCTTGTGAAAAGAGCTTCCAGGAATTAAAGGCCCGACTCACTACCGCGCCGGTGTTGACACTACCTGAGGGTACAGATGGTTTTGTTATGTATTTTGATGCTTCGAGAATCGAGCTCGGGTGTGTATTGATGCATCAGGGAAAGGTAATAGCATATGCCTCCAGATAGTTAAATGTCTACGAGAAGAATTACCCGACCCACGATCCTTGATTGGCCATGGTAGTTCGCATTGAAGATATGGCGGCATTATCTCTATGGGGTCCACGTGGATGTATTTATGGACCACAAGAGCTTACAATATGTGTTCACGCAGAAAGACCTCAATCTACGGCAAAGGAGGTTGTTAGAGCTACTCAAGGACTATGATATGAGTGTCCTTTACCATCCATGTAAAGCTAACGTGGTAGCGGGCGCGCTTAGCAGGCTCTCTATGGAGAGTTTGTACCGTATGGATGAGGGAAGGAAAGAGCTGGTGAAAGATGTCCATCGACTTGCAAGGTTGGGAGTTAGGTTGGTCGACTCAACCGATAGAGGTTTTGTCATGCAAAACGGATCAGAATCGTCCTTGGTGACTGATATGAAAGCTAGGCAAGGTGAGGATCTGATTTTGGTGAAGCTGAAGGAAGTCGTTCGAAGTCAGAAGGTGGAAGTCTTCTCCCAAGGGGAAGATGGTATGCTACGATACCAGGGTCATTTGTGTGTTCCGGATGTGGATGATTTAAGGAGATGGATAATGCATGCGTCACATGGAACCAGGTATTCTATCCATCCAGGTACAACCAAGATTTATTGTGACTTACGAGAAATATATTGGTTGGAGGGAATGAAGAAGGATATTGTAGAGTTCGTAGCTAGGTGTACAAATTACCAACAAGTAAAGGTTGAACATCAAAGGCCGGGAGGAGTACTTCAGGATATTAGCATTCCTACTTGGAAGTGGGAAGAGATTAACATGGATTTCATAACAGGATTACCTCGTACTCGCCGACAATATGATTCTATATTGGTGGTGGGGGACAGGTTGACAAAGGCTGCACACTTTCTAGCGGTCAAATCCACAGATTCATCGGATGATTATGCCAAGTTGTACAGTTGGGAATTGGTTCAACTACATGGAGTGCCCTTGTCTATTATTTCAGACCGAGTTACTCAATTTACCTCCCAGTTTTGGCGGTCTTTTCAGAAGGGGCTTGGGGCTCAAGTTAGGCTCAGCACAGCCTTCCATCCGCAGATGGATGGCCAAGTGGAATAAATAGTTCAGACTCTCGAGGATATGTCAAGAGCATGTGTGATGGACTTCAAAGGTAGTTGGGATGATCATTTTCCCCTGATCGAATTTTCTTACAACAACAGCTATCACTCCAACATCCAAATGGGACTACTCGAGGCTCTCTATGGGCGGAGGTGTAGATCGCCCATCGGATGGTTTGAGGTTGGTGAGGCAGCTGTGATAGGGGGAGAATCGATTCATAAGGCTATGGTGAAGATTTAGTTGATAAGGAACATGCTGAAAACCTCTCAGAGTTGTCAAAAGTCATATGCCGATGTGAGGAGGAGAGAGTTGGAGTTCGAGGTAGAGGATGGGGTATTTCTGAAGGTGTCTCCCAAGAAGGGAGTCATGCGGTTCAGAAAGAAAGGAAAACTTAGTCCCTGCTATGTTGGTCCGTACCGGGTTTTGAGAAGAGTTGGTAAGGTAGTGTATGAGTTGGACTTTCCCCCAGAATTATCTTCCGTGCATCCCGTGTTTCATGTATCACTTTTGAAGAAGTGTTTGGGAGATCCAGGTCTAGTAGTCCTGGTGGACAGCATGGGATGGTTATGTTCGGAGACTAAGGAATAAAGAAGTAGCTTCAGTTAAAGTATTAAGGAGGAATCATCATGTTGAGAGAACTACATGGGAAGCCGAAGCGGATATGATGGCTAAATACCCTCACCTGTTCCTTACCAGCTCTTTTTCAGTTTGAGATATTAGTTTTTGCCATAATTCTCTAATCTGTTTTAATGTCCAGTTTATGCACACAAGTTTCTTTCATGTATATGGGTGTGTATGTGAATTGTGAATTTAGTTTAGCTGTATATTTTTAATCGGAGGTAGTCATTCCATTAGTTTTCGGGCTAAATGATCAATATTTGCAAATGATAAGTGAATGTTTCCGCGTTTTTTTTTGTGTTCCTAACATTCGAGGATGAATGTCCCCAAGGGAGAGATATTGTTATACCCTAGGAGCTCAAAGATCGAACCCGGGAGTTGAACGGAAAAATTGTGAAATTGATGTTTCAGGCACAGCATGAGTCGTGGGAAGACTCGTGAGGACAACCCGTGAGTTGTCAAGTGATTCATGGGGAAGGCCAGTGAAGAGTTGGGAAGTTTGGAGGATAGGGTCCCCAGGGGCGTGGCAATGACTCGTGGTCTAGCCCCACGAGTCGTTAGGTCAGCCGTGGGGTGAGGGAGGATGAAGAGAAAAGGAAGGAACCAGTGTACTTCACGGGTGGTGACCACGAGTCGTGGTCAGCCACCATGATTCATTGGGTTCCCCGTTACTAGCCAAATGATCAATTTCGAAGTTTGAGGCAGTGTAGTTAACAATTGGTGACCACGACTGACTAACCATTATGTGACCCATTACGAGCCCAGGAGATTTGACAAGCAGTGTACCAAACGAGCTAGGCGACGAGTCGTTTCCTTGGACCACGAGTCATCAGGTCGTTAGTTGGGACCACCTGGCAGTATTTTCCTGTAAATTCAGTAATGGTTTTTTCATAATTCCTAAGTTCCTAAGACCTAAACTACGTCGTTTAAGGCTCGTTTTGAAGGGTTTTATGAGGGGTTAACCTATTCTAAGTTGTTTCATTCCATGCATGCAAGTTAAGAGGTTGAAGAGATGATTTAGAGCAAGTCTTCAAGGTTTCCATTGGAATCTCATCTTGAACAATCAGGGAAGTGGTAGAATCATCCCTTCTAGGTATGTAGGGTTATGAGTGGGTGTCTTCTTCCACACCCATGCCCAAGTGTGGGGTTTTTACCCGAATGCATAAATACTCAATTTCTTTACATGGGTATGAATTGATTATGATTTTATTATCAAATAGTGTAGCATTGGCTAATATTACAATGGTTTCAATTAAAATTATGTTTCTATCTTTTATGAATGTTGAAGCCCATTGATGATATGATCATGAAAAGTGAGACTTACGAAGTAAATGTGATAATGATGAGATATTATGATATATGGTATGATTTGAAATTACCCATGTCTATAATTATGTCTTCAATGAGAATTGAGCAATTCTAAGCATGATAAAAGCTTAGATCAATGCCCTCATGTTGATTCCAAATGATGATTTTCCCGAAATAAGCTCACCGCATTGTTTTGGAGTGAAGTCTCCCAAATTCCATATTTTAGCTTGTGGTATGTTTGAGTTAAATCTTCCTATGTATAGCTTACCACATGGTTTAGGAGCAAGGGCTCACAAGTATGCTCAGCTTGTGGTATGTTTTAAACTAAAGTTTTTCATATGCATGAATTCGATTGAGATGTATGTTATTATTTAGCTTCGTTTTGATACGATGTTGAGTCTATGAATGATTCATGTTGAGTTTCATCAATAGATGATGTTGAGCTTCGTTATATACGATGTAGAGCGTATGCATGTTTTTGGGAGAAGAGTCTAGCACCGAGTGGGCTAAGGGTCGATCACCCCATACCCCAGAACTATGCACCAACATAGGTTGATACTATTATATGTCTTGGGACCTCCCTTGTCAGCTTTCCCCTTGCCCGAATGGGCCTTCAGCTTGATACCGATATCATGGTAGCGTCCTTAGCCCTGTCAAGATTTTGGACGGCTCTTCCCACTTGAGTGTGGTAGTCAGGACCACGTAAGCTCTATCTTGGTATGTCGGTTAAGTGATGAGTCTCCTGCTCTATATGTGATTCAGATTTGCATACTCATTACTCATGGATATTATTTTATACATGCATGTTGTAAAAGCAAGGTTAGACTTGTTGTTCAGCTTTTCTTATAAATGTCATACTTCAGCCTTAAGTCATTCGAGTCAGGAATGATGTTATGAAGCTATTTATAGTCATGTTTATGAAAAGTTTATGATTTCAGAAAGAGTGCATGCCAACCCTCCTCTCAGATTTGAAAGCTTATGATATGAAATGAATTGTTTTAAATGATTTACTTTATTTAAGCAATTTTACTTACCTTGCATACTCGGTACATTTTACATATTGACCGTATACTTTCTATGTTGTATCGTTTAATGATACGTGACCCAGCTTTCTGGTTCAATCCCGCTCTTAGTCAGTTCATCGGAGTTAGCGTCTGCCTATTGGTAAGTCCTCATCTTTGGAGGACAAAACTATCTATCTTCTTTATGTATTTCAGTTTCAATGTTGTTGAGTTAGTTGGGCTCTTGTCCCATCAACTCGTCCAGATTAGGAGCTTCTCAGACTTATGTATGTAATCAGCTTCGGATGTTTATTCTGATGTTATATTTAAGTTAGAATTCCACTGAGTTTATTTGTTGGTTCTTCAGATATTAAGTGAGTAAGATGTATGCTTATGCCATGGGTTGACTTGGGGTCTCTCGGGGTTCCTTGTCCTGTGTCTATGATCCAAGCCTCCGTTCGGGTCGTGACAGTTGTAAACTCACAACACATCAACACCCTCAACTTAAGGCTTTTGCATGTCTTCAAGCAAAGAAAAAGAAAAACTAAATACAACGCTTAACTAGAAAATAAACCTAGGATACTACAGCCTATACTAACAAAACTTGCACTATACATTCAACAATTTTCTAACCCTTTTCCATGAACCAACATCAGCTAATATACCACAAGCAACAACAAAACATGCTAACCAGGGATCAAGACATGTCATTCACTATCAACAGGCAATCAAGTCATCACCGATGCTTTTCACACAGACCAATGGTAAAAGTAAACATAATCCATGTACCCTCACAGCAAATGAAGTCCCCACTCACAGATATAGTATCAAATATTGCATGGGACTAATCAAATAAGGCACTCACTCTCACAAGGAAGTCTCAAGTACTATGTATCAGATACCATAGGCCTGCCTTATTTTCTCTGCTTCAATTTATCAGATGGTCGGATTAGGATAACTATAGGACTTGTTGTGGCTTGTAATGTAGGCTTTAGGGCTGGACATGATAAAGATTAAAGATTTTATGAGTGACTATTCCTTCCTTTGGCACTGCATACATTGGCTTCACCATCACCTATTTCACTCTTTTTTCCTTTTCATTCCTTTTCTTCCCTTTTCACCTCTTTTATGTGCATTTGAATGGATATGGTGTATTTTCAACTTTTTCAAGCTTTTTTTTTAATTCTCTTTTTCATAATTTTCAATTTTTTTCATCTCTCTTTTTTTGTCACACCACACCTAATTTTTAACCTTTTCTCTTCTCTTTCCCTTTTTCTTGTTCCCACCATTTATGCACCCTTACTTTAGCCACCCTCAACTTAGGAATTTTGCCTATGTTGAGGTTCACAATATCAAAGGAAGGACCAGGGCCAAAACAGGTTCATTATACACAAATGTGTATGGTCAATCGGTTCATCAAAGAAAAATGGTATATTAAAGGCTCAAAACTGGGATCAAGGGAATCATATGATTTTGGTAGGGTTATTTATGCTAAAAGTGAGCTTAACAAAAAAGGCCTATGATCATATCCTAACCAACCATCCTTAGCCTATGCAAAGACCAACCAGGCAAGTTCTAAATCTTCAACACAATACTGAACTAAGTATTACACCTCACTCACTCATGGTACATGACTTGTATTCACCTTACCTGTCTGGTTTACAAATGGCTTAACAAGACTCCTCATGCCAATTAACTACATGACATCAAAAGATCCACAAAAATCTTGCATGTAGTCACAAATACATAGCTAATGCATCAAAAAATTTTTAAACAGGGTTAATTTTTTTCAAAAATCAAAACTAGTGCATTTTCATTGGCTAAGTACTCCTAAGTTATTTCCTAATTAAACAAAAATCACAAAATAAGAAATAAAAACTCCTAAACATGCCGGTTCTACTAGATAGCATGTCCTAGGGAAAAGAAACACGATAATAAAAACCCTTAGACGAATCAAAAATCCCAAAAATCACAAGTACACCCCCTCACTTTTTTGAAAAATAAGCTTTGTCCCGAAGCATGAATTACAAGAACATAGGGAAGGGAACATACCTGTGGCTACTCAGACTTTTCCATTCATAGGTTTCCTCCCATGCAACACCTGATTTAACGTCGCGGCACGACGTGGCTTTTGTGACTCTTCAAGCATCATCAAGGTATACTACCTCTATTCCTCTTAACTCCTTGACATCTCCCAGATATAGCATTATTCTTTGCCCATTCACTTTGAACCTTTTTCCTTCTTTATTCTCAAGTTCCAGTATACCATATAGGGACACATGTACTACTCTATAGGGTCCCATCCATCTAGATTTCACTTCCCAGGGTGCAACCGAAGTCTTGAGTTGAACAGTAGGACCAAATCACCTAGGCTGAACTCCCTTTTTGCAATCTTCTTATCATGGTAAAGATTTATTCTTTCTTTATAAATGGCTGCACTCTCATAAGCTCTAAGTTGGAATTCATCCAACTCATTGAGCTGGTTAAGCCTCAGTTTGGCTGCTTCATTCCAGTTCATGTTCATCTTTTTCAGAGCCCATAATGCCTTACGTTGTAGTTCAAGCGATAAATGATAGGCTTTACCATAAACCGGTTGGTATGGAGATGAACCAATGGGGGTCTTATAAGCTATTGGGTAAGCCCACAATGCATCACCGAGCTTCCTAGACCAATCTGTTCGACTAGTATTCACTGTTTTGGCCAAGATGGTCTTGATTTTCCTGTTCGAAACATCCATTTGTCCCACTTGACCGAGGGTGGTATGGTGTGGCCACCTTATCCTTGAAACCATATTTTTCCAATAGGGTCCTGAAGAGACGGTTACAGAAATGAGATCCACCATCACTGATACAAGTTCTGGGAGTGCCAAACCTGGAGAAAATGTGCTTTTGAAGGAATATTGTAACACTCCTGCCTTCATGGTTTAGTAGTGTAATTGCCTCCACCCATTTGGAGACATAATCCACTGCCACCAAGATGTATTTCATTCCATATGAGCTAAAAAATGGGCCCATGAAATCGATGCCCCACACATCAAACAACTCAACTTCCAAGACGGGAGTCAGTGGCAACTCATGTTTTTAGGTAATACCACCCTGCCGTTTGCATTGATTACAAGACTTGGCGAAGTCATATGCATCTTGATGAAGAGAGGTCCAATAATATTCACATTGTAAAATCTCATGCACAGTTCTAATACTACTGTGATGATCCCCAACAGTAGATGAATGATAGGCCTCCAGAATGCTTAGCATTTCTATTTTAGGCACACAACTGCGAATGATCCCATCTGCACAAATACGAAATAAATATGGCTCATCCCAGTAATATCTTTGGGCATCAAATAATAACATCTTCTTTTGCAGAGGAGTTAGGTTTGTCGGTATCATATCGCTAACCAAGTAATTCGCAAAGTCGGCAAACCAAGGAATCAAATCCCTCGATGTGGCTAGTACCTATTCGTCTAGGAATGCATCATCAATATCAATATCCTCCCTTGCTCTTGTATCAGACTCGAGCCTGTACAAATGATCTGCTACCTGATTTTTTGTTCCCGTCCGATCTTTAACCTCAAACTCAAATTCTTGGAGCAAAAGTACCCATTGAATCAATCTAGGTTTAGCATCCTTTTTGGAAATCAGGTACCTCAAAGCGGCATGGTCTGTATGAATGATCACCTTGGTTACAAGCAAGTATGCTCAGAATTTTTTGAATTTATGACCACTGCGCTCCTGTTCCGTGATAGTGTAATTTTTCTAGGCTGTATTAAGTGTTTTACTAGCATAATAGATTGGATGAAAAATATTTGCTCATTTTTGGCCCAAAATAGCACCAAGAGCAACACCGCTAACATCACACATTATGTCAAATGGAAGAGACAAATCTGGATCTACGATGATAGGAGCAGTGGTGAGTTTTTCTTTTAAGCACGCTAAAATCCCTTAGACATGCCTCATCGAACATGAATTTTACCTCCTTCTCAAGTAATTTGCACAATGGCTGTGCAATTTTTGAAAAATCCTTGATAAATCGTCTATAGAATCCTGCATGCCCTAAAAAGTTCCTGACCCCTTTTATGGAAAAAGGGGTGGCAATCCTGCTATAACCTCAATTTTTGCCTTGTCCACCTTAATCCCCTTTCCTGAGATCTTAGACCCAACACTATTCCCTCCTTAACCATAACATGACATTTTTCCCAATTTAGGACTAGATTAGTTCCTTCACATCTTTTCAACACTTTTCCTAGATGGTCAAGGCAAGATTCAAATGAGTCACCTACAATAGAAAAGTCATCCGTAAATACTTCAATGGTGTCCTCCACCATGTCTGGGGATATAGACATCATGCAGCATTGGAAGTTAGCTGGAGTATTGCACAATCTGAATGGCATTCTTCGAAAGCAAACGTGCCATATGGACAAGTAAAGGTCGTACTATGTATAAATCAGAAAAACCCTCAAGAACAAAATATGAAGATCAAGAGAAAGTTAAGAAAATGTTGATCATAAGTCGAATAACTCAATTCTATCTTCTAACCCTCAATTCTCACGTCCTCTAATCAGTACTAATTTGTTCTAACTATCTCTTTTGGATCTCTAATGAAAATAAAATATAAAATGTATTTATACAGACATAAAAATCCTTTTCCTAGGCTAACAGGGTGAATTTCCATAACTGAAGCCACCTGCATCATGACCAGGTATGTACGAGTCGTACCTGTTTCCCGTATGTCATTGGCTGACTGAAATTTTGCTAAATTTCTTACCTTGGTATGACTCGTACATGCTTCGTATGAGTCGTACTGTGCTTCCGTGGATTGACTATGAGACTTTGCTATTTTTCTGATGTTCTTCACGAGTTCTATGGTACGACTCGTACCATGATGCCACGACTCATATTGTCTATCCGTATTAGCAATTAGCCTCTTGTCCAAATCTTCTGAATCTTTCCACGAATTCTACACTAAGGACCGTACAAGAATTGTACCTATCGTACTGAGAGTCGTATGATGCACTCTTCATACTTAGCCTTTTGATACTTCTCATGACCTGCAGTATGGCTCGTACTGAGAGCTGTGAATTAATCCTATTTTCTACACTTTCAGATTATCTTTTGCACATTCTTGCTCCAATATCTATTTATCCTATAACTAAAGAAAAAGTTCCTTATATCCGTATAAATATACCTAAGTCCATGCTATATTCTTATCTTTGAGCATCGAAAGTGTTGTAATCTCACAACACATCAATGCACTCCACACATGTAGTGCCTCCAAATCTTCAATGTGAACACCACTGCTACCAATTCCAGATCATGCGCCAGATAATTCTTCTTGTGAGTCTTAAGATATCTAGAGGCATATGCAATGACTTTACCATGACGCATCAACACACAACAAAGACAAACCCTAGAGGCATCATAATACACAACAAATCCATTTGTACCCTCGGGTAGGGTCAATATTTGGGCTGAAGTGAATCAAGTCTTTTACTCTCGAAAACTCTTCTCACAAGCATCCAACCATTGAAATTTCACTTTCTTCTAGGTCAACATAGTCAACAGTGCTGCAATGGATGAAAATCCTTCAACAAACCTCCTGTAGTAGCCAACTAAACCCAAGAGACTCCTGATATCTAAAGGAATAACTAGTCTAGGCTAATTCTTTATAGCTTCTATCTTTTTAAAGTCTGCCTGCACACCCTCGCTTGACACCATGTGACCCAAAAATTCTACTGAATTCATCCAAAACTCACACTTGATGAATTTAGCAAACAGCTATCGATCTTTGAGAGTCTGTAGCACAATCCTCAAATGAGCGTCATGCTCCTCCTCACTCCGAGAGTATATGAGGATGTCGTCTATGAAGACAATCACGAACATATCCAAGTATGTATTGAACACCCTATTCATCAAATCAATAAAAGTTGTAGGAGCATTCGTTAGTCCAAAAGACATAATTATGAACTCATTGTGACCACACCTAGTTTTGAAGGTTGTCTTCGAGATGTTACTCTCCCTAACACTGAGCTGATGATAAACGGACCTGAGGTCAATCTTTGAGAAGCACTCGGCACCCCGGAAGATGGCCAAACAAGTCATCAATCCTGTGTAAAGGATACTTTTTCTTGATTGTAACCTTGTTCAATTGCCAGTAGTCAATGCACATACGAAGAGATCCATCCTTCTTTCGAACAAAGAGAACTGGTGCACCCCACGGGGACTTGCTAGATCTGCTGAATCCCTTATCTAAAAGATCCTTCAACTACTCTTTCAGCTCATTTATCTCAGTTGCAACCATTCTATAAGGAGGAATAGATATAGGCCGCATATCAGGAAGAAGGTCAATACAAAATTCAACCTTCCGCTAGGGAGGGACACTTGATAGATCATCTGGAAAACTCTGGATACTCACACACTATAGGAACTGACTGGAGAGTCAAGTTTCTGACGTAGCATCCTTAATCCAAACTAGATGGTAAACACAACCCTGGGAAATAATCTTTCCGGCCTTAAGGTAGGAAATAAAGAGACCTACAAGCACAACTAAACTACCCTTCCATTCTAGGACTGGCTTACCCGGAAATTAGAACTCTACCCTACGGGCTCTACAATTCACTGAGGCATAACATGAATGCAACCAATTCATACCAAAGATAACATCAAAATCAGTCATGACTCTACTAGATCAGTTGAGGTGACTTTTTGAAGAACTGTGATAGGGCAATTTCTGTATACCCATCAAGCTATAACTGAGTCCCTGACTGGAGTAGAGACTAAGAAGAATTCTTATAGGATTTTGGGACTGAATTTGAAACTAATAGCAACATAAGGTGTCACAAAAGCCAAGGTATCCCCTGGATGTAACATTCATAAACATCAAGATGGAATACTCATAACATACCAATGACCATGTCCGGTGAGACCTCCTGCTCCTATCATGATGAGAGGGTATAAAACATGTACTAACACTGACCACCACCTACACTAGTTGATGCACCATGCAGAGCTGAGCAAGCCGGTAGAGCTGCTAAATGGGCGACTGGTCAAGTTTTCTACCATGGCCCTATTTGTTCACTTGAAAATCTCTGAGCATATGGTCGGGCTTCCCTCACCCAAAACATGCCCTTGAGCCTTCTAAGCACTGATTTGTGTGCCTCCTACCATACTTGTCATAATCTAGAATGCTAGGCTCTCCTGACCTGCTCCCCTGACCTCGCGAGGCTGATGTCTTTACACCCTGAACTCGCCTAGACCTGAATGACACATTGGCTGATAATGGTGTTGGGGCCAAAGATCGAAGGTGGGAATGCTGACGATGTTCGCCACTAGGCCTTTGCTAGGAAAGTCCAAAACTATTTGCCCTAGCCCTCTTGACCTCTCTCTCCCTCTCCCTCATCTGCACCGCCTCAATCTGCTGGGCATACAAGACCAATTGGGAGAAGTCAATGTCTTGATGATGCATAGCAATCCTGAAGTCCTTGACTAAATAATTCGCTACTCTATTCACAAATCTGCTCACTCGAGCCCTATTATCGGCCACCATCTCCGGCGAATACTTGGACAACTGAGTGAACTCTAGAGCATACTCCTAGATGGGCATGTTGTTCTATTTATGATTCATGAACTCGGACGCCTTGATTTCTATCACTCCCCATAACTGGGTGAGGGTGCAACTGGCTCCCCATACCTGGCTGACTAGGAAGCCAACTATATGACATCTGTAACCGTAACACTTAGGTCATCCAGGCCACCTGTCACAATCAACTGGAGCACAAACTAGACCCATAATGTGTCAACAATGCAGGGTAAGTAACTAAAATGCAAACAAGGCTATGAGTATGCTAAACTAAAAATAAAAAGCCGGCAAGGCCACAAACTGAATACCATTATACACACTGACTCCACAAAGCCTCTAAAGAGTAAACTGACTGATGGTCAGAACAGGGCCCCGACCTACCCATAACTGCATCTCAAAACTCTAACTGAAACAAAACTAGTCTTAGCTCCAGAAAGAGAAGAGCATACCAACACATCCACTAATCTCACGAACTACTACTGCAACTGGCAATCCCGACCTCTACCTTCACCTACGAGACGAATGCAGGTCCCTACGCAAAGGGACGTCATTACTAATGAAATGTACTGGTATGTAAGGAAAAAAACTGTAAACATGTAATATAACAATGATAACTGAGCCAGAAATAAGGAATAGTAACAACTTGGAATCCTATATACTGAAACTTGACAATAAATCAATACTGAAGTGCAAATGCAACCAAGCAATGCACAAGAAAAACTATAACTGTAATGCCAGCAACTAGCCAACCATAAATCCATATATAAAATTCATCCAGCTGGTGTACCATATTAGGAAAAAATTAAAATATCTTCAGTCGATGTATCACACCGTGGTAAAATAAAAATATCTCCAGCCGATGTACCACACCGGGGTAAAATAAAAATATCTCTAGCCGATGTACCACACCAAGGTAAAATAAAAATATCTCCAGCCGATGTACAACACCGGGGTAAAATAAAAATATCTCCAGCCGATGTAACACACGGGGTAAAATAAAAATATCTTCAACCTATGTACCACACTGGGGTAAGATAAAAATATCTCCAGCCGATGTACCATACCGGGGTAAAATAAAAATATCTCCAGTCGATGTACCACATTGGGGTAAAATAAAAATAATTCTCAATTGTAATGATAAATAGGGCTGATATGGCTTATATTGAGTCAATTTAACACGTATGGCATATAAATGAAAAATGTTAAATCTGTGGCCATAATAGGCCTCTTTCATAACCCATAAATGCAAGAGAGCACCCATATCATGTAAAGCTAGAAAATATGCATATATATCACGTAAAGCTGTCAAATTATACATGAACATGTCGACTCAGTTACTTGAAGGATATTCAAGAGGTTTAGACAACATAAGAACTTTTGTAGGCTTACAAACAATGTCCTACAAATAATCCTACCAGTTTAACATATTACTTGGATAGAAACACATAGAACTCATTTCTACACAATTCTTTAACATTTGGGAACTACAAATATACTCTGCCTACCAGGTGGTTCCTTTACATGTATTGACAACTACACATTGGAATTTCATTGCCTAATTTATCATGTAGATAAGCACATATAGTTCTTAATTCATTTGACTTATTTGCAGGAAAACACAGAAATTAGAACTAGGAACTTGGAGTTATTTGTCATATACATAGAGTTGAGAACTGAACTACAGACATACACCGTACGAGACTTCTATATAATGTATAACTCGTATTTAGTTAATTGTGTGACCTCCAGGAGACTTCCTGGTATTCAAAGTTCTGAGCCTAACTGATCATATCATAGCCTAGACTTATACTTACTTAGATATTAAGAACATTGGTACGTGGGAGAATCTCTCCTCTGAATCTAGGAAATTCAACTGATAACTCAACAAGAGCTAAACATAAAGATGCATGACTTGAATATAACTGAAAGAATTCAACTATATGTTATAACATAAAAATCATATACATTAAGACTTCTTACTGGAAAGACATATAAAGACTTGGTTCTTAGACTTGTATACAACATCACATACTTGATCGAGACATTAGCATAATTCTCAAAATATGATCTCTCAAACACTTCTTAAATCATCTAGCATGTTTCAACATAAATTAGGGACGTAAAGGCATAATTTAAGGATTTGAGACTTGGAGCTCTATAACTTGGGAACTCGTGAGTAACTCTCTAAGTTATTCCTTATAGGCAAATAAAGATATATAGCCGTAATTCGGGGGATGCGGGATTGACTTACATAACTTTGCAATTACCTGAGGAGCTTAAGAAAGCTTACATAATCATAAGTGACTTAGAAGATCCTAGGATTACCCTTTTCAGAAATGGTAGAAAATTTCAACAATTAGAATAGATAACTCAACATAATCGTTTAGGGGTATGGCAGAGAGATTCTCAACTTAAGTTACTATTTTGCAGACGTTCAACTCTAGTTAATTCGTAGAAGGTTAACACTTTAGTGGTTATTCTTCAACGTAACACATATTGAACATAAACAACTTAATTTATAACTCTTTTGCTAAATGTCTTTAGAACAAGGTTAATCTTCCTAGTTGTTGCCTACCTCGTTCACAATTGTAACTCGTATAGTCTAATTTAACAACATTTAGCTCTACTTTCCATATTCATATTAACTCTTTTTCAAAAATCATTCACTCTACATGCAAGTATTTACCCTCGTGTTCACTATTCAATCAATTCTTTTGCGCACTTACCTCTTTTCCTAATTGACAACTTAGCCACGCTTTCCTGTTAACATGTATTGACTTAGCTTATTTGCTACGTGCCGCTTGCTTAGCTTTAAAGAGGGGAAAAACATAAAATCTACTTTTTACCTTAATCACTTTAGAGCATAAACATATATGAGGGATTAACAACATTATTAAAATGTCATTTCAATAATCTCATTTATCCTCAATTGGCTTAGCGACATCTTCTTAGCTTAAGTTCAAGTACATGTCGTCGTCTTAGCATTTCCTACCAATTTCACTAAGTCACCAGATCTTAACACATATTCAACATCACATATATAGCATACTGCAAAGGACCAGCTCACGGTACCCATGTTAAGGGGACTTCAGACTCGATTTAGAACTACGGCAACAATCGTATAAAAATTACGCCTTTCGCTTCACATTTGTTCGCTTCAACCATTCTTAACGATTCAAGATTTATGCCAAGTATTTCCAACCCTTTGGAAAGGATCATACATGCCTCAATATGATTTTAAAAACATTGGAATATTGATCCTTTCAATAACGTAGTTTCGTGCTTGAAAAACTAGGAAAGAGACGCCTTTACATACCTTGGCACGTTGACTCTAATTTTGCCGAAAATCTTCCTTTCAAGCTTACTCCTTAATGCTCCTTCCAAGTCCAATTTACAAACACAACAAGCAGCAACTTCACTTCAGCAAAGTTCTGGCAAAATTGGGCGGCAACATGCCACAAAAACAAACAAAGAAACAACAACACAATACTACAACATTCTCCAAGTTATAACCTCATAAACTTAAAGAAATCAAAAAAGGAATTATTTACCCTTTCTTGGAGATGTTATTAGCTAAAGTAGGAGTAAACTCCTACTCTTTCCTCTGCCCTAAAATCATCTAAAAACGCAACAATACCACAATCAACAACAAGAAAACAACAAGCCATAACTTTCTTCCAAGGCTCTCTTTTCAAATCCCAAAAGAGACAAGAGTGAAGTTTCTTACCTAGGATATATTTTCACCATGTGATAGGGCTTTGAGTTCTCTGAATTCTGAAAAAATAAACAAAAACGAAGTAGAAATGAGGTTTCTAGCTTAATTTTATTTCATATAGGTGGGATGTCCAAGGTCTTTGTGGCGCCCATGCGACATGCCCTCGCATGTGCGCACCAGCTGCCTTCCTGTCTCGGCTTCCGCGCGCCTGGGCGCTTTTCCAGCCAATAGTGCTGTCTTCAAATGAGCATAACTTTTTACTCTGAACTCTGATTGATGAGCGGTTTTCTTCACTATAAATTAGACTCAAATACCTTTCATTTGATAGGTTATGGGACTTCTGTATCATTATATGTTTGGAGATATGACTACTTAAAGTTGACCCTAATTTACAAACTTCACATACTCTTCGCTTATCCCTTTGCACATGTTTCCCTCCTCACCTATGGACAACATACAACCCATAATTCCATTAATATGACATATATCCATCAAATAATCATCAAAAAAAAATTTCGGGGTGTAACAATTTCCCTCATCTCTAAGGGAAATAATTGGTCTAAGAATGCGGTGAGATCTTCATCCTAACAAATGGGGCCCGCTGTAACTGCTCGACTATCCTTCCACTGCCTGTACCATGTATGAGAAACTTCTTTCAACTGATAGGAGGCTAAGTCTGCACACTTCTCCCTCGTTAACCCCATAATTTGAGTGATCATTTGTATCTCCTCTATGAACTCGTGTGGTCCTCCTCCACTCTCGTTCCAAGGAACTCAAGGGGATTCATCTTGAGGAAATCCCGAACTCTAACTACCACTGCGTTCCCATTCTCGGGAATATGAGCCACTGCCTACTGATTGACCTGAGCAGTCAACGTCTGTGCCAACATCTGAATGGCTGCCATAAACCCAACATGGGCAACCTGCTCCGGCACGGGAACTGCTTGGGCTGGTGGGGCCTGCTGGTGCCCATATCCATTGCCATACCGATGGACATTCCCATTTCCATTCCTTCTTCCATTCATACAGCATAGAGGTATGATTCTACAGTCACATGTAATACGAGTTAGAAGGATAGAGACATACTTCATCGCACGACATAGATCATGAAAGAAGGAAAATTTCCTAAAATATTTCATAGCCTATTTTCATAAATGTGGTGTGCTTCACAACCTTGAAAAAGACTCTACTAAACACGGTATTTAAGTAAAACTGATAACCTGATCATTGGGTCAAACCTACTAAAACATAATATCATAACTGATAAACATGCATAACTGAAATCATGAGGAATAATGGGAGACTCATCATATAACCGACACTATCATGAAATGACTTCGTGATCCCAACTATTACAATCAAGAAGGCAGAGTTGTCAAAAGCTCTGCCAGGACTAAGGGAACTACCATGATACTGATATCAAGCTGAAGGCCCCTTGGGGGAGAGGAAAACTCACAAGGGAAGTCCTAATGTAAATATATAAACCTACGTTGGCACTTAGTTCTGAGATTGGGGAACCTTGGAACTCCATGCCTATTCAGTGCTAGACAATGCTCCCAAAAACATGCAAATTGCTCTCCATTATTCTTCACGAAGTTGAAACCATCGTTTCTCAATTAAGCTAATAATGTAATTACATGCATATTTTCAAATCTAAACATGGGGACTCTTAACTCCGAAACATATCATAAGATGTAGTGGGAGTCTTGACTCCCAAACATATGATAAGCTGATCTTATTAGCCAAGGCTAAATCATGAAACATACATGTATAGGATTGCCCAAATCTTAAAATTATGCATACTTTAAATATACTTCATAAGTCAAAATCATAGATTCATATATGGGTAATTTGTAAACATTTAATCATACTAGATATCTCATCATATTTTAAATCATGGATCATAAACTTGACTTTTCATGAAACTTGCATAATTGGGCATAATTCTTCTAAAACTTGAAATCATAAATTTATAATAAATTTGTACATAAAATATGCCCATGAATCTTAAAACATCAATTGGAACCTGAAGTTAATAGACCCATAAATGAAGTATAAAGAATTTCATAAACTTGAGTTAAAACCACGTAAGATCAAACACTTGAATACATGAACTTGAGGAGAAATTTTGGCATGTGAGTGAAATAAAACTCTCATTCATGGCCTTACATGCCTAGGTAAACTGAATCTACACCCTTCCTAAAAAGCCCAATAGATTTGGGGGCAGAACATGAAGAATTCTATGCTTGATCTCCTATGGGATCCTCTAAACTTACATGCACGAGAAGGGAATGGGTTAGAATAGGTTAAATCCTCTTAAAAACCCCTAACAGAGCTTAAAATGATGTAGTTTAGGGCTTAGGAGCTTATAAAATATGAAAATACCTATACTAATTTTGTAGGAAAACTACCACTACCAGTCCTAATGAGGAACTGGATGAGTCGTTACCAAACTAGACAAATTCCACTCTTACTGAACAGCTTCAACTGATGACTGATATGATTAGTCCTTAATAGGGACGATGACTCATTAATTTTTTTTGTTGTCACTATTTGAAATCTTATCCTTCAATCTCAGTCATTCTGACAACGACCCACTTGAAGAGTCATGAAGTGGCACCATGACTCATTTCTTAACTCGTTAAGTCTCCTGATATGAAATTTTCCTCAGCATATAACGGGCACACTAATGACTCATTGAGTCAGATGACAATTCATTACACCATCTGTGGTAAACCCCTAACAATGATTCCTTACAAACCTAGCATCACTTAATGAGCCACTGAACAATTCATTAGGTGACCTGATGAGTCACCAGATGAGTCGTTCGGTGACCTGGCATAGATTTTTCCTATTTTATCCACTTCAACCCTCGGGTATGATCGTTGGAACTTTTAAGGTAATACAATATGTAGGACCATGAATTGAGAAATTTCTTTAACTCTTTGTTACACCCCAAAATGTTTTTTTGATGATTTTTTGATGGTTATATTTCATATTATGGGAATTATGGATTGTATGTTGTCCGTAGGTGAGGAGGGAAACATGTGTAAAGGGAAAAGCGAAGAGTATGTGAAGTTTGTAAATAATGGTCAAATTTAAATGGTCATATCTCCAAACATATAATGATACAGAAGTCACATAACCTATCAAATAAAAGGTATTTTAGTCTAGTGTACAGTGAAAAAAACCACTCATCAATCGGAGTTCGGAGTAAAAAGTTATGCTCGTTTAAAGATAGCACTGTCAGCTGGGAAAGATCCCAGGCGCGCGAGCGCCAAGACAGGCAGGCAGCAGGCGCGCTCGCGCGCGAGCGAGGGTATGTCGCATGGGCGCCGCCTAGACCTTGGCCAGCCCGCCTATATGAGGTAAAATTTAGATAGAAAGCTCATTTCTACTACGTTTTAGTTGATTTGTTTTCAAAATTCAGAGAACTCAAAGCCCTATCACATGGTGAAAATATATCCCAGGTAAGAAACTTAGCTTAACTGTGCATGAACTAGATAGGTAGTAGTGGTGATATAACCCTGTGCCATGTGAGAGTGATGTACTTGCTTAGTTCGCCTCTGTATATGTGATCTAGAACTTTTCCGGTTAGTCTTACTTAGGTTAAAAGACAGTTGGTTAGGAAAGGATCATAGGCCAACCCACTTTTAACCTAAACTGCCCTACCAAATGAAATAAGTATCCGTTGATCCCAAAGATTAAGCTGAATTTGATCTTTTCTTTGATTAGCCTATTCACCTTTCCACTTGTTTATAATGAACCTATTTTGGCCCTGGTCCCGCTTTATACATTGTAAAACTCAACTTAGGCAAAATGCCCAAGTTGAGGGTGGCTACTGTAGGGGTGCATAGACTGTGTGGGTAGAAAATGAAAAAGCTGGTTAGTGAAAAGAGACGGTGTGTTTGAGAAAAGAAAGAAAATAAAAGAACAAAATTTAAGAAGAAAAGAAAGAGAAAAGAAAAAGAAAAATAAAAAAGGAAGGAGAGAAAAGAAAAAGAAAACTGAAAACAAACCACACCCGTGAGTTGAAAACTAAATAAAAGGGAAAAAGGGAGAAAAGGTTGGAAGTGGAGCTAGAATCAGTGTACTGCCAAGGAGGGTTGAGTCACTTTATCCATACTTACTAATAAAACTCAAATTACACCCTTGAAGAAGTGTAGCGCAGACGTTGTCAATAAAGAACCCAACTAAGGTTCGGGTCGATACCATAGGGAATATGAACAAGATATAGACTAATGCTAGTATTAACACTTTTAGTTTAATTATTTCCTAAAGGGGGTTTGTAAAAAAAGTAACAGTATTCTGAAAGAGAGTTGTAACCAATAGTTATGCAATCGACTATGGAGGTTTTCCGTATGGCTTCCTAACTAGGTCAGATTATTACACTCGTGATATTTCTTTATACTTAGCCTGAAGAACTGATAAATTATGATCATCTAAATGACTGATTTTTCCTTATTAGATGACTCTACTAAATCACTGGGTTAGATCTCACGAGTGATTTCAATTTAACCTCTATCAATAGTTCCAAATTAACTAGCCTTTCACCACAACTCAAGCTATTTGAAGAAACTGAATTTCGAGCCTTTGTTGTTCTTTTATTTTCCTAATCTCTACTTCTTTATGTTCAAGAAAGAAGAGGATTCGAGCTAGTCCTAACGTTTCACATCATTAAGAAACGTTAACATGAAGAAAAGAACAGTATATGCATTCATATTGGTTTACAATCACTTTGTATTAACCCTAGTTTGTTATTCCTCCATGATTCCCACAACCCTAGTTGTGGAGGTTTTATCTATTCATGATTACAAGAAAAATATTAGATTTCATGAAAAAAACTTAATTAAAGACTTATAATAATGATGAAAGAAGGATCCCAAGAATTGATTGCACAATTAATTGTCAAAAACTTAAGAACAATGAAGAATTTTTTCCAAGTATGTGAGTAGTTGATCTCTAAGAACATAGGAAACCTATAAACTATCAATACAAAGTCAAAATTATTGAATCTCTACTAAGAAAAATAACTAAAAATTATTTATACGACTAATGAAATTATTTCTAAATTAATAGGGAATCTGCTACCACCATATCCTACGAGCCGCAGCATGATGCTATGAGTTCTGGGTTTTGTCTGTGGTGTGAAATGCAGCTCCAGTCTTCTCAAGTACAGGAAAGTGGTATGACTAGTACAATGTTGCTAAGAGCCGTAAGTTCTGGTCATGGTTTGTACTTCTGCAAATCTGACATCCTCGAAATCTTTCCACGACTTCATTGTACGGTTCGTCTATAACCATTATGGTTTGTAACTTCCACTCGTTCTAGGATCCTCTGCAAGTGCATCTCCTCTGATGTTTATCACGACTCTGTAACAACCCAAAAGTTCCTTACACCAAACCTCAAACTTGAAATGTAAAACCAAAAAGAACAAAAAAATCTTGCCTCATAACGGCTCAAGTAATGAGTCATTGTTAGGAACAACGACCCATCAAAAGAGTCCTTGTAAGATCTTACCTATTTCCTCCTAGGTACCAATGAGCCATAGAATGACTCGTTGTGTATGGTAAAGAGTCGTCCTGTCGCTCGTTGTAACCCAATGCAGAAAACTATTAAATCTTTTTTTCAAACAATGAGCTAGAGGATGAGTCGTTGTTTGATGTAAGGACTCATCCTAGGAAGCCATTAGAGGAAATCCAAAAAATGCTAAACTCCCCCCAGTGACAACATATAAAAACAAGAACCCGTTGTTTCTGATAACGGGTCATTCTGTTCGTTTGTTGCAGGAGATCCAGAAACTGTTCAAAATGTTTCCCAACAACGACGAGTAGTGAAAATGAGACACTGTACCAACCAACAAATCTTCATGTCATCCATTGTAAGAACTCTAGAGAAGGGAAATTTCCGGTCCAGAAACAACGACTGATACCGATGAGTCGTGCTCACGACCAATGACTCATTGTGTGGCTCGTTGGATCTGGGCAGTCTCATTTTGAAATGGTTACCAGGGTTATTTTTTGTAAAATCCTAAGCTCGTAATTCCTAAACTACGTCGTATTGGGGTGCATTTAAAGGGAAATTAAGGGAAATGATCGACATTTTACTCTCATTCTCTCCCAAATTTATAGAAACAGTACGTAGAAACTCAGACAGTCTTTTCCAAGCAAGAGCTAGGGCTTCCTCTCTCCCTTAGAGTTTAGGTGCTTTTCAAAAGGGTTCTTCTACAAGTATGTGGAGATTCAACAAGAGAATTCTCTTGCCATTGTACCCCAAAATCATCTTTAGAAACCTTCTCTATGGTATGAGTTAGGGTTCTTTTAGACTAGTTATGTATGTTCAGTTAATTTAGTATATTTTTGCACGTTTCTATAATTCTAGCATGTGATTTTCATATTCTTGATCTGAACATTATAGTATTACTACTAGCCTAGGTTTTGTATGACATCTTTTGGGTTGAGCTTTGCATGATTTAAATGATGGTTTTAAATTGTACTTTCTTGGGGCTATTATCTGACTATAAATTTTTAATATAAATGTTTCACGTTAAAATAAATATTTTTCAAATTGCAGACATACTTATTATTCTTCAGAAATGTCAGTTGATTGGTTTGGCCCTTTTATTAGTTTGTATTTAAATTCAGCACCTTTAGTTGTCAGGTCCCTTACGCTCTAAGGACACTTTTAGATAAGTTTTTTTTGTCTTAGACTTAGGACATTAGTCTTGAGCTAATTATTCCGGTGTTAGATATACCTAGAACTTTAGTTGGGAGTAGTACTTAGCACCGAGCAGGCCGGGGATCAGCGCACCCAGGTTCCCAAAACTATATACCACTATAGTTTATAGCCCAAATGGGTCCCGAAAAGTGATCACACAACTCAACCACTATACCCTAGCAAGGTACATTTGGCTCGTTTTGATGGGGCGTATACGTCGAACTCCAAATTTTCTCACATGATTATATATCGATTAAGAATCTCTCCCACAGTACAATTCAGTCTTAGATCTTAGAATATGTTTATGACCTTTATATCTTTTTATCAGTTTTTAGTACTCTTAAATTTTAGTTTATCTGCATCCTGTATAATTTTAGTCACGGTAATTTCATATATTTAAGCATATTTTATTTATAATATTGTTTCAGCATGATTATATTCAAAAATTTCATGACCTCACATACTTCATACATTTGAAGTACTGATCACATATTTTCACGTGCTATATCATTTTATGATATAGGCTCAAGTACCCAGCCTCAGCAGCGCATTTAGTTTCTCCGGGTGATTTCCAGCATTTGGCAATGGTGAATCCTCATCTTTCAAGGGCCGGAGATTTGATGTTAGATTTTGATTTTCTAGCTTTTCAGAATTTAGAGTTAATTGGGGTCTTGTCCCAGCAACTCATCTTTTAGTAGAGTCTTTCATACATACAGTCAGTTAGTATGTCAGATTGATGTTTAAATTTCAGATTCCATATGTATTTACTTAACTTGTATTATTTTGTTATTGGGATTTTCATTATTTCAGTTATGCTTCCACTCAGTTTAGTTAGAAACTCTGATCATATCAGTGTTATGCCAAGCCATGGGTTTGCTTGGGGCCCCTTATGATCCTAAGTACCATGTCGCGTCTAGGGTGTAAACTCCTGTCTTGACAAAATCCTAGGTAAGGCTCGTACCAAGAGTCGTACTTTGGCCCAGCACGTGTGCATTTCTCTGAATTCTATTAGGGTTGCTTGGTATGGCTTATACCAAGAGTCACTGCAAGCGATTTTCTGCAGTTTTCTGCTCCTTTTTTTTACAATCCAACTCCCGGACCTAATTTCCCTGAAAATAAGATAGAAGCACCTCATATCTGTATAAACACACCTAAGTCATAATATATTTTCTATATTTTAAGCGTCAAAGTGTTGTAAATCCACAACACATCAATTACCATACCCGTCCCTAAGCCTACATTACAAGCCGATAAAAGTCCTATAGTGATCCTAATCCGACTGTTTGAAAATAAGAGCAAGCCTATGGTCTCACATGCACAGAGTTTTAATTTCTTTGTGAGAGTGAATGTTGTCCTGATGTGTGATTTGCATATGATTTTGAGTGTATAGGACTTCATTTATTGTGAGGGTACATGGGTTGTATTATAAATTGCTTGTATTCTGTGTAAATAGATTAGTAAATGCTTAATTGTCAATTGAAAATTTGATGACATCTTTATATCCCTTTATGTCTTAGTGAATAGCTATATGTGTACACAACATTTTCAGTTGTAATTGTTTGGGGGGGGGGGGTTGATAATTGGTAATGATCATGTGTGCAAGTTTTTAACATGTCGGATGTGAGTCTTCTAGGTTCCTTTCTAATTAAGCATCATAGTTATAGTAGTATTTTATTTTCCTGATGACATGCAAAGTTCTAAGTTGAGGGTGTCGATGTGCCATGGTTTTATGGAACTTTTGATACTTAAAACGAAGGAAATATGCTAGTATTTAGGTGTTTTAATGTGGATATAAGGTATGTTTGTTGTTGTTGCAGGGAAAATAAGTTTCAAAAGTTGGATTGGTAAAAAGAAGTGCAAAAGGTCAAAAAAGACTTCCCACGGGTCACAACACGAACTGTACCATCTGGGTATGAGCCATTGAAAGTGCCCGTAACAAAAGATTAGAGAATCAGCAAGTGCAGAACCTCTGACTATGACAGAGTATCATGGTTCGTGACAACATGATACGACTCGTACTGACAGCCCATAGCTAGAAGCAGAGAACTAACAAGGTTGATGTCCTCAAGGCACGAGTTGATTGCACGGGTTGTGACGACATAGTATGACTCGTAGTGAGAGCCCGTAGGATGATAATCAGAGATGTTGAAGTGAAAAAGTCCATATCAGGACTGCTAGCTACGACTTGTAGTGACATAGCACGAGTCATATTGGACACCAGTACCTGAGGAGATCAAAAACTGCCAGCCATGTTATGACTACTGACCACTATTCATAGCACCCTGCTCTACGAGTCGTAGGTTATCCCAACACTGCAGTTCTTGTTAATTTAGGAAAGAATATTAATGATTTTATAAATACTTCAATTTTAGTTTTTATTTGACATATACAGTATTATGGTATTTTGGAGTTTTCCTAATACTACCTGGAGACTAAATTGAGATGTGATATTTCGACAAAATAGTTTCATCATTGTGTTCTAGATTTTTAAGATTAATTGACAATTGAGACTTGGGTTTACTATTGTAAGTTCTTAATACTGATTTCCCTTATGTCTTCTAATTTCATTATTGCAATTATGAGTAGGTAAACTCTCACAACTAGGGTTGTGGGAACCATATTGGAATAATGAAGTAGGGTTTAACGCAAAGTGATTATAAACTAATACGAATGCGTGTATTGTATTTCCCTTCATTATAATTTTTTCTTAATGGTGCGCAATGTTAGAGCTTGCTAGTATTCTCTACTTGCTTGAATCTAGAGAAGTAGAGATTAGAAAAAGGAAATTACAACAAAGAGTTGAAACTATAAATTTTCAATTAATAACTTGAGCCACGATCATGGGAAAGATAATTTGGAATCATTGATAAGGGTTACTTAGAAACGCTCATGAGACCTGGTCTGGTGAATGAGTATAGTCTTCTAATAGGGGTGAATCAGCCATTTAGATGAAAGTAACTTATCTGTAGTCTAAGCATTGGAATAGATCACACGTGTAACATATCCTACGTAATTATTAATAAATGAGGAATACTTCTTTAGTTAATTGTATATTTTGGATAATCACACAATTTCACAACATTGTTACTTATTCTTTCTTCAAAAACCCTTCATAGGAAATAACTGAACTAAAAGCATAAGTAATAGCATTACTCGAAATCTTAACATATTCCTTATGCGATCAACCCCAACCCTTGTTGGGTTCTTTACTTGATCAATGATCATTGTATACTTCTTTTGAGGTGTATTTTTTCCATTATCAGTTGGCCCAACAAAGTGAAACCAAATTCGCAAAAAAAATCCAATTGAATTAAGGTCCAAAAGAAACCCAAGTTTTATCCTTGAGGTGCTTAAGGGGCCAAGTAGGTGCATCACCTGCTAGATAATATGATGACCCAAAATGAGCTTAAAAGCATGCCAAAAGATGGACCAAAAGTAGGCTAAAATTCTGCTCAAAAAGGGATTTCTTTTTGTATTTTAGAATCAGGTCAATTAGGAGATGTAGGTGTTTGTACTTGAATAACTATAAGCCAATCCTTTGAGATAACCCACAAATTTAGCAAGAATTTGGATGAAAAAGTAAATACAAATTGGCACAAAATTAGGTCC
The DNA here is from genome assembly GCA_035772735.1 of Datura wrightii. NCBI lineage: Eukaryota > Viridiplantae > Streptophyta > Magnoliopsida > Solanales > Solanaceae > Datura > Datura wrightii. Next base: position 134,856,025 of record JASDFA010000001.1, read on the forward strand.
GAATATGTCAGTCAAAGGGACCCTTTTTAAAGGGATAGACTTGGCCATTTTATTCAAAAAACATTCAACAAATTTCAAAAAAACTCAAGGAAGAAAGAGCCCTATCTTTTCCTAGAAAAACAACCGCACCTTTACCCTCTTTGGAGTTCTTGAAGTTCTTCATGTTTTCTCAAAGTTTAGGTAGGTAAAGTTGCATAGTTTTTCCTCAATTCTTCTTTGAAAATCTAAGTCGTTATGTTTGCTAAGTTTGGGGAGTGAGTCAGCCCCTTTTTCCTTAGGTAAAAAACCATTTTTAATCTTACAAGTTAAGTAATTTCTTCTCTCCTCTTTGATATAGTTGAAGAAGTTCAAGCTCTTAAAAGTACTACAAGAAAAAGAGCATAAAATTCTTTAAGGTTCTTCCCATTCTCACTTCTCATTGTGTATAAGGTTTGAGGAAGAATTCTAAATTTGTTTTTGTCACGATCCGAGATGGGACCCTAGAACGATACAAGGGACCTAGAACCACGAATGTATAAAAGTCTACATAATGTTTGATAAGGCTAAAGGTCTGCATAATGTTTGATAAGCCTCTAACTATCTGATGAGTTGATTGGAAAAACATCCCCAACTAGCTCGTTAAAGTCTAAGACTGAAATAGTAAATCAACAACAAAACTAAATATCATCAGAAGATGAGGATTCACCAACAACGAGAATTGAGCTGGACTGCGTGGGAGCTGGACTAATAGCGAAGTAGAGTCTAATCGTTAGGGCCTATATCATGAAGTGGTATAGCATAGACTATGCAGTCAGTTCTTTTGAATATACTGAGTATGTATGTTAAGTAAAATATGTTGGGTAAATGTTAACTAAAATCATGCATGTCATTATAAATCATTAGAACATAAGAGTAACGACTGCATACTAAAAATTAAATCTGAGACATCCATAGTCATAAGTTAAGTATCATAAATGCATATAGTGAACCAAGGTTAGAAATAGAAATCATATGACTTGTCATAGCGGGAACTGTAAGTAAAAGCTCATAAACTGATCATTGGGTCTAACCTACTATAAAACATAATATCATAATTCATGAACATGAATAACTAAAATCACGAGGAACAATGGGAGACTCGTCATAACCGACACCATCATGATAACGCTTACATGATGCCCCAACTATTATACTCAAGTGGGCAGAGCCGTCCAAAACCTTGCCACGGTTAAGGAGGATATCATGATATCGATATCGAGATGAGTCCCATTAGGGGGCAGGGGAAACTCTTAAGGGAGGTCCCAAGGTATGTGTATACCTACATTGGCCTCTAGTTTTGAGATCCGGGGTTTACCTGAACCTCTGGCCTACTCAGTGCTAGACACTACTCCTAAAAACATACATAGCGCTCCCATCATTATTCAACGAAGCTGAAATCATAATTACATGTATAGTCTGAAATTTGAACATTAGGAGTCCTGGTTCCAAACATAACATAAGATGAATTAGGAGTATTGACTATAAACGATATGGTAAGCTGATCTTATTAACCAGAGCTAAATCATGAAAACATACTTGACTTGTGTGGGCTTACCCAAATCTTAAAATCATACATACATGGAAGAGACTTCATAAGTCAAATTCATAGATTAATACATGGGTAATTTATAAATATTCATTCATTCTAGATATCTCATCATACTTGAAATCAAGAATCATAAACTTGACTTTCATAAAAGTTGCATAATAGAGTATAATTTCTAATAACTTGATATCATGAATTTATAATCAAATTGTGTATAAAATCTATCCATAAATATTATAATATGCTTTGGAACATGAGGGGAATTGTCCCATATACATATCATAGAGAATTTTATAAAATTGGATTAAAATCCTATAAAACCATATACTTGAATTATAAATTGAATTTATGGACTTGAGGAGAATTTGGGGCATGAGAGTGAAAGGAATCTCTCATTCACTACATACCTGGGTAGATTGATTCTCCAACTATCCTTGACAGCTTAAGAGAATTGGGGAAGAAATTGAGGGATTCAAGCTTGATCTTCAAAGGGAATTTCTAAACTTTGCATGCATGGGAGCCAAAAGCATTAGAATAGGTTAAACCCCCTTAAAACACTCCTTTTAGGGCTTAAAATGACGTAGTTTAGGACATAGGAGTTTAGAATTTATGAAAATACCCTTACTTATTTCACAGAAAAAACCTCACTGCCAGATGCCACTACTTATACAACAAGTCATCCTTCCATACGACGACTCGTTGTATCACTCGTTACAACCACCCACTTTTCCACCAATTCTTAAACCTTAAAATGACAACTAGACTGGATGAATCGTTACTTATCACAACGAGTCGTCACTTCTTCTCATTGTCACCACTGACTTCATGAATAGTTTCTAGAATCCTCCCAACGGACCCAAACACAGGGTCATACCTAGTGATGATGGGTCGTTGGATCCATCTATTGCTATGGCTTCCAACTCCTCTACTCCTTACCACGAATATAAACCAAGACTTTTTGTTCCCTACAATGAGTCATACCATGACTCGTACCATTGGTAATACCCCAAAAGTTCAAAGATCAAAATCGGGAGTTGAAACGGAGAAAACTGAAAATTTTGCACCAGGTCACAAAACGAGTCATTTTGTGACCCATGGGGAAAACAATGAGTCATGAGGTGACTCGTGGTGAGGTTCCAGGCTTGGGATGGATTTTTGAAATCTGAGGTCTCCACGGACCTGATTACAAGTCATGGTCAATCCCCATGACTCGTTGAGTCACCCGTGGGCAAGGGATTAAGGAAAGTGAAAGGGGTCTGGTAGTGTACCCTGCGGAAGGTCCCCACGAGTCATGGACATTCACCACAATTTGTGGGATGGGTCATAGGAAGAATGTAATCAATGGTCTGAGGATTAATAGTAGTGGACTTCGTGACTGATGTGACGACTCGTGGATGGTGGTAAAGACTCATTAGGTCCCTCTTGGGGACTGACGAGCAGTTAATTTTTTGCGAAGTTATTAAGGGTATTCTCGTTATTCCTATGTTCTAAGGTCCTATACTATGTCGTTTTAAGCCATTTTCAGGGTGTATTAAGATAGGTTAAGTCATTCTAGCCTATTCTAAACCCATGCATGCAAAGTTAGGAAGTTAGAGAGGAGATCAAGCTTAAGTGCTTCTAATTCTTCTCAAATTCTTCTTGGGAATTCAAGGAAATGTAAGAATCAGCTTTAGTCAGGTATGTAGGGTTATGAATGGGTGAATACGGACACACCCATGCCCAATCTCTCTTTAAAATCGTGAAAATTCCTATGTTGATTCTATGGGGTTTTAACCCAATGCATGAAATTCCTAGTTCTATATATGGGTATGATTTAAATGAGTTTCTACTATCGAATTATGATTTATGGGAAATTTTTATGATGTTTTCAATGAAAACAATGTTTCTAGCTTTGTAAATTAAAATGTCCAATTATGAGAAGTTCATGAAAGTTGAGATTTATGATGAATGTTCTAGTGTGATGAGATATTTATGATGAAAAATATGTTTTCAAGTTACCCATGTTTATGATCATGTTTTCAATTGAATTATTTATTTTCAAGCATGTTAAAGTATCTAGAAATTCCCATATGTTCAAGTACAATTATGATTTTACGAATTTAGCTTACCACATGATTTTGGAGCGAAGGTTCCCATATATCTTCAGCTTGTGGTATCGTTTGAGCCAAGGCTCCTTATGTATGATTAAGATTTAAGTATTCATGATTATTTAGCTTCGTCATAGATGATGGTCAGCTTTGTTGAAAAATGAGTGAGAGCATATGCACATTTTTGGGAGTAGTGTCTAGCACCAAGTAGGCTATGGGTCAGTCAACCCTATGCCACAGAACTACGCGCCAACCTAGGTATGATCAGATTATATTGGGAGCTCCTATGTGAGCTATCCCCTGTCCCGATTGGGCTACGAGCTTGATATCGATATCATGGTATCGTCCTTAACCTTGGCAAGGCTTTGGACGACTCTACAAACTTGAGTGTGATAGGTGGGACCACATAAGCTCTATCGTGGTATGTTAGTTAAAAGACGAGTCTCCCATTGTTCCTCATGATTTCAATTATGCATGTTTAACATTCATGATATATATATATATATATATATCTATATATGTTCTACAAATGGGTTGACCCAATGTTCAACTTTATTAATGACTATCAGATTTCAGCTTTAGGTCAATCAAATTAGTTATGATGTAATGTTATGTTGAGATCATGTTTTCAGAAAGATAGTACACAAGCCCTACTCTCATATTCATATTTTTTTTATGTTTTACATGATTTTACATATTTAAGCAATCTTACTTACCTTGCATACAAGGTACATTGCACGTACTGACCATATATTCTATGCTGTATCATTTTATGATACATGCCCCGATACTCTGAATCAGCACCGTCAGTAGCCAGTTCTAGAGTTAGCATCTAGCTTAGTGTTGAGTCCTTATCTTTTGAGGACCATTTTCTTTCAGATATTAATGTACTTTTAGTTTCAGTATTAGAGAGTTAGTTGGGGTCTTGTCCTATCAAATCATCAGACTTAGAGGCTTTTCAGACAATAGAATGTATTCAACTTCAGATTCATTTATTTCTGATGTTATGCTTATTACCGACTTCTGCTAAGATTATCATGTGAATCCTTTTGTTTGATTAATTAAGTTCGATGTATATTCATGCCCTGGGTCGACTTGGGGTCTCTCAGAGCTCCTTGTCCCGTGTTCGATCCGGGCCTACATTCGAGTCGTGAAAAACTTGGTTTAGAGAAATAGGTTTGAAGTGTCCTAGGGTGTTTGAGAGCCATGTTGAGTAGATTCTTCTTCATGGGTGTAAAGTACGCCACACTTATGATGAAGAGGCTATGCGACGTTTAGAAAATGTTCCCTTCTTTCATGATCTATGTCGTACACGAAATGTCTCCCTATCCTTCTAACTCATTCTATTCGCGATTGCAGAATCATGGATCCCTGCAGAGTTAACGATAGGAGGAATAGGGATGGAAATGGCCATGAGGATGATGACGGAAATGGGAACCAACAAGCCCTATCAGTCCAGGAGCACCATGCACCGGAGCCGATTGCCCATGCTGAATTCAGGGTAGCTATTTAGATGCTAGCACAGGCCTTAACTGCTCAGGTCAACCAGCTGGAAGTGGTGCATGTCCCGCAAAATGGAAATACGGTGACAGCTCGAGTTAGGGATTTCTTGAGAATGAACCTGCCAGAATTCCTTAGGCCAAAATTAGATAAGGACCTGCATGAGTTCATTGATGTGATTGTGAAGATCACGGTGATCAGGGGGGTGAATGGAGTTGAGTGTACTGAGTTGGCCTCATATCAGCTGAAAGAGTCTGCACACATATGGTTTCGACAATGGATGGATTGTAGGGACACCGGAGCAGACCTTGTCACTTGGAAGGAGTTCCATGTTGCATTCCTAGATCAGTTCTTCCCTCATGAGATGAGGGTGTTGAAGGCAGCCGAGTTCATGAATATTAAGCAAGGGAAAATAATAGTGCAGGAGTATTCCCTTGAGTTCACTCGCTTATCAAAGTACTCCCTAGAGTTAGTGGTTGATTAGAGGGCGCGGGTGAGCATGTTTGTTCATGATTTCTATGCTCCACCAGGATATGGATTTCCCTTGGATATTATTGTATGCCTAGCAGGTGGAGGCGGTGCAATATGAGGTAGAGAGAGGCCAAGAGGGCCAGGACTAATAGCTACAAGTTCTCTTAGCCGAGGTCGAGTGGTGGGCACTGACAGTAGACTCACCAGAGAACTTCAGCCCCAAGATCTTTAGCGTTGAGTGTGCCATCCAAACCTAGGCACGATAAGAGAGGGCAAGCGTCAAGCTCTAGGGGTTAGAGCAGCAGGCCAACAAATTCTGGCATCCCAGTCTGCGGCAGGTCTGGTCAGGGGCACAGGGACCAGTGCTTGGCAGGTACAGGTGCTTGCTTTGGGTGTGGGAAGCCCGAACATATGCTCAGAGATTGCCCAGTAGCAAGACAGGTCCATGATGCGGGTTGAGACCCAGGTTCTAGATCAGCAGCTTCGGCAGCACGTCCTTCCTAGTAGGGTGCATCGACTAGTTCAGCTGGCGGTCAGTGCCACAATAGATTCTATGCCCTCACATCCCATCAGGAGCAGGAGACTTCCCCCAATGTGATTACTTGTATGTTACGAGTTTTCCATCATGATGTATATGCTTTGTTAGATCCAGGGTCTATCTTGTCTTTTGTGACACCTTACATGGCTAGTAATTTCGGAGTCAATCCCGATGTCTTGACAGAACCCTTCTCAGTCTCTACTCCATTGGGTGAGTCAGCCATAGCGAGAGGGGTGTATAGAGGTTGCCCGGTCACAGTCCTTCAGGAAATCACCTCAGCAGATCTAGTACAGTTAGCCATGACCAATTTTGATGTTATCCTCGACATAGATTGGCTATTTTACTATTATGCCTTAGTAAATTTTAGAACCTGGCAGTAGAGTTTAGATTTCTGGGTGAACCAGCCTTAGGGTGGAAGGGTAGTTTAGTTGTGCCTGTAGGTCGTTTCATTTCCTATCTTAAGGCCAGAAAGATGATTTTCAAAGGTTGTGTGTACCATCTAGTTAGGGTTAAGGATGCGAAATTTGTGACCCTAACTATCCAATCAAATCTAGTAGTATGTGAGTATCCAAAAGTGTTCCCTAATAATTTACCGGGTGTACCTCCGGAGAGGGAAATCAATTTTGTTATTGACTTTCTTCCTGACACACACCCTATATCCATTCCTCCTTATAGAATGGCTCTAGCCAAGTTAAAAGATTTAAAGGAGTAGTTGAAGGACCTTTTGGATAAGGGTTTGATTAGACCGAGCAAGTCTCCATGGGGTGCACCGGTTCTCTTTGTCCGAAAAAAAGATAATTCTCTTTGTATGTGTATTGACTATCGGCAATTGAACGAGGTCACCGCCAAGAACAGATATCCTATATCCAGGATTGATGACTTATTTGACCAACTTTAGGGTTCCAAGTGCTTTTTCAAAGATATATCTCAGATCCGAGTATCATCAGCTCAGAGTTTGGGAGAGCGACATCCCAAATAGAGCCTTCAGGACGCGGTTTGGTCATTACGAGTTTGTAGTTATGTCTTTTGTACTAATGAATGCTCCTGCAGCTTTTATGGACCTAAGGAATAGGGAGTTCAAGCCATATTTGGATATGTTCGTGATTATGTTCATTGATGACATCCTGATATAATCTCGTAGCGAGGAGGAGCATGCCGCTCATTTGAGAGTGGTGATACAGATGCTCAAGAATTGCCAATTATATGCCAAATTCAGCAAGTGCAAGTTTTTGTTGAACTCGGTAGCATTTTTGGGCCATGTGGTATTGAGTGAGGGCATACAGGTGGACTCTCAGAAAATAGAAGTAGTAATGAATTGGCCTAGACTGGTGAATCCTTCAAATATCAAGAGTTTCTTGTGCTTAGCGGGCTACTATTGGAGATTTGTTGTGGGGTTTTCATCTATTGAAGCACCATTGACCAAATTGACCCAAAACAAGGTGAAATTCCAATGGTCGGAGGCTTGTGAGAGGAGCTTTCAGGAGTTGAAGAATCGACTCACTTCAGCACCGATGTTAACCCTACCTGAGGGTACCGATAAGTTCGTGGTGTATTGTGATGATTCAAGGATCTGACTTGGGTGTTTATTGATATAGCACGACAAAGTTATAGTATATGCTTCTAGATAGTTGAAAGTTCATGTGAGGAATTACCCAACCCATGATCTGGAATTGGCGGGGGTGGTATTCACCTTGAAGATATGGAGACATTTTGTCACGACTCGAACAGAGGCCTGGATCAAAACACAGGACAAAGGAGCCCTGAGAGACCCCAAGTCAACGCATGGAATGAACATTCATCTAACTCAAATTCACTTGAAAATATGATTGTAAACATGGGTAATTTGATAACAAGCTTTTCCTCAATAACATCTCATCATACTTGAACATTCATTATAAATCTCAACTTTTATGATTTTCTCATAGATGGGCATTTTAATTTGTAAAGCTTGACACATGATTTTAGTTGAAAACAATGTAAATCTTGCCCATGAATCATAATTCAATAGTTGAGACATATCTAATTCATACCCATTTAGAGAATTAGGAATTTCATGCATTGGGTTAAAACCCCATAAAATTTACATAGAAAATTCATGATTCAGAGAGATTGGGCATGGGTGTGAAAAGATTCACCCACTCATAACCCTAGATACCTGATTATAGCTGATTCTTACACTTCTCTGATTTCCGAAGTGGAATTAAAGAGAACTTGAAGGAGAACAAGCCTGATCACCTCTCAAATACTCTACTTTGAATGCATGGATTTAGAATAGGCTAGAATGACTTAACCTATCTTAATACACCCTGAAAATAGCTTAAAACAATGTAGTTTAGGCCTTAGGATCATAGGAATTATGGAAAAGCCCTTACTAAATTCGCAGGAAATTACTTACTCCCAGTCCCCACGAGGGACTGGACGACTCGTTACTCAAGGCCATGACTCATGGCTTCATCCATAAAGTGCACTACTTGAAGGTTCATCTGGGGCTTATCACAAGGGACCTCATGATTTGTTGTTGGTGACGGCGATTTGTGGTCACCACCCGTCATGTGCACTGCCCTAAATTTCAAAAAAATTTCCATCTGCTGACCACGACCCATCCCACGTATCATGGAGCTTGATCACGACTCATGGTCATATTAGTGGGTACCCTAAGTCCAAATATCCAATTAACACCCTGATCCTCACCACGATCACATCACGACTCATGGTCTGCCCCCATGGGTCGCAGAATGACTCGTTCTATGACCTGATGACAGATTTCAAATTTTCTCCGTTTCAACTCCCAGGCCTAATCTTTGGTCTTCTGGAGTATAACAATATATCCCCCTTGGGAACATTCATCCTCGAATGTTGGATAACATATAGAAAAGAAAATAAATGCAATCACCATATTCAAATACTGATCATTTAAGCTGAAAAATGACGGAATGACTATCTCTGATTCAAACTACATAGCTGAACTAAATTCACGAATCATAAATACATCCACATACATAAAAAAAACTTGGGCACATGAACTGAACTTGAAAACTAAATAGAGTTTTAGGGAAAACCTGATACCTCAAGCTGGAACTGAGCTGGTAGAGAATAAGTGTGGCTATCTAGCCATCATGTCTGCTTCGGCTTCCCACGTAACTCATTCAACATGCTAATTCCTCCATAACACTTTGACTAATGCTACTTCCTTGTTCCTTAGCCTTCAAACCTGATGATCCAGTATTTCCTCCGGAACCTCCTCATAACTAAGGTTGTCTTTCACCCCAACATTGTCCACCGGGACAACTAGAGCTGGATAACCCAAGCACTTTCTTAAGAGCGATACATGGAGTATAGGATGCATGGAAGCTAATTCTGAAGGTAATTCCAAATCATATGCCACCTTGCCAACCCGTTTCACAATCCGATAGGGGCCAACATAATGAGGGATGAGTTTTCATTTCTTTCCAAACCTCATCACTCCCTTCATGGGAGACACCTTTAGAAATACCTAATCATCCACTTCGAACTCCAATTCTTTCCTTCTCACATCGGCATAGGACTTTTGGCAACTTTGAGCAATTTTCAACCTGTCCCATATGAGCTAAACCTTTTCCATAGCCTCATGGACTGAATCTAGTCCTATCATCGTAGCTACACAAACTTCGAACCAACCAATAGGCAGTCTGCATCTTTGCCCGTAGAGAGCCTCAAATAGAGCCATCTGAATGTTGGAATGACAACTATTATTGTATGCGAACTCGATAAGAGGCAAATGATCATCCAAACTACCTTTAAAGTCAGTCATGCATGCTCTCAATATGTCCTCGAGAGTCTAAATTGTCCACTCCGCTTGACCACCCTCTTTGCGGGTGAAATGTTGTGCTGAGCTTAACCTGAGTACCCAGTCCTTTTTGAAATGACATCCAAAACTAAGAGATAAATTTGGTACCCCTATCTTATATGAAGGACAAGGGCACTCTATTCAATCTAACTAGCTCCCGGATATATAATTTGGCATAATCCTCCACCGAATCCATGGTTTTGACCGGTAGAAAATAAGCGGCCTTGGTTAACCTTTCTACCACAACCCAAATGGACTCATATTGCCGTCGAGTACGAGGTAACCCTATGATGAAGTCCATATTTATTTCTTCCCACTTCCAAGTAGGAATACTGATATTTTGAAGCACACCTCCCAGACTCTGATGCTCGACTTTCACTTGCTGACAGTTTGGGCACTTAGCTACAAATTCTACGATATCCCTGTTCATGACATTCAAGTAATAAACTTCCCATAAGTCACGATACATCTTGGTGGCACCTGGATGGATTGAATACCTAGATCCATGAGCCTCGTGCAACATCTGGCTCCTCAAATCATCAACATCTGAAACACATAAATGGCCCTGGTATTGAAGCACACAATCTCCCCCTTTGGAGAAGACCTCTAGCTTCTAACTCTGAACGACTTCCTTTAACTTTACAAAAATAGGGTCTTTGTCTTGTCTAGCTTTTACCTCAGTCACCACGGACGATCTCGATCCGTTCTAAATAATCACCCTGCCATTGGTGGAATCAACCAACCGAACTCCCAACCGTGCAAGTCGATGCACTTCCTTCACCAGCTCCTTTCTTACCCCATCCACATGGGACACACTCTCCATAGAAAGTCTGCTAAGTGCGTCTGCTACTACATTAGCCTTTCCTGGATGGTAAAGGACACTCATATCATAGTCCTTGAGTAGCTCCAACCACCACTTTTGCCGAATATTGAGATCCTTCTAGGTAAACACATATTGTAAACTCTAATGGCCCGTAAACACATCCACGTGGACCCCATAAAAATAATGTCTCCATATCTTCAAGGAAAATACCACCACGACCAATTCAAGATCATAGGTTGGGTAATTCTTCTCATGAACTTTTAGTTGTCTGGAGGAGTATGCTATGACTTTTCCGTGCTGCATCAATACACACCCAAGTCCGATCCTTGAGGCATTACAATACACCACGAACCCATCGGTACCCTTGGGTAGAGTTAACACCAGTGCTGAAGTAAGTCGCGTTTTCAACTCTTGAAAACTCCTCTCACAAGCCTCTGACCATTGGAATTTAACCTTATTTTATCTCCAATAGTAGCTGGCTAAACCCAAAAGCTCTGAATATGTAAAGGATTCACCGATCTAGGCTAATTTTTCATTGCTTCTATTTTTTGAGAGTCCACTTTATACCCTCACTTGATACCACATGGCCCAAGAACGCTACAGAGTTCAACAAAAACTCGCACTTCCTAAATTTGGCATATAGTTGGCGAACCTTGAGAGTCTGCAACACTGCTGTCAAACGAGTGGCATGCTCCTCCTCGCTCTGAGAGTATATCAGGATGTCATCAATAAACACAATCCTGAACATATCCATATATGGCCTGAACACTGATCTTGGGCAGATTTATATGCCCAAGTGATACTCAAAAGTACCATTTTCACCTTGTTTATCTAGAAATGTGTATACATTTTCATGTAATTAGGAATAAAATGTGAATTTATACTAACCAACATGATTAGCATTGTTTTGCAGGTAAAATGTGATTTCGAGAAGCTAAAAGACATGTTGGACGATATCGGAGTTGGACTTGGATGCGAGCAAGGAAAAGGCATTGGACAACATGATTTAAAGGGGCTCCGCGATGGAGCCGTGTCACGCTTCCATCGCGGAGGCATTCTGCCTGGAGGGTGAAAATTCACCAAATTTCCAGTGAAGGTCCGCGTTTGCTCCATGGCACGGAGCTAGTGCTCCGCGATTCACGCCATGCCACGTTGAGCTTAAATTTCTGGACCCCCAGTTCCAGTGAGGGTCCGCGTTCATGGAGTGTCATGGAGGCAGTGCTCCGCGATGCACTCCGTGACACGTTGCTCATTATTCCGGGAAAAATTCCCACTAGTATAAATAGAACACTTAAGTTCATTTTTCATAATTCAGACTTGGTGGAGCAAGGACGTGGGTTAAGGCAGTTGAGGGACAAAATGTTCAGGGTTTTTTCTCTCTTTCTTTCTTCTCTAATTCAATTGTTTGTATGATTAACACTCGTTTTATGATGATTAATCCACAAATGAGCGGCTAATTCCCTTCCTTGCTGAGGTTATGAACACTTGTGATGAATTTTTATTATTGATTATATGGTTTTTCATCTTTTTCTTCCATGTTGTTCTATTAATTCTTGTTCTTACTGCATTGGTGTGTGGCCTACATTAATGTACATCTAAAAAGTCCGATTTCACTCGAGAGAGCACGAAATTGGAAAGTTGTGAATTAATAGGATATTGTTCTTTACTTGATTTGGGAAAATTGAGTTTTGATGTGCATTCAGGATAGAAATATACCTAAAAGTTGTATTAGTCAATTTAAGAACCGAAATTTTATGGCTAGAACATGAATTGCATTTGATCACAGAAATGTAGACGGATGGTTCATGATTCTTAAGTGAGATTAAATACGAGAGTTTTAATCTCTTGGCAAATGTTCTTGGATAGCAACTAGAAGAAAAGATTAACCAATTTAGGATGATAATCAATTTCATTACATGTTCGTTTAACCTCAGCATGCTTTTATCCATAGTCCAGATTCAAAGTAGATAATTGTTCTTAGTTTTAGTATAAAATTTATAAAACAAAATATTAACTTTTTGGTTACGTTATTGTCAGCATATTTTGAAGTAAAATATAGTATACTAGAGCAAATTGCACTTAACCCAAGTCTCTGTGGGATCGATACTTGGCTTACTAAAGCCACTTACTACTTGTTCGACCACGTGCACTTGCGTGTCGTTTTATATACCCATATAACACACCCGAACAAGTTTTTGGCGCCATTGCCGGGGACTTGGCAATTGGTGAATTTGTTTTAAGTGTTAATTTACTGTATTTTTATTTTCTTAAGTGTTGACAACTTGGTCTTAGCCTGTATTTTGCAGACTTAATTGCTGTGAACACTGGCAAGAGACAAAGAGCTGGTGGAATCTTATATAGAGCCAGAACGTATATTTCCCAGAAAACGGAGAGAAGCTCTACAAAGAAAGCTACAGTTGCTCAGACAGACTTATATGGAGCAACAACAGAATCCACTGGTTCTGAGGGCAGTGTTAGTGCCCGAAGAAGTAGCAGCAAGGCCGGTTCGTGAGGTGGCAATCCCACATGCCAATAATGTTACATCCAGTATCCGCAAACCAGAGCCTGGAGGGAGATTTGAACTCAAGCAAAATATGGTGCAATTGTTGCACACAAGCGGGCAATTTACCGGTCTCCCTCATGAAGACCCACAACAACATCTCCAAAACTTTTTGGAGATAAGTGACACTTACATACCCGCTGGAGTGTCACCTGACTATGTCCGGCTTACCTTATTTCCATTCTCCTTACTTGGAGAAGCCAAGAGGTGGTTGAAAGCTGAGCCACCAAATTCTATTTCAACGTGGGATGATCTTGCACGGAAGTTCTTGATAAGGTTTTTTCCCTCTGGTAAAACAGCAAGCCTGGGAGAAAATTTATATCAAGCCTGGGAGAGATTTAAATCTATGTTGCGGGACTGTCCTCATCATCATCAGTCCAATGAGGTGTTGGTGCACACATTTATTGAGGGTTTGGAACCCCACACCAAAATATTGCTAGATTCAACAGCTGGAGGGCAAGCGCTGGAAAAGACTTATGAGGAGCTGTATACCTTGCTAAACCGGATTTCACAGGGCAATCCAGAATGGAATGCTGATTCATCACGAGGTGGGACAAGGAAAGCAGCAGGAGTGCTGGAAGTGGATGGGTTTACAGCTATCGCTGCACAGATAGCTGCCTTGCAAAATCAATTGAACAACCACTTCAGCAACATGACTTTGAACCAGCCTTCAGCTCCAGTTAATGCAGTCCAGCAGATGTGGTGTGAAGTGTGTGGAAGCAGTGAGCACTCAGCTGAGTGCTGTGGAGCCAATCCTGACTCAGTAAACTTTGTGGGTAATGCACAAAGAAATCACCAGCAGTATGGTAGTAGCTACAATTCAAATTGGAGGAATCATCCTAATTTCTCATGGGGTAGCAACAACCATCAAGGCCAAAGTTCGGGTCAGGGTGGGCAAAGGAACCAAGGAGGGCAACAGAACTACCAATCTCAATTCAGAAATAACAATGCACCTCCTCCACCACCATCACCCAGCATTGAGGAGATGTTCAAGACCATGATAGCTAACCAAGCTCAATTGCAGGCTGACTATGTGAAATTGGCAGCCGAAGTGAAAAACAATTAGTTAGCTACCAAGGCTCTTGAGTATCAATTTGGGCAATTTGATAGTGCCCAAAATACAAGGCCTAGAGGAGGACTGCCAAGCGACACGGATCTGAATCCCAAGCAGGTAAATGCAGTGACCAAAAGGAGTGGTTTGCAGCTGAAGGAGGTGGAACCAGAAAGACCACCTCAACATTCGGGAGCAGCAGAAGTTGAGGGGGAGCAAAGTTCGGAAAGGGGGAAGACCAAAGAAGCTGAATCAGAAAGACCTCCACCCCTGTTCCCTCAACGACTCAAGAAACACAAAGAGGAGGCGTGTTTCAAGAAATTCATGGAGGTGCTTAAATAGGTACATGTTAATTTACCTCTTGTTGATGTCTTGCAGGGAGTGCCTAAATATGCCAAGTACATAAAGGACATCGTGGCCAACAAAAGTCGGTTGACTGAGTATGCACGGTGGCTTTAATGGAGGAGTGCACTTCCCGGATCCAAAATAGACTGCCCACAAAGCTAAAAGACCCTGGAAGTTTTACTATCCAGCTTACTATTGGGCAGAGCATCCAAGCTCGTGGATTGTGTGACTTGGGGGCGAGTATAAATTTGATGCCGTCTTCCATATTCAGAAAGTTGGGTTTAGGGAGTCCTAGACCCACAACCGTAATCTTGAAGTTGGCGGATCGATCCTTAGCTAGGCCATACGGCATTGTTGAGGATGTTCTAGTGCAAGTTGGCTCCCTAATTTTCCCGACAGATTTTGTCGTGCTGGATTTTGAACCAGACGCGGAAGTCCCATTTATTTTGGGACGTCCCTTCTTGGCAACCGGGAAAGCATTAATTGACGTAGCTGCGAGGAAACTCACAATGCGAGCACATGACAAAACAGAGGTATTTGATGTGTTAAAAGCCATGAAGCTGCCAGCTATAAATGAGGAGCTTTCAGCAATCAATGTGGTTGAACATGAAGAAATTCGTCAGATTGTTGAATCTCAAGACCCATTTGAAAGAGAGTTGACGCACACCGATCATTTTGGAGATAGAGAGGCGTGTGGAATGGTCCAATTGTTGAATGGAGCACAGAATCATCCGAGGAGACAGGAGTTTCAATCATTGATGAGATCTATAGAGCCTTTGCTGAAACCATCAGTTGAGGAGGCGCCGAAGCTGGAGTTGAAAGAAATGCCTCCCCATTTAAAATATATCTTTTTGGGGGAGGGTGAGACGTTACCAGTTATCATCTCTGCAGACTTGATGGAGGCACAAGAGAAGGCAGCATTGGGTGTCCTCAAAAAGAGGAAGAAAGCAATGGGTTGGCAAATGTCAGACATTCAGGGTATCAATCCAGCTTTCTGTTCACACAGGATATTCATGGAGACAGGAGCCAAACCAACCGTTCAGCCGCAACAGAGACTTAATCCAGCAATGAAGGATGTGGTGAGGAAAGAAATAATCAAGTGGCTTGATGCAGGTGTGGTCTACCCAATTTTAGACAGTGAAAGGGTCAACCCCGTTCAATGTGTTCCAAAGAAAGGGGGATGACTGTAGTCACCAACGAGAAAAATGAGTTGATCCCTACCCGAACCATCACAGGTTGGCGGATTTGCATGGACTATAGAAAGCTAAATGAAGCCACGAGGAAAGATCATTACCCCATCCCATTTATTGATCAAATATTGGATAGGTTGGCGGGACAGGAATATTATTGCTTCCTTGATGGGTACTCTGGTTATAACCAAATAGCCATAGCTCCAGAGGATCAAGAGAAGACTACTTTTACCTGTCCTTATGGGACATATGCTTTCAGGCAAATGCCGTTTGGGTTATGCAATGCACCGGCCACATTTCAGATGCATGATGGCTATTTTCCATGACATGGTGGAGGATTTTGTTGAGGTATTTATGGATGATTTTTCTGTTTTCGGTAATTCGTTTGCTACTTGTTTGCAGAATCTTGACAGGGTGCTGGCTCGTTGTGAGGAATCCAACCTTGTATTAAACTAGTAGAAATACCACTTCTTAGTGAAGGAGGGTATTGTCCTTGGCCACAAAGTATCTCGAGAGGGCTTGGAAGTCGATCGTGCTAAGATCGAGGTTATTGAAAAGTTGCCACCACCAGTGTTAGTGAAAGGTGTGCGCAGTTTTCTTGGGCATGTAGGATTCTACAGACGGTTCATCAAAAACTTTTCCAAAATCTCTAGACCACTATGCAGATTGCTGGAAAAAGAGGTGAAGTTTGAGTTGAATGATGAGTGTGTGAAAGCATTCGAAGAGTTGAAGCAGAAATTGATAGAAGCACCTATCCTCACTTCTCCGGACTGGGAACGACCATTTGAGCTGATGTGTGATGCCAGTGATGTGGCTGTGGGAGCTGTATTGGGGCAAAGAAAAAATAGAATCTTTCATTCTATCCATTATGCAAGCAAAACGCTGAATACAGCCCAAAGCAACTACACAGTCACAGAGAAGGAAATGCTAGCCTTGGTGTTTGCATTTGACAAATTCAGGTCCTATTTGGTGGGTTCGAAAGTGGTGGTGTACACAGACCATGTAGCGATTCGATACCTATTCAACAAGAAGGATGCTAAGCCGAGGTTGATCAGATGGATCTTGTTGTTGCAGGAGTTCGATCTCGAGATCAAAGACCAAAAGGGGAGTAAGAATCAGGTAGCAGATCACCTATCACGATTGGAAAGCCGGTCGCATGTGATGGAAATGGATAGCATAAATGAAGAGTTCCCAGATGAGCAACTCTTGGCTGTGGGGGAAGCCGAAGTTCCATGGTATGCAGACATAGTCAACTTGCTAGTGAGCAGAGTCTACCCACCTGAGGCAACAGACCAGCAAAGAAGGAAATTGAGGCATGATAGCCGGCACTTTGTTTGGGATGAACCATATTTATTCAAACAAGGACCAGATCAGGTAATGAGAAGATGCATCCCAGAAAGTCAGATTGCAGAGGTGTTGAGGGGATGTCATTCTTCATTATATGGAGGTCATCATGGGGGCGAGAGAACAGCGCACAAGGTTCTACAGTCAGGTTTCTTTTGGCCGACACTGTTCAGAGACTCTATGGCGTATGTCAAAATGTGTGATAGATGTCAGCGTACAGGATCAATTGGCAGAAGACAAGAGATGCCGCTGCAGAATATACTGGAAGTTGAGCCCTTTGATGTATGGGGCATTGATTTCATGGGTCCATTCCCACCGTCATTTGGTAATCGTTACATCTTGGTGGCTGTAGACTATGTATCAAAATGGGTGGAAGCAATAGCTTGCCCCAGGAATGACAACAAGGTAGTAACGAAGTTTGTGAAAAAACACATCCTCACAAGGTTCGGGACACCCCGAGCCATTATCAGTGATGGAGGGGCTCATTTTGTCAATGCAAGTTTTAAGAAATTACTAGCCAAGTATGGGGTGCGCCATAAAATGGCAACAGCGTACCACCCCCAAACTAGTGGGCAAGTAGAGGTGTCAAATAGAGAAGTGAAGCAGATTCTTCAGAAAACGGTGAATACACAACGAAATGATTGGTCAAGCAAACTTGATGATGCGTTGTGGGCTTACAGAACTGCTTACAAGACACCGATTGGAACCTCACCATACCGACTGGTCTATGGCAAAGCATGTCATCTTCCGGTGGAATTAGAGCACCGAGCTTTCTGGGCTGTCAGGAAGCTAAATATGGACTTAGAGCTGGCGGGTAAAAAGAGACTCATGCAGCTCAGTGAACTTGACGAGTTCCGCTGGCATGCCTATGAGAGTGCCAAGTACTACAAGGAAAGAACTAAAAGATGGCATGATAAGCATGTGGTGCATCGTATTTTCGAGCCGGGATAGAAAGTTTTGCTCTTCAATTCGAGATTGAAGTGTTTCCAGGGAAGCTGAGGTCTAAATGGTCAGGACCATTTGAAGTGGTAAGAATGACCCCACACGGGGCGGTAGAATTGTGGCAAGAAGATCGGAGTGCCACGTTCTTAGTAAATGGCCAAAGGTGTAAGAACTACTGGGTGGAGGACGGTGATCGAGAGAAATTGTCCATCACCCTAGCGGACAATTGAGCTTAAATGACGTCGAGCCACAACGGTAAACCAGGCGCTGCACGGGAGGCAACCCGTGAAAATTTTTTCTTTCATTTTGTAAAGTGTAAATAGATTTTTCTTTTTCTTTTTCGTAATTTACTACAAAATTTTTCGTTTTAATTTTTGTTTTTAATTTTATTTATGTGAAACCTATAATTCTAACCAATTTTGTTTAGTGAGATGATTTTCAGGTCAAACGGAGGAAAATGTGCACGGAATCGTGAATGAAAAGTCGAGGTATGAAAAATTAATAAAATGTAGAAAACAGTGAGCTGGGGCGATAGCTCTGTGTCACGGAGGAGGACCTCCGCGTTACCCTCCGTGACACGTTGAGGTATAACCCGGAAATTTTAAAAATTTCCAGTATGCTGTCGCGATGGCTCCGTGTCACGGAGGAGGACCTCCGCGTTATACTCCGTGACACGTTGCCTTGTATATCGCGATGGGTCACACCGGGTTGCCGGGTGACCCGCGTGCTTTTCTACCCTTTTTAACCCAAAACCTCCCCTTTTCCCCTCATTTTCAATTTCCTCCGCGATGAAACATCCCAAAACCCCTCTCCCATCAACGTGCCACGGCTTAAGGCAACAAATTACCGAGTTTTCTTCGATTATGTATGTTTTCCGATTCCCTCTCAAGTTTTTGTCGATTTTCTTTGATTTTAAGCATGGGAGGTGAGCTAAATCGCCCTAAGTCAAAATTAAGCATGAATTCGAGTTATTTGTTGATTGATAATTATTCGGAATGTCGTTATGATCGTTTGAACTTGTCGATTGCATAAATTATTCGAATTTGATTGATAAAATCAATTCTAGGGCTTGTTGTTGAATTTGAAGTTAGAAATGTGTTGAAATTGTGAATTTTATGCCGGGTTGTACGTGTTGAATGAGATGAGTCGTTGTACAAATAGTTAGGATGTTAATAGACGACGAATTCTCGGGTTTGGGGGAAAATGTTGAAATTTGTTCGAATTTGGTTGGTTGGATAGGTTCATGTATATAAATTTTTGTTGTTATTTTTGTTTCTTTGTTTTTCTTTGCTAAGTGCAATGCTTAAAATGTTTGCGATGGTAGTGATTGTGATTAGCTATACGAACTCTGAGTAGTACACAGAAGTTATACCTTCAAATTTTCTTTTGAACGCACTAATCATGATTGTATAGCTGGTTGTTTTGGATAAATAAAGTTATTCTTGTCGTAGGTTGTAACTGTAGCTAAGGACTAAGTGTGGGGTAACTTAGCGTAACCCGACCTTAGCCGAAGTTAATATTTATTTAGCTTAAAATTGAGCTTGTTTACTTGGGTTGACAGGTAAAATGGCAAGCCGGCAAGAGAAAGGTAAAGGTGCATCAACTTCAGGCACCGGAAGGAAGAGACTCAGACTGGGCACAGCAGTCCCAGCAGCACTAGCAGTTCCACGCGGCCAGCGCCGCCAATATGGAACAAAATGGGTGACTGACGAGGGGAAAAAGTGGTACGCCAAGCACAAAGAGAACAAATATTTCCCCGAGGAGCATATAGCACGGGAGCCATTGGCACAGGAGTTCCCCAGAATAGTTCACCGGATCGAGGCAGCGGGGCTCAAGTTCATATTTGAGGAGCCCAAAGAATGCAACCTGCACTTGGTTCGGGAGTTCTATGCCAACTGGAACCCATCAATCCGAAGCCACACCATCAAAATTAGAGGGCAGATAGTCACTCTGGAGCCCACCAGCTCAATGCCATCATAGGAGCGTGGGACACAGACGCCCACGTCCTCCGACAGCTGAACATTACCCCACCGTATGCTGACATCAGACGCACACTGTGTGGGGCCCGATCTACAACTAGATGGAGTAGGCACAAGGAAAGGGGCTACCATCAGACTCTGCCATATTCTCAGATGAACAGGGAAGCCCGAATTTGGCTGAAGATAGTCTGCTCTTACCTCATCCCGGGGGTACATATGACTGATGTAACCCGGGATCGTGTTTGCCTGGTGTACGCCCTGAAGAAAGGGCTGGAGATAAATGTCGGGGCGGTTATTATATCTGCCATGAAGAGAGCCCGGTTGCACCAGGGGCACAGGTATGGTTTCGGTGGACTACTCACCACCTTTCTTAGGGGCCTAGATGTTGAGGAGGAGGCCCTCGATTATATCCTGCAGTTGGAGCGGCGGGCCTTGGATGTTACCAAAACTAAGGCTCTCGACACCACCCACGGGCCAGTGCTGACACTTGGTGAGCGACACGCTCGTGATGACCAGTATATGGCGCGGATGTATGGGATGCAGATGCTCCAGCTCAGGATAGGTGGGAGGCCGGCGACGGAGGAGGAGCTATGGCAGCTCGAGCTAGATTACCCGTTTGGCAAAAACGCCAGGGCTCTATGCCGAGTAGGGCCAGCCTTTGTAGAGCCCACAGACGATGACGTCCCCACGGACGAGGAGACGCGTCGGGAGGACTCTGATGTGGAGTCCGATGATGACGACGGAGGCGACTCGGGCATGGGAGATGAAGCAGCAGCACCCGACGAAGAAGTGGAATACTTTGATTGATCAGGGAGTTCCACCACCCGATTTTGTGCTATTTAATTTTTGTGAACATTGGGGACAGTGTTCGGATTAAGTATGGGGTGGGAGTAGTTAGGTGCTGGGTTGGGCTGTTTGTTTGTATGTTCTCCTCTGTTATTTTGTATGTTGTGTTTCCCTATGTTTGTGAATTTTCAAATTGTTCTATATTTGTAAATATTTGTGAAATTGATATGTGTTGTTGAATGTTGCCAGCTGACTCTGTAAATATTTTTTTTGTTTATCGAAATGATCGATATTTTAAAAAAAAAATTCTTTAAAATATTGTGTACATAAATTTTTTCTTTTCCTATCGAAATGATCGATATTTTGCAAATTTTTCAATTTTTTAATTTTGGGTTTCTCGGTGTTTGTTTTCGGTTCTTTTACCGAGAATGGTCCAATTGAACCGAAGTCATAGTTAGTGACCGTTCCATATGATGGATGGATGATGACCGTCTTATGGGAAATGTAGTCGGTAGGAGTAGTTTTTTTCAATTAATTTTCAGTTTTTTTCCTTGGTGGATTGCATCCCGGAACCTGTAGTTACTATATGGTTGTGAAATTTTGGTTGCATGTTGTACCTGATATTCAAAATGCAAAGGTGATTCTTATGAAAGCATGCAAATTTTGTAAATATGTTGAGATACCTAGGCTGTAGAGTTCGATTCAGTGTGATTGAGGCTTAATGTTTGAATTCCTGTAATTAGTTGATTGAAGAGTCTGTGAATACATCTTGAATCGAGCTTGTGCATAAAGTGTGAAGTGAGGTGTTGATATTCCATGCTATTGTGAAGTGTCTAGAACTTGCCTGGTGTGTGTATAAAACAAAATGAAGGAGGTGTATTGTAGGAAAGGATGTAGATATTTCTTTGTTTTAACCGAGAGTTTCTATTTTTTTTTTCTTGTCATACTTCCTCTTTCTGTGATTGTATACCCTAGTCAGCCCTTTGAGCCTTTAGCCTATTATTTCTTTCTTTTGTCCAGAAAGTGTAAACCGAGCTTAATTCCTTCTTTTCATTAGCCATAAAGTCTATACAAAACTCTTAAGCACTTAAGAAGAAGAAATAATTTTTCCCAAGTGTCAAAGAGTGAGAATGGTGAAAAGAAAAAGAAAAGCAGAGTGATGAAAGGAAAGAAAAGGTTGAAGGTGCACTTGCTATAAATAAACGATAATGAAGGTGCATGAATAATCTTTGTTGTCGTGTCAAGTGTGCTTAATGAAATGGGCCATACTAAAGTAAATCATCAAGAATGGGATGATGAAAAAAAGAAAAAAAGAGAAACAGTGTCCATGAGTTGATGGGAATGTGTTGAAAAGGCGCTTAAGGATGCTAGTGGCTATTATTGGCTAATTCAATATTTACTAGTTCCATAGCTTCCATTACAACCCATTAAAGTCCTACGTGATCTTACATTGCATTTCTTTACATTAGTGGAGTAATACACTAAGGGCAAGCTTATGGGTCACGACATGATGCATGTGAATTCTTTTGGGAGAGAGAGTGAAATTGTTTTTACATGCCCCTGCTTGAATGTTTGTGTGTCACATGAGCAAAAAGGGGAAGATTCTCTTGAGTTGTGAGGGCACATGCGTGATGAAAGATGGATTTTCGTGTCGGATATCTTGATTAGCTGATTTGCATGAGTTTGCCGATATCGAGAGTCGATTCTTAAAGTCTAGGAAGTCTTAATGTATTGAAGGTCATTGCTTTATTAAGACCATGCATGTTTTCTTGATGATTTGCAATATTGAATGATCGGTATGACCGTAGCTTAAATTGTCGTACCATAATAGCGAGGTTGGTATATAAATTGCATGAATTGTATGTTTGTTGTTCGAGGACGAACAAGGATTTAAGTGTGGGGTAAGTGATCTTGGGCAGATTTATATGCCCAAGTGATACTCAAAAGTACCATTTTCGCCTTGTTTATCTAGCAATGTGTATACATTTTCATGTAATTAGGAATAAAATGTGAATTTATACTAACCAACATGATTAGCATTGTTTTGCAGGTAAAATGTGATTTCGAGAAGCTAAAAGACATGTTGGACGATATCAGAGTTGGACTTGGATGCGAGCAAGGAAAAGGCATTGGACAGCATGATTTAAAGGGGCTCCGCGATGGAGCTGTGTCACGCTGCCATCGCGGAGGCATTTTTCCTGTAGGGTGAAAATTCACCAAATTTCCAGTGAAGGTCCGCGTTTGCTCCATGGCACGGAGCCAGTGCTCCGCGATGCACGCCGTGCCACGTTGAGCTTAAATTTCTCGACCCCCAGTTCCAGTGAGGGTCCGCGTTCATGGCGTGTCACGGAGGTAGTGCTCCGCGATGCACTCCGTGACACGTTGCTCGTTATTCCGGGAAAAATTCCCACTAGTATAAATAGAACACTTAAGTTCATTTTTCATAATTCAGACTTGGTTGAGCAAGGACGTGGGTTACAGGAAGTTGAGGGACAAAAAGTTCAGGGTTTTTTCTCTCTTTCTTTCTTCTCTAATTCAATTGTTTGTATGATTAACACTCGTTTTATGATGATTAATCCACAAATGAATGGCTAATTCCTATCCTTGCTGAGATTATGAACACTTGTGATGAATTATGATTATTGATTATATGGTTTTTCATCTTTTTCTTCCATGTTGTTCTATTAATTCTTGTTCTTACTGCATTGGTGTGTGGCTTACATTAATGTACATCTAAAAAGTCCGATTTCACTCGAGAGAGCACGAAATTGGAAAGTTGTGAATTAATAGGATATTGTTCTTTACTTGATTTGGGAAAATTGAGTTTTGATGTGCACTCAGGATAGAAATATACCTGAAAGTCGTATTAGTCAATTTAGGAACTGGAATTGTATGGCTAGAACATGAATTGCATTTGATCACAGAAATGTAGACGGATGGTTCATGATTCTTAAGTGAGATTAAATACGAGAGTTTTAATCTCTTGGAAAATGTTCTTGGCAAGCAACTGGAAGAAAAGATTAACCAATTTAGGATGATAATTAGTTTCATTACATGTTCGTTTAACCTCAGCATGCTTTTATCCATAGTCCAGATTCAAAGTAGATAATTGTTCTTAGTTTTAGTATAAAATTTATAAAACAAAATATTAACTTTTTGGTTACGTTGTTGTCAGCATATTTAGAAGTAAAATATAGTATACTAGAGCAAATTGCACTTAACCCAAGTCTCTGTGGGATCAATACTTGGCTTACTAAAGCCACTTACTACTTGTTCGACCACGTGCACTTGCGTGTCATTTTATATACCCATATAACACACCCGAACAAACACCCTATTCATCAAGTCCATAGAAGCTGCAGGAGCATTCGTTAGTCTAAAATACATAAACAAATTCATAATGACCATACCGCATCCTAAAGGCTATCTTCGGGATGTCACTCTCCCGAAATCTGAGTTGATGGTACCCAGATCTGAGATCTATCTTCGAAAAACACTTGGCGCCCTGAAGATGGTCAAATAAATCATCAATCCTGGGTAGAGAATACTTGTTCTTGATGGTGAATTTGTTCAATTGCTAGTAATCAATATATATTCGAAGAGAACCATCTTTCTTCGGACAGAGAAAAGTAGAGCACCCCATGGAGACATGCTTGGTTCAATGAAACCCTTATCCAAAAGATCCTTTAACTGCTTTTTTAACTCTTTTAGCTCAACTAGAGCCATTTTGTAAGGAGGAATAGATAAAGGCTGCGTGTCGAGAAGAAGGTCAATACCAAAATCAATCTCCCGCTTGGGAGGGTTTCCCAGTAGATCTTCTGGGAAGACTTCTAGATACTCTCATACTACTGGAACTGACTGGATAGTCGGGGTCTCTGAATTAGCATCCTTAACCCTAACTAGATGGTACACAGAACCTTTAGAAATCATCTTTTTGGCCTTAAGGTAGGAAATGAAATGGCCTACAGACACAGCTGAGCTACCCTTCCACTCTAAGACTGGCTCACTCAGAAATCTAAACTCTACTACTCGGGTTCACAATTAACTGAGGCACAACATGCAAATAGCTAATCCATGCCGAGGATAACATCAAAATCAGTCATGGCTAACTCTACTAGGTCAACTGAGGTAATTTTCTGAAGGAATGAGACCAAGCAACCTCTATACACCCGTATAGCTACGACTGAATCACCCACTGGTGTAGAGCTCTGAGAAGGGTTCTGACAAAACTTCAGGATTGACTCCAAAACTACTAGCCACATAAGGTGTCATAAAATACAAGGTAGCCCCCAGGTCTAACAAAGCATATACATCAAGATAGAAAATGTGTAACATACCAGTAACCATATCGGGGGAAGTCTCCTGCTCATGAAGGGATGCGAGGGCATAGAATCTGTTCTGTCGCTGACCACCAGCTGAACTAGTCAAAGAACCCTGCTTTGTTGGACATTCTACTGGAGCTGCTGAACTAGAAGTTGGGCCTCGACCCCCATCATGGTCCTATCTCGCTACTGGGCAATCTCTAAGCATATGTACGGGCTTCCCACACCATAAATAAGCACCCTGAACCTGCCAAGCACTGGCACGTGTGTCCCTAACCCCACCTGCTACAAATTGGGATGCTAAAATCTACGGGCCTGCTGCTCTGACCCCTAGAGCCTGATGCTCGCCCTCTATGGTCGTGCCTAGGTCTGGATGGCACACTCAATGCTGATGGTTCTGGGGCTGAAGATCTTTGGGGAGTCTGCTGTCGGTGCCCACCACTCGACCTTGGCTGAGAGAACCTGTAGCTATCGGTCCTGGCCCTCTTGGCCTCTCTCTCCCTCATATGTTCCGCCTCCATCTACTGGGAGTACATGACTATCTGAGGAAAATCCATATCCTGGTAGAGCATAGCGGTCTTGCAATCCTTCTCCAAATAGCCCACCACGCCATGAACGAACCTGCTCACTCGCGCCCTCTAATCAACCACTAACTCTGGGGCGTACTTTGATAAGTGAGTGAACTCAAGGGCATACTCATGCACCCTTGTTTTCCCTTGCTTAAGATTCACGAACTCGGCTGCCTTTAACTCCTTCATCTCACGAGGGAAGAACCAATCTAGGAACGCAACATGGAACTCCTCCCAATTGAAAGGGCCTGCATCGGCAGCCCTACTATCTTTCCATTGTCAAAACTAGATGTGTGTGACCCCTTTTAGCTGGTATGAGGCCAACTCTGTACACTAAACTCCATTCACCCCCATGACTTGGGTGATCTTCCCAATCTCATCAATGAACTCATGCGGATCCTCATCTACTTTTGACTAGAGGAATTTTGGCTGGTCCATTCTTAACAAATCCTTGACTCAAGCTACTGCTGCATTACCATTTTGTGGGACATGCACAACTGACTACTAATTGACTTGAGTAGTCAAGGCCAGCGCGAGCATATAAATAGATTCCCTAAATTTAGCATAGGCAACCGACTCCGGTGCATAGTGCTCCTAGATTGGTGGGTCTTTCTGGTGCCCATATCCATTGCCATCCTCGTGGCCATTCGCATTCCCATTCCCATTCCTCCAACCGTTAACTCTACAGGGAGCCACAATTCTGCAATTGCAAATAGAATGAGTTAGAAGGATAGGGAGGTATTTCATCACACAACATAGGTCATTATGAGTTTGTAGTTATGCCTTTTGGACTAATGAATGCTCTTGCAACTTTTATGGACCTGATGAATAGGGTCTGCAAGCCATATTTGTATATGTTCGTGATTCTGTTCATTGATGACATCCTGATATACTCTCGGAGTGAGGAGGAGCATGTCGCTCATTTGAGAGTGGTGCTACAACCGCTCAAGAATCACCAATTATATGCCAAATTGAGCAAGTGCGTTTTTTGGTTGAACTCGATAGAATTTTTGCGCCATGTGGTATCGAGTGACGGCATACAGGTGGACTCTTAGAAAATAGAAGCAGTAAAGAATTGGCCTAGACTAGTGAATCCTTCAGATATTAGGAGTTTCTTGGGCTTAGCAGGCTACAATCGGAGATGTGTTGAGGGGTTTTCATCTATTGCAACACCATTGAACAAATTGACCCAAAACAAGGTGAAATTCCAATGGTCGAAGGCTTGTGAGAGGAGCTTTCAGGAGTTGAAGACTCGACTCACTTCAGCACTGGTGTTAAACCTACCTGACGGTACCGATAGGTTCATGGTGTATTGTGATACTTCAAGGGTCGGACTTGGGTGTGCGTTGATGTAGAATGGAAAAGTTATAACATATGCTTCTAGATAGTTGAAAGTTCATGAGATGAATTACCGACCCATGATCTGGAATTGGCGGCGGTGGTATTCACCTTGAAGATATGGAGACATTATGTCACGACCCGAATTGAGGCCTGGATCATGACACGGGACAAGGAGCCCCGAGAGACTCTAAGTCCACTCATGGCATGAACATTCATCTAACTCAAATAATAAAGTGGAAGAAATAACATGATAATATTAGCGGAAGTTTGAAATAAGCATAACATCATAAACACACGAATCTGAAGCTGAATACATCCTAATGTCTGAAAAGCCTCTATGTTTGATGAGTTGATGGGACAAGACCCCAACTAACTCTATAACACTGAAATTGAAAGTACATCAATATCTAAAAGCGAGTGATCCTCAAGAGATAAGGACTCACCACTAAGCTAGATGCTAACTCTGGAATTGGCTACTGACGGGGCTGAGTCTGAGTACCGGGCTTGTATCATAAAACGATACATCTCAGAGTATGCGATCAATACGTGGAATGTACCGAGTATGCAAGGTAAGTAAAACCGCTTAAATAAGTAAAAATATTTAAAACATGCATAATGTAAAACATAAAAAAAATTAAAATCTGAGAGTAGGGCTTGCACGCTATCTTTCTGAAAACATGATCTCAACAGAACATTGCATCATAACTGAATTGAATGAGCCAAAGATGAAATCTGATAGTCATAAATAAAGCTGAACATTGGGTCAAACCTGCTTTACAATATATATAGCTATATATACAACATGGATGATAAAACATGCATAACTAAAATCTTGAGAAAATGGCAGACTTGTCTTTTAACCGACATACCACGATAAAGCTTACATGGTCCCAACTATCATACTCAAGTGGATAGAACCGTCCAAAACCTTGCCAGGGCGAAAGACGATACCATGATATCGATATCAAGCTCAGGCCCAATCGAGGAAGGGGATAGCTCACAAGGGAGGTCCCAATTAATATATATATAATTATAAACCTACTTTGGCGTGTAGTTCTATGGCATAGGGTGATTGACCCTTAAACTACTCGATGCTAGACACTATTTAAAAAAATATGCATATGCTCTCCATCGTTTTTCAATGAAGCTTACCATCGTCTATTGACGAAGCTCAATAATTAAATACATCTCAAATATGAAATTAAGAATATGAGAAGCTTTAACTCAAACCATACCAAAAGATGGAAAATAATTTGGAGTCCTTGCTCCAAAACCATGTGGTAAGCTTAATTCGGGAAAATCATAGATCATGCTTGAACATGTCAGCATTTCCCAATACTTTAACATACTTGAAAATACCCAATTCACTTGAAAACATGATTATAAGCATTGGTAATTTGATAATATGCTTTTCATCAATAACATCTCATCATACTTGTACATTCATCATAAATCTCAACTTTCATGATTTTCTCATAGATGGGCATTTTTATTTATAAAGATTGAAACATGATTTTAATTGAAAATAATGTAAAACTTGCCCATAAATCATAATTCAATAGTAGAAACATATTTAAATCATACCCATGAAGAGAATTAGATATTTTATGTATTGGGTTAACACCCCATATAATTTACATAGAAAATTCATGATTCAGAGAGATTGAGCATGGGTGTGAAAGGATTCACCCACTCATAATCCTACATACCTGACTATAGTTGATTCTTACACTTCTCTGATTGCCCAAGAGGAATGTTACGCCTCGAAATTTTTTTTGTAATTATTTCATGTTTTTATGCTATGTTAATGAATGTATGGGTTGTATATTCTTTGTAGATGACAAGGAAAATGTGTACGAATGGAAAAACAAAGTGTATGTGAAGTTTATAAGTTAGGGTTAACTTTAAATGACCATATATCCCAATATATAAGGAATTAGAAGCCCCTCAACCTATTAAATTAAAGATGTTCGAGTCTAGTTTTAA
This sequence comes from Datura wrightii, assembly GCA_035772735.1. Taxonomy (NCBI): domain Eukaryota; kingdom Viridiplantae; phylum Streptophyta; class Magnoliopsida; order Solanales; family Solanaceae; genus Datura; species Datura wrightii. The sequence goes on from JASDFA010000001.1 coordinate 134,885,249, forward strand.
GAACGTCAAACATCTCGTCAATCGGAGTTCGGAATAAAAAGTTATAGACATTTTATGGTGGCACTATTAGGCAGTGACATGGCCCCCTCCCTAAAAACGGCCACCGCCCAAACATCCTTATATTTTAAGTTTTTTGTTATGAAATCAATATCAAATTTTCCAAGGTTGAGGTGGTTTCTTACCCTATATAATCCTCTCTCTTTTCCAGTAGAAAACACCATCAAAACTCAAGCAAAAGTTGATGGAAGTGAAGGCAACGTTGTGGTGAAGTTCTTGCTGCCTTGTAGCATCGTTTTGGCAGTGTTGTTGCTGCGTATTTGGAACTATTTTGAGCTAAAGTTATCTCCATCTTAATAGGAATTATTCATAAGAAATAGTAAGACACTTAACTCTTTTGAAATCTCTAATAAGTGTATGAATTTTTAAAGGAAAACTAGAAGAAAGTTATGGTTTGTACGTTGACTTGTTGTAGTTGTTGTACTGTTATATTGTTGCATTTTGGGAAGCAAGACTGCTGCGTTATTGGGAAGTGATTTTGGAGGAAAGTACTCCTATTATATCGAAGAATATTCTAATACAAAGTGTAAGTGTTTCTAATTGCTAAACTTGCCTAAAAATCCTAGCTAAAGCTAGAAGTTGGAGGTTATGTTGGGCTGCCATTGTTGGTATGTTGTTGTTGAAGTTATGCTCGTTTTTGAAGGTTGGAACATCTGAGATTTTCTGAGAATATACTCTATATTTTTGGAAATTTTTCATGAGAAAAGTGAGGTAATTTCCTACCTCTATTTTCCCCCAAAGATGTAGAAAGAAGTTGAAATAAGAAATGCTAAGTGTTGCCTTATTTTTTATTTTTTATTTTGTATTGTGACTGCCTATTGATGTAACATTTTGGCTGGATAAATTGGCTTCAAACAGCCTGGTCACTTGGTGATAAACTCAAGTAACTTAAAGGGCTAATGTTCTGTTTTTTGAAATAAAGAAATGACATAAGAAAGCTCGCCCAAAAAAGGTATGTAAGGCGCTCTTTGTCTCTTGATTTTCAAGCACGAATTAATGCCGAGGTTTAATCCGGCATTCCCCTGTAATTGAGATTCTATAGTAGCATATTATGATTCTTCCCAGTTGTTAGAATTACTTGGTATTAAGTTGTATATTTGCTAAAGAGTTGGAACACATGAATGTAAAGTAAAGAGAGCAATTGCCTTCGATTATGGTCATAGTTGTAAATTGAGTCTGAAGTCCCCTTGGCTTGGGCACTGTGAGCTGGTCCTATACATTATGTTATGTATTTATGGTGTCAAAGTTGTTTCACATTAAGGTTCCTAAAGAATTTAGTAAACATGGCAAGATGATGACGCGCGGACAAACCTAATATTTGAAATCGGTTTTAACTCAATAAGGGCTAACGAGGGTAAAAAAATGGAATTTCATTACAATAGTTACCTACCCTATTATATTCATATTTTAAGGTACCTGGGGCCATGAGAAGGTTCGCCAATCCCTCTCCCTTAAGCTAAGTTACTAATTACTGCGTTTCTTAATTAACTGATATGTTAAATTTCGAAAATAGAGACCGAATGGGTAAACTGTTGATATTTCTACAAAACCATCTTTATTGGTAGGTTATACACAATATCTTGATATTAACAGGATATACAAAACTCATATATATATATTTATATATATACACGTTTATGCTTGCATTGAAGTTACGCACTAAAGCAGCAAGGATTGCCTTTAGAAAGTCGCTATATTTTTATTAGAGCACTTGAGTTATCTAGACCTCCTTAGAATTTCTTAAGGCTTTGAGTAGACACGTCGCATGTTCTTTGAAAGTTGTATATGTGTAAGAAAATTAACCTAAGTGTAAAAGTTGAGGCTCTAGTAGCAAAGGAGAGATAAGAATAAATGTTAGACATTAAGGCAATATGTGAGCTATATGCCCTCTGTCCATAGTTGATTTCAAGAACCTTTGAGCGACGTTACAATATGAGCAAGAAGATTTTAAGAGACAAGTTTGGAAATTAGGTAAAAAGGTAAGTGCATATAAGAATTGCTGGAATAGTGAACACGAGAGTAAATAATTAAGTAGGGAATGACGAATCCGGTCTGGAAAAGAATTTAAGATGAACACGAAATGTAGAGCTGAAGGTTGTTGAATTCGATAATAAGTGTTACAATTGTTAATGAGTTAGGCAAATGGCTAGCAAGATTTACGCTGTTCTAAAGTCTTTTAGCAAAATAGTCATAAATAAAGTTGTTAATGTTCAGTTGTTTTAAGCTAATGAAAGGCCAATAAAGTGTTAACTTCTTAAGAAATGATTAGAATCGAATATTTTGAGATAGTGACTCAAGCTAAAGAGAAGTTCTTCATCGTCCTTTTAAACAATTATCTTTGATTATTCTTTCTAAGAGTTGGATTAACTTTTTCATGTTTTGAAGGATTTTCTTTCATGGACGTTTTTAAACTGTTTATAATGCCGCTAAGCTTTTCTAAGCTCCTCATACATTGTAAAGTTTCACATGAGCCTTTCCTATATTGTCTAAAGCATGACTAAGTCTTTATTTATCTTAAGGCAAACCCTACACAATTGCGTGGCATTTTATGTTAAAGAGCTCCAAGTTTGAGATATGCAAGTTATGTCTTCATGTTCGTAAATGACCTTGAGATGTGATATGATGTGCGACGAATGAGGTATGCTCACAATTCTTGATATGAAAGTATGAAAGTCAAATAAGTATAAGCACGAAATTAATGTTAAGATTATTAATAGGATATGTTAAGTTAAGCTATTCCTCTCTGCTTCGCGTGTTGGTATTGCTAGGAGATGTTTAAAATCATGAATGTTTGTCTACACAGTCTTTATGATATTTCAGTCCTAGGAACTTCCCTAGAATTCATTCACAACATATTATGAATTTAAACGCTAAATGAAAGACCTATATGTGTATGACATAATTATAGTATTTGGGGTCGTGGTAAGATCCTACACATGTTATCGTTGCTGAGTCGGCATATTTCATGGTTGTCAGTATAAAGATAATCTTTATGAGCCCTTTCAGCTCCATTTATGATTGCGGTTGAGATTTATTTTTATTTTACCCCGAGGTGGTACGCCGACTGGAGATATTGTTATTTTACCCCAGTGTGGTATGCTGGCTGGAGATATTTTTACTTTACCCCGGGATGGTACGCCGACTGGAGATATTTTTTTTATACTCCGGTGTGGTACACCGACTGGATAAATTTTATATATATGAATTTATGGTTGGCTGGTCGCTGGCGTTATATTTATAGTTTCCTTCTTGTGCATTTCTTAATTGCATTTTCATCTCATTATAGAGTTATTATCAGGTTTTGCTTTTCAGGATTCCAGGTTGTTACTATTCCTTATTCCTGGTTTAGTTATCTTGAATTCACTTATGTTATAGTAAGTTTTTATCAATTACAGGTTGCAGAGTTCTAGGTTATATCTAGCCTTTATATGTTTATGTGCCGATTTAGTTATTACAAGATTTTTATCTCATATTTACAGTTTCAGCCTTACATAGCTGTACAGTTCATTCGTACTGACGTCCCTTCACTTGGGGACCTGCGTTCATGCCGCAGGTGCAGGTAAAGGTCGGGATTGCTAGCTGCAGTAGCAGTTCGCAAAATCGACAGATGTGTTGGTATGCTCCTTTCTTCCTGGAGCTAGGTATTATTTATATATGCTTGTGTTTTGAGATGCAATTATGGGTAGGTCGGAGCCCTGTTCCGACCATCAATCAGTTTACTCTTTAGAGGCTTTGTGGATTTAGTGTTATTTAGTTTGTGGCCTCTTCGTCTTATTGTTGCTTGCTTTAGCATACTCATTGCGTTGATTGCATTTCCGTCATTTAACATGTATTGTTGAGACCATATGGGTCTAGTTTATACTCCAGTTGATTGTGACAGGTGGCATGGTTGTCTTAAGTGTTACAGTTACAGATGTCATATAGCTGGTTTCTCGATTAATAATGAATCGAGTGCCAGTTGAGCCCTACCCCAGTTTTGGGGCGTGACAACTTGGTATCAGAGAGAAGTCATATCCTAGGAAGTCCACAAGTCGTGTCTAGTAGAGTCTTGCTTATGGGTATGTTGTGCACCATAGGTATAATCATGAGGCTACTAGGCATTTAGGAGTTGTTTCACTTTGTTCATTAATAGATCGTGCTATAGAGCAAAGATGTAAGGGTTGTTTAAAATCTGAATCGTGATTATGCTTTAGAATTCACCTGGAGTAAGGCAGATGGCTACAAGATTATCGAGACTGATGCTTGAAAGGGTCCTAGTCACCTTTTCTATTGATCCAAAAAATAGATTATATGCTCGAAGTGAGTTTTGTTTTACCCCTTTGTTAAAGTTCCTCTAGTTCTGGTCAGAGCTACCGTGGGAAAGGATTCAGCCCCTCAGGTTGTCCCAATTTCAGTAGAACCAGCAGGAGGTGGATTTGTTTATCCTCCAACATCTTCATCTATATCAAAGGGACGAGATTTTGAGAAACTATTTCAGATGTTAACCCAAATAGTGATGTTTCAAAAATCAACAGTTGAAATTAATGGCAGGGTCCATGGGAAATAGTTTGGAGAGTTCTAGTGCATGGGAGTTCTGAGCCTAGGTCCCCTAGCCATCACGGATCAGTACTTAACACAGGAACTTCAACGAGTTTGAGTTAGCATGTTTTTGTACCTAAAGCAGCACAACATGAGTATTCGCGAATATAATCTCAAGTTTAATTCTTTGGTCCGATATGCTTCAAATAGGATGCAGAATATGAGGGATAAAGTATATTAATTGTATTAGGATTGGGACCCTATCTGGATTGAGAGTGTTTGGGAATGTCTACCTAGACAGAAATGACTATTGCTCGGATAAAAGCAATTTCTCTGAAGATAGAGGAATCTGATTCAACGTCTCCAAGTACCGACAAAAAAGTAGAATAAAGTGGGTAGACCAAGTCATTAGGATTATTTAAGGCCCAATGTAGCATTTCAAGGCCCTGGGTGGTCAGACATTTACTTTCTCCTGGAGATTTAGTTCCTTTTCTGTCCCTAGATCAAGTTTTAGTTTATGTTATCAAGATCGTCAACAATGGGCCATGGTAAAAGCAAAGGTAAAAACGTAGCTTTAGATTTAACATTGATCTTTTATCTTAAGTAGTGAATGGATAGTAGTATTGGAGTTAATCATCTATCGTGGTAGTGTATAAATTTACTTATGGTTAGAAAAGTTCATTGATTATGTGGTGTTAAGGCACATTTGTCTTATGTTAGATAAATAGATTGAGTTGAATAAATATAGTTTTATATGAAGAAACAACTGGAAAGGATATGTTTACGAATATATGGAATGTATGTGTATAACAGAAGACAAGGATGAGTTAAAGGTGTTATAACATTCGAGGACGAATGTTTCTAAGGGGTGGGGGGGAGGATGTTACACCCCAAAATTTTTTTGGTAATTATTTGATGTTTGTCTGCTATTTTAAGGGATTTACGAGTCGTATATTATTTGTAGATGAGAAGGAAAATGTGTACGAATGAAAACAAATTGTATGTGAAGTTTATAAGTTAGGGTTAAATTTAAACGATCATATCTCCCAAGATATAATGAACTAGAAGCCTCTCAACCTATCAAATTAAAGATATTCGAGTCTAGTTTTCAGAACATCAAACGGATCATCAATCAAAGTTTAGAATAAAATGTTATAGGCATTTTACGGTGGCACTATCGAGCAGTGACATGGACATCGCCCAAACATCCTTATATTTTAAGTTTTTTCTTTTGAAATCATTTTCAAATTTCCAGGTTTGAGGTGGTTTCTTACCCTCTAAAATCCTCTCTCTTTTACAGTAGAAAACACCATCAAAACTCTAGCAAAAGTTGATGGAAGTGAAGGCAACATTGTGGTGAAGTTCTTGCTGCCTTGTAGCTTCGTTTTGGCAGTGTTGTTGCTACGTGTTTGGAACGATTTAGAGATAAATTTATACTCCATATTAGTAGGAATTATTCATAATAAATAGTAAGTCACTTTCTTCTTTTGAAATCTCTAATAAGTGTATGAATTTTTAAAGGAAAACTAGAAGAAAGTTATAGTTTCTATGTTGACTTGTTGTAGTTGTTGTGCTGTTCTATTGCTGCGTTTTGGGCAGCAAGACTCCTGCATTATTGGAAAGTGATTTTGGAGGAAAATACTCCTATTATATCCAAGAATATTCTAATACAAAGGGTAAGTGTTTCAAAGTGTTTCTAATTGAGAAACTTGCCTAAAAATCCTAGCTAAAGCTAGAAATTGGAGGTTATGTTGGGCTGCCGTTGTTGTTATGTTGTTGTTGAAGTTCTACTCATTTTTGAAGGTTAAAACAGCTGTGTTTTGATGAGAATATACTCTATATTTGTGAAAGTTTTTAATTAGAAAAGTGATGTAATTTCCTATCTCTATTTTCCCCCAAAGTTGTAGAAAGAGGTTGAAATAAGAAATGCTAAGTGTTGCCTTAATTTTTTTTGTGTTGTGACTGCCTATTGATTTAATATTTTTGCTGGATAAATTGGTTTGAAACAGCCTGATCACTTGGTGATAAACTCAAGTAATTTAAAGGGCTAAAGTTCTGGTTGTTGAAAGAAAGAAATGACATAAGAAAGCTCGCCGAAAAATGGTATATAAGGCGCTCTTTGTCTCTTGATTTTCAAGCACGAGTTCATGCCGAGGATGAATCCGGCATTCGCCAGTACATGAGATTCTGTAGTAGCATATTATTATTCTTCTCAGTTGTTAGAATTACTTGGTATTAAGTTGTGTATTTGCTAAAGAGTTGGAACACATGATTGTAAAGTAAAGAGGGCAATTGCCTTCGATTATGGTCATAGTTATAAATTGAGTCTGAAATCCCCATGGCGTGGGCACTGTGAGCTGGTACTTTACATTACATTATGTATTTGTGTTGTCAAAGTTATTTCACATTATGGTTGATAAGGAAATTGGTAAACATGGCAAGACGATGACACGCGGACGAACCTAATATTTGAAATTGGTTTTAACTCAATAGGGCTTACCGAGGGTAACTGAATGGAATTTCCATAAACTAGTTACCTACCCTATTATATTCATATTTTAAGGTACTTGGGGCCATGGGAATGTTCCCCAATCCATCTCCCTTAAGCTAAGTGACTAATTACTGCGTTTCTTAATTAACTGATACGTTAAATTTCGAAAATAGAGCCCGAATGGGTAAACTGTTGATATTTCCACAAAACCATCTTTACGGGTAGGTTATACACAATATCTTGATATTAACAGGATATAAAAAAATCATATATATATTTATATGTATACACGTTTATGCGTGCATTGAAGTTATGCACTAAAGCAGCAAGGATTGCCTTTAGAAAGTCGCTATATTTTTATTAGAGCACTTGAGTTATCTAGACCTCCTGAGAATTTCTTAAGGCTTTGAGTAGAAACGTCGCATGTTGTTTGAAAGTTGTATATGTGTAAAGAAATTAACCTAAGTGTAAAAGTTGAGGCGCTAGTAGCAAAGGAGAGATAAGAGAAAATGTTAGACCTTTTAAGGTAATATGTGAGTTATATGCCCTTTGTCTGTAGTTGATTTCCATAACCTTTGAGTGACGTTAAAATATGAGCAAGACGATGTTTAAGAGACAAAGTTGGAAATTAGGTAAAAAGGTAAGTGCATATAAGAATTGCTGGAATAGTGAACACAAGAGTAAATAATTAAGTAGGGAATGACGAATCTTGTCTGGAAAAGAATTTAAGATGAATACGAAATGTAGAGCTAGAGGTTGTTGAATTAGATGATAAGTGTTACGATTGTTAATGAGTTGGGGAAATGGCTAGCAAGATTTACCCTGTTCTAAAGGCTTTTAGCAAAATAGTTATAAATAAAGTTCTTTATATTCAGTTGTGTTAAGATAATGAAAGGCCAATAAAGTGTTAACTTCTTAAGAAATAATTAGAATTGAATATTTTGAGATAGTGACTCAAGCTAAAGGGAAATTCTTCATTGTACTTTTAAACAATTATCTTTGATTATTCTTTCTAAGAGTTGGATTAACTTTTTCATGTGTTAAGGGATTTTTTTTTCTTGAAAGATTCTTAACTATGTATAATGCCACTAAGATTTTCTAAGCTCCTTATATATTGCAAATTTTCACACGAGCCTTTCCTATATTGTCTAAAGCATAACTATAAGTCTTTATTTATCTTAAGGCAACCCCTACACAGTTGCCTAGCATTTTTTATGTTAAAGAGCTCCAAGTTTGAGATACGCGAGTTATGTCTTCCTGTTCATAAATTACCTTGAGATGTGACATGATGTGCGACGAAGAAGGTATGCTCACAATTCTTGATATGAAAGTATGAAAGTCCAACGATTATAAACACAAAATGAATGTTAAGATTATTAATAGAAAATGATAAGTTAAGCTATTCCTCTCTGCTCCCCGTGTTAGTATTGCTAGGAGATGTTTAATATCATGAACGTGTGTCTACATAGTATTTATGATATTTAGGTCCTAGAAACTTCCCTAGAATTCATTCACAGCATATTATGTATTTAAATGCTAAATGAAAGACCTATATGTGTATGACATAATGGTAGTATTTGGGGTCGTGGTAAGGTCCTACATATGTTATCGTTACTGAGTTATCATATTTAATGGTTGTCAGTGTATAGATAATCTGGATGAGCCCTATCAACTCCATTTATGATTGCAATTGAGATTTATTTTTATTTTACCCCTGTGTGGTACGCCGGCTGAAGATATTTTTATTTTACCTCGGGATGGTACGCCGACTGGAGATATTTTTATTTTACACTGGTGTGTTACACCAGCTGGAAAAATTTTATATATATGAATTTATGGTTGGCTGGTCGCTGGCGTTATAGTTGTAGTTTCCTTCTTGTGCATTTCTTGATTGTATTTTCATCTCATTATAGAGTTATTATTAGGTTTTGATTTTCAGAATTCCAGGTTGTTACTATTCCTTATTCCTGGTTCAGTTATCTTGACTTCACTTATGTTATAGTAAGTTGTTATCAATTAGAGGTTGCAGAGTTCCAAGTTATATCTAGCCTTTATATGATTATGTGCTGAGTCAGTTATTATAGGATTGTTATCTCATATTTACAGTTTCAGCCTTACATACCAGTACACTTCATTCGTATTGACGTCCCTTTGCTTTGGGAGCTGCGCTCATGCCGCAGGTGCAAGTAAAGGATGGGATTGCTAGTTGCAGTAGAAGTTCGTGAGATCTACGGATGTGTTGATAAGCTCCTTTCTTCTTGGATCTAGAGCTTAGTTATATATGCTCCAGTTTTTAGATGCAGTTATGGGTAGGTCGGAGCCTTGTTCCGACCATTAGTCAGTTTACTCTTTAGAGGCTTTGTGGACTTAGTGTGTATAGTGTTATTTTGTTTGTGGCCTCATCAGCTTGTTGTTGCTTGGTTTAGCATACTCATTGTTTAGATTGCATTTTAGTTGTTTACCCTGAACTTTAGGGACCATATGGGTATAGTTTATACTCCAGTTTATTATGACAGGTGGCTTGGATGGCTTAAGTGTTATAGTTACAGATGTCATATAGCCGGCTTCTAGATCAATCATGACGAGAGTGCCAGTTGCACCCTACCCCAGTTTTGGGGTGTGATAGACTTGGTATCAGATCGAAGTCATATCCTAAGAAGTCCACAAGCCGTGTCTAGTAGAGTCTTGCTTATAGGTATGTTGTGCACCATACTTATATTCATGAGTCTACTGGGCATTTAGGAGTTGTTTCAGTTTGTTCATTAATAGATCATGCTATAGAGAAAAGATGTAAGGGGTGTTTGAAATCGAAATCGTGCTTATGTTTTAGAATTCACCTGGAAAGGCAGATGCTACGAGATTATCGACACTGATGCTTGAAAGGTTCCTAGTCGCCTTTTTGTTGATCCGAAAAATAGATTATATGCTCAAAGTGAGTTTTGTTTTACCCCTTTGTTACATTTGCTCTTGTTCTAGTCAGAGATACCGTGGAAAGGGATTCAGCCCGTCATGTTGTCCCAATTTCAGTAGAGCCAAGAGGGGGTAGAGTTGTTTATCCTTCAGCATCTTCAGCTATGTGAAAGGGATGAGATTTTGAGAAACCATTTCAGATGTTAACCCAAAAAGTGACGTTTCAAAAATCAACAGTTAAAATTAATGGAAGGATCCAGGGGAAATACTTTTGAGAGCTCTAGTGCCTGGGAGTTTTGAGCCTAAATCCCCTAGCCATCACGGATCATTAGTTATCATGGGAACTTCAACGAGTTCGAGTTAGCATGTTTTTGTACCTAAAGCAGAGAAATATGAGTATTCACGAATATAGTCTCAGGTTTAATTCTTGGTCTGATATGCTTCAAATAGGATGCGGAATATGAGGGATAGGGTATATTAATTGTATTAGCTTTGGGACCCTATCTGGATTGAGAGTGTTTGGGAATGTTTACCTAGAAAAAAATGACTATTGTTTGGATACAAGCAATTTCTCTAAAGATAGAGGAATCTGATTCACTGTCTCCAAGTACTGACAAATAAGTAGAATAAAGTAGGGAGACCAAGTCAACAGGATTATTTAAGGCCCAACGTAGCATTTCAAGGCCTTGGGTGATCAGACTTTAAGTTTCTCCTGGAGATTTAGTTCCTTTTTTGTCCCTAGATAAGGCTTTAGTTTCGGTTATCAGGATCGTCAATAACGGGCCATTGTAAAAGCAAAGGTAAAAGAGCACCTTTAGATTTAACATTGATCTTGTATCTTAAGTAGTGAATGGAAAGTGGTGTTAGAGTTAATCATATGTCGTGGTAGTGTATAAATTTGCTTATGGTTAGAAAAGTTCATTGATTATGTGGTGTTAATGCACGTCTGTCTTATGTTAGATAAATGGATTGAGTTGAATAAATATAGTTTGGTATGAAGCAACGACTGGAAAGGATATGTTTACGAATATATGGAATGTATGTTTATGACAGAAGAGAAGGATGAGTTAAAGGTGTTATAACATTCGAGGATGAATGTTTCAAGGGGGGAAGGATGTTACACCCAAAAAAACTTTTGGTAATTATTTAATGTCTGTATGCTATTTTAAGGGATGTACTGGTCGTATATAATTTATAGATGACAAGGAAAATGTATGCGAATGAAAAAAAAGTGTATGTGAAGTTTATAAGTTAGGGTTAAATTTAAACGATCATATCTCCCATGATATAATGAACTAGAAGCCCCTCAACCTATTAAATTAAAGATATTTGAGTCTAGTTTTTAGAACATCAAATGGCTCATCAATTGGAATTCGGAATAAACAATTATAGGTATTTTACGGTGGCACTATTGGGCAGTGACATGGCCACCGCCCTAAAAATGGCCACCGCCCGAACATCCTTATATTTTAAGCTTTTTGTTATGAAATCATTTTCAAATTTTCCAGGTTTGAGGTGGTTTATTACCCTCTAAAATCCTCTCTCATTTCCAGTAGCAAACACCATCAAAACTCAAGCAAAAATTGATGGAAGTGAAGGCAACATTGTGGTGAAGTTCTTGCTGCCTTGTAGCGTCATTTTGGCAGTGTTGTTGCTGCGTGTTTGGAACTATTTTGAGCTAAAGTTATACTCCATATTAGTAGGAATTATTCATAAGAAATAGTAAGTCACTTCCCTCTTTTGAAATCTCTAATAAGTGTATGAATGTTTAAAGGAAAACTAGAAGAAAGTTATAGTTTGTATGTTCACTTGTTGTAGTTGTTGTGCTGTTATGTTGCTGCGTTATTGGGAAGTGATTTGGAGGAAAATACTCTTATTATATAAAAGAATATTCTAATCCAAATGGTATGTGTTTCTAATTTCTAAATTTACCTAAAAATCCTAGCTAAAGATAGAAGTTGGAGGTTATGTTGGGCTGCTGTTGTTGGTATGTTGTTGTTGAAGTTCTGCTCGTTATTGAAGGTTGGAACTTCTGTATTTTTGCTGAGAATATACTCTTTATTTGTGGGAGTTTTTCATGTGAATAGTGAGGTAATTTCCTACCTCTATTATCCCCCAAAGTTGTAAAACGAAGTTGAAATTAGAAATGCTAAGTGTTGCCTTATTATTAATTTTTTTGTTTTGACTACCTATTGATGTTATGTTTTGGCTGGACAAATTGGCTTGAAAGAGCCTTGTCACTTGGTGATAAAATCAAGTAATTTAAAGGGCTAAAGTTCTTGTTGTTGAAAGAAATAAACGACATAAGAAAGCTCGTCGAAAAAAAAGTATATAAGGCGCTCTTTGTCTCTTGATTTTCAAGCACGAATTCATGCCGAGGATGAATCCGACATTCCCCTGTACTTGATATTATGTAGTAGCTTATTATGATTTTTCCAAGTTGTTAGAGTTACTTGGTATTAAGTTGTGTATTTACTAAAGAGATGGAATACATGAATGTAAAGTAAAGAGGGCAATTGCCTTCGATTATGGTCATAGTTGTAAATTGAGTCTGAAGTCCCCTTGGCGTGGGCATTGTGAGCTGGTACTTTAAATTATGTTATGTATTTGTGGTGTCAAAGTAGTTTCACATCATGGTTGCTAAGGAAATTGTTAAACATGGCAAGACAATGACACACGGACGAACCTAATATTTGAATGTGGTTTTAACTCAATAAGGGCTAACGAGGGTAACGAAATGGAATGTCCTTACAATAGTTACCTGCCCTCTTATATTCATATTTTATGGTACCTGGGGCCATGAGAAGGTTCCCCGATCCCTATCCCTTAATCTAAGCGACTAGTTAATGCGTTTCTTAATTAACTGATACGTTAAACTTTGAAAATAGAAACCGAATGGTTAAACTATTGATATTTCTATGGAAACGTCTTTATGGGTAGGTTATACACAATATATTGATGTTAATAGGTTATAAATTTTTTTTTTTTATATATATATATATATATAGACACGTTTATGCTTACATTCAAGTACGCACTAAAGCGGTAAGGATTGCCTTTAGAAGGTCGCGATATTTTTATTAGAGAACTTGAGTTATCTAGAACTCCTGAGAATTTATGAAGGATTTGAGTAGACACGTTGCATGTTCTTTAAAAGTTGTAGATGTGTAAGGAAATTAACCTAAGTGTAAAAGTTGAGGCGCTAGTAGCAAAGGAGTGATAAGAGTAAATGTTAGATCTTTTAAGGTAACATGCGAGACATATGCCCTCTTTCCATAGTTGATTTAAAGAACCTTTGAGCGATGTTAAAATATGAGCAAGACGATGTGTAAGAGACAAGGTTGGCAATTAGGTAAAAGGATAAGTGCATATAAGAATTGCTGGAATACTGAACACCAAAGTAAATAATTAAGTAGGGAATGATGAATTCTGTCTGGAAAAGAATTTAAGATGAATATGAAATATAGAGCTAAAGGTTGTTGAAGTAGATGATAAGTGTTAAGATTGTTAATTAGTTAGGCAAATGGCTAGCAAGATTTACCCTGTTCTAAAGACTTTTAGCAAAATAGTTATAAATAAAGTTGTTTATGTTCAATTGTGTTAAGCTAATGAAAGGACAGTAAAGTGTTAACTTCTTAAGAATTGATTAGAATCAAATATTTTGAGATATTGACTCAAGCTAAACAAAACTTCTTCATCGGACTTTTAAACAATTATCCTTGATTATTCTTACTAAGAGTTGGATCTACTTTTTCATGTTTTAAGGATTTTTTTTCTTGGAAGTTTCTAAACTGTGTATAATGCCGCTAAGCATTTCTAAGATCCTCATATATTGCAACGTTTCACACGGGCCTTTCCTATATTTCCTAAAGTATGACTATAAGTCTTTATTTATCTTGAGGCAACCCCTAGATAATTTTCTAGCATTTTTATGTTAAAGAGCTCAAATTTTGAGATATGCGAGTTATGTCTTCCTGTTCATAAATTACCTCGAGATATGATATGATGTGCGACGAATGAGGTAAGCTCACAATTCTTGATATGAAACTGTGAAAGCCAAACGAGTATAAGCACGAAATGAATATTAAGATTGTTAATAGAAAATGTTGAGTTAATCTATTCCTCTCTGCTCCCCGTCTTAGTATTGCTAGGAGATCTTTAAAATCATGAACGTGTGTCTACACAGTCTTTATGATATTCCAATCCTAGGAACTTCCCTAGAATTCATTCACAACATATGTATGTATTTAAATGCTAAATGAACGACCTATATGTGTATGGCATAATTTTAGTATTTAGGGTCGTGGTAAGATCCTACACATGTTATCGTTACTGAGTCGGCATATTTCATGGTTATCAGTCTACAGATCAACTCCATTTATGATTGCGATTGAGATTTATTTTATTTTACCCCGGTGTGGTACGGAAGCTGAAGATATTTTTATACCACCCTAGTGTGGTACGCCGGTTGGAGATATTCTTATTTTACCCTGGGGTGGTACGCTGGCTGGAGATATTTTTATTTTACCCCAATATGGTACACCGGCTGGACAAATTTTATATATATGAATTTATGGTTGGCTGGTCGCTGGCATTACAGCTATAGTTTCCTTCTTCTGTAGTTCTTTAATTGCATTTTCATCTCATTATAAAGTTATTATCTGGTTTCAATTTCCAAGATTCCCGATTGTTACTATTCCTTATTCCTATTTCAGTTTTCTTGAGTTCACTTATGTTATAGTAAGTTATTATCAATTACAGGTTGCAGAGTTTTAGGTTATATCTAGCCTCTATATGTTTATGTGTTGAGTCAGTTATTATAGGATTGTTATCTCATATTTACAGTTTCAGCCTTACATACCAATACATTTCATTCGTACTGACGTCCCTTCGCTTGGGGACCTGCGTTCGTGCCGAAGGTGCAGGTAAAGGTCGGGATTGCTAGTTTTTGTAGCAGTTCGTGAGATCTACGGATGTGTTGGTATGCTTCTTTCTTCCTAGTGCTTGGGCTTAGCTATATATGCTTGAGTTTTGAGATGCAGTTATGGGTAGGCCGGAGCCCTGTTCTGATCATCAGTCAGTTTACTCTTTAGAGTGTTTGTGGACTTAGTGTGTACAGTGTTATTCAATTTGTGGCCTCGTCGGTTTTTTGTTGCTTGGTTTAGCATACTCATTGCGTATATTAGATTTCAGTTGTTTACCCTGTATTGTTGAGACCATAAGGGTGTAGTTTATACTCTAGTTGATTGTGACAGGTGGCCTGGATGGCCTAAGTGTTACAGTTACAGATTCTTTATAGCCGGCTTCTCGATTAACCATGAATCGAGTGCCTGTTTCTCCCTACCCCAGTTTTGGGCCGTGATAGACTATTGAAGAGAACTTGAAGGAGAACATGCATGATCGCCTCTCTAACTCTGTACTTTGCATGCATGGGTTTAGAATAGGCTAGAATGACTTAACCTATCTTAATACGCAATGAAAATAGCTTAAAACAACGTAGTTTAGGCCTTAGGATCATAGGAATTATGGAAAAGCCCTTACTAAATTCGCAGGAAATTACTGACTGTCAGTCCTCATGAGGGATTGGACGAATCGTTACTTAAGGCCACGACTCATTGCATCATCCGTCAAGTACACTGCCTGAAGATTCTTCTGGGGCTCATCACGGGGGACCTCACGATTCGTTGCCGGTGATCATGAGTCGTGGTCACCACCCGTCACGTGCACTGCCATAAATTTCAAATAAATTTCCATCTGCTGACCATGACCCATCCCAAAAATCATGGATCCTTATCACGACTCCTGGTCATGTCCGTGGGGACCCTCACTCCAAAAATCTAATTAACACCCTAATCCTCACCACGAGTCACATCACGACATGGTCTGCCCCAACGGGTCACAGAACGACTCATTCTGTGGCTTGATGCCAAATATCAGAATTTTTCCATTTCAACTCCTGAGCATGATTTTTGGGGTTTCGAGGTATAACACATTATTTCTATGGGGTCCACGTGGATACGTTTATGGACCATAAGAGTTTACAATATGCATTTACCTAAAAAGATCTCAATCTTCGGCAAAGAAGGTGGTAGGAGCTACTTAAGGATTATGAAATGAGTGTCCTTTACCATCTTGAGCAAGGCTAATGTAGTAGCATACACATTTGTAGACTCTCTATCGAGAGTGTGTCCTATGTGGATGAGGGAACAAAGAAGCTGGTGAAGGATGTGCATCAACTTGGAAGGTTAGGGTTTCGGTTGGTTGATTCAACCGATGACAGGGTGATTGTTTAGAACATAATGGAATCTTCCTTGGTGACTGATGTAAAATCTAAGCAAGACAAAGACCCTATTTTGGTAAAGTTAAAGGAAGTTGTTCAGAATCAGAATGTAGAGGTCTTCTCCAAAAGGGGGAGATGGTTTGCTTCGGTACAAGGGTTGCTTATGTGTTCTAGATGTTGATGATTTGAGAAATTGGATATTGCATAAGGTTCACGGTTCCAGATATTCAATCCATCCGGGTGCCACCAATATGTTCCATGACTTATGGGAACTCTATTAGTGGATTGGCATGAAGAAGGACATCGTAGAATTTGTGGCTAAGTGTCCAAACTATCAGCAATTGAAGGTCGATCATCAGAGACCGGGAGGTGTGCTTTAGGATATCAGTATTCCTACTTCGAAGTGGGAATAAATAAATATGGACTTTATCACAGGGTTGCCTCTCACTCAACGGCAATATGACTCCATTTGGGTTGTTGTAGACAGGTTGACTAAAGCCGCTCATTTTCTGCCGATCAAAACCACGGATTCGGTTGAGGATTATGCCAAACTATGCACCGAGAGCTAGTTCGATTTCATGGAGTACCTTTGTGTATCATATCAGATAGAGGAACCCAATTTATCTCTCAGTTTTGGAGGTCGTTTCAAAAAGGACTTGGTACTTAACTTAAGCTTTGCACAACATTTCACCTGCAAACAGATGGTCAAGCGGACCGGACAATTTAGACTCTCAAAGACATGTTAAGAGCATGCGTGATTGACTTCAAAGGTAGTTGGGATGATCATTTTCCTTTTATTGAGTTCACATAGAATAACAGCTACCTTTCCAGCATTTAGATGGCTCCGTTTGAGGCTCTCTACGGGCAGAGATGTAGATCACCTATTGGTTGGTTAAAAGTTGGTGAAGCTGCAATGATAGGGCCAAATTCAGTCCATGAGGCTATGGAGAAGGTTTAGCTCATACGGGATAGGTGAAAATGGCTCAAAGTCGCCAAAAGTCCTATGCTGATGTGAGAAGGAGATAACTCGAGTTCAAAGTGAATGACTGGGTGTTTCTAAATGTGTCTCCCATGAACGGAGTGATGAGGTTCGGAAAGAAAGGAAAATTCAGCCCTCGTTATGTTGGTCCCTACCTAAATGTGAAACGAGTTGGCAAGGTGGCATATGAATTGGAGTTGCCCATAGAATTAGCTTCTGTATATCTTGTTTTCCATGTATCACTCTTAAAGAAGCATTTGGGTGGTCCATCTCTAGTTGTTCCGGTGGACAGTGTTGGTGTGAAAGACAGCCTTAGTTATAAGGAGGTTCCGATGGAAATACTGGATCATCAGGTTCGAACGCTAAGGAACAAGGAAGTAGCTTTGATCAAAGTTTATTGGAAGAATCAGCAGGTTGAGGGAGCTATGTGGGAAGCCAAAGCAGATATGATGGCTAGATACCCACACCTATTCCCCTCTGACTCGATTTCAGCTTGATGTACTAGTTTTTTCCCTAGTACTCTATTTTGTTTTCATGTTCAGTTCATGTGCTCTAGCTTCTTTCAGGTATATGGATGTATGTATGATTCATGAATTCAGTTCAGCGATGTAGTTAAGTTCGGAGGTAGTCATTCCGTTAGTTTTTAGCTTAAATGATCAGTATTTGAATATGATGATTGCATTTCTCTGCTTTTTTCTATGTTTTTCAATATTCGAGGACGAATGTTCCTAAGGGGGAGATACTGTAATACCTCGGAAGCCCAAACAATAGACTCGGGAGTTGAAATAGAGAAAATTAAAAATTTTGCACCAGGTCATAGAATGAGTCATTCTGTGAACCATGGGGAAAACTACAAGTGGTGAGGTGACTCGTGATGAGGTTCTGGACTTGGGTTATATTTTTGAAACCTAAGGTCCCTACGGACTTGACCACGAGACGTGGTCAGTCCCCACGACTCGTTGAGTCAATCGTGGGCAAGGGATTGAGGAAAGTAAAAGGGGTCTAGTAGTGTACCCTACGGAAAGTCCCCACAATTTGTGGTCAGTCACCACGATTCGTGGGATGGGTTGTGGTTAGCAGGTAATCAATTGTCTAAGGATTAATGGTAGTGGACTTCACGAGTGATGTGACGACTCGTGGATGGTGCTAACGACTCGTTAGGTCCCTTGTGGGGACTGACGAGGAGTTATTTTCTGCAAAGTTATTAACGGTATTCTCATCATTCCTATGCTCTAAGGTCCTAGACTACATTGTTTTAAACTATTTTCAGGGTGTATTAAGATAGATTAAGTCATTCTAGCCTATTCTAAACCCATGCATGCAAAGTTAGGAAGTTAGAGAGGAGATCAAGCTTAAGTCCTTCCAATTCTTCTCAAATTCTTCTTGGGCATTCAAGGAAATGTAAGAATCGGCTTTAATCAGGAATGTAGGGTTATGAATGGGGGAATCCGTTCACACCCATGCCCAATCTCTCTTTAAAATAATGAAAATTCCTATGTTGATTCTATGAGGTTTTAACCCAATGCATAAAATTCCTAATTCTCTACATGGGTATGATTTAAATGAGTTTCTACTATTGAATTATGATTTATGGGCAAGTTTTTCTATGTTTTCAATGAAAACCATGTTTCTAGGTTTATAAATTAAAATGCTCAATTATGAGAAGTTAATGAAAGTTGAGATTTATGATGAATGTTCTAGTGTGATGAGATATTTATGATGAAAAGCATATTTTCAAGTTACCCATATTTATGATCATGTTTTCAAGTGAATTATGTATTTTCAAGAAGATTAAAGTATCGAGCAATGACCATATATTCAAGTATGATTATGATTTTACGAATTTAGCTTACCACATGGTTTTGGAGCGAAGAATTCCATTTATATTCAACTTGTTGTACGGTTTGAGCCAAGGCTCCTTATGTATGATTCAGATTTAAGTATTCATAATTATTGAGCTTCATCATAGACGATGGTCAGCTTCATTGAAAAACAATAGAGAGCATATGCATGTTTTCGGGAGTAGTGTCTATCACCGACTAGGCTATGGGTCAGTCAACCCTATGTCTCAGAACTACATGCAAACGTAGGTATGATCAGATTATATCGGGACCTCCTATGTGAGCTATCCCCTGCCCTGATTGGGCCACGATCTTGATATTGAGATCATGATATCGTCCTTAGCTTTGGCAAGGCTTTGGATGACTCTACCCACATGAGTGATAGTTGGGACCACGTAAGCTCTATCGTGGTATGTTGGTTAAAAGACGAGTCTCACATTGTTCCTCATGATTTTAGTTATTCATGTTTATCATTCATGATATATATATATATATATATATATATATATAATGTATCTACATGTGTTGTACAGCAGGTTTGACCCAATGTTCAGCTTTATTTATGACTATCAGATTTCAGCTTTGGGTCAATCGATTCAGTTATTGATGTAATATTATGTTGAGATCATCTTTTCAGAAATATAGCATGCAAGCCCTCCTCTTAAATTCTTATTTTGTTTAAGTTTTACATTATACATGTTTTAAATAATTTTACTTAATTAAGCGGTTTTACATACTTTGCATACTCGATACATTTCACGTACTGACTGCATACTCTATGCTCTATCATTTTTATGATACATGCCTCGGTACTCAAACTCAGCCCCATTAGTAGCCAGTTCCAGAGTTAGCACCCAGCTTAGTGGTGAGTCCTCATCTTCCTAGGACCATTTACTTTTAGATATTGATGTACTTTCAGTTTCAATATTAGAGAGTTAGTTGGGGTCTTTTCCCATCAACTAATCAGACTTAGAGGCTTTTCAGACAATAGAATGTATTTAGCTTCAGATTTGTGTATTTATGATGTTATGCTTATTATAGACTTCCGCTAAGATTATCATGTCAATCCTTCTATTTAATTGATTTAGTTAGATGTATGTTCATGCCATGGGTCAACTTGGGATCTCTCGGGGCTCCTTGTCTCATGTCTCGATACAGGCCTATGTTCGGGTCTTGACACCATCCAACCCCGACATCCCAGAAATAAATGATCACTCCAAACCACGATCCATTACAGGGTCCTACGAGTTGTAACATGGACCATTACTACTGGGCCTTCTTCTACAGATATTGACCACAACTAGTGACCATGAGCTGTTAAATCAACCAGTGGGTCGTACCTTGACTCATTGGTCCAGAACCTTTCAACCAGAAACTTACTACGACTCAGTCCTACGACCCATTACTTCTCACCACGACTTGTACAATGAGTCATTCTGACATATTATTCAAACTTTTCCTGTGGATCATATTTCCAATCCTGAATCTAGTCTTAGGAACTTTTAGGGTGTTACATTATCTCCCCTTTCGGAACATTCTTCCTCGAATGTAGATTAAGCATACAAAAAGGCTGGGGAAAGAACTAAAATCCCAAATACTGAACATCTGAAGCTGAAAACTGATGGAATGAATGATTCCGAACTGATACGCATGACTGAACTGAATTCATAAAACATACATACATGCTACAACATGAAAGGAACTGAGAGACATGAACTTGATATGAAACTAAACAGAGTATTAGGGAGGAAATTGATACCTCAAGATGGAATAGAACTAGAAGGGAATAAAGGCGGTTATCTAGCCATCATATCTGCTTCGGCTTCCCATGTAGCTCCCTCAACAAGTTTATTCCTCTACAAAACCTTTATTGAAGACACCTCTTTGATTCTTAACTTCAAAAATTCATCATCAAGGATCTCAACCAGAACCTCCTCATAAGTAAGGCTATCTGTTACTCTAATGTTCTCTATCGAAACAACTAAGGCTAGATTACCGATGCATTTCTTTAATAACGACACATGGAACACCGGATACACTGAAGCTAACTCCACTGGTGGCTCCAACTCAAAGGCCACCTTGCTAACACGTCTCACAATCCTGTTTGGCCTAATATATCGAGGATTTAGCTTCCCCTTCTTTCCGAACCTCATAACTCCCTTCATAGGAGAAACCTTCCGAAATACCCAATGGTCAACATCAAACTCCAGTTCTCTCCTCCTCACATACGCATAAGATTTATGTCAACTCTAAGCTATTTTAAACCTTCTTGTAATAAGCTAAACCTTCTCCATGGCCTCATGAGCTGAATTTGGCCCTATCAAGCTGGCCTCACCTACCTCGAGGCAACTAATAGGCGATCTACACCTCCATCCATGGAGATCCTCAAATGGAGCCATCCGAATGTTGGAGTGGTAACTGTTATTATAGGCAAAGTCGATGAAAGGCGAGTGATCATCCCAACTACCCTTTAAATAAATCACACATGCTCAGAACATATCCTCAAGAGTTTGAATGGTCCGCTCAGCCTTACCATCTATCTAAGGGTGAAAAGTTGTGCTAAGCTTTACCCAAGTACCATGTCCCTTCTAAAATGATCTCTAAAACTTTAAGGTAAACTGAGTAACTCTCTCTGAGATGATGGAAAAGGGGACTCCATGCAACTGAACTAACTTCCGAATATACAATCCAGCATAATCCTCAGCTGAAACGGTAGTGTTGACTAGCAAGAACTATGCTGCTTTGTTCAAGCTATCCATAATTACCCATATAGAGTCGAACTATCAGCGTGAACAAAGAAATATTGTAATGAAGTCCATATTAATCTCTTTCCACTTCCAAGTAGGAATGCTAATATCCTAAAGCATACCCTCAGGTCTCTGATGCTTAACCTTCACCTGCTGGCAATTCGAGCACTTCGCCATGAACTCCGCTATGTCCTTCTTCATGCCATTCCACCAATAAACTTACCATATGTCATGGTACATCCTGGTGGCATCCTAGATTGGTAGAATATCGGGCAACATGAGCCTCATGCAACATCCATTCTCTCAAATCATCTACACTCGGAACACATAAACAACCCTAATATCAAAGTACACCATCTCCCCCTTAGGAGGAAACCTCCACCTTCTGATTCTGGACAACTTCCTTTAGCTTTATCAATATGGGATCCTCATCTTTCCAAGCCTTAACCTCAGTCACCGATGAAGATTCTAACCCACAATGAACAATGACACCACCATATATCGAGTCAACAGGGCAAACCCCTAAACGAGCAAGGTGATGCACATCCTTTACCAAATCCTTCATTCAATCCTCAAAGTGAGATACACTATCAATGGATAGCCTACTAATATAATCCGCCACTACATTGGCCTTGCTCGGATGATAAAGGGAACTTATGTGATAGTGTTTGAGAAGCTCTAGTCATCTCTTTTGTTGTAAATTCAGGTCCTTCTACGTGAACACATACTGAAGACTCTTGTGTTTCGTGAATACATCCACATGCACCCCATATAAGTAGTGTCTCCAAATCATCAATGCAAACACAATGGCTGCCAACTCTAAGTCATGCATCAGGTAATTCTTCTCATGAGTCTTGAGCTTTGTAGAGGCATATGCCATGACCATACTGTGTTGCATAAACACACAACTAAGACTAACACTAGAAGCATCACATACACAACACAACCATTCATGCTCTCTGGCAGCCTAGAGTTATCAACTAAGAACATTACATCCTCTTAAAGAAAGAAAATTGTACAAGTTCGAGCTCTAATCAAGATTCACTAGTCACACCATACTATTGTCTACTTGTAA
Organism: Datura wrightii; assembly: GCA_035772735.1. NCBI lineage: Eukaryota > Viridiplantae > Streptophyta > Magnoliopsida > Solanales > Solanaceae > Datura > Datura wrightii. The sequence goes on from JASDFA010000001.1 coordinate 134,908,147, forward strand.
ATCACCATCTCATTTGAGCCTATCACTTACGGTTATCCCGCGACTCCTTGTAGCTAACACTATTCAAGAATTCCCCTATCTTCCAGGCTTGGCTACTAATAACTGCACCTTATGCACGTTTCCATGCCTAGCACCTATGGCATGAATAGAGAGTTATCCTGAACGTAAACATTGTAACCATCATTTCCATCATGGGGAAACATATATTGGGTTTAGAGTAAGGAAATCATGAATACAAACCATTTAAGAAATCTAAGTTGGGAATATACCTAATATAACACGATCTTATGAGCCGCTAAAGAAAGCCTTAAGGACTGAGTTCATAGAGCTAAGCATGCTGAGTGACATGATTTTTGATACATAACAAGGGTCATAACGTGAAATTGAGATTTATGGAATCATGGAAGAAGACTGGGATCACCATCTGAAGTGGTTGCTTCTCATTCTACGAATCTGAGCATGAATGTGCCAAAGGAGTATTTGGAACTTAGACAAGGGCACAACATGTTCACATATGGAATGAGTTGAGTATCCTATTGACTGAAGTACGATAAGGCACCTAAATAAATATGTATCAATCAACCATAGTTATTGATCCTGGACTTCCACCTTATCATTCTCCCCTTTAGCTTAAATTATTTTAGGGCTCTCAGATCCTTTCTTAAGGCTAGGATGACATCACTAGCTCTTGCCTTTCCATTCTCCCCTAAAGCAATGTCACGACCATAACATAAGCCCAGATCGGGACACGGGATAAGGAACCCGAGGGACTTTGAGTCAACCCATGGCATGAACATCCAACTAGCTCAATCAATTAATGCGAAAGATTCAACATATATAACATAGAGGAAATCTAAACATGGAATAAGATCTAAAATACACCATATGCGTTTAAAGCTGAATGTAAACTATGTCCAAGAAAGTCTCTATCACTGATGAGTTGATGGGACAAGACCCCAACTAACTCTTTAAAATTGAAACTGAAAATACACCAAAATAATAGAATAAAAGAGGGGCCTTCGATAGATGAGGACTCACCAACAAAGACTGATGCTACTTTAGAAGCTGACTAGGGGCGAGGCTGAATCTGATTACCGGAGCCTGTATCATGAAACGATACAGCATAGAGTATGCATTCAGTACGTGGAATGTACCGAGTATTCAAGGTAAGTAAAACAGACATTTAAAAGTTATATAAAAATTCACAAGAGTAGGACAACGGGATCATAACATCAATATCATAATGACACATAGGGCTCAAGGTTTCAATACATTCGTAAATCATTCATAATCATGCTCATGAGAGAAAAGCTTTATTTACATGACTTGAGCCAAAGTATATAATTGTAGTCATAAATAAATTATGAGGAACAGTTGGAGATTCTTATAACCGACATACCCCACATAAGCACACATGGAGCCCAACCTATAAACCCCTAGTCGGGAGGGTGTTTGTACCTTGCCAAAAATCGAACCATTAAAGGGCGTGATATCACTCATGAAAGGCCAATTTGGTCAAAGGGGATAGTCTCAAGAGAGGTCCCATCATGAGCTACGGTGGAACATAGTTATATGATTCAGGGCAAAACCTGGGCCCGGAACCCACTCGATGTTAAATACTACTCCCAAAACATATATAGTGTTCATAGTATAATATACATAAAATTCATGGGGTAGTTAAATCTTGATAATTATATATATTTTTGAAAATAAGTGCACTAGCCATGAAATAAGGTCCGTGAGTCGGTCATAATCATAAATTTATAAATCATGAGATCCATATATGCTTGTAAATTATTTGTACTTGATAGTCATAAATCATGATGAGCATTTAAGAGAAATCATATCATAAATCATAAATCATAGAGGGCTAATGAGGATCAAGATCATAATGGGATAATAACTTGATTTTTCATAAAAACATGCATAATTGAGCATAATTTGATTCAAATCTGAATCTATGAATTTATATTCAAAATACTTATAAAATCTTCCAATAGATCATGAAACATGATTTAATTCATCAAAGGAATTGACCAATACATAGATCATAGAGAAAATAATAAGAATTAGATTAAACCCCTTAGATCATGGAACTTAAATCATAGAAGTAGAATTCTCATGAATCGATACAATTTTGGGAATGAGTGTGGGAGAAACTCTCATTCATAGCCTCACATACCTGGGTAGATTGATTCTCCCCTCTTCCTTGAACATCCAATGAAATTGAAGAAGTATTGATGGATCTAAGCTTTGATCACCTCAAAGAGACTTCTAGTCATGCATGCATGAAATGGTAAGGCTTAGGAAAGGTTTTACTCTTTAAAAACCCCCATAACTGAGCTTAAAACTACATAGTTTAGGCCTCAAGACTATAGGAATTATGGAAAAGCCATTAATATATTCACAGAAAATAACTAACTGCCAGTTCCAACGAGGGACTGGATGAGTCGTCACCTTGAACCACGACTTGTGGCCTTTAGTGTTCAAGTGCACTACCTATATTTTGTAATTCCCCGGAAACATAAAATCTAAATCCGGGACTTAAATCAGAAAATCTAGAAAAGCAACAAATCTTCTACAGGACGACTCACCTATCGAGTAGTTATGAGACCCAACGACTCGTTAGGTCAGTCGTGAGAAGAAGGAGTAAGTATTGAAAATGAGAAGCAGTGCACCCAACTACAGATTTCACGAGTCGTGCTCACTGACCACGACCCATTAAGTCACTCGTAGTTAGGCCTGGGTCGAGGAATTTATATGTTGGTTAGTGTACTTGATGGGTGGGGACAATGAATCGTGGTCACCTATAACGACTCGTTATGTCCCCCGTTGCAATCCCTAGCCAGTTTTTAGGAAGTGTACCTAACGAGTGTTACCACGAGTCATCACTAGTCGCAACGACTCGTTGAATGACTCGTTACCTAGTCATGTGTTGGATCTTTAGAAGTGAGACAGTGTGGTCCACGAGTCGTGGTTAGGTCCTTCGTGGTGACCTACTGAGGAACCTGGTTAGGGTACCTTACGGGAGTGACCATGAGTCATGGTTAGTCACCACGAACCGTTAGGTCACCTGGCAGTTTTTCCCAGTGAATTCCTAAAGGCTAATTAGTAATTTACTACTTTCCTAAGCTTTAAACTACATCATTTTGGACGTAATTTTAGACTTATTAAGGGGTATGAACGGCTCCTCCCCTCATTCCCATGATTTTTCTCTGAAAAACTGTTAAAGAGACCCTCAAGAAAACTCTCAAGAAAGCTTATGGTTGTCCTCCATTGTAGCATTCAAGTCCTGTTCTCTAAAAGAATTTTAGTCAGGTATGTGGGAATTCAACAAGGGAGTTGTCTTTCCCTTGTGTCCCCAAAAATCTTCCCATAATTTCCCTACCAGTTTAGCCCTGAGATTTTCGAATATGCAGAGATTTTCAGGTTGATTCTTGTTAATTTCAATTGGGTTATTATCCATGGTTATTACTCATATGATTTTCATCAATTCATAAGTAAATAGTTATTGTTATTGCCAAGATCATTTATAGATCTAGATTTTCGAGAAAAGATTATTGGCTATTAAATTTTGTCTATTTTGCAAAGTATGCTTTGGGATGAATATCCTAGAAATACTTATTATATATATATGTGAGCAATTATTCTATCGAGGAAAATGATTTTACCCTTGTTGGATGAAACCCCTTTAAATTCTTGAAATTTCGTCATATTATGAAATTCCCGTGTTTTTGGAATGAGTTGAATTCTCTATTAGCTGCTTAGTAGTTCAGTCCAGTTAGAATGTAGAATCTCTTCAGAATCATTCAAAAAATTGTCAACTGATTAGTTTGACTACCCTATTTTCCTGAGGTGTTACTGGTGCCTCTTAGTTATCAGAACCAAACTCGGAATAAAATTTATTTGGTCCATTAGGCGGTCATGACATTCTAGATTTATAGCTATGAACACTCCCAGGACCCTAGTTTAGTTATCATTTAGTTCTTTAGATGGTTACGACGCTTCCAGATTAGCAGCTCTGACGAGTCCTAGAACTCAGTTTCCAAATCCAATCATATAAGACACTCAGGGAACTCTCAGACAGTATCCCTTAGTCAGTTATAATCTTGGGCCCCAGTGTCAATCTATCCACTTGTCAGTAGTAGTCGTGGTAGGATTATCCAGTGAGAGTAGGATTTAGCACCGAAAGGGTCGGGGTTCCAGTGCACCCAGGTTCCAGAACTACGTTGCCACCGTAGGATATATTTACTTGGCCTCATGGCCCCTATCTGATAGTTATTCTCCCAGTCCATGCCTTTATACCCTGGCAAGGTATATTGGGTCCTATCGGTGGGGTGTATACATCGGACTCCACGTCCAGCTCACGTGGTTATATGTCGGTTATAGACTCTGCCACTAGTCAATCCAGTCTAGTTCCAGAATAAGCAGCTCAATTCAATTTCAGCTTTATAATCTTAGTACCATATATCAAACTCAGAACTTTCAAACTTAGGGCATGTTTTTGACAATCAGACAGGGTCATCTTGACCATCTCAGTTTACTTCAAATTCTTCAGCTCATTTTATCAGTTGGTCATTGCATGTCATTTCAGTTCAGTCATCTATATGTTTACCATTATGTTTCTCTCACTTACTCAGTACATTCAAAGTACTGACGCCTACTTTTATGGTGTATCATTTCATGATACAGCCGCAGGTTCTTAGACCCAGCGTCGTTAGCCAATTTCGTCCGGATCTCTCTATCAGGATCAGAAGTGTGAGTCCTCATATTCCGAGGGTGTTATTTCCTTCATTTCAATTTTCTTTGCTATTTTTAGTTAGACTTAGAGTTAGCTGGGGGCTTGTCCTAGCAACGTCTCAGTTAGATGGCTTTAAGACTAGCCTTGATTTCAGATTTTCAGATACTTTGGATCTCTATATTCAGTATTTAATTTTCATAAATGTTGTTATGTATTATTTCAAATTTTCACTGGGCATGATTACTCAGAATTCTACTGTATGGTGATTTTCACTGGGCATGATTACTCAGAATTTACTTGGGGTTATTAGTGACCTCAAGTACCGTGTTATGTCCAGGGTATAGGCTCGGGGCGTGAAAAACTTAGTATCACAACACTAGGATTAAAGTATCCTCGGAAAATCTGAAAGCCTCATCGAGTAGAGTCCTTTTCATGAGTTTGAAGCGCGCCACACTTATGATGAGAAGGCTATAAGATGTTATTAGGAAAACTCCATTTTGTTCATACTCTTTATCATGCGTTAAAGTTCAATTCCAGAAATGCTCTTCTAAATCGTGCTCTATTTCGTTTCAATGAACCATGCCTTCTAGATGCGGTAACCGAAGAAGGGCCGGTAACGCCAACAGACCTGCCCCACCAGCCCCACCAGCTCTTCAAGATGATTCGGTGTCTAACACCGAATTCAGAGCGGCCATTCAACTACTGGCCTAAACAATCACCAACCAGGTAAACTAATAGGTGTTTTCGATGAACACTAATGGGTCTACAGCAGCTGCGAGGGTGCGGGACTTCACACGTATGAACCTTCCATCTTCTCAGGTATCCAAGGTAGGGGAGGATCCCTAGGAGTTCGTGGATGAGGTCAGGAAGATTACCCGCATTATGGGTGTCAAGTCCTCGGAGAGTGCTGATTTGGCTGCCTACCAGTTCAAAGAGGTAGCTAAGGTCTGGCATGACCAATGGAAAGAAGGGCAGCCAGCAAGGGCAAGACTAGTGGAGTGGGAAGAATTCCACACAACTTTCTAGAATAGGTTTTTCCCTCGAGAGTTGAGGGAGGCAAAGATGCAGGAGTTTATGAACTTGAGATAGGGCAACAAAATTGTGGAGTAGTATGCTCTCGATTTTACTAGGTTGTCTAAGTATGCTCCAGTGATGGTAGCCAAGCCAAGCACTAGCATGTTGAAGTTTGTAAATAGAGTGTCAAATCTGGTCCTCAAGGAGTGCAGGATCGCAATGCTGATTAAGGACATGGACCTTTCTAGTTTGATTGTCTATGCCCAGCAAATTGAGGCTGAAAAGCTAAAGGATATGGAGCGTAATAACAAAGGGGAAAGGACTAGCCATTCAGATTTCAGCCATCAAAGGTCTAGCGATGGTAACTGCCCACAGCAATAGCAGCAGCAACAACAACAGCAGTAGAGAGCCCCAGCACCCAGCTCAGGCAGTGCCCTAACCTTCCGGTCCTTCCAGGATCGAAGGGATGGGTCATCTGGCACTCTGCCTCAGACTCACAACATAGGGAACAGGTATCCATCTTGCCCAAAATGTGGTAGGAATCACCCAGGAGAATGCCTTCAGGGACGAGAGGGCTGTTTTGGGTGTGGATAGCTTGGACACAAGCTTAGGGAGTGCCCATCAATAGGGCGAGGGAGATCACAATCTACCACCTCATCAGCTCCAGCAGGCCAACTAGCATAGCAGGCTAACACATCAGGTACAAATGGCAGTCAACGCCAAAATCGCTTCAATGCTCTATTTCCCGTCAGGATCAGGAAAGCTCACTTGACGTAGTTACAGGTATGTTACGTCTCTTCCATATAGACCTGTATGCCCTCCTAGATCTAGGAGTCACTCTTTCATTTGTGACTCCTTACATAGAAGTACAGTCTAACATCAGTCTAGAGGTCCTCTTAGAACCATTTTCAATGTCCACCCTAGTTGGCGAGTCAGTTAGAGCCAGCCGGGTGTCTAGAAACTGGCCAGTCTCAGTCCTGAATAAAGTTATTCTAGCTGATCTTGTAGAGTTATACATGGTCGACTTTGACCTTATTCTCGGCATGGTTTAGTTACATTCCCACTATACCTAAGTCGATTGTAGAACTAGAGTTCTCAAGTTTCAGTTTCCCAACGAGCCAGTGTTAGAATGGACGGGTAGCAGTTCCGCACCTAAGGGTAGGTTTATTTCCTACCTTAAAGCCCAAAAACTCATCTCCAAGGGATGTATTTATCATCTAGTTCGGGTCAAGGATTCCAACTCTGAGACCACAACTATCCATTCAGTGCCAGTGGTCAGTGAGTTCCTAGAAGTTTTTCCTCAGGATCTTCTTGGAGTTCCCCCCTGAACAGGAAATAGACTTCAGAATATACCTCCTCCCAAATACTCAGCCCATCTCCGTCCCTCTTAGAGAATGGCTCCAACTGAGCTTAAGAAGTTGAAGGAGCAACTAAAAGATCATCTTGATAAGGGTTTTATTAGACCCAACATTTCTCCCTGGGGTGCCCCAGTGCTATTCGTGCGTATGAAGGACGGTACCCTCAGAATGTGCATAGATTACTATCAGCTGAACAAAGTCACAGTTAAGAACAAGTATCCCCTACCCAGAATTGACGAACAGTTTGACCAACTTCAGGGAGCCAGTTGTTTCTCAAAAATCGATCTCAGGTCAGGGTACTATCAGTTAAGGGTCAAAGAGTGCGACACAACAAAAATAGCATTCGGAACTCGGTATGGTCACTATGAGTTTGTGGTGATGTCATTCGGGCTAACAAACGCCCTAGCAGTCTTCATGAATTTGATGAATTGGGTCTTCAAGCAGTACGTGAATATGTTCATCATCGTATTTATCGAAGACATTCTAGTATACTCCAGAAATGAGGAAAAGAATGCAAATCACCTGAGATTAGCATTGCAGACACTCAAGGACCTCTTGTTGTTCGCCAAAGTTTAGCAAGTGCGAATTCTAGTTAAAGTTCGTGACCTTTTTAGGTCATGTGGTCTTAGGTGAAGGAATGCAAGTAGATCCTCAAAAGCTAGCAGCCATAAAAGATTGGCTCGGACCTACCTCTCCTACTAAAATTAGGAGTTTCCTAGGCTTGGCGGGTTATTACTGACAGTTTATGGAAAGTTTCTCCACTATAGCATCTCCTCTGACTAAGATAACTCAGAAGAAAGTGATTTTTCAGTGGTCGGATCAGTGTGAGAAGAGTTTTCAGGAGTTGAAGACTCTACTCACTACCGCTCCTGTGTTAAACTAGCCAGAAGGATCAAATGGGTTAGTTGTTTATTGTGATGCCTCCAGAGTTGGACTCAGTTGCATTTTGATGCAGTGGGGCAAATTGATAGTCTATGCCTCCAGAAAGCTCAAAATTCATGAGAAGAATTATCCAAATCATGACTTGGAGTTGGTAGCGGTGGTATTCGCGCTAAAAAATGGAGACATTACCTTTATGGGGCTCTCGTGGATATGTTAACAGATCAAAAGAGCCTTTAGTTTGTGTTCAGCTAGAAGGACCTAAGCCTGTGTTAGAGACGGTGGTTGGAGTTGCTAATAGACTATGACATGAGTGTACTGTATCAGCCGAGCAAAGCCAATGTGGTGGCTGATGCCCTAAGCAGATGGTCTATGGGAAGTGTGGCTCACATAGTGGAAGGCAAGAGGGAGTTAGCGAAATGAATTCATAGTCTAGCCCGGTTAGGGGTGCGGTTGGTGGATTCAGCTAAAGGTGGTATGGTAATGCAAATCAGATCGGATTCATCCTTGGTAGTTGAAGCTAAATCCAGACAGGATGAGGATCCCATCTTACTTAAGCTTAAGGGAGTAGTCCTCAAAAAAGAAATAGAAGCTTTCTTCCAAGGGGGACATGGGGTGCTCCGTTACAAGGGCGGGTTGTGTGTACTAGATGTTGGTGAGTTGAGACAATAGATACTGGCCAAAGCAAGCAGCTCGAGACACTCCATTCACCCTGGTGCTACTAAGATGTGCTGTGATTTACGAAATATTTACTGGTGGAACGGCATGAAAAGAGATATCGCTGAATTTGTAGCTCAGAGCCCGAACTGCTAGCAAGTCAAGATAGAACACTAGAGACCCGGAGACATGACTCAAGATATAAGTATACCCACATTGAAGTGGGAAGAAGTAAATATGGACTTTATTATAGGTCTACCTCGGACTCGTCAGCAACATGACTCGATTTTGGTAGTAGTAGATCGAATGACTAAGTCATCTCACTTCCTCCCAGTTAAAGCCACCGACTCAGCTGAGGACTATGCCAGAATTTACATCCGAGAGTTAGTCAAACTCCATGGGGTGCCCTTTGCTATCATTTCAGATAGGGGAATGCAGTTCACCTCACACATTTGGAAGTCCTTTTAGAAGGGACTAGGCACTCAGGTCGAGCTCAGCATAACTTTTCACCCGCAGATCGATGGGCAAGTTGAGTGGACTATTCAGACCCTAGAAGATATGCTAAGAGTGTGCGCAGTGGATTCTAAGGGTAATTGGGATCACCATTTTCCTCTTATCAAGTTTGCGTACAACAAGAGCTACCATTCTAGCATTCAGATGGTCCCATTCAAAGCATTATATGGGAGTAGGTGTAGATCTCCTATAGGGTGGTCCGAGGTTGGAGAATCTACCTTTATAGGGCCATACTTGGTTCATGAGACAATGTAGAAAGTTTAGCTCATCCAAGAAAGGTTGAAAACAGCTTAGAGCCATCAAAAATCTTATGCCGCTATGCGAAGAAGAGAGTTGGAGTTTGTAGTTGATAATTGGGTTTACCTGAAAATATTCCCATGAAAGGGGTGATGAGGTTGGCAAGAAGGGAAAACTTAGCCCGAGGTATGTAGGACCTTATACAATTTTGAGGTGTATAGGCAATGTAGCCTATGAGCTAGAATTACCGTCAGAACTAGTAGTTGTACACCATGTTTTCCATGTGTCACTTTTGAAGAAGTGCATCGGGGATCCAACCTCAGTTCTTCCATTAGACAGTGTAGGAATAAAAGATAGTCTCTCATATGAGGATGTACCAGTCCAGATCCTTTACCATCATCTTCGTAAGCTGAGAAAAAGGGAAATAGCTTCAATCAAAGTCTTATGGAGAAATCAGCAGGTTGAGGGAGCTACGTGGGAGGCCGAAGCAGATATGATGGCCAAATACCCGCATTTGTTCCTTACCGGCTCTATCATAGCTGGAGACATTAGTTTTGACCCTAGAACTCAATGTAGCTTTCATGATTCAGTTCAGGTGTGCAAGTTTCTTTTATGTTTTTTAATGTATGTATGAAAGGTAAATTCAGTTCAATTGTGTATTTTGAAACGAAGGTAGTCATTCTGACAGTTTTGAAGATAAATGAGCAGTATTTGGAAATTTTGATTGTTATTCTCTGCTTTCTTGTGTGTTTTCTAACATTCGAGGATGAATGTTTACAAGAGGGAGATATTGTAATGCCCTAAAAACTCAAAATCTAAATTGGGGACTTAAATCAGAAAATATGAAAAAGCTACAGAAATGCTACAGGACGACTCACCTAACGAGTCGTTATGAGACCCAATGACTCGTTAAGACAGTCATGAGAAGATGGAGTAAGTATTGAAAATGACAAGAAGTACACCAAGTGAGAGACTTCACGAGTCGTGGTCACCGACCACGACCCATTAAGTCGCTGGTCAGGCCTGGGTCGAGGAATTTATAAGTTGGTCAGTGCACTTGATAGGTGGGGACAATGAGTCATGGTCACCTGTAATGACTCGTTATTTCCCCCGTCGCTAGCCCTATCTAGTTTTTTAGGCAGTGTACCTAAAGAGTGTTACCATGAGTCATCACCAGGGGCAACGACTCATTGAGTGACTCATTACCTACTCTAGTGTTGGATCTTCAGAAGTAAGACTGGGTGGTCCATGACTGGTGACCATGATTCGTGGTGACATACTGAGGAACTTGGTCAGTGTACCAGACGGAAGAGACCACAAGTCATGGTCAGTCACCACAAACCGTTAGGTCACCCGTTAGGTCACCTGGCAGTTTTTCCAAGCGAATTTCTAAGGGCTATTTAGTAATTTCCTACTTTCCCAAGCATTAAACTACGTCATTTTGGATGTAATTTTAGACTTATTAAGGGGTTTGAATGGCTCCTCCTCTCATTCCCATGATTTTTCTCTGAAAAACTATCGAAGAGTCCCTCAAGAAAACTCTCGGGCAAGCTTAGGGTTGTCCTCCATTGCAGCAGTACAAGTCCTCTTCACTGGGAGAATTTTAGTCATGTATGTGGGAGTTCAAAAAGGGAATTGTCCTTCCCTTGTGTCCCCCAAAATGTTCCCATAATTTCCCTACCAGTTTAGCCTTGAGATTTTCGAATATGCAGAGATTTTCATGTTGATTCTCATTAATTTCAATTGTGTTATTGTCCATGTTTATTACTCATATGATTTTCATCAATTCATAAGTAAATAGTTGTTGTTATTGCCAAGATGATTTGTAGCCCTAAATTTTCGAGAAAATATTATTGCTTACTAAATTCTATCTATTTTTCAAAGTATGTTTTGGGCTGAATATCCTATAAATTCTTATTATGTATATATGTGATCGATTATTCCATCGAGGAAAATGATTTTACCCTTGTTGGATGAAACCCCTTTAAATTCTTGAAATTTCGTCATATTATGAAATTTTCGTGTTGTTGGAATGAGTTGAGTTCTCTATTAGCTGCTTAGTAGTTCAGTCCAGTTAGAACGTAGAATCTCTTCAGAATCATTCAGAAAATTGTCAACTGATTAGTTTGACTACAGTCTTTTCCCGAGGTGTCAGTGGTGCCTCTCAGTTATCATAACCAGACTCAGAATATAATTTATTTGGTCCATTAGGCGGTCATGACATTCTAGTTTTATAGCTCTGACCAGCCCCAGGACCCCAGTTCAGTTATCAGTTTGTTCTTTAGAGGGTTACGACGCTTCCAGATTAGCAGCTCTGATCGGTGTTAGAACTCAGTTTCAAAATCTAGTCATATAAGATACTCAGGGAACTCACAGACAGTATCCCTGAGTCAGTTATAGTCTTGGGCCCCAGTATCGAGCTATCCACTTGTCAGTAGTAGTCGTGATATGATTATTCAGTGGGAGTAGGACTTTGCACCGAAAGGGCCAGGGTTCCAGCGGACCCAGGGTCCAGAACTACATTGCCATAGTAGGTTATATTTACTTGGCCTCATGGCCCCCATTGACAGTGATTCTCACAATCTATGCCTTTATACCCTGGCAAGATATATTAGGTCCTACCGGTGGGTGCATACATCGGACTCCACGTCTAGCTCACGTGGTTATATGTCGGTTATAGACTCTCCCACTACTCAGTACAGTTCAGTTCCAGAGTAAGTAGCTCAGTTCAGTTTCAGCTCTATCAGCTTAGCTCAGATTAGTACCGTATACCAGACTCAGAACTTTCACACTTTGGGCATGTTTTTGACCACTAGACAGGGTCATCTTGACCATCTCAGTTTACTTCAGATTCTTCAACTCAGTTTATCAGTTGGTCATTGCATGTCATTTCAGTTCAGTCATCTATATATTCACCATTATGTTTCACTCACTTACTCAGTACATTCAATGTATTGACACATACTTTTATGCTGTATCATTTCATGATACAGCCGCAGGTTCTCAGACCCAGTGCCGTTAGCTGATTTTGTCCGGATATCTCTATTAGCAGTAGAAGTGTGAGTCCTCATATTCTGAGGGTGTTATTTCCTTCATTTAAGTTTTCTTTACTATTTTCAGTTAGACTTAGGTTAGCTTGGGGCTTGTCCTAGAAACTCCTCAGTTAGATGGCTTTGACACTAGCCTTGATTTTAGATTTTCAGATACTTTAAATCTCTACATTCAGTATTTAATTTTCATAAATGCAGTTATGTATTATTTCAAATTTTCGTTGTGCAGGATTACTCAGAATTCCAGTGTATGATAGACCAGGGGTTGACTGGGGTCACTATTGACCTCAAGTACCATGTTACGTCCAGGGTATAGGCTCGGGGCATGACATATTTCCTCAACGGGTCGCCACAAGGGACTAAAGGATCATGGTTGGTGACCACGACTTGTGGTCTCCACTGCCCAAAATTCTTTGATCCTCCTCCAACACTGACCACGGCTGACTCATCGAGTCATGGGGTCTAACAATAACTCCTGGTCATGCCCGTAGTGTCTTCAAATCACCATTTCCAGAATTTGGAGCTAGCTCCAAACCACGAGTCACCTAACGACTCGTGGTCACCCCCACGGGTCACAAAATGACTCGTTCTATGACCTGGTGAAGATTTTCTAGTTTTTTTCAACTCTTGAATCTGATCTTAGGGCTTTGTGGGCATTACAATATCTCCCCCTTGGGAACATTCATCCTTGAATGTTGGAAAACATACAGGAAAGAAGATAAATAAAATCACCATATTCAAACACAGATCATTTAAGCTAAAAATTGACGGAATGACTACCTCCAAACTAAAGTACATGGCTGAACTAAATTTACAAACTATACATACATACTTTGACATAATAGAAACTTGGGCACATGAACTGAACATGAAAACTAAATAGAGTACCAGGGAAAAAACTGATACCTCAAACTGAAACAGAGCCAGAAGGGAATAGATGCGTATATTTAGCCATCATATCTTCTTCGGCTTCCTATGTAGCTCCCTCAATATGCTGATTCCTCCATAAAATCTTGACTGAAGCTATTCCTTGTTCCTTAGCTTCCGACCCAAAAGATCCAATATCTCTACCGAAATCTCCTCGTAGCTAAGGTTGTCTCTCACACCCACACTCTTAACTAGAACCACCAAAGATGGATCACCCAAACACCTTTCAAGAGCGATACATGAAAAACAGGATGAACAGAAGCAAATTCTGAGGGCAACTCCATTTCATATGTGTCACAACCTGAGTTCACACCCTAGCCCTAACACGAGACAAGGAACCCCAAAGGGCTCCATGTTGACATATGGAATAATCACAACATATCACTTAATAATACAAATAGCTAACAGAAACATAACTGAGCAGAAGCTAAATGTAAGGAGTCAAATTTAAAAGTTTAAAGACATAACCTAACAAAAATTAAATACATAGACTGAATATGATCACATCTCTGAAAGCCTCTACTAAACTGATAAGTTACTGGGATAGGTCCCTAGCTAACTCCTAAAGTCTGAAAAATGAAATATAAATGAAATAAGAAACATAGATCTCGTCGTCGAGAGATGAGGACTCACTACAATCCACTGAGATGGAAGGAAAAACGTGTCTATCTGCAGGGCTGAGTCGGATACCTAGATTTGTATCATGAAATGAGATAGCACATAAAGTATGCGGTCACTAATTGGAATGTACTGAGCATGTGGGGAAACATGAATAAACTGAGCATGCAAGTATACAAGAAGGAAATAAATGAAATACATCGACATATAACTGATTTAGAATGCAACCACCCTCTTTTGAGTCACATACTGAACATATAATGAGAGCTGAAGCTGAAGCTAATATCATACAATGTATTGGATGTCTGTTGATAACTGAGATTGCATTATGCTATATCTATTTTAAACTGAAGTATGAACTACACGTAACTGAGCCAAACTAATAACATAAACTAAGGGAGTCATTCTCTGCTATGGAGAATCCCAACTGAACTAGGGGAAACATTCTCAAATATGGAGAGTCCCAATTGATCTAAGGGGAACATTCTCGGCTACGGAGAGTCCGTGACTGACAAAGGAAAACATTCTCAGCTATGGAGAGTCTCTGGCTAACTAGAACATGAGAAGTACTGATGTGATATTATTTATTTGGTTTAAGCTACTACAGCTAATCAGAAACATGAGCATTTACTGATTTCATCATACTGCATTCATTTAAAAAAGATTAAGGCTACTTTCAACTAACAATAAGCCCAAAAGTCTAATGTATCATTCTCATGCTTTATCTTCTTAGTTCATATCGTCATGGTACCCAATCTTCATTTAACCCTCACATTTTAAATTCACGAATATTTATAGGTTTAAATCATACTTTACCCACCTCCATAACATTCAAATTTTGAGTTCATAACATACGACGTATAACATAGAGTCATGTAGGATCCATAGGTCCAGTTCACACTTTAACATGTATAAATTGATTCATCTATTCAAGATTTACGGAAAGCCTACATAATTAACTAATATCTTAATCATGTATAACGAGGTCATGGTAGAAGCATATATTTATTTCATAGATCCCATTTTGAAATTTACTCAAATTCATGAAGAAGATTCGATAATTACGCCGTTATCATAGGTTCACCTCATACCCAAAATATTTACATTGAAATCATAGTGAAAACATATACCTACTTCGCATTGATCAAGTCCATAAGTTCTAATCTCATCTCAACATATCTATCAAAACATATATTCTGGGTTTTAAGGGAATTCTTACTATATTCATATATTTTAGACATGGATACAAGGACTTGATATAATCAAGTGAACAATAACGAAACGCCAATCAAAGTTTTAAGCTATCTCATGAAGGAAGTTCTATAATCATGCATTTCCACCATTTAGCACATAATTCAAGATATTAAAATAATCCCATAAGCATAAATAACTATTAATTGTAATGGGTCCTAGAATTCATAGAAGACATAGAAAAAATCATCCACAAATCAAAACCCTAGATCATGTTGTTTTAGAACAAGAGATTCGGGTTTTGAATAACAAGTTTGGGGCACAAGATGGAAGGATATCCTTGTTGAAACCCACATACCTACTTAAGATAAATCCCACTTGAACTCTCACCTTGAACCCTTGTGGTAACCCTTGTTGTATTCTTGAGTCTTATGATAGAGGAGGAAGAAGAGTTTGAGAATGATATTTTATAGAATGAGGGTTTAGGCTAGTTATCCCCTTTAAAACGTCCCATACCATACTCAAAACGATGTAGTTTGGGAGTTAGAAGCGTAGGACTTTACGAAAATACCCCTGGAAAGATGCTAGAAAAATCCACCTGCCAGTCCCCATGAGGCACTCCACGTGTTGTGGGGTTGGCAACGACTCGTGGGGCCCTGCATTGGAGTACACTGGATGATTCCTCACATTCCATCGAATCAGCCTACGACAAACTTCACGAGTTATTATCTATTTTAATGACTCGTGACCACCTTCCGTTATCTCCACTGCATGGAACCCCATCTTGATCTCTAACCTCCACTTGACGGCCGAATTAAAGAGTCGTCACCTGCCTATCGTCTCGTTGGGTCGTCTTTTTCCACTGAAGCCCATGATTCCTGCTTCTCCTTCCCACTACTAACCTCCTAACATATTGACTCGTTAGGTTGTTCGTAGTCACTAGATCTGTTGTACCTCCTGATTGCTCCTCACAGGACTCACCACAACCCATTAGGTTACCTAATGAGTCATTCCGTGACTCGTCCTAAGGCAATTTCCTACTGGTTTTTCTACTGAACTCTATCTAACTCCGGGGTCTGATCTTAGAAAATTTCAGGGTGTTACAATATCTCCCCTTGGGAACATTTTTCCTCGAATGTTGGATAAATAATCCAAAAGGATAGGGACGGAATTAAAACCCCAAAACTGATCAATTATAGCTGAAACAATAGAGTATCTGACTTCAGGATGACCTTACACATCTGAATTAAATCTCTAAATTGTATATGCATGCTTAGGCATGAGAGGAACTGAAAGACATGAAACTAACATGGAACTGGATAGAACACTGAGAAGGACTCTTTCCCTCTAGCTGGCACTAAGCTGATACGAACTGAGCCTTCATCCTCACTTCACTTTCTGCTACGGGGTTAGAATTCACAATATATGGTCTAATTGAAAATAAATGACTCATGAACTGAATCATTCATAACATCTATAATTGAGCACATACATGAGTTAACCTTATTCTACTGAGCTACAAAAGCAACTTCCAAAGACTGAGTTTGGGTTAAACATACTGGGAAACATGAGTTAACATACATAGCTAATTCATAACATGAAAATGAACCTTAAGGATCGGTAGAGAAAGACTGGCATCGTTGTCTAAAGCGGTTATCTAAAAATCCTGGGAATCTGCACATAGGGATGGGTATAACTTAGCTTCAACTGAAATACAAGAGAATTTATCTGAACCTAAAGGGTTTGACATATCGCAACTGCTAGGGATAGAACTCCCCTACTAGAATTCTCAAGATCCGACTTGCCGCACATACTTACCATCTCCCCCTTAGCTTAAAGCCTTCATTTTAAGGCTCTTGAATCTTTATTAAGGTTGGGATAAATCACTAACTTCTAGGTCCTCTTTCACCTCTAACCTTCAAGGAAAGCCTTACACTCACAACTATTCACATCACACATCGACAATCTCTTTTTGACAACCATTACAGTGCTTCTTATTCAATAATGCGGTTTTAGGGCTAAAAATATGCAAGGAGTAACATAAGATTTGCGTACCTATGGCTACTACTGGCCACTTTCCCTTATCCTAGTGGGCTGCTATGGCATAGGAGCAGTTTTGATGTCATCCGCCACGTGGGCTAGATGATGCACCCTACGAAATGGATGGGCTGTTGGAGTCACTGAAGAGGTAGCCTAGGATCTACTTTCACCTCGCTTAGCCATTGTAAAATCCTGATGCTTATGGCCCAACTTGCCGCACAAAAAGCAAACATCTGAGCCGGCTATGCATTCTCCCCAATGGTGCTTCCTATAGCTGGTACACAATAGATATGTAATCTCCCTTACCCTAGGTTTGTGCGGAGCACTGACTATTGAAAGTGCTAGGGCTGATGATTTATGTTGGGAATGCGAGCGGTATCCACAACTTGTCCTCTGCGGGGAAAACTCTAAATCTCCTATCCTAGCCCTCTTGGCTTCTCTCTCTTTTTCCTTCACCTATTCCTCTTCCATTGGTTGAGCGAATATCACCAAATGTGGAAAATGTATATCTCTGTGCAACATGGAAGTCCTGCACTCTTTTACCAAGAAGTCTGACACACTGTTCACGAACCTGCTCACTTGGGCCCTTTGGTCAGCTACCATCTCCAGTTCATACATGGTTAACCGGGTGAAGTCCAATACATACTCCTCGACAATCATGTCGTTTTGTCTCAAGTTGATAAATTCTTCCGCCTTTGCCTCTATCAACTTCCTAGGGAAAAACTTGTCTAGGAAAGCAGCCATAAATTCATCCCAACCTGCGGGGCCTGCTCTAATTCCCTGACTATCTCTTCACTGGCAAAACAATATATACGTGACTCCATTCAGCTGGTAGGAGGATAAGTCAGCTCTCTCATTTCCCATCATACAGGTCCTCATCCCCCTTTGACCCTAAGAAATTGGGTGGGTTCATTATGAGGAAATCTCTTTTCCTTGCCACGCTATATTCCCATTCTGGAGAACACGAGCCATCGCCTGCTGATTAATATGGCGGTCATGACCTGCACCAACATATTAAGGGTTGCCTGGAACACGGCGTGAGTAACATGGTCATCCATCGAGTTCATCGAGGTTGGTGGTGCCTGCTGGCATCCATTACCATTCTTTCTTCCATTCGCTCTTCTAGGAGGCATTATCTGCGAGCGCGTAAAGCACGAGTCAAGGGAGGAACTGCTTAGAGTTTCATACTCTATGCACGATAATGATCATGAAGAAAAGGGGACATTCCTAAAACGTCTCGTAGCCTCTTCGTCATAAGTGTGGCGTGCTTCACATCCATGAAGAAGACTCCACTTAACGCGAATTTTTGACACGTAGGACACTCTAAACCTTTTCTCCAATACCAAGATTGTCACAACTCGAGTTCACACCCTAGCCATAACACGGGACAAGGAACCCCAAAAGGCTCCAGTCGACCCATGGCATAATCATAGCATATCACATAACAATAGAAATAGCTAAAAGAAATATAAGTGAGAGGAAGCTAACTTTAACGAGTCAAATTTAAAACTTTAGAAACATAACCTAACAAAACTTAAATACATAGACTGAATCTGATTTCATATGTCTAAAAGCCTCTACTAAACTGATGTGTTGCTAGGATAGGTCCCTAGCTAACTCCTCAAGTCTAAAAACTGAAATATAAATAAAATAAGAAACATAGATCTCTTCGCCGAGAGATGCGGACTCACTATAATCCGTCAAGATCGAAACAAAAGCGTGTTTGTCCGCGGGGCTGAGTCTAGATACCTAGATTTATATCATGAAACGATATAACACATAAAGTATGCGGTCAGTACTTGGAATGTACTGAGCATGCGGGGAACCAAAAATAAACCAAAACATGCAAGTATACAAGAAGGGAGTAAACAGAATACATTGACATATACCAGATTTAGAATGCAACCACCCTCTTCTGAGTCACATACACATATCAACGTGAAACTTGTATTTGGAACTTATGTTCTAAAGCATCATCGAACTCATACATAAGGGTCAAGTACATCACATATAATAAGAGATGAAGATGAGGCTAATATCATACAATGTACAAGATGTCTACTGATAACTGAGATTGCATTATGCTATATCTGTTTTAAAATGAAGTATGAACTATACGGAACTAAGAAAAACAAATAACATAAACTAATAGAGTATTTCTTTTCTATGGAGAGTCCCAATTGAACTAGGGTAAACATTTTCAACTCTAGAGAGTCCCAACTGATCTAAGGAAAACATTCTCGGCTATGGAGAGTTCGTGACTAACTAAGGGAAACATTTTCTGCTATGGAGAGTCCGTGACTGACTAAGAGAAACATTTTCAGCTATGGAGAGTCCCTGGCAAACTAGAACATGAGAAGTACTGATATGACATTATTCATCTATTCTAAGCTACTAAAGCTAATTAGAATCTTGGGAATTTACTAATTTCATCATACTACATCCATTTAGAAAGGATTAAGGATACTTTCCACTAACAACAAGCCCAAAAGTATGAAGTACCATTCTCATATTTTATCTTCATTGTTCATATCATCATGGTACCCAATCGTCACTTGACCCACACATTTTACATTCATGAGTATCTATAGGTTCAAATAATACTTTACACACCTCCATAATATTCAAATTCCTAGTACATAACATAGGAAGTATAACATAGAGTCATGTAGGATCCATAGGTCCAATTCACACTTTAACATGTATACATTGATTCGTTCTATTCAAGATTTACGGAAAGCCCATATAATTACTCATACCTTCAGCATGTATAACGAGATCATGGAAGAAGCACATATTTATTTCATGGAACCCATTTTAAAATTTACTCCAATTTGTGAATAAGATTCGAGAATTATTCCATAATCATAGGTTCACCTCATACGGAAAAAATTTACATCGAAATCACCGTGAAAACATATATCTACTTCTCAGTGATCAAGCCCATACGTTCTAATCTTATCTCAACATATATATCAAAACATAATTTCTAGTTTTAAGGGAATTCTTACTATCTTCACATATTTTAGACATGGATACAAGGTCTTGATATAATCAAGTGAACAATAACGAAACCCCAATCAAAGTTTTAAGCTATCTCATGAAGGAAGTTCTATAATAATGCATTTCCACCATTTAGCACATAATTCAAGATATTAAAATAATCCCATAAGCATAAATAACTTTAATCATAATGGGTCTTAGAATTCATAGAAGACATAGAAAAAATCATCCACAAATGGAAACCCTAGATCATGCTTTTCTAGAACAAGAGATTCGGGTTCAGAATAAAAAGTTTGGGGCATAAGGATGGAAGGATATCCTTATTGAAACCCAAATACCTACATTAGAGAAATTCCACTTGAACTTGCACCTTGAAGCCTTGAGGAAATCCTTGTTGAATTATTGAGTCTTAAGAGAGAGGAGGAAGAAGAGTTTGAGAGTGATTTTTGATAGAATGAGGGTTTAGGCTAGTTATCCACTTAAAAAATCCCATACCATACTCAAAACGATGTAGTTTGGGAGATAGAAGCGTAAGATTTTATGAAAATACCCCTAGAAAGATACTGAAAAAATCCACCTGCCAGTCCCCACGAGGCCCTCCACGAGTCTTGGGGTTGGCAACGACACGTGGGGCCCTATCGTGGAGTACACTGGACCATTCCTTACAATTCCTTCGTATCAGCTGATCACTGACTTCATGAGTCGTTAGCTGTCTTAATGACTCATGACCACCTTCCTTCATCTCCACTGCCTGGAACCTCATCTTGATCTCTAACCTCCACCTGACGGCCGACTTAACGAGTTGCCACCTGCCTAATGACTCATTGGATTGTCAATTTCCACTGAAGCCCACGATTCTTTCTTTTCCTTCCCACAACTGCCCTGACAAGTCATTTCCTGACACGACGACTTTTCAGGTCATCCCTGGTCACCGGACCTGCTGTACCTCTTGACTGCTCCACACGGGCCTGACCATGACCCGTTAGGTTACCTAATGAGTCGTTCCACTACTTATCCTGAGGCAATTTCCTACTAGTTTTTCTGCCGAACTCCATCTAACTATGGGGTCTGATCTTAGGAACTTTCAGGGTGTTACAATATGCCACCTTCCCGACCCATTTAACAATCAGGTAAGGGACAACATAACGAGGGCTGAGTTTTCCTTTATTTAAAAAGCCTCATCACTCCCTTCATGGGAGACACCTTAAGAAATACCCAATCATCCACTTCGAAATCTAGTTCTCTCCTTCTTACATAGGCATAGGACTTTTGGCGACTTTGAGCTAATTTCAACTTGTCCCGAATGAGCTGAACCTTCTCCATGGACTCATGGATTGAATCTGGTCCTATCCCTGCAACTTCACCAACTTCAAACCAACCAATAGGCGATGTTGAATCTGGTCCTATCATCGCAGCTTCACCAACTTCAAACCAACCAATAGGTGATCTACATCTTCGCCTATAAAGAGCCTCAAACGGAGCCATCTGAATACTAGAATGGTAGCTATTATCGTACGCAATCTCAATAAGAGGAAAATGGTTATCCCAACTACCTTTGAAGTCAATCACACATGCTCTGAACATGTTCTTGAGAGTCTGAATTATCCACTCCGCTTGACCATCCGTTTGCAGGTGAAATGCTATACTGAGTTGACCTAAGTACCCAGTCCCTTTTGAAATGACCACCAAAATTGAGAGGTAAACTGAGTACCTTTGTCAGATATGATGGACAAGGGAACTCCATGCAATCGAAACAAATAGTTTGGCATAATCCTCCATGGAATCAGTGGTTTTGACTGGTAGAAAATGAGCGGCTTTGGTCAACCTATCTACAACAACCCAAATGGAGTCATATTGCCGACGAGTGCGAGGCAAACCTGTTACGAAGTCCATATTGATCTCTTCCCACTTCCAAGTAGGAATGCTAATATCTTGGAGCACACCTCCGGGTCTTTGGTGCTCAACCTTCACCTGCTGACAGTTTGGACACTTTAGCCATAAATTCTGCTATGTCCTTCCTCATGCCATTCCACCAATAGACTTGCCGAAGGTCATGGTACATCTTGGTGGCACCGGGATGTATAGAATACCTAGATCCATGAGCCCCCTGCAACATCCTGTTCCTCAAATCATCAACATCCGAAACACATAAGTGACCCTAGTAGCGAAGCACACCATCCCCCCTTTGGAGAAGACCTCTACGTTCTGATTCTTAACGACTTCCTTTAACTTTACAAAAATAGGGTCCTCGTCTTGTCTAGCATCTACATCAGTCACCAAGATGACACTGATCCGTTTTGTACTATAACACTGCCATCGGTCGAGTCAACCAAATGAACCCCCAACCTTGCAAGTGAATGCACATCCTTCACTAGCTCCTTCTTTCCCTCATCTACATGGGAAACACTCTCTATATAAAGTCTAATAAGTGTGTCTTCTACTACATGGGCCTTAACCAGATGGTAAAGCACACTCATATCATAATCCTTAAGTAGCTCTAACCACCTCCTTTTTGGAAGATTGATATCCTTCTGGGTAAACAAATATTATAGACTCTTATGGTCCGTAAACACATCTACATGAACCCCATACAAATAATGTCCATATCTTCAAGGCAAATACTACCGCTGCCAATTCGAGATCATGAGTCGGGTAGTTCTTTTCATGCAGTTTCAGCTGTCTGGAAGTGTAAGCTATAAATTTTCTGTACTACATCAATACACACCCAAGTCTCATCCTTGAAACATCGGAATACAGCACGAACCCATTGGTACCCTCGGGTAGGTCAACACTGGTTTTGAGGTGAGTCGAGCCTTCAACTCTTGGAAGCTCTTCTCACAAGCCTCCAACCATTGAGACTTTACCTTCTTATGGGTCAGTTTACTCAATGGTGCTGCAATAGAACCCCACAACAAATCTCCGATAGTAGCCAACTAAGCCCAAGAAACTTCTGATATTTGAAGGATTCACTGGTCTGGGCCAATTCTTCACCGCCTCTATCTTCTATGAGTCTACCTTCACACCCTCACTAGATACCACATGACCCAAGAACGCCACAGAATTTAACCAAAACTCACATTTTCTAAATTTTGCATACAATTGCCGATCCTTCAAAGTCTGTAACACCACCCTCAAATGAGCGGCATGCTCCTCCTCACTCCGAGAGTATATAAGGATGTCATCTATGAACTCAATCACGAACATGTCTAGATATGGCTTGAACACCTTATTCATCAGGTCCTTAAAATATGCAGGAGCATTCGTTAGTCCAAAAGACATAACTACAAACTCATAGTCACCATACCGAGTTCTGAAGGCTATTTTCGGAAAGTCACTCTCCCGAACCCTGTGCTAATGGTATCTAGACCTGAGATCTATCTTTGAAAAGCACTTGGCACCTTGAAGCTGGTCAAACAAATCATTAATCGTAGGTAGAGGATACCTGTTCTTAATAGTGACCTTGTTCAGTTGCCGATAATCAATACACATACGAAGAGAACCATTCTTCTTTCGGACAAATAAAAATGGCGCACCTCATGAACACCTTCTAGGTCTGATGAAACCCTTGTCTAGAAGGTCCTTCAACTGTTCTTTCAACTCCTTTATCTCAGCTAGAGCCATTCTATAAGGAGGAATAGATATAGGCTACATGTTCGGTAGGAGGTCAATACCAAAATTGATTTTCCTCTCGGGAGGAATACCCAGTAGATCATCTGGGAAAACTTATGGATACTCACTTACCACTGGAACTGGCTGGATGGTCGGGGTCTCGGACGTAGCATCCTTAACCCTAACTAAATGGTACACGTAACCTTTAGAAATCATCTTTCCGGCCTTAAGATAGGAAACGAAATGACCTATAGGTACAGTTGAACTACCCTTCCATTCTAAGACTGGCTCACCCGAAAACCTAAACTCTACTGCCCAGGTTATACAATTAACTGAGGCGTAACATGCAAATGCTAATCCATGCCGAGGATAACATCAAAATCGATCATGTCTAACTCTACTAAATCTACTGAGGTGATTTTCTAAAGGACTGTGATTGGGCAACTTCTATATACCCGTCTAGCTACGAATGAATCACCCACTGGAGTAGAGATTGAGAAGGGTTCTGACAAGATTTCAGGACTGACTCTGAAACTACTATCCACATAAGGGGTCATAAAAGACAAGGTAGCCCCTAGATCTAACAAAGCATAAACATCAAGGTAGAAAACTCATAACATACCAGTAACCATATTTGGGGAAGTCTCTTGCTCTTGTCGAATTGCAAGGGCATAAAACCTATTTTGGCACTGGCCGCTAGTTGAACTAGTCGAAGCACCCTGCTCGGAGGGACGTGCTGCTGGAGCTACTGAACTAGCCGCTTGCATATGTGCTCCACCACCACCTAATCTGGCTGAAGGGAAATCCCTAAGAACATGTCCGAGTTTTCTACACCCGAAACAAGTGTCTGAGCCAACCAAACACCTCCCTGGGTGATTCTTGCCACACCTCGCACAGGCTGGGAAGGTGTGCTCTATCTGCATGCTACCGTGGCCCCTCGAATATGAGGCCCTGCTCCTCTGATCACCTCGTGGTCTAGATGGTGCACTAGCTGATGATGGTACTAGAGAAAAAGACCTATGATGAGACTTCTGGTGATGTCCACCCCTGATCTAGGCTGACAAGTCCCATAATTGTCCACCCTAGCCGGCTTTGCCTTTTTCTCTCTCCGATACACTACCTCCATCTGCTGGGCATGTAAAACTATACGGGGAAAATCCATGTCCTGATGCAGCATGGAGGTCCTACACTTCTTATCCAGGTAGTCCGCCATTCCATGTACAAATCTGCTCACCCAAGCTCTCTGATCTGCTACTAACTCTGGCGCATACTTGGATAAACAGGTGAACTCCAAAGCGTACTCCTAAACTAACATGTTACCCTGCGTCAGATTCACAAACTTGGCTTCTTTTAGCTCCCTCATCTCACAAGGGAAGAACCAATCTATAAAGGTGGCATGAAACTCATCCCAACTGATAGGGCCTTCTCCCATCGCCCCACTATCTTTCCATTCTTTGAACCAGATATGCGCAACCCCTTTCAGCTGATAAGAGGTCAAGTCAATGCACTCCCCGTTTGCCACCCCAGTGACCTGGGTGAACTTCAGAATCTCATCAATGAACTCATGCAGGACCTCATATACTTTTGACCCAAGGAACTCTGGTCGGTTCATCCTTAGAAAATCCTTGACCCGAGCCACCGCCGCATTCCCATTGTGAGGGAGATGCGCCACCGCCTGTTGACTGACCTAGGTTGTCAAGGCCTTTTCCTAGCATCTGTATGGTTGCCCTGAATATAGCGTGGGCAGCCGGCTCTGGTGCATGCCCCTCATAGGCTGGTGGGGCCTGATGGTGCCTCTCTCCATTATCGTTCTCGTGGCCATTTCTGTTTCTCCTTTCGTTTACTTAACGTGGGTGGACTCTGAGTCAACCCATGGCATGAACATCCAACTAGCTCAATTAATGAATATGGAGGATTTAATATATATAACATAGCGGAAATCTAAACATGGCATAAGATCTGAAATACATCACATGCGTTTAGAGCTGAATGTAAGCTATGTCCGAGAAAGCCTCTATCACTAATGAGTTGATGGGACAAGACCCTAACTAACTCTCTCAAACTGAAATTGAAAATACACCTACATAACTGAATAAAAGAGGGGCCCTCGATAGATGAGGACTCACCAACACAGACTGATGCTACTCCAAAAGATGACTAGGGTCGAGGCTGAATCTGAGTACCGGAGCCTGTATCATAAAATGATATAGCATACGTGGAATGTATTGAGTATGCAAGGTAAGTAAAACAGAATTTAAAAGATACATAAAAATTTGCAAGAGTAGGAGAACATTATCATAACATAAATATCATAATGCAACATAGGGCTCAAGGTTTTAAAACATTCACAAATAATTCATAATCATGCTCACGAGAAAAAATTCTTTAATTACATGACTTGAGCCAAAGTATATAATCATAGTCATACACAAATCATGTGGAACAGTGGGTCATTCTTATAACCAACATACCCCATATGAGCACACATGGAGCCCAACCTGTAAACCCCTAGTCGGGAGGGTGTTCGTACCTTGCCAAGGGTAGAACCATGAAAAGGCGGGATATCACTCATGAAAGGCCCATTTGGGTAAAGGGGAAAGTCTCAAGGGAGGTCCTATCGTGACCTACGGTGGCACAAAGTTCTAAGATTCAGGGAAAAACTTGGGACCCGAACCCACTCGGTGTTAAATACTACTCCAAAAACATATATACTGCTCATAGTATAATATAAATGAAATTCATGGGCTAGTTAAATCTTGATAATTATAAATATGCTTGAAAATATGTGTACTAGCCATGAAATAAGACCCGTGAACCGGCCATAATTATAAATTCATAAATCATGAGATTCATACATGCTTGTAAATTATTTGTACTTGATAGTAATAAATCATGATGAGCATTTAAGAGAAATCATATCATAAATCATAAATCATAGTAGGCAAATGAGGATCAAGATCATAATGGGATAATAACTTGATTTTTCGTAAAATCATGCATAATTGGGCATAATTTGATTTAAATCTGAACGTATGAATTTATATTCAAAATAGTTATAAAATATGCCCATAGATCATTAAACATGATTTAATTCATGAAAGGAATTGACCATAGATAGATCATAAATAAAATCACAAGAATTAGATTAAACCCCATAGATCATGGAACTTGAATTTTAGAAGTAGAATTCTCATAGAATTGATAGAAGTTTAGGAATGTGAGCGGGAGAAACTCTCATTCATAGTCTCACATACCTAGGTAAGTTGATTCTCCCCTTTTCCTTGAACACCTGAAGAAATTGAAGAAGAATTGATGGATCTAAGCTTTGATCACCTCTAAGAGCCTCCCAGTCTTGCATGCATGGAATGCTAAGGCTTAGGATAGGTTTTACTCTTTAAAAACCCCCATAACTGAGCATAAAATGACGTAGTTTAGTCCTTAAGACCATAGGAATTGAGGAAAAGCCCTTAATAAATTTGCAGAAAATAACTAATTGTCAGTCCCAACAAGGGACTAGACAAGTTGTCACCTTGGACCACGACTCGTGGCCTTCAGTCATCTAGTTAACTGCCCATATTTCCTCAACAGGTTCCCACGAGGGACCTAATAGATCGTGGTTGCTGACCACGACTCATGATCTCCACTACCCAAAATCCTTTGATCCTCCTCCAACATTGACCATGATTAACTCAACGAGTTATGGGGTCTTATCACGACTCATGGTCATGCCTGTGGTGTCTTCAAATCACCAATTCTAGAACATAGAGCCAGGTCCTAACCACAAGTCACCTAACGACTTGTGGTCACCCCGCGGGTCACAGAATGACTCAGTCTATGACTTGGTTTTTCCAGTTTTCTCCATTTAAACTCCCAGGTCTGATCTTTGGGCTTCTGCGAAATTACAAGCTACCACTGAAGTCTTATAGTTATAACCATTTCCTACCCTCCATTGGAAGAATCTCATACTGAAATGCTAAAAGAGATCTTATGCCTTATAATATGGTTCCTGGGCCTAGAAATATGCAAGGATCGACATGGAAAACTCATAACATACCTGCAACTACATCTGGAGCCAGCCACCACCTGCACTAGCTAACCCACCTTGCTGACATGGGCGAGTTGCTGGAGTCGTTGTTCTGGTGACTAGAGCACTAGCTCTATCCTAACCCTATCTAACTGATGGGCAATCTCTAGGCATGTATCCATACTTACCACACTCAAATCAACCATCTCAGCCAACTAAACACTCTCCCAAGTGTTTCTTATTGCACTTCAGGCACGCTGGCCACCTAGACGGGGCTACTTGAGGAGTCGCCGGGGCACGGCCTCTCTGGCCAATCTGCTTGGCTCATGGGCAGTCTCTAAGTTTATGACCAGGCTTTCCACACAAAAAACAAATACCTAAACCCACCAAGAACATCCTTGGTGATTCTTCACACATCTCTTGCACACTCGATATGTAATCTCCCTTACTTTGGACTTCTTTCCCCGAGTTGGAGCCAAATATCTCTGTTGAAGCTGAGAGTGATTTCCACCACCTGACCCTTGCAAGCAAAACACAAAGTTCCTCGTCCTGGACCTTTTGCTTCCCTTTCATCTCCCTTTGAACTCCCTATTTTCTTTCACACCAAGAAACTTAGGTGGACTCTTTCCCGTGAAGCCTTGAAACCTAGTAGTTGCCGTCTCTCCGATGGAGTCCGCAGATGTGGTTTCCTGATGGTTAAGCCAAGTGGTCATGGCTCATGCCAGCACTCCGAGGACAGCCCCGAGCTGGACATCTGTAACTTGCCCGAGCAGGGCCCGACTAGAGTTGATGGGGCTGGCTTACCTCCATTGGTTCTTTGGGGTGACATACTTATGCATACACATGTAGCATGACTTAGGAGAGTAGAAGAGTTGAACATCATAGCACGAGGTAGAATCATGAAAGAAGTGAAGTTTCTTAAAATGGTTCATAGCCTCTTCGTCATAAGTGTGGCGCACTTCACACCCATGAAAAAGACATTAATTAACGCGACTATTAGACACTCTAGGAAACTTCAAAACCTAATTCTGATACCAAGTTTCTCATAACCTAAGTTGGGACCCTAGACCGAGACACGGGACCTAGAACAACAAATGGATCCAAGTTGACCCATGGCATGAATATAGAAATTAAAGAGTATACATGAAACTAGAAAATTATAACTTAAACATGAATAAGTGGAAGTATGAATAAGATAACGTATGGAAATGATCATTAATAAGTCAATACTCGATAAATATGAAAGTCCACATAGTGTCTTATAAGCCTCTAACAATCTGATGAGCTAATGGGACAACATCCCCAAGTAGCTGACAAATGTGTGAGATTGAAATAGCATAATCAGCAACTAAACTGAATGTCCTCGGAAGGTGAGGACTCACTAACAACAAAAACAGAGTGTTATAACCCCCACCCAAGGATCAGACCCGAGAGTCAAACTGGAGGAAAACTGAAAATTAACATCAGGTTGCAGGAAGACTCGTGAGGTGGGTTGTGAGGAGTGACCATGAGTCGTGATCTGACTCGTGGTCAGCAGGTTGGGAAATCTATGATTGAGGAGGCCACGGTCCTGACCATGAGTCGTGGTCAGACTTCACGACTCATGAGGTCAGTTGTGGTCTGCATTGGAGGGTTGGTCAAGGTTTTAAGGCAGTAGGGGTCACGGGTGGTGACCACGAGTCGTGGTCAGCCACCACGGTTCATGGGGTCCCTCATGGGGTCCCCCTGAGTGTTTTGGGCAGTGCACTTCACGGGTCCTGGCCATGAGTCATGCCCTTTGGCAACGACTCGTGAGGTCCCTCATTAGGGGCCCTGGTAGTGTTTTTCCTGCATTTTCATAATTCCTATGAACTTAAGGCCTAAACTACATCATTTCAAGCTCTAAATAGGTTATTTTAAGGGGTATTAGTTTATGTTAGGCCTCATTCATGCATGCAAGAGTTAGAGAGGTGACTGTAGGGTGATTCAAGGTTTCCTTCTTCAAGTTCTTCCAATTTTATCTTGGGCTTCCAAGGGAAGATTAGAAATCAGTTGTCCCAGGTAGTGGTGTCTTGAATGGGTGGTTTAGTTCCCACGCATGCCCAATTTCTCCCTGATCCATAGTTATGATTTATTAAATTCTTATGGGTCTTAACCCAATTGCATGATTCTTCCAAAATCGATATGAATATGTTGTAGCTTGTCCAAAATTATGGGCTTCTAGCCATTGGGATAATTTATTTATTCACATAATGTTTTGACGATCTAAAGTTTGAAATCATCAGTGCCCAATCATGAGGTTTCGATTGAAGTTCATAAATATGGTGATCTTTCAAGTATAATATGCATTTTCAGATTTTAAGCATGTTTTCAATGATCCATGTCATTATGACTATGATTACTATAAATTCAAGTATTTCAAGCATGTATGAGTATTGGGAAATTCCCACATGTTGAGTACGATTCATGAATTATGATTTTGGCTGACTCATGGGCCCGGTTTCATGGCTAGTCTTACGAATTTACAAGCATGTTATGATTATTAGAATTTAACTAGCCATGCATGTCATGTATAAATTTCTAATAGCACATGCATGTTTTGGGAGTAGTACTTTACACTGAGTAGGTTCGGAGCGCAGGTTCCATGTGTTTTTGGTTCACGCTTTTCATGGTTCTACCCTTGGCAAGGTATGAACGGCCTCCCCACTAGGTTTTTGGGCTCCATGTGTGCTCATATGGGGTATGTCGGTTATAGAAATCTCCCACTATTCCTCATTGTTTTCATGCATATTATGATTACGTTTCTTGGTCAAGACATGTTTATGAAATTCTTTTATCTCATGTTATGACTATGACAGGTTTATGAATGTTTTAAAAACCTTTAGCCTTATGATATATTTATTATTTCAGTATTTATGATCATGATGTACTACTCTTATGAATCTTATGTTTTTAAATGTTGATTTTACTTACCTTATATACTCGTTAAATTCCAAGTACTAACCCGCGTACTATCTATGTTGTATCATTTCTTGATACAGGATCCGGTTCTCAGGCTCAGCCTCGCTCCCAGCTTGCTTCCAATATCATCCCTCAGTTCTAGTTGGTGAGTTCTCATGTTTCGAGGGCTTTATGTTTAGAATTTATCTTTCTTTCAGTTTCAGTACGTTAGGGTTACTTAGGGTCTAATCCCTCCAACCAATCTATTATGACTAGAGGCTTTTCAGACTATATGTAGTAGTCAACGTTTATATATGAATCTTGTATCATCGTCTTTTCTACTCCATTTCAAGATTTCCATTATTTGATGTTATTATGCTAAGTATTTCGCTTCATGTGAATAGTTTAGATGTATGCTCATGTCATGGGTCAACTTGGGGTCTATCGGGGCCCCTTGTCGCGTGTTTATCATCCGGGTGTACTCTCGGGTCGTGAAAAACTTGGAATCAGAGGCATAGGTTTGAAGTGTCCTAGGGAGTCTGAAATCCGCATTAAGTAGAGTCTTTTTCATGGCTGTGAAGCGCACCACACCTATGATAAAGAGGCTACTAGATGTTTAGGAAATGTTCCCATTTTTAATGATCTATGTCGTGCGGTGAAAGTCTTTCCATCCTTCTAATTATTCTATTCACATTCGCAGAAATCATGCCTCCACGCCGAGTGAACATCCAAAGAAATAGAAATGGCAATGATCATGAGGGAGGCAATGGTGATGGGCATCAGCCAGCCCCACCAGTTCACGAGGAGCACGCACCAGAGCCAGTTGCCCATGCTGAGTTTAGGGCAGTGATTCAGATGCTGGCACAGGCCAAGGTTGCCCAGGTTCATCAGTAGACTGTGACGCATTAACCTTAGAATGGGAATGTGGCAATAGCAAGGGTGAGGGATTCTTGAGGATGAACTCTCCTGCATTCATAGGCTCTAAGGTGGACGAGGATCCACATGAGTTTATCGAGGAGATCTTGAAGGTCACCCAGGTTTTGGGGGTGGCAAATGGGGAATGTGTGGATTTGGCCACCTATCAACTCAAGGGGGTCGCTCACATATGGTTGAAGCAATGGAGAGACGGCAGGGCAACAGGAGCGAGCCCTATCAATTGGGACGAGTTCCGTATGTCCTTCCTTGATAGCTTTTTCCCTCGGGTGATGAAGGAGCTGAAGGCAATAGAGTTTATTAATCTTAAGCAGGGGAAGATGACAGTGTTAGAGTATTCACTTGAGTTCACTCGCTTGTCAAAGTATGCCTCGGAGTTAGTGGTGGACCAGCGGCTGCGAGTGAGCAGAGTTGTGCACGAAGTAGCCGAGTATCTGAGCAAGGACTGCAGGACAACCATGCTTCACAAGGATATGG
This sequence comes from Datura wrightii, assembly GCA_035772735.1. Taxonomy (NCBI): domain Eukaryota; kingdom Viridiplantae; phylum Streptophyta; class Magnoliopsida; order Solanales; family Solanaceae; genus Datura; species Datura wrightii. Next base: position 134,940,337 of record JASDFA010000001.1, read on the forward strand.
ACTATCCCCATATATTCCTTTATGCCTAGCAGATAGAGGCAACCCATATGAGGAAGAGAGAGGCCAAGAGGGCCAGGACTGATAGCTATAGGTTCTCTCAATTGAGGCCAGGAGGTGGGCCTCACCAGCAGTCTCAGCACAGGTTTACCTTACTAGCACCATCTTTGGCTAGTACCCCATCCAAGCCTGGAGATGATCAAAGGAGCAAGGCCTCAGGTTCGAGGGGTCAGAGTAGCATGCACACAGAGTGTACATTCCCATCTTATGCTAGATGTTGAAAGAATCACCCAGGGAGGTGTTTGGTGGGCTTAGATGCTTTTTTCAGGTGTAGCAGACCCGGACATAGACTTAGAGATTACCCAGCAGCCAGGTCAATGGGTGGTGGAGCCCGTATCCCAGTCGCTAGTTTCGCAGCTCTAGTGGCACGTCCTCCTTAACAGGGTGCTTCGACTAGTTCGGTTGGTAGCCAGCGCCACAACCGATTTTGTGCACTTGCCTCTTGACATGAGCAGGAGACTTCTCTCGATGTGGTCACGGGTATGTTGAGAGTATTTCATATTGATTCTTATGCTTTGTTAGATTCGGGAGCTACATTGTCTTTTCTGACACCTTACGTTGCTAGTAGCTTTGGAGTTGTGTCTACTCCGGTTGGTGATCTAGTTGTAGCTAGGTGGGTATATAAAGTTTTCCCCATTACAGTCTTGCACAAGGTCACCGTACCCAGGATTGATGACCTATTTGATCAGCTTCAGTATGCCAAATGTTTCTCCAAGATAGATCTTAGGTCTAGGTATCACCAGCTCAGGGTTCGGGAGAGCGACATCCCGAAAACCACTTTCAGGACCCGTTATGGCCATTATGAATTCTTCGTTATGTCTTTTGGACTAACCAATGCCCCTGCATCTTTCATGGATCTAATGAACAGGGTATTCAAGGCATATCTAAACACGTTCGTGGTCATGTTCATTGACGACATATTGACATACTCCAGGAGCGAAGAGGAGCATGTTGCTCATCTGAGAGTTGTCCTCTAGACCCTCAAGGATAGCGAACTATACGCCAAATTCACCAAGTATGAGTTATAGTTGAATTTGGTTGCATTCCTAGGGCACGTAGTGTTAAGCGAAGGTATAAAGGTAGATTCCCAGAAAATAGAGGTGGTAAAGAACTGCCCCAGACTGGTAAACCCTTTGGAGATTAGGAGCTTTATGGGATTGGCATGCTACTACCGAAGATTCATTGAGGGTTTCTCATCCATTTCAGCCCCATTGACCAGATTAACCTAGAAAAGGTAAAGTTTCAGTGGTCGGAGTCATGTGAGAAGAGTTTCCAGGAATTAAAGACCCGACTTACTTTAGTACTTATATTGACCCTACCCGAGGGTACAGATTGATTCGTAGTATATTGTGATGCTTCCAGCATTGGACTGGGGTATGTATTGATGCAATGCGGGAAAGTCATAGCATATGCCACTAGACAGCTGAAAATCCATTAGAAGAATTACCCAACCCATGATAATGAGTAGGCCATGGTGGTATTCGCTTTGAAGATATGGAGACACTACTTGTATAGGGTTCATGTAGATGTATTCACGGGCCACAAGAGTTTGCAATATGTGTTCACATAGAAGGATCTCAATCTTTGGCAATAGAGGTGGTTGGAGCTACTTAAGGACTATGGTATGAGGGTCCTTTACCACATGGGTAGGGCCAATGTGGTAGAGGATTCCCTTAGTAGACTCTCTATGGAGGGTGTGTCACATATGGGTGAAGGCAAGAAGGAGCTGGTGAAGGAGGTATATCGACTTGCACGGTTGAGAGTTAGGTTGGTCAACCGATGGTGGTGTGGTTGTTCAACACGGATCAGAATCATCCTTGGTAACAGATGTGAAGGCTAAATAGGATGAAGATCCAATATTGGCAAAGTTGAAAGAAGTTGTTCAAAATCAAAAAGTAGAGGTCTTCTCAAAAGGGGGAGATGGTGTGCTTCAGTACCAGGGTCGTCTATGTGTTCCAGACTTGGGTGATTTGAGTAGCTGGATGTTTCTAGAGGCCCATGGATCTAGATATTTTATCCATCTAGGTGCCACCAAAATGTATCATGACTTGTAGGAAATTTATTGGTGGAATGGCATGAAGAGGGATATTGAAGAATTTGTAGCCAAATGTCCGAATTGCCATCAAGTGAAAGTTGAGCATTAGAGACCGGGAGGTGTAGTTTAGGATATCAACATTCCTACTTGGAAGTGGGAAGATGTCAACATGGACTTCATAACAGGTTTGCCTCGCACTCGTAGACAGTATGACTCCATTTGGGTTGTGGTGGACAGGTTAACCAAGGCTGCTCATTTTCTACCAGTCAAAACCATCAATTCAACGGAGGATTATGCCAAGTTATACATTAGAGAGTTGGTTAGATTGCATGGAGTGCCCTTGTCCATCATATCAGATAGATGTACTCAATTTGGACGTCTTTTCAAAAGGGACTTGGTACTCAGGTCAAGCTTAGCACGACATTTCATCTACAAATAGATGGTCAGGTGGAGCGGACTATTTAGACTCTTTAGGATATGTTAATAGCTTTCATTATTGATTTCAAGGGTAGTTGGGATGATCATTTGCCTCTTATCGAGTTTGCCTGCAACAACCACCATTCTAGTATGCAGATGGCTTCATATGAGGCTCTCTATGGGTGGAAATGTAGATCTCGCATTGGTTGGTTTAAAGTCAGTGAGGCTTCGTGGTGGGTCCAGATTCAGTCCAAGAGGCATGGATAAAGTTCAATTGATAAGGGAAAGACTGAAAATGGCTCAAAGTCGCCAAAAGTCTTATGCAGACGTGAGGAGAAGAGCGCTTGAGTTCGAGATCGATGATTGGGTGTTTCTGAAGGTATCTCCCATGAAGGGAGTAATGAGATTTGGCAAGAAAGGGAAACTTAGTCCCCGCTATGTTGGTCTATATCGGATTGTGAGACGTGTCGGTAAAGTAGCTTATGAGTTAGAGCTACCTTCTGAGTTAGCTTCACTTCATCCCGTATTTCATGTATCGCTCTTGAAAAAGTTCTTGGGAGATCCAGCATTAGTTGTTCCAGTAGCAAGGATTGGTGTGAGAGATAACCTCAATTATGAGGAAAGTCCAGTTGCAATCTTGGATCGTCAGGTTTGGAGGCTAAGGAACAAGGATGTAGCTTCAGTGAAGGTGTTATGGAGAAATCAGCATGTTGAGGGAGCTACTGGGAAGCTGAAGCAGATATGATAGCTAAATACCCTCATTTGTTCCCCACCGGCCTAGTTTTAGTTTGAGGTATAAGGTTTTTCCCTAAACCTCTAATCACCTTTTAATGCTTAGTTCACCCGTACAAGTTTGTTTTATGATATAGTATATGTATGTGATGTCTGGATTCAGTTCAGTTATGTAGTTCTCTTCTAATGTAGTCATTTCGTCAGTTTCCGGCTTAAATGATCAGTATTTGTGTATGGTGATAGCTTGTTTCTAAGTTTTATGCATGTTTCTAACATTCAAGAAAGAATGTTCCGAAAGGGGAGATATTGTTATACCCAGAACGCAAGGATCAGACTCGGGAGTTAAAACGGAGAAAAACTGAAAATTTGCATCAGGTTGAAGGACAACTTGTGAGGTGGGTCTTGAGAAGTGACCACAAGTCGTGATGTGACTCAGGGTCAGCAGGGTGGGCAAGCTCAGGTTGAGGAGGCCACGGGCCTGACCACTTGTCGTGGTCAGACGTCACGACTCGTGGGGTCACCCGTGGTCTGCATTGGAGGGTTGGTCAAGCTTTTGAGGCAGTAGGGGTCACGGGTGGTGACCACGAGTCGTGGGCTGCCACCACCATTCATGGGTCCCTCATGGGGTCCCCTTGAGTGTTCTGGGAAGTGGACATCACGGGTCCTGGCCACGACTCATGAGGTCTCTCGTTAGGGGCCCCGACAGTGTTTTTCCTTCATTTTAATAAGGGTGTTTTCGTAATTCCTAAGATCCTAAGGCCTAAACTACATCGTTTTAAGCTCTAAATAAGTCTTTTAAGGGGGATTAGTTCATGTTAGGCCTCATTCATGCATGCAAGAGTTAGAGAGGAGATTGTAGGGTGATTAAAGGTTTCCTTCTTCAAGTTCTTCCAATTTCATCTTGGGCTTTCAAGGGAATATTGGAAATCAGTTGTCCCAGGTATGTGGGGTTTTGAAAGGGTGGTTTAGTCCCCACCCATCCCCAATTTCTCCCTAATCAATAGTTATGATTTACTAAATTCTTATGGGTCTTAACCCAATTGCATGATTCTTCCAAAATCGATACGAATACGTTGTAGCATGTCTAAATTATGGGCTTCGAATCATTGGGCTGTTTTTTTTGTTTTACATAATGTTTTGATGATCTAACGTTTAAAATCATAAATTCCCAATCATGAGGTTTTTATTTAAGTTCATAAATATGGTGATCCTTCAAGTATGGTATGCATTTTTGGATTTTAAGCATGTTTTCAATTAACCATGTCAATATGACTATAATTACTATAAATTCAAGTATTTTCAAGCATGTATGAGCATTAGGCTATGCCCACATGTTTAGTACGATCCATGAATTATGATTTTGGCCCACTCACGGGGTCGATTTCATGGCTAGTCTTATGAATTTACAAGCATGTTATGATTATCAAATTTTAACTAGCCATGTATGTTATGTATGAATTTCTATGAGCACATGCATGTTTTGGGGGTAGTACTTAACACTGCGTAGGTTCGCGGCCTAGGTTACCCACCGAATTTCAAAACTATGTGCCACAATAGTTATGTTTAAGACCTCCTCAGTGACTGTCCACTATGCCCTACGAGGTCTTCATGAATGATATCATTCCTTTCATGGTTCTACCCTTGGAAATGTATGAACGGCCTCCTGACTAGGTTTATAGGTCGGGCTCCATGTGTGCTCATATGGGGTATGTCGGTTATAGAAATCTCCCACTATTCCTCATTGTTTTCATGCATATTTTGATTATGTTTAATGGATCAAGACATGTTTATGAAATGCTTTTCTCCGATGTTATGACTATAATAGGTTTATGAATGTTTAGAAAACTTGAGCCTTATGATATATTTATGATTTTAGTATTTATGATCATGATGTCCTACTCTTATGAATCTTATGTTTTTAAATATTGATTTTACTTACCTTGCATACTTGGTACATTCCATGTATTGACCCACATACTTTCTATGTTGTATCGTTTAATGATACAGGATCCGGTTCTCAGGCTTAGCCTTGCTCCTAGCTTGCTTCCGGTATCATCCCTCAGTTCTAGTTGGTGAGTCCTCATGTTTTGAGGGCCTTATGTTTAGACTTTATATTTATTTTAGTTTCAAAACGTTAGGGTTAGTTAGGGTCTTGTCCCTCCAACCCATCTATTATGACTAGAGGCTTTTCAGACTATATGCAGTAGTCAATGTTTATATATGAATCTTGTATCGTCGTCTTTTCTACTTCATGTTATGATTTCCTTTTTTTGATGTTATTATGTTAAGTTTTCTGCTTCATGTGAATAGTTTAGATGTATGCTCATGCCATGATTCGAGTTGGGGTCTTTCGGGGCTCCTTGTCCCGTGTTTACCATCCGAGTGTCCTCTCGGGTCGTGACATTGAGCTGGACTTCGTGGAGTTGGACTAACAGTGAAATTATGTCTGATCAATCAAACTTGTATCATAAAATAATAAAGCATAGAGTATAAGGTTAGTACTTTTGAATGTACTGAGTATGTAACGTAAGTAAAATATGATGAGTAAATGTTTAACTGAAATCATGCATATCAATATAAATTATTAGAACACGAGAGTAAGAACTGTAGGCTGAAAACTAAATCTGAGACCTTCAAAGTCATAAGCTAAGTATCATAACTGAATATGGTGACCCAAGGTTAGAAATAAAAATCATATGACTTTTCATAACTGAAATCGTGCGTAAAAGCTCATAAATTTTTCAGTAGGTCAAACCTGCTGTAAAATATAATATCATAAGTCATGAACATGTATAACTGAAATTATGAGGAATATTAGGAGACTCTTCATAACTGACACCATCACGATAGAGCTTACGTGATGCCCCAACTATCACACTCAAGTTGGAAGAGCCATCCAAAATCTTGTAGGGCTAAGGACGATACAAAGATATTGATATCAAGCTTAGGCCCCTTATGGGGCAGGGGAACCTCTCAAGGGAGGTCCCAATGTATGTTTATACCAACATTGGCGCGTATTTCTGAGACTCAGGGTTTTCCTGAACTCCTGGCCTGCTTGGTGCTATACACTACTTCCAAAAACATGCATAGTGCTCCCATCATTTTCAACGAAGCCGAAATCAGAATTACATGCATATTCTAAAATTTGAACATTGGCAGTCCAGGCTCCGAACATAACACAAGCTAAATTTGGAGTATTAACTCCAAACCATATGGTAAGCTGATCTTATTAATCTGTGCTAAATCATGAAAACATACTTTACTTGTGTGGGCTTACCCAAATCTTAAAATCATGCATACCTGAAATAGACTTCATAAGTCAAAATCATAGATTCATACATGGGTAATTTATAAATATTCATTCGTGCTATATATTTCATTACACTAGAAATCATGAATCACTAACTTGACTTTCCATAAAACTTGAATAATAGGACATAATTTCTAATAACTTGAAATCATGAATTTATTATCAAATTATGTAAAAAATCTATCCATATATCTTAAAACATGCTCTGCAACATGAGGGGAATTAACCCATAGACATATCATAGAGAATTTCATAAAATTGGGTTAAAACCCTATAAAATCATATACTTGAATTAAAAATTAAATTCATGAACTTGAGGAGAATTTTGGGCAATGAGAGTGTCACACCTCATAACTAGGGGGAGGGTGAGACTGGCTCCCGATACCTGATTGACTGGGAAGCCGACTATATGATATCTGTAACTGTAACACTTAAGCCATCCAGGACACCTATCACAATCAACTGGAGCACAAACTGGACCCATAATGTCTAAACAATACAGGGTAAACAACTGAAATTCAAACAAGGCTATGAGTATGCTAAACTAAACAACAAAAAGCCAACAAGTCCACAAATTGAATACCATTATGCACACTAAGTCCACAAAGCCTCTAAAGAGCAAACTGACTGATGGTCGGAACAGGGCTCCGACCTACCCATAACTGCATCTCAAAACTCTAAATAAAACAAAACCAATCTTAGCTCCAGAGAGAAAGGAGCATACTAAAACATCCACTAATCTCACGAACTGCTACTGCAATTGGCAATCCCGACCTTTACCTGCACCTGCAGCATGAAAGCAGGTCCCTAGGCGAAGGGACATCAACACGAATAAAATGCACTGGTATGTAAGGCAGAAAATGATAAACATGTAATATAGCAATGATGACTGAGCCAGAAATAAGGAATAGTAACAACCTAGAATACTGGAAGCTGAAACCTAGAAATAAATCAATAGTGATGTGCAAATGCAACCAAGCAATGCACAAGAAAAACAATAACTGTAATGCCAGCAAACCATAAATTCATATATAAAATTCATCCAGCCAGTGTACCATATCAGGGAAAAATAAAAATATCTTCAGCTTATGTATCACACCGGGGTAAAATAAAAATATCTCCAGCCAATGTACCACACCGGGGTAAAATAAATATATATCCAGTCGATGTACCACACAGGGGTAAGATAAAAATATCTCCAGCCGATGTACCACATAGGGGTAAAATAAAAATATCTACAGCCGATGTACCACACCGGGGTAAAATAAAAATATCTCCAACCGATGTACCACACCGGGGTAAAATAAAAATATCTCCAGCCGATGTACCACGTTGGGGTAAAATAAAAATAATTCCCTATCGTAATCATAAATAGGGCCGATACGGCTTATATTGAGTCAATTTAACACGTATGGTGTATAAATGAAAAATGTTAAATCTGTGGCCAGAATAGGCCTCTTTTGTAACCCATAAGTGCAAGTGAGCACCCATATCGTGTAAAGCTAGAAAATATGCATATATATATATATCACGTAAAGCTGTCAAATTATACATGAACATGTCGACTCAGTTACTTGAAGGACCTTCAAGAGGTTTAGACAACATAAGAACTTTTGTAGGATTACTAACAATGTCCTACAAATAATCCTACCAATTTAACATATTACTTGGATAGAAACACATAGGGCCCATTTCTACACAATTCTTTAACATCTGGGAACTGCAAATATATACTGCCTACCAGGTGGTTCCTTTACCTGTATCGACAACTATACATTGGAATTTCATTTCCAAATTTATCATGTAGATAAGCACATATAGTTCTTAATTCATTTTACTTATGTGCAGAAAACATGGAAATTATGACTACGAACTTGGAGTTATTTGTCATATACATAGAGTTGAGAACTGAACTACAGACATACAACATATGATACTTCTATATAATGTATAACTCATATTTAGTTAACTGGGTGACCTCCAACAGACTTCCTAGTATTCAATGTTCTGAGCTTAACTGATCATTATCATATCCTACACTTATACTTACTTAGACATTAGGAACATTGGTATATGGGAGAATCTCTCCTCTGAATTAAGGAAATTCAACTGATAACTCAACAAGAGCTAAACATAAAGATGCCTGACTTGAATATAACTGAAAGAATTAAACTGTATGTTATAACTAGAAAATCATATACATTAAGACTTCTTACTGGAAATACATATAAAGACTTGAGTTCTTAGACTTGTATACAACATCAGATACTTGACCGAGACATTAGCATAATTCTCGAAATATGATCTCTCAAAAGCTTCTTAGATCATCTAGCACGTTTCAGCATAAATTAGGGACGTAAGGACATAACTTAAGGATCTGAGACTTAGAGCTCTATAACTTGGGAACTCGTGAGTAACTCTCTAGGTGATTCCTTATAAGCAAATAAAGATATATAGCTGTAATTCTGGTGATGCTGGATTGACTTACATAACTTTGCAATTATCTGTGGAGCTTAAGAAAGCTTACATAATCATAAGTTTCATAGAAGATCCTAGGATTACCCTTTTCAGACATGGTAGAAAATTTCAACACTTAGAGTAGATAACTTAACATAATTGTTTAGGGGTATAGCAGAGAGCTTCTCAACATAAGTTATTATTTTGCAGACATTCAACTCTAATTATGTCATAGAAGGTGAACACTTTAGTGGTTATCATCAACGTAACACATATTGAACATAAACAACTTAATTTATAACTCTTTTACTAAACATCTTTAGAACAGGGTTAATCTTCCTAGTTGTTGCCTACCTCGTTCACAATTGAAACCCATATCGTCTAATTTAACAATATTTAGCTCTACTTTCCTTATTCATCATAACATCTTTGCCAAAAATTATTCACTCTACACTCAAGTATATACCCTCATGTTCACTGTTCCATCAATTTTTATACGCATTTACCTCTTTGCCTAATTGACAACATAGCCACGCTTTCCCCATTAACATGTATTGATTTAGCTTATTCGCTACGTGCCGCTTGCTTAGCTTTATAGAGAAAAAACATAAAATCTACTTTTTACCTTAAGAACATTAATACATAAACATATAGGA